>OX465298.1:178583508-179263985 GCA_949987735.1 Leucophora obtusa | reverse complement strand
TCAAATGCATATTTGGTGCATGTTTGTGCATATTGTGTATAAAATAGCTAACTGAAATATATTTTTTTTAAACTGCATTATTTTTGGAAAAATAATAGTTTTAGTGCAAATTTTTTTATTTTTAATGCATATTTGTCTTTTTAAGCCGCATATTTTCTATTTTTAAATGCATGAAATTACTTGCCCTATTAATGATGTTCAACAATTATTCACCTAACATCGTCATATGGGCACATTTGTTCGAGAACCGATATATTCAGATCGATAACAGTGCAGCAAAAAACATAAGATATCAGAAGAGTTCGACTGCAGCCACAAATAAAAGTTTCAAGGGATGTTTTTAAATCAAAAAAAAATGTTTAGAAATTTCTCAGAAATGTAATTTCATTTGAATATATAAATTAATAATATAAAAGAATTGAAAGATATTGGGTCATATGAATAAAACTTGGCAATTACTTCGAAGTAATTAGTTTGAGCTTAGGAATGGCTTTTAACTCCAAATTTATCAATTGGCTGGTAGAATAGCATGAAATGTAAACGAAAATTAAAAAATTAAATTTCTAGTCTAGCCCAAGCAGACTAGTTTTGTGAAGTAATTTTAAAAATTAAAAAACCCTGTATTTCCCCCTATTAGTAATATCTATTTTTTTTATTCATATGAGCCATTGGACTTGTAAAATAACATGAAATGTAAACTAAAATTAAAAAATTAAATTTCTAGTCTACTCGCAAGCAGACTAGATTTGTGAAGTAATTGATTAAAAACCCAGTATTTCCCCCTATTAGTAATACCTATTTTTTATTCATACGAGCCATTGATCGAGGATCCAAAATAATTATTATCAAAGTTTTTAGAACCGAAAAAATTGCTTAATTTTAAGAAATATTTTTAAAAATTCTTTCATAATTATTATTGGCAACATAAAAAAAATTCGTTGCCTATAACTATTTTCATCCAATTTCTATTTTTTTTATTGCTTTGTAATAATTATGCATAAGAAATATTTTTTTTTTCTTATTCATAATTATTATGTTGCAAGTAATATTTTTTTTTGTGTTTGATAATAGTTATTAGCAATTTTTAACATATGATAATTAATATTTTTTATAAATTTAAAGGTTCGTTATAATTCATGAAATCTGTGTTTATCATACACAGGGTTGAATAGAACTAGCTGCAAAACTATAAGAATTAAAGAATTAAAAAACAGTAATAACGAAAAGAATAAAAAATAGCATCGTTAGATTTCGTTGATGTTAGCTTAGTTGAATTGTTAACATATTCTATTTGTTTTCAGATTTAGCATAAGTAGATCATCATCAATGCTTAACCCGTCAAGGCAAACGACACTGTTGATGGCTTTGTAGCGAAACTTTATTGTATTAAATCTAATTTTATATAAGTAATTAGATAAATCCATTTTTCGGATTGAATTTCATTATATTAGATCCAAGGTGGACCTAAATTAAAATAGTACAATCCACCATTTTGCGGATCACACTTTTTTACTCGGGAAGTTTTTAATTCAAAGTTAAGAAAATTAGGAAGATTTTGGAAAAAATTCACATTAAAATTTTAACCACTTAACCGACCCATTTTAGATGATTATTCGGGTCGAATAAGTATTTTAGTTTAAATTGGTTATTCGCTATCAATTTCAAACAACGAAAAATGAACTATAATATCACATTTAAAACAATACTCCCTCTCCAATGGTACTCACCTGTCCACAACGCAAATATCTTATGTAGGAATATTTTTATGTGTACTAAATTGAATCTTCGTGAATAATTATAATACTATAAGGGCTTAAATAGCTAAAATCCAAGCAAAAAATATGGAAAGTCATATTTTACAAGCATAAGTAGATCATCATCAATGCTTAACCCGTCAAGGCAAACGACACTGTTGATGGCTTTGTAGCGAAACTTTATTGTATTAAATCTAATTTTATATAAGTAATTAGATAAATCCATTTTTCGGATTGAATTTCATTATATTAGATCCAAGGTGGACCTAAATTAAAATAGTACAATCCACCATTTTGCGGATCACACTTTTTTACTCGGGAAGTTTTTAATTCAAAGTTAAGAAAATTAGGAAGATTTTGGAAAAAATTCACATTAAAATTTTAACCACTTAACCGACCCATTTTAGATGATTATTCGGGTCGAATAAGTATTTTAGTTTAAATTGGTTATTCGCTATCAATTTCAAACAACGAAAAATGAACTATAATATCACATTTAAAACAATACTCCCTCTCCAATGGTACTCACCTGTCCACAACGCAAATATCTTATGTAGGAATATTTTTATGTGTACTAAATTGAATCTTCGTGAATAATTATAATACTATAAGGGCTTAAATAGCTAAAATCCAAGCAAAAAATATGGAAAGTCATATTTTACAAACCACTTGTTTCGTTGCTTTCAAAGTATCCGATTAATTAACTTTATGGCTTTTTAGAAGTAATTATGGACAACTTTAAATCACTTCTTTCATTACTTCTAAAGTATCCATTAGTATAACTTTACTACTTTTCAGAAGTACATAATTCAGAATAACATCTAAAATTTCATTTAATTTTTGCTTCCAAGGCATTATTGCTCTAAAAGTAACTCTCAGAAATGATTTGAATACAGGGCTACTATTAGTTTTAATTTTCCCTATTTTTTAATATTTTTAAACAATTTTTATAAATAAATAAACTAAAGATGATAAAAAATTTATTTTGTTAAAAATTAATTTAAAAAAGGAACAAATATTGAATTGCAGTACTTATTTTAAACTTGTTTAATAAGTTTTTTTATTGAAGAGAATAAGGCACAACATCTGGCAATGAAAATGTTGTGGTTTTTGCTAGGCAATATTTATATCAAAGAATGTCTCAGCGGTATAAAGAATCTTGAGATCGCAAGTTCCATACTTTAAAGCGGTAATAAAAAAATTGTAAAGAATAAAATAAATATTTTTTTTTTTGAGTTCTTTTATTTTCAATTGATGAATAGAGATTCCTTTGCAATCGTTCCGAAAGTATTAAAAAAATGTTGAAATAGGAGTACTCCGTCCTATGACAGCACAATATTAAAATTGTTAGTGTTTGGGTTGAAAAAGGAGTACATCTAGACCATTAATTTCACTACTTTCTCATCTAATTTTTGTACTACTCTACATATGCGATTAAAATTGCAAAAGCTTGCTGGCTGACCCTCGTATCTTTTAAAAATTGTCTACTAACAGCATTTTTGTTATTTCTGCTGGCTTTTTCTGTGTAAGTTTCTATTATCGATTCTTGGAACACCATTCAACGAACAGAAAAACACACATTGTTAATTTTAGATTTTGTATTGTTTTTATAATTTTCAATTATGGCCGCATATACGATTGAAAAGCTGTATGGTATTGTAAGTTAGCTTTTGTATCCATTGATGAGATTATTTATGACAATGGCGTTTTTAATATTTATATCAGTTTCAAAAGAATTATGAATGAAAAGCGAATACTAAGAAAAATATGTCAACAAAATTTAAGCTTATCTTTAAAATAGCTACAGTTTATTAACAACCTCAAACTAGTGAAAACAATTGACAAAAATTACTTACTTACATACATGTTTTTTTGTTTTGTTTTTAACGAAATGACTGAATAAAATTAATCTAGATTAATCTAGACGGAATAGAAATCTCGTAGGTTATGCGTAAAATTTGTCATCTCTTATATTGTTGGCACTAATTTTTATCGTAAAAGTACCATCTCTAGTTGCCAAGAATTTGTTTTTATTATTGCAAAATTTTTGTATTTCAAAGAATAATTTTTTTTCCAAATACCAAAAAGTGACTTAATCAACTGAAATGTTCAATTATAGAAAAAATACGATTTCCATTTGTTGGTAATACATACATAAATAGATGTCACTACATTGCTATTTCTGTCAAAACAACAGAGTAGTATTTTGGGAGATCACAAAGCAAATTGTGGTAAAATTTTTTGTTGTTTTTATTTTTTTCTTTGATATCTTCAATTTTAAATGACGCTCCAAGACGAGAAAAAGAATTTCTCATTGAGTTTGTGATTTAATCTAATAAATATTTCTAGAAATTCTATAACGTCGTCCCCTGATGATTTCCCCAGGCAAGAATGAAATCCGGATAGGGACATGGCTTTAGCAGATTGTTTTTCACAATTTGCCAAATAAGTTTTGGGATTTTAGCACATTTAATTCCTTTAATGCAATTATTGTTTGTCCCGATAAAAAATAAATTTGAAATGGTACAAGACATCTGAAAAATTGTTGCTAATTAAAGAAATTATGTATGACAGCAATTGTCAATGGCCTAGAGATTACATTTCGTAGACTCATACAGAGTTGCATTTACATAAAATCTAGCGAGTTTTCTATCCCGTGTAGATGTGCCTTAATGACTTACGAATGTAGTTAAAATTCTAATTTCTTCGACAAAGTAATATTATTTTCACTTGAAACAACAAAGCTGAAGTACACTCAAAAAAATAAGTTAGTAAAAACAATTGTAAAATGTCTTGTACAGGGTGGCCCAAAATTACCGAAGCGGTTTGAGTTAAAAGAGCCATTGTGTCCCTCGCAGTGTGCGCTGTGGCTCCATCCTGTTGGAACCATACTTGCGGATGGTTTTCCACGGCTGGCCTTAAAAAATTTTGCAACATTGTCCGATATCGAACAACGTGTTCATTTTCAAAAAACAAAGTGGGTGTAATTGTCGCTGTTGAACTACTCTTGGATTATCCCATATCCTGCAGTTTTGCCTATTAACGAACCCATTAAATTGGAAATGGGCTTCGTCGCTCATAATTAAATTATAAATAAAATCATGATTTTCTTCTGCTTTTTGCCAGGAACGATTTGGGCACGTTGTTCAATTCTATACTGTTCCATTTTAAATTTCCCAAGTCTTCTTTACAAAATATAATAAAAAAGGTATAAGGAATTCAAACTCCTTAGGTAATTTTAGACCATCCAGTATATCAAGTATCCTAGTTTTCAGCAACTTTTTTTCACTGAAATTGTACTTAGTTAATTTTAAATTAATGTTTTACTAATTTACTTTGCTACCAAAATTGTGCTGACAACCAGATAGACACGATTCAGATTTTGCAGATTGTCTGGATGTACTGCGGACAAAGAAAGTGACACTAAAAACACAACTCTTCTAAAACATACAACCGTGGCAGATTTTTGTATCTGTCTATCATACACTCAAAATAATAAGTCTGTCGGCTGAACAGAAAAATTTGTTATTTTAATCAAATTTATTCCTGTTTTTTTGGCTTAAAATAAAATTTGTTGATTTTAACAAAATTCTTTTGTTAAATTTAACAAATCTAAATTTAGGTAAGAAATTAGTAAAACAGTTTTATTTTCAATTATACTGAGTCGTAAATTTTTTTCAAATTTCGGACCCTCCCCGGTCCCAGTCCATATCAACAAAGAGCATGTAAAGTCACTCCAATGGAGCAAACATTTTGTCCGTTTTGCTCTATCTCGCTTAGTTTTAGAGATATGGGCCATTTTATGAAGTGGAAAATTTTTATTAAAAATTTCGGAGAATCCAAGGCCCCAGCATGGCCCATTTTTGGATAGAGATAACCCCTTTCGCTCAATTCTGCTCTATCTCTCTCTTAGTTTTTGAGATACGGGCCATTTAAAATAATCGGGAGGGAAAGAAATAGCGCAATCTTTAAAACTTCGGATACATTGGTGGCGCCATCTACCGGGCAATAATAATATTACATTTTAACAATAGATTGTGTAAAATTTAACGAATGTATTCTTAGAAATTTGTTAAAAATAGTTTTGAAAATTAACTTTTAAAATTAGTTAAAGTACTGAGGATTTTTAGTATAGTGTTAAATGAAGATAGCTAAAATCTTTAGTTAAATCAGTGCTGCAACTAAAAATTTATTAAAAATTGGTCAAATCGATTTGAAACCATCAGATTTTTCTACTGATGTATTATATTAAGTGTAGCCATGAATCACTGCGAACATGACACAAATCATACGTGAAATGTACGTCCATTTTGCTCTATCTCCCTTTGTTTTCTAGATATGGGCCATTGTAAAAAATCGGGAGGGTAAAAAATTAAAATTATTTAAATCGATTTGAAACCCGTTTGACAGATTTTTCTACTGACGTATTATTTTAAGTGTACATAAAACAAAAGCACACTAAAAGATGCGTATACATAAGAATACAACACAGTAAGATAAAATATGATTTAAATTACAGAGTACAACAAAATAAGAAACATTTGATGAAACATTTAAAAATGACGAAACATGCCCCTTAATTTGATATATTGCTCGTTTTCCGATATTATTCCCTATACATGAATTTAAAGTGGAAATTTTTCTCTTTTCACGATTTCGTTAATAAATCATCTGCGATGAAAGGAATATCCAATATTTTAGTTTGTACCTTCAAATTAGTCTCTTAAAGAACTTCAAAATTTCTACAAAATATTTGAATTATTGAAGAAATGTTCTCCAAATATTTATAAATCTTGAAATAACGAAACAACATTTGTGAAAAGGAGACAAAGAGAAGATAAGAAAATAAACAAAGAAAATTTAAAGCAGAATGTTTGTATGTCTGTTTGATCACTTCGGAGAACAAAAAACAATAACAGAAAGCTGAATAGGAAAGAAAAACTATGAATTAGCCACACTATGAGCAAGGCCTTATGTGGGTTAGATGGCTAAGCTGTCGAACTCTAGTATAGTTACGTTTGTAATGTGGGAATGCATGGGTTCGATTTCTACAGCCGACAGGTTGTTGAAAAAATTATCATATAGAGACAATCTGACAATAAAATATAAACAATAATACAATGTAATGGAAAATCACTGATGACGCCTGTCCAAAAGAAAAAGGCAGAAACTAGATCTAGTCTGATTTGCAGATTAATAATGTGTTTATAACTTTGAAAAAATGTTTATTCTTCTTCTTAACCTCAAACCTACAAAATTGAAAAGCAAACAAGCTCAATAATTAATAAAAAAAAAATTTTTTTTCACCATAATGAGTTTCGTATGAAAATTGTGTAGACTTTTTTCTCTCGAAAATTTAATGTACGACTTTTGTTTTGAAACAGTGAAATTTCAGCTTAATTGTGATTTGTCTTTCGTATAATAAAATTTTTTTATTGCACAATTTTAGCAAAGATTTGGGGCCTTAAAAGTTCGAGTGAAAAAGTAAATATTTCTTCGTAAAATATTCAATTTTATTTACTTTGCTGAGTCATTTCTTAATAATTTTCTGGACTTAAGAGCGATGCTAACTTAGCTCTTATTTTTTCTTTTAAAATGAGTTTTTAGTTAAATTAAAATGAATTGGATATAACATTGGGGATTTAAACATTAAAAATGGGGATGAGCTAAAACTTTCGGGCAACACTGCTTCCCAATAAAATGAAACAGTATTACCAGAAAATACGAAATAGCAGTCAGCGCCATCTGTTGCATTAAAAACCGGTATTGCCATTCATCAGGACCATGGGAGACCCCTGCATATTTTACTAGAAAATTTGTAAAATTAACTTGAAGCTTGTTGTATAATTACATTGCATTAAAGTAATATTCCCATGCTTTTTTCTGCATGTAAGAATCTAAATGATAAACAACATTTATGATTATTAAGCACGTGCAATTTCTAACGAAAAATTTTTGAGTGTAAAAATGTTTGGTCATGACAAAATGATAACGTTGTGATTTATTTATGATACGAGTATTAATTTCTATACATATGTATGTACATTAGACCGTACCGCAAAAAAAAAGTTCGCCGTACACCCTCCAATATGAAGTATTTTTAGTAGGCAATTTCAAAAAAAACGTAGGGTTCGCCTTTTCTAATTTTTCGTTATAGCTTCGGCATTTAAAGTCAGATTTTAAAGTGTGATATATAAATTTGTTTGCCTCGAGGATACCAGTGTTTTACTATAAAGGTAAAATCCAATGAAAAAAAATTTAAAAAGACGTTCTGCAACCAAAAAATAAAAAAAAATTCTACTGGGTTTATTGAAAAAATTCCTTAGCTAAAGTTTAATGATTATTTGCGATCTTTAATTTTCTGACATTAGGGTTGTACATTAGGGTCGTAGCAACTGAGATCTGGTGGGTAATTGAGGTTAATGGCCCTTACAGAAAAACACTGGTCTCCTCGACAGAAAAACATCGATGTATCATACTTTAAGATCCGACTGTAAATGCCAAAGATATAATGAATAATATAAAATGGCAACCCCTACGTGCGGCGAAAAAAAATAAATTTTTTTTTTGCAATTGCCTTGCAAAAATACTTCATATTGGAGGGTGTACGACGAACTTTTTTTTGCCTGTAATGTGGTACGGTCTACATATAAAGATAACTGTAATTAAATTCAGATGACAAGACAAAACAGTGAATTGCCCAGCAAAAACAGACATTTCCAAGCAATTAAGCACTTACTCGCTTAGGGGGAAAATATCTGTTATATTAATATCCCAGTGTAGAAACGGTAATGACATATCATTATTTTTTGGACTACCAGTAATGACACCCACTAACCTTCTGCATTATTTTAAAACATATAATAATGAGTTACTGATAATGACTTATTTTTATCATTATTTCAAATAGAAAATTATTTTCTAGATTTTTTTGAAAATTTTTTGAAATCTATTTTTAGACTCAATACTTTTTAAACACTGGTAAGGATATATGTAACCACATATTTTTCGATTTTTTGTATGTTGGCGAGTAAGCTTACTTGTGTGCAGCGGGTCAATTATGTTTTTATCTATTATATATTACATGCCCAGTGTAGAAACATATCATTATTTTTTGGAGTACCAGTAATGACACCCACTTACCTTCTGCATTATTTGAAAACATATAATAATGCGTTACTGATAATGACTGAGTTTTATCATTATTTCAAATAGAAAATAATTTTTTAGATTTTTTTGAAAATTTTTTGAAATCTATTTTTAGACTCAATATTTTTTAAACACTGGTAAGGATATATGTAACCACATATTTTTTAATTTTTTGGATGTTGGCGAGTAAGCTTACTTGTGTGCAGCAGGTCAATTATGTTTTTATCTATTAAATATTACATGTCGATATAGCTCAGATGGTAGAGCTATTGACTGGCAATCTGTAGACCCAGGTTCGATTCCCGCACCAGCAAATTTTATTAAAAAAAAAAAATACAATAAAAAATATTTTTTTTATATAATTTATTCTTTCCAAAATCTATTTTTAGATTTTATTTTTGTCAGTGTTGGTAAGCACATAGGTAACGATATATTTTTTAATTTTTCGTATGCTGGTGTGTAACCATAACTTATTATTTTTCGCGACGTCGCCGTATAAAGGTAATAAGAAATGTAATAACAAAAGTAAATAGTTACCATTACCAAGTATGCAGTTATATAACCACATATCTGGTAAAGATTTTCTACACTGGGGTGTTAAAAAAAAATTAAAATCGCCTTAAATTTGACATCTGGCCTTACACAGGGGCAATTTAATATATTTATATTTTGCCCTAATTTTCAGGATTGAAGTATTTAATCTTGTGTTTTTATATTCCGGCCAAAATCATGTAAAATTAAAAGAAGAAAAAAGAAAAATTTGCCTAAAAGCTAAATAAATGCCAAAAATCGCTGTTTTCTCGAAATCCGCTCAAAAAAAATCTCTGCCGCAGCCAAATTAAAAAAGGAAATCCTACAATTTTTGTAGTGTTTAATCTCCAATATGTTCTTAATTAAACCTTAAAGTCCAATCGTTGATTTTTTTAAATTTCTTTAAAAAAATGTTTGAAACTTTAAAATTGGTGATTTTAAAAATTCAGACTTTTTTGGCTTTAGTTTAAAACGAGCACATGATAAAAAATACTTTTTAATTGAGTACCTTGGAGTTAATAAAATAAGAAAATATTTTGCATTACATTATTTCTACAAATTTCAAAATTTGGGCTCCAACTTCTTGATTAGGCGTTCTGTGACACATTAGTTGCCGGTGGCAATTTGTTTTTTTAACCGATTTTAGTTTTTATTGCCTTATTAGAAAGATAATTTACTGAATCAGACGAATTCGTTAAAACACTTTTGTGAAAAACACAAACTTAAAATCATTTGTATTTAAAGTTTTTTAGTCGCACTTATTCTACATAGAAGTCTTAACAAATTTGTGAAAAATTTTGAAACAAAATCGTTTTTAAATTAGTGTTTTTCACACAAATTTTTTAACGAATTCATCTGATTCTTTTTATAAAAACACCCAGTTACTGTTTATTATGATTTTTAATCCATTTAATTCAAGATTAATTTAAAATATTAAAAATTTTAACAAATTAAAAACAAAGTCATATTTTTCCCATGTATACCGTTTTTCAAATTTCAGGTGCGTTGAGGCACGTGTTCCCCTTATCCGATTGTCCTAATTTTTTGGGAGACGTTGTGTTACAATCAAATACATATTTTAAAGGGGGGGGGGGGGGGGGCAGACAATAACTGAAATTTTTTTTGTTCCATACAACATTGGAGCACTCTAGTGTAGAAGTAGAACATATTTTAAGTAAGTCATTATTTTGTGTACGGAATTGTAATTATTGTCAATTACACTGTGAGACAAATGGTAGGGGTCAGTGATCGGGAAGGGTTCAAACTACCGGGGAAAGTTATATCGGTAAAAAAGAAGTTATACGTGTCCCGGCGTTTCGCTGGGTCAACCCTAGTAATCGAGATATATCGATTTGACCTTTGGTGGTTTTTTTGTTTTTGTAACGTTTTTCTATATACTCAACAGTTTTGCCGGTAAAAATAAATGTATGAAGAAAAAAATATTTTTTGCCTAAAATATTAAAAAAAAGTAATAAACAAAAGGTTATTGATTTTTATGGTAGCGGTAACAAACATTTATTTTTACCGGCAAAACTGTTGAGTATATAGAAAAACGTTATATGAACAGATTAAAGGAATTGTAATTTTTGAGCAAAATCGGACTAGTGGTTCTCGAGTTATGTCAAAAAAAAGATATATCTCGATTCCTAGGGGTGACCCAGCGAAACGCCGGGACACGTATAACTTGTTTTTGACCGATATAACATTTCCCGCTGGATTCATCCCATCCCGATTTTGACTGTCGCATAGTGTTATGAAAACACTTGTAAACTAATTTCCACTAATATTCTAGTCTGTCCAGCAAATTTTCAAGATAAAATAAATTATCTAAAAAATAAACTGTGCAAATCGGGAGATAGATTTAGTTGTCATTTAACCAGCTTTGTTTACACATTTCAATTACAAGAATGTCTGTTTAAAATTCTATTAGATAAAAATCCATTTGTTTGTAACATCAACATCAATAATCTTCATATTCATTTTTTTTTTTTGTTTTTGTATTACAATAAACTTTTTGATTATTTTTTCTATGGTCAATAATGTTTGTAAGTTAAACATTTAAAAAGTTGAAGGTTAAACTTTTAATATTCCAGATTTATGAGTTCGAAGAAAACAAACTGTGCCTCATAAAAATGTTTTTAACAATTTTATATACTGTCAGTTAAAAGTTACAACAAACTGTTGGCCTTCAATGAAAAACTGTCTAAATAAATAACATAAGTATTACTATATTTAACACATCTTACATATATTAAATGCGGTTTTTATGCATGGATTCTTGTTAACCCTATTAGGGGCAAGATAATCATTTCTGCAATATAACTAAAGTCGTCATACAAATCAAAATTATTATTCGAATATAAAATATTTTAAATTTAAAAATGTATAAAAAAGCTAAGGATTATACTTATGAGTAATGTACAACTTTTTTACAAAATATAAATCACACGCAATTAATTATGACTTATGTTTTATGTACTGGCATTCAGAAAGGTCTTACGTTCAGACAAATAAAAGAAAAAATATCGCACATTATATGATTAATGCCTTTAGCAAGGCATGTGTATGTGACACATACATACATAAATAAAAATGCTTGTTAGTAAACACATCATTAAAAACAGGATATTGTTTATAATAAGAGAGTGTATGTGTGTGAAAAAGTATTAGATAGTTGTTTATTCTAGCAAATTATAACGTTTGTTTTAACTAGTGTTTACAAATGTCATGTTGCAAAATAAACACATATTAGTTTTACTATCCAAGGCAATGAAAGAACGTGCGTATTTCATTATAAAAAAAAAACCTGTTAATCTCTAACAAATTTTAACATCATGAATGTATAACAATAAATTTTCATCATCATCATTTAATTACGAGGAAACTAATCAGGGTGTCCCGTTAAAAAATAAATAAAATGCTGCGTATTGAACCGCTGATTATGGGAAAATAAGGAAATGAATTTTTGAATGATATTTTTAGGTCCCAACAGGCTTTAAAAATTGGCAATACGGTGTATTTTGGAAACAGTTGCCAAGAAATTTCCTATCAGTAATACCTATCGTTCCATAAAATTCAAAATTAATGCAGCGAAAATTTGTTTGATTTAGAAGGCCACCCAGCAAAATTGTCGGATGCAAAGAACTGGTTGTAGAACAACTTGTACATGCATGCAACTTGTTCCAATTTATGTTCTACCATAGGTGATTTTTGTTTCAGTTTGTCCCAAAAGCAATAGGTTCTGTTCCTCCAAACTAGAACAGGTTGCTTTGGAACCGGTTCTACAACCAGTTATAGAACTGGTTATGCGACAGCGGATCCTTCAATTTTGACTTCCAGGAATCAGTTCTAGAATCTGTTCCACGGAACCGGTGGTAAAACACCTATTCTAGAACAGATTTAAAGGCAACCAGTTCAAAAAAATTTTGCTTGGCAGTATTCCAAGCAAAATTCTCTGATTTATATGAAATATTACTATATTGTCAGCTTATTATTGCTTTGACTCGTATTCCAAAAAGTCGTTATAGAGAAAAACGATAAAGAAGGTATTAATTTTTTATTTTTGTTTTTTTTTTTTTATATAAAATGGGCAGGTTCACCAAAGTCAATACTGGATACCTCAAATATACTACGAGATATCATGAAACGGGTTGCGTAGTCAGAAAAGGGATATTTAACCATTCTTAACTTAATTTTTTTCAAAAATGGTCAGTAAAAAAATCGTATAATATATTCTTTTCGTTTATTTAACCTTCTTTTTCAATTTTTAACTCTACTATTTTCTTGGGCTTAAGGTTTGGTTTTTATTTATAAAAAGTTTTTTATTTTCGATATTCCGCTACTCCAATGTGTAGCATCTTCAGGAAATAACAATTAAATGAACAAATTATAAACAATTTTAAAGTTTGAAAAAATTTGAAAAGCATTTGTCAAATATAAATTGTATGTATACATTTATACCAGCAAACAAAGTTTTTGGTATAAAAGTATAACAAACAAAAATAACAATAATTAACAATAATACACATTGGAGTAGCGAAATATCGAAAATAAAAAACTTTTTATAAATAAAAATCAAACCTTAAGCTCAAGAAAATAGTAGAGTTAAAAATCGTATAATATAATAATAATATGTTCAAATGTTTCGAAAACTTCGTAGATTAAGGAAATAAATTAGGCGAAAGAAAATCGGATGTGTTCAAAAATGTTTTCCCTGAAATATGTCAAAAACTTTAGGATTTCTAAAAAACAGAAATATTTCTTGTGACAATTAAATTTTTTTTCACTGATATATTTATTTGTGACAAGAGAAATTTTTTTTAGAGAAAATATTCGTTGAAAATGTAAAATTAGTAAGAAGTACACAGAAAGAATTTACAAAATTCTAATTAAATTATTAAATATCTTTCTCATACCCTTTTGTAAATACAAATAAAAACGAGTAAAAAAGTTAAAGTTGGGCATGCCGACTATATGATAGCATACACCAGTCTGACTTAAAGCCAACTAATGTTTGGATCTGAAATTTGAATGGGTTAAAACGGACTTGTGCCAAAATTTTCCATAAAATCATAAGAGAAGAGAAAATCGAAAATATAGCTAATATGGGCGATAGGTCCAAATATGGACCGATCCTATCTAGAATCAATAGGCTTTTTCCTTAGGACCATGTAAGTCAGCGAACCAAATTTCATTGAAATATCTTCGTATTTGCGACCTGTAGCGTGTAACCAAGCTAATTTTGGAGGGACCTTATATGAGAACAAGGTCTAAACATTTACCGATTTTAACCAAAATCAATAGGCTTCGTCCTTGGGCCGATATAGGTCCGTGTACCAAATTTCATTGAAATATCTTCGTATTTGCGGCCTGCGGCGTGTAAAAAAGAAAATTTTGGGGGGTACCCTTATATGGGCACTAGGTCTAAACATGGACCGATTTCAACCAAAATCAACAGGCTTCGTTCTTGGGCCGACATAGGTCTGCGTACCAAATTTCATCAAAATATCTTAATATTTGCGACCTGTAGAGTGTTCACAAGAATGCATGGACAGACAGACAGACGAACGGACAGACGGACGGACATCGTTAAATCGAAATAAAAAAAAATTCTGAGCCGATCGGTATACTATAAGGTGGGTCTAGGAGCAATATTTTTTGGTGTTACAAACATCAGCACAAACTTATAATACCCTCTACACGTAGTGGTGTAGGGTAAAAAAAACGAGTAAAAAGGTTAAAGTCGGGCATGCCGACTATACAATACCCTACACCAGTCTGGTGTATTGTTTGGATCCGAAATTCGAATGGGTTAAAATGGGGCTTATGTCAAAATTTTCTATAATGTGAGTCAGCGCACCAAATTTCATTAAAATATCTTAATATTTGCGACCTGCAGTTTGTAACCAAGCCAATTTTGGGGGGACCCTTATATGGGCACTAGTTCTAAACATGGACCGATGTTCACCAAAATCAATAGGCTTCGTCCTTGGGCCAACATAGGTCTATGTACCAAATTTCATCAAAATATCTTAATATTTGCGACCTGCAGAGTATAAACAATATAATTTTGGGGGGACCCCTATATGGGCACTAGTTCTAAACATGGACCGATGTTCACCAAAATCAATAGGCTTCGTCCTTGGGCCAACATAGGTCTATGTACCAAATTTCATCAAAATATCTTAATATTTGCGACCTGCAGCGTATAAACATTATAATTTTGGTAGGACCCTTATATGGGCACTAGGTCTAAACATGGACCGATGTACACCAAAATCAATAGGCTGCGTTATTGGGCCAATATAGGTCTGTGTACCAAATTTCATCAAAATATCTTAATATTTGCGACCTGCAGCGTATAAACATTATAATTTTGGTAGGACCCTTATATGGGCACTAGGTCTAAACATGGACCGATGTTCACCAAAATTAATAGGCTGCGTTATTGGGCGAATCTAGGTCTGTGTACCAAATTTCATCAAAATATCTTAATATTTACGACCTGCAGCGTATAAACAGTATAATTTTGGTAGGACCCTTATATGGGCACTAGGTCTAAACATGGACCGATGTTCACCAAAATCAATAGGCTGCGTTATTGGGCTAACATAGTCCTGTGTACCAAATTTCGTCAAAATATCTTAATATTTACGACCTGCAGCGTATAAACAATATAATTTTGGTAGGACCCTTATATGGGCACTAGATCTAAACATGGACCGATGCTCACCAAAATCAAACTTGTTCGTCCTTGGGCCAACATAGGTCTGTGTACCAAATTTCATCAAAATATCTTAATAGTTGCGACCTGTAGAGTGCGCACAAGATTGCATGGACAGACAGACAGACAGACGGACGGACGGACGGACAGACGGACATCGTTAAATCGAAATAAAAAAAAATTCTGAACCGATCGGTATACTATAAGGTGGGTCTACGACCAATATTTTTTGGTTTTACAAACATCAGCACAAACTTATAATACCCTGACCACATAGTGGTGTAGGGTATAAAAACAATTTTAAAAGGCAACAACAATGGAATTTGTAAATACAAAAAAAAAAAAAATTTGTTATTTTTTGTAACTTTGATTTTTTATTTTTAAACTATTTTTATATCAAAAATAACAATTTACAAACATTAAAAAAAAGTTGTTGGAAAAAAGTTAAATATCAAAATTCCAAAATTTTATTTAAAAAAATATTCCTTACTATAAAAGAGTATTTTAAATTTAATATTGACTTTAGTTTTAACCCTTTTTTTAACCCTACAAAAATATTTATATTTTCAAACATTTTGATTGGTTGAAAATAAATTAACCAATCAGAATGCTCCAAAAATAAACCAAGTCAAGGCATACTGCCACCCAATATTTTAACTAAAGTCGACTTTAACTAAAATATACATTTGAAAAATTTAGATAGTAAGGGCGTATGTGTTTGTACAGTGCGTGTGATCAAAATTGTATATATCATACGCACTGTGGTTCTAATTGATAAAAGAATAAAATTATTAATTTTACATAACTGAATATTTGTAATGTACCTACAATATTAAAGGAATATTTTCAGCAAAATGAAACCGAATAACACGATAAAATTTTTAATATCGCTAGAAAAAATTTAAACTTTTTTTTGTAAATAAAACAAATAAAAAATCATTTTGGCGATTTTTTGATGAATTGTATTATCTATTAAAGCGCTTTCACAATTGTACAGTGAATCTACTCTGCAGCATACTCCAAGCTGTAGCAAATTTAATATTTTTCTCTTTCACACTAATACATTTTTGTATTTTGCTATCTGTTTTTTTGTGTTCTGACTTTGGAGTGGAATAATCCAGTCTATGCTAATCCAGTATGGTCTGCAGTAAGTTCTAATCCTCCGAGAAGATACCTTTTGTAATTTTTATCAGGAAAGTCGTAAAAATGGGGGTTGAAAAAATTTTAAAGTCTTCCCATTAATGGCTTGACCAAATCTCTTTGTTCATAAACCATGGGGAAATGGATCTATGATTTAAACCGTTAGAGTTTGGTACTTACAATTTTGAATATAGGTTTTACCTTCAGTGCAGCCTTCCACTGAGGCAGGATATTTAGGAACTTTAGCGGGAAGGGCCAGACAAGAGAACAAATGAGCAGAGTAAACTCTTGAAGCCAGATATATAAAACTTAATATTAAAATATATTCCCAAAAAAAGTTAAACCAATTTCATTAAAAAAAGGCAATTTTCTTCTAAATATATTCCGACATTTAAAACTACCGGTAACTAATTATCGCACTTTTAACTCACTAAGAATAAGTCCATAGATCAGATGGATTATAAAAATCTAAATTTTAGGTTTGTTTTTTCGAATTTTATATCTTTGTATATTTATAACTATGTACTTGTAAAAAATGACTATCCGTACTTACCTGAATTTTCTTTTATTTTTGTAAACAAATAAAACTTAAAAATTTGGGGTCGCCTTTGTATAAAAGCTGTTTTCGTACAAAGACTTCTTTGGAACTCGAAATGGAGCAATTATCTTGTGCGCCCTGCTCTTAATTTACTAACAAATGCATAATTCTTTTGCTAGAATTTATTGTTTTTCATATTTTAGCTGTGTTTGTGCGGCATTCCTATCAATGATATCTCGAACAATTTTGACAGTAGAAAGCCGGAATACGTTGAAAACCTGTCAAAATCTTTCTTGATAACACTGATAGGGAGTCACACAAACACAGCTTTTATGAAAAAAAAAATACTAAAATATTTTTATGACAAATAATTTTGTTTACATTTGAAAGAGAAAAGCCAACATTAAGACTTGGTAGCATTTTTATAACTACCCTACGGGAAATTTTAACAAACTGTCACCGAACTGGCCCCTTTATATGAAATAGACTGGTCACTTTTACATGGCGTTGTCATAGGAGGTGGAAATTGACCCCTTGTGACATGTCACAAGACAAATCTTAGGACAGGTTACTGAACTCTCATAAATATTAAAGTTCAGGGACCTGTCCTGCGATTTGTCTTGTGACATGTCACAAGGGGTCAATTTGCACCTCCTATGACAACGCCATGTAAAAGTGACCAGTCTATTTCATATAAAGGGGCCAGTTCGGTGACAGTTTGTTAAAATTTCCCGTAGGGTACTTAATTATATCCTACACCACTACGTGGTCAGGGTATTATAAGTTTGTTCTGATGTAAGTAACACCAAAAAATATTGGTCCTTGTCCCACCTTATAGTATACAGATCGGCTCAGATTTTTTTTTGTTTCGAATTAACGATGTCCGTCCGTCTGTCTGTCTGTCCATGCATTCTTGTGCGCACTGTACAGGTCGCAAATATTAAGATATTTTGATGAAACTTGGTACACCGACTTATGTCGGCCCAAGAACGAAGTCTATTGAGTATGGTTAAAATCGGTCTATTTTTAGACCTAGTGCCCATATATGGGTCCCCCCAAAATTATATTGTTTATACGCTGCAGGTCGCAAATATTAAGATATTTTGATGAAATTTGGTACACCGACTTACATCAGCCGAAGCACGAAGCCTATTGATTTTGGTTAACACCGGTCCATGTTTAGACCTAGTGCCCATATAAGGGTACCCCCCAAAATTGTCTTTTTTACACGCTGCAGGTCGCAAATATGAAGATATTTCAGTTAAATTTGGTTCGCTGACTTACATGGTTTCAAGGAAAGAGCCTATTGATTCTAGATAGGATCGGTCCATATTTGGACCTATCACCCATATGGGCTATATTTTCGATTTTCTCTTCTTTTATAATTTTCAAATTTCAGATCCAAACATTAGTTGGCTTTAAGTCAGACTCGTGTAAGGTATTATATAGTCGGCATGCCCGACTTTAACCTTTTTACTCGTTTTTTTATAAAAGTAATGTGGTCACATATTAGGATAGATTATGAAGTTATTAAATACAGCCCTTAAATTTGTGAGCAAAACAATTTAAGCACATAAAATTAAATCTTCTTTGTATTGTTTTTCTATTTAATAGTCTTCATAATAATAAATTAAATCCTGTTATATGTTCTAATGAACATTATTTATATAAACTTAGTAGACACTCTGTTGTTATGTGTAGGTATTTCACGATTGGATTAATATTTTATATAAACTTATTTCAAACACTTGTAGTATTTTTCTTTTGTTTATTTAACACTTGTTATTGTCGGTATATCCATGTTTATACTCGGACCATGCAAAATAAAAAAATAAATCCTTAACGTTGTTCGACTACACTCCCTTTTTTGTATATATTTTTCTACTTCGAAAGGATAATAAAATCAGACAATATTGTTACGATACAACTGGCCATACCATACATAAATATTTATTTGTTTGTTAAATTAAACATTTAAAGAAATTTTCTTACAGGAAATTTCGAGAAATCTTTTAATTTCCCTATTTAAATAAATGTTACACATAAACAATATTATGCATTTATGAATAATTTCGCCACTAAATAAATATGACATTATAATTTTGCATGTCTGATAAAACCGTTACTCGCAGCAAAATATTCATTTTTCTTTTCAAAATTGTATTTTAAGTCAGCAAACCCCTGCTGGTTAAATTACTTGTGGAAATAAAAAAAGAGTTAATGAGAAAAAAATAAGAGTAAAGTATTTGCATAAATGAGCATAACAATTTAGTTATGAATTTTTTATGGAATTTATAATTTAAAAACTTTAGTGAAAGAAACTTCCTGCATTTTCTTAAGTAGAAATGTTAAAAATTCATAAAAATTCAAACGATATAAATTAGTAACTTCTGCATTCCCCTCAAAATTATTCTATCGTTTCGACACCACACGGCGAGAATATTATTAGTAGAGAATGAATGAAACAACTAATTGATGAATTGCCTTCAACAGATTATTTTTCACAATTTCTTAAATAAATTTTGGAATTTTAGCACATTTATCTCCTTTAATGCAATTAGGGTTTATACCGATAAAGATAAATATGAAGTGAAAAATTAAATAAATATGAATATAAAAAATTTTGAGCGCTCACCATTTTTTGGTTTCTTATCAAGTTTTTACAAGACTAACATATTTGTAATCTGTTAGTACAGGCCTATAAAAAACATGCTTACTTATATGGGTTGTATTTTAAAGTTCTCGAGATATTCCCATTTGAAAATTGAAATTTCCAAATTTGGTCCGACTCAGGTCCAGTTTTTCCCGAATAGCGAACCAAACCAAGCCCAATTTTTTTTAAATACAATGAAAATAATGTAATATCTTGTTGCAATCAAAAATTGCATTCGTTTAACTAAACAATTTAAGAAAAAAAATTGGCGATTTTTTTCTTAAAAAGCACCAATATTCTTTTACTTCCCAGTGTAGAAACGGTAATGACATATCATTATTTTTTGGATTATCAGTAATGACACCGACTTACTTTCTATATTATTTTAAAAAAAATAATAATAAGTTACTAATAAATACTTAATTTTTTCATTATTTAAAAATAAAAAATAATGTATTACCAATAATGACTTATTTTTATCATTATTGCAAAAATAAAGTAATGTTCTAGGTTTTTTGTAAATTTTTTCGAAATCTATTTTTAGACTCAATATTTTTTCAACACATATAAAACCACATATTTTTTGATTTTTTTGTATGTTGGCGAGTAAGCTGACTTGTGTGCAGCATGTCAATTATGTTCTTATCTATAAAATATTACATGCCGAGATAGCTCAGATCGTACAGCTATAGACTGGCAGTCTGGAGTCCCAGGTTCTATTCCCGCACGAGAAAATTTTATTTAAAAAATTTTTACATTCCCGAGTAAAAAAGTTTTGATATAACCATATATTATTTTATGTAATTGCATATAGTAACTTATAGTTACATATGGCCACATATGCTTTTAAATTCAAGCATATATACTTTTATATAGACATATGTTAGATATTTTTTCCTCAAAGGTTTTAATATGGAGACATATGTGATTTTATATTATTACATACTGGCCTACATATAATTGCATGTGTTATATATAAGTACATAGAGTAACATATTACAAATATAATTACATATACGTTTATATATAATTTAGTATGACACTATACATAATATTATAAAACTATATGTGGAGCCATATAAGAAATATTTCATAATTTGTGTTAGATATGATTATATATTGACGAATAAGAACCCATATATAACTTAATATGGTTCCATATCTACAATATTTCATGATTTCTTTAATAAATAACAATATTACGTTCTTTATAAAATCATCTATAATTATATATCATGCCACATAAGCAATTATTTCAAAGTGATTTTATATAAAAATATATAAGGTCCATATACACATGTGTGCAATATAATAGATACATTCAAATTTTTTCTAATTTTATTCTCGTTGCCTTTATTTTTAAAGATCAAAATAGTGGATAAATTCACCCCAAAATGCGAGGAGATTGTTCAGAAAATGGTGCAGAAGTTTAGCGTGACGTCTGTTTTTGTATTTTGTCACTTGTTTTAAGTAGGCGTGGTTTTTTATGAAAAATAAGCGATATTGACCTTCTATCAATTTACATAGTAAAATTTAGCGAGTACTGATCAGTTCTGTAAAAACTGTATATTTTTGAAATTCCTACAATATTTCCTTAAGTCTTGCATTATTTTTTTCTACAAATGGTCTCTAGACTTAAAATGACAGTGCCTTAAATATGACTAAATTTTTCTTGTTTGTAGCGATTTTAAAATAAAGTTAACAACACTCATATTTAAATACGGAATGCTTTATACTACAACGTAAATAAAAGTTTGTCTGATTTGTTATATCGCGGTAAGTATAGAATCAGGCCATTCAGTTTAAAGTTTTAGTGTTGTTAACTCAATTTTAAAATCGCTAGAAACAAAGAAAAATCTGGTCATGTTTAAGGCGCTGTCATTTTAAGTCTGGAGACTACTTGTAGATAAAGATAATGCAAGATTTAAGGAAATATAGAATTTCCAAAAATATACAGTTTGTATAGATCCTACCATTGCTCGCTAAATTTTACTATGTAATTTGATAGAAGGTCGATATCGCTTCTTTTTCATTAAAAGCCACGCCTACTTAAAACAAGTTACAAAATAAAAAAACGGCCATTACGCTAATATTCTGCACCATTTTCTGAACAATCTCCTCGCATTTTGGGATGAATTTATCCACTATTTTGATCTTTAAAAATAAAGGCATCGAGAAAAAAATTAGAAAAAATTTTAATGTATCTATTATATTGCACACATGTGTAAAACCGTATTATATTATATGTGGTTCTATGTTAAAAACGATTTTGAACTAGTTTTAGATTTAGTAATTACTAGGGATTGGCGCGTGACTAGAAATGTCCGTGAGTCACGTTATTCACACGTGATCGTGAGTAATAATTAAATATAATTCCTACTTGATTCGTGCGTGAGCGTGAATAAGAATATATAACCCGTGCATGATTCGTGTGTGAGTTTATTTTTTGCATCCTATATTTTTAGTAATTTTTATTATTTTGTAATATTTTACTATTTTTTTACTATTTTTCTTATATCTTGGTTGTATAACATAATCCTATTAACTTAAATATTTCAGTCTTGTTAACTTTATTTTAAAATTCCTAAAAATAAAGAAAATTTTGTTCATGTTTAATGCACTGTCATGGTAAATCTGGATAAAATTAATGGAAGATTTATCGAAATTTTAAGATCTCCAGCAGACCTTTGGGTTAATCATTATATTTGGAAATTAATTACACATGCAATTACACAATAACATGTAATTGTAATTGAAAAAAAATTCAATTACAATTACATATTATTTGTAATTGTAATTAAAAAAAAACAATTACAAGTAATTTGTAATTGAAAATTTTCAATTATACATTACATATAATTGTAATTGAAAAAATGTCAATTACAATTAAATTTTTTCGGAAAAGAAATAATGAGAAAAAGCACAAGTAGGTACTTATCCACGCCTATCCAACCTATCCGAGTCAGTTTTTTCTACAAAATTTTAACAAAAAACACCTTAATTCTAAATATTATTGAAATTTGTAATTGAAATCACTTTCAATTACAATTACTTGTAATTGAAAATTTTCAATTACAGTTACATGAAATTTAATTCAGTTTTTTTAATTTCAATTACATTTATTTGCAATTGCAATTGAAATGCCCCAGGTCTGATCTCCAGATATTGCATATCTTTTTTATTTAAAAAAATAATTTTTATATATTGTTAGATATGGTCATATATAATATGATCTAAAGTATAAGGTAAATTTTTAGATATAATTGTATCAAACTATGTCCACTTTTAAACCATTTTATATAATTTTATACAAAAAGATATAATTTGATGTAATTGGATGAGGACAAAATTCGGATACAATTGTATCGAATTGCATAAAATTGTATCAAATTGTACCAAATTGTATACAATTGTATACAATTCGATACAATAAGATACAATAAGATGTTCTCATTTTTCGGATATAATTATATCTAATAACATAAAAGATTATATATAATTAAATATAACTTCATATGGCTCCATATCATTTTTTTTTTACCTGGGTTAAAAAAATATTTTTTTTTTATAAAACTTATTTTTTTGAAAAATGATTTTTCGTATGCTAGTGTGTAACTCATTATATTTCGCAACATCGGCATATAAAGGTAATAAGAAATTAATTAGAAATTTATTAATTCAGTTCGAGGCCAATTTCCTTATTATGAATTAACATAATAAGTACTTTTTTCAAAAACTGCTATTTTTCTTCATCAGGATATTCTCCTAACAAATACTTCACAGAGTTTTTGCTTTCAAAAACCTCTAACACTTTCAGGAATGAAAAGACGATCGTTTCGGGGATTTTCCAAGTCCCCTTCTTCAGTTTTCTTTAGAAAGTGGTGGCAATAGTGCAATGGAAATTGAAACATCAAAATTTCATATTAAACGTAGTCTACTACATCAACGAAATGAAAATGGAGTAAACAATAAAATATGTTTTCGAAGTCTCTGCAAAGACATAACCAACAATAGAAATATTATGAAAGTTTTTGTTTTTGTATTTCGTACCATCGGTACAAATAAAATACAAATTTTATTTTTACCACTTCTTTGTCAATTACAAGGAAGGGGCAAAAAACATTTCTCCGTACTGCGAGTGTTGTCAAAATGTTGGGTTTTAATTTTTATTCAAAAAAAATAAAAATTGTTTTTTCGACCTTTTTATTAATTAATTAGAAATTTATTAATTCAGTTCGAGGCCAATTTCCTTATTATGAATTAACGTAATAAGTACTTTGGAAATTGGCCTCGAACTGAATTAATAAATTTCTAATTAATTAATAAAAAGGTCGAAAAAACAATTTTTATTTTTTTTGAATAAAAATTAAAACCCAACATTTTGGTAATAAGAAATGTAATAATAAAAGTAACTAGTTACCATTACCAAATTTACTCAAATTTAACACTTCATAAAATGGCCCTTATCTAGAAAACTAAGCGATATAAAGCAAAACGGACAAAATGTTTGCTCTTTAGGAGTGTCCTTAAATGCCCTTAGATCCTACGGACCAGGCCCGGCGAGGCTCCCGAGACCCTAAATTTGAACAAAATTTCCGAATCACAATCAGTATAATTACAAATAAGACTGTGGATTTACTAATTTTTTATTCAAATTTAGATTTATTAAATTTAACAAAAAATATTTTAAAATCAACAAATTTTATTTTAAAGCACCGTAAGTTGTTTGAGTTTCACGTGAAAAAACTGTTATACTCCATATAAAAAAAAATGATTTTTTACCATAATAAGTTTCACGTGAAAATTGTGTAGAGTTTGTTTTCACCCAAATTTAATGTACAAGACTATTATTTTTCCTGGGAAAAAGTGACATTTTGTGTTTATTGTGATTGTGTCTTTGTTATAAAATTGAAAAATGTTAATATTTTTTTATTTATTTTATTTTTTTAGCCAACACACATATTATTTTGAGTGTATTTATCGTAATGGTCAAAATTCGATTGGAAACAAATTCGGTGGTCACAACTGGTACTGTTTGCTGGGTGTACATTTTAATTTAATTGATTTCAATATAGCATTTTAGCTGTATTATCGCCCATACCTAAACTCATAGAAATAAATCTGTAAAAATAGCAGGCAAAGTTACTAAAAATGAGTTAGAAATTATGCTGCAGAAGAAACTGCTGATATTAGCAGATTTGTTTGCTAAATACTAGTAAATTTACAATAAAAAAAAAACTGGTTAACTTTTAGTTAATTGAAAATTACAAATTGTACTGTAGAATCTGCAGAAATTTTGGTAAATATTAGTAGAATAAAAATAGAAAAAAAAATTTGCATTTAAAAAAAAATCGAAAAAAGCTTAAAAATTTCTAATTTTTTTGTGATTTTTTATGCTACAAATTATTCAGCAAAATTTTTTCCTGATTTTAGCAGATTAATTTTCTATTTTCCATTTGCAAAACTTTAATTCAAATATAAATAAAATTCTGTATATTTTACAGTTTTAATTTTGCTGTTCTGATTTTACTAGTAAATAGTAGGGTTTGGGATTTCGCGTACTTTTTTATTTCCCGGGAAACGGGAATAAAAAAATTTGATTCCCGGGAATCCCGGGAAATATTTTTGAACAAAATTGTTAATGAAAACCACCTATATACATAAGTAATTTTTGTTAAAAAAAAACACTATTTCAGTACAAATTCAGTCTGTGTACTGAGAATTTAAAGAAAAATATCAGAATTTTGAACATTTGATTTCACATAAATTACTCTAAGCACTGTCAAATGAATTGCATGATTCCAGCAGGAAGCACCCACTACTGGACTGTCGGAAACAAACCGTTTCATCACATTTGGCCCATTAGATATGGTGGCCACAATGTTATTTTCCAAAGACAAATAAAACTCTTCTAGGCTTATTTCTACAATTCTTCTTATTTACATCTTCCTGCTATATATACCAACTAGGGATGCTAATCGGGATTGATATTTAAAAATCCCGGGATTCGGGATTTTGTATGAAATCCCGGGATCCCGATTGCGGGATCCCGTAATTTTCGAGACTACGAAATTTTTCGGGATCCCGGGATTTTACGGGATTTTTCGGGATTTAAATTTTCCTTTATTTGTAAAAATTTTTATGTTATGTAACTAATTTTTTTATAGAATAAAGCGTTTTATAATTAATTAATAGTTGTTAATTAATAATGTGGTACATTTTACGAATATTGAAACATCCCAGTCAGAAATTGACAGTGGTACAAAAAATCAAGTACTTGCATAACACTGGGTAACCGCGATGTTAAAAATAAATGACTGGCAGAACACTCATTTGGGACGCTTTGCCAGTGTTTGCAAAAATCGTTTTGCCAGTATTTGTTTTACAAAACATCACGGCAGGGCAAAAAAAGATACATATGAACTTTTTTTAAATTTTATTTTGGAAAATATAATTCCAAACCAACTATTTATTGGTTTTGGCAGCGTTTTGCAAAAGTTAAAAATTTTGTTTCTCCAGTACTTTTCCGGCGCTTTTTGAACTGCCGGTCCTTTTGTCTATTGACGTTATCATATTGGAAATGGGAAAGAAATTTTTGTCAGTACTTGTACCAGCTGTTAAAATACCTTGCCATCGCTTTCCCGTTTGTATTTCTGGCTGGGATAATATATGAAGGCCTGTAGTGTACATAATACACTTGCGCCCAGTATTTTGTAAGCAGATTTTAAAACAGATTCGTTGCGATAACCTTGCCCACTAAATCGTGTAATTACAGCAACAAAGATATTTGGTTATCGTTATCAAATGTTTTCATTGAAGAATTCAAACTTACAGTCCCAGCCAAAACTTACAGTCCCAGTTTCAGAAATCGAATTTCGCTTGGAAGAATAAATCGGTAAAATAACAAACTTGATTTTTCGCATGTATTACTCAAAAACTAAATATTGTTTACCAAAATTTAAAATTTTTCTGCAAAGTCTTTGCATAGTTTACTCGAATAATCTACTTAATTTATAATTTTACCAATATCTTGGCATCAATTTCTTGTCAATATGAGAAAATTCAAGAAAAAGCGTAGGTAATCTAAAATTGCTCACTTTGTTTATTTGCGTTTATATTAATATTAAAAAATAAGAAAATCCCGGGATTTTTGAGAAATAATCCCGGGATTCGGGATTTTGCCAATCCCGAAAATCCCGGGATTCGGGATTTCCCGTCTGGCATCCCTAATACCAACCCCAGATAATAAAATGAATTATTTCCGTTTATACATATGTTCAAATATCTCTTTTGTGATATTCTTGTCCATTCATCTAAGATTATAGTAAATCTCCTATTGTTATAAATATTGCTCGATATTCTTTTCTCATGATATCTTTTAGATGATTGTAAAATTTTTTGGCAATGCCAGGTTTTTATTATAGAAACTTTCTCGAATAAACGAAGATCTAGTTATGATGCGGATTGACATTCCGTCGACTGCGGATAATTTGGATACCACTTCAGGAAATGTTTGCCCTACCATAAAACGTTCAATGCCTATACAGCTTTCACTTTTTTTCGGGTATTTTGCTAATTTTAGCTGGAACGTTATTGTTGTTGTTGTTTTTTTCAAGAAAAGTTGCATGACCACCAATTTTTTTTTTGTGAACTAAATTTAGATGTCGGATAACCAAATTTAGATAACATTAGTCCGTTAACCATTAGTCTTTTAGGGCAAATATCGCACTGCGCTGCATTGTCCTTTTTTGTGAAGTATTTCCATACTCCTGACATTTTATTCTTTAATATAAAGGAATATATTAGTTTGAAAGCAGGTGTATTAAAATAAAGTAAACTGACTTGAAAATATCACATTTATTAATGAAAACGTTACTTAAAAAATTATTGGCCCTTAATATAAAGGAGTATTTTAAATTTAAAGTCGACTTTATTTATACTCATACGGTTTTGTTCATTTTGTGAATGAAAACCTTACAAAAAATATTTATATTTTCAAACATTTTGATTGGTTGAAAATAAATTAACCAATCGGAATCCTCCAAAAATAAACCAAGTCAAGATATACTGCCACCCAATATTTTAGCTAAAGTCGACTTTAACTAAAATATACATTTGAAACATTTAAAAAATCCTATTCAAAACAAAAACAATTTAAAAACTTAATATTTTTAAAATTTCCCGTTTTCCCGGGAAAAAAATATTATTTTCCCGGCAATTCCCGGCAAACTTTTCCCGGGATTTCCCGGGAATTCCCGAACCCCAAACCCTAGTAAATAGCAAAAAAATCTGCTAATTTCAGCGGTTTATTCTGCAGCATCATTTTAACTAATTTTTAGTAATTTTTTCTACTATTTTTACAGATTTTTTTCTATTAGTGTATTAAAAGCAACTCTACGTTTAACCGATAAAGGTATAAAACAATTTTTAAACAATTGATGTTTATAATAGTTGGGGTATAATCGAATGTATACCAGCAAAACTTTTTAGAAGGTAACGCGAAGAAGTTATATTAGATATGAAAATGTATAAACGTTGAATTTTCAACGTTGATAATTGTCCATGTTGGAAAGTTAACCTGCATACTAAAAATAATATGTTAGTTTTCGTCTCAAAAACGTTTTTTGATACTTTGAGTTTGTTTTTTAGTTAACTGCTATAGTTAAGTCGAAAAGATAGCTTTTGTTAAATTTTTAAAGTATACATAAATAATTCAATTTAAATTTATTTACCTTATGTTAATCCTGTAGTCTGTTTTAAGATATCCTTTCTAGCAATTATTTTTTTTTTTACAATTAATTCGCACAATATGTTAACATTTAATAGCAATTACAAAGAATTTCAAATAACTTTATAGATAAATTCTCATGCAAAATTACTTGTATTAATAAACATTTATCTGTAAATCAGATACTCGTCGTATTTATAAACAAATTGAAATAAAAGTTTTTTTTATTATTAATATCAGCTATTATAATTGTTACAAAAAATATATTTTTTCTCCTAAATTTTGTGTATAAGATTTTTTTTTTGTTATGTTGTTATTACCACTGAGGTAGAAATATAACTACGATTAAAATACGCAATCCATAGTTGGTTATCGGTTTTCCTTGTTAACAAAAAATAAGGAATACGAAAAATACACATTCAGTTTGTTGTAAACTTGTGTGTATGTATGGATTCGTAAACAACAAGTACCAAACCTTTTACAGCTTTCTATCCTAAGGCATGTAAAAGTATACATGGAGTGTCGTGAATGACGAAAATAAAAAGCAACAGTAAATTATACCGTAAAGGGAACTAACTTAGTTCAAGTCTGGTGAGAAAAAGTAAGACAACGTTGAAGAAGATTTTGACTACATCTCAGTGAACAATAGGTCTGGGAGATGTCCCATATTAAAGACTAAGGGTCATATGCATAATCACTTTTAAAATTTATAAGTGACTTATAAAACAAATTTTTCATACAAAATTCATTTTATAAACGTGTTATAAGGCTTTCAAATTATTATGCATAGGCACTTAAGACTTCAAAAAAATTTAAAGATATGTTGATTTTTCAAAAACTAAGCAAACTTGAGTGTCCCACTAATACCTAGGGTGATCTAAAATAGATAGAAGTCTGAAATTTGTATGAAGTAGGCTGTATTCGACATACAATAAAATTACAAAAATCGAGTTCAAAAATGTTAGTTCTTTTTACTACAGTTTTACTACAGTGTGAATTTAAGTTAATCACTATCTGAATGCATTACATATACTTTAAATTACACGATGAATCAATAAAAAATAAACTAGCGCAGATCTGCCCTTTTTAATTAAATTTTATCCTTGGCCAAAAATTTTGTAACAAATAGTCGCTGCACCTAAGAAATTAGTTAGTTATTGGTTTTCAAAAATTATTTTTGAAACACTTAAATTAGGTCTTTATTTTGTGTCTTGACTGTGTTTTGTGAAAGTTATTCTTTTATAAATGGAAAGTTTGGAGTTATTTTTATATATTTATGTGTAATGCGATGAAATTCTTTTAATGTTAACCGATTTCAAGTTAACTTTTTTGTCAAAAATTAGATTTTTAGTTGTTTTTATTGATCTACCTTCCTTTTACAGTATAGCTTGGAAAGGGACAGTGATTTTTGTTTACAGATACATATTCTTTTTATACAAGTTTTTCCAACTATAAAGCAACAGCTGTCTGTCAACACAACGGAATGTTTTTCTTTTTGGCACATGCCCACTTGAAAAGCTTTTTAATAATTCCCACGTAATTGCCAACCTTAATTATTTCGCAATTTTTGTGGGGAACTTCAGCCTTTTTAAATGTCTATTTAATTCATGGCCCAAAAATGTGGTATCAACAAATATAGAAATCTTAAGAGTACACTTAAAATAATACCTCAGTAGAAAAATCTGTCAAATCGATTTGACTAAGTTTTAACAAATTTTTATTTTAAGCCAAAAAATTTTTCTGTTCAACCAACAGACTTATTATTTTGAGTGTATGCATGCATCTCTACCTCTGTTTGCTGGCTGTGTTGTCTAAATTTTAAGAGTTTTTATTGAAATGTGTATAGGTTCAGCTTTATGGTTAAACTTTAATAAATATTGAATTTTCTTTCAATAATTATGCAAAATTTGAAAAAAATATTGTAAAAAAAACTAAACCCGTTAACTGCAATTTAACTTCATGAAATGTAGGACTGAACAAGTGAGAGAGCATGTAACAGTAATTGAGCGACTTGCATAGAGCCTGGTAGTATCAATTTAGTTAGTTGAAAATGCAACCGTTATAAATAAAAAAGCTTTCAGCATAACAGTATTTTTCAATGGTTGCCATATTTATCATCACAAATATTGTTTACTCATATATATATTTACGTCTTTACATTTTGAAATCAATTGTTATTTATTAAATGTTATTATAAATCAACCTTGAATTATTTTAAAACTAAAAAAAATGCATTTGGTTATCAGTTTTTTAAATAAAAACTACCGGCACACTTCGGCTCCACAATTCATGCTTGATAAACGATGCATATTATAGTAGACTTTTAAATGTTGTCAAAGGTTTTGCTAAGAACGTTTTGTTTTTAAAGAAAAACGAATTAAAAAGCGCTTCAAAAAGACATCCCAGCAAAATATTACAATCATTTGTTATGTTTGTTCGAAATCTAGATAAATTTTTCGACAAAATTAACGAGGGCCTATATATTATTTACTGAAATTTTAAAATTTTCGTTACACATTTTTTGTAAAAATTATGAATGCATAACTTTTTTAAATGTATAACTTAAAAACCAATTTTAATGAATTCTTTTACAGTAACTTTTCTTCGCAATTTAAAGCCAACAAACATAGAAACACTCAAAATAATACGTCTGTTGGCTGGACAGAAAAATTTGTTACTTTAACAAAATTTATTTCTGTTTTCTGGCTTAAATTAAGATTTGTTGATTTTAACAAATTCTTTTGTTAAATTTAACAAATCTAAATTTAAGTAAGAAATTAGTAACACTACAGTTTTATTTGTAATTATACTAAGTTGTAAAATTTTTTTCAAATTTAAGGTAATTTTTGTCCGTTTTGCTCTATCTCGCTTAGTTTTTGAGATATGGGTAGGGAAATTCCCGGAAAATTTGGCATTTTTGATTTCCCACATTTGGACCGGGATTTCCGGGATTTCAAAATATGCAGTTTAAAATAATAAAGTTAATTATTTCAAATTTACCTATGCAAAATTTTCTAACGTTTTGAAAATAGTAAAAATCTAACATTAGGCTTGCTCATTTACTTAGAAAATTGTAGTAAAAGTAGTAAGATTTTCGAGTAAACGAACACACTGATTAATTTGTGTACTTGCTCGAACTTTTTAAGTTCCATTTTTTTTTTTAACAGGCACTAAAAGGAACTTAAAAAACGTATTTTTTAAGAAAACCACTCAACCAAATAGTTTTTGTATGAAAAATTTTGAATCGCACTTATTCTGCACAGAATTAAAGATAAATTTGTCCATTGATTTTAAAAAAAATTCAAGTAAGTTAGAATTTGTTCCCATAATTTTTAAAAATTTTTCAAATTTTCTAAAATTATTTTCTATATTAATTTTTTTATTTATTTTTTTACGGACAAATGTTTTAGTCTAAAAATTAGTTTTAGTTTATTCAATTTTTAAAAATACATATATAGTATGTAATTACCCAGTCAGAAAAATACAAACGGGAAAGCGATGGCAAAGCACTTTAACAGGTGGTACAATTACCAGCAAAAAGTGCTTTCCCATTCCCAAAATGATAACATCATTAGACAAAAGGACCGGCTGTTCAAAAAGTGCCGGAAAAGCACTGGAGAAACAAAATTTTTGAACGTTGGCAAAACGCTGGCAAAACTAATAAATTGGTGGTCTGCAAATATATTTTCCAAAATAAAGTTTAAAAAAAGTTCATATGTATTTTTTTTTTGGTCCTGCCGTGATTTGAACCCAGGCCGTCAGATTGGCAGACGATTGCTCTACCCACTGAGCTACAAGACATATAATATTTGATAGCTAAACACATAAATGAGTGATAATCGCTGGACAACTACTGGCTGTGCGAAAAAGCTAGCACTGGCAAACAGTTTTTTGGAACTAATATGCCAGCATTGGGAGAGCAAAAAAAGATGGTCTTAAAGGAGCTTTTCCACAAACAAAAAAAATTGATTTTATAGAACAAAAAAAATTTTAGATTAAAAAAAATCTAACAAAAAATATTTTGCTTGCAACCGGATTTGAACTCGGAACCTCCTGATTACAAATATTTTTTAACGAAGCGTCAACATTTTTATAAAATCATTGCTCTACCAGTGAATTGGTTTTTGTACCACTAGTAGCATTGGCTAGGTAGCACTGGATAACCACTGGTTGCAAACCTTGTTATATCACTCTTAGACTATTTTTTGCCAGTGGTTTTCTTTTTATAAACCACCGAAATTTTTGTAAAACAAATACTGGAAAAACGCTTTTTGCAAACGCTGGCAAAGCGTCCCAAATGAGTGTTCTCCCAGTCATTTATTTTCGACACCATGGTTACCCTGTGGTTTGCCAGTGCTTGATTTTTCGTACCACTGGCGATTTCTGATTGGGTAGACTTATATAATTTATAATATAAAATTAATTCTTTCCTACTACGAAAATTCCAATAAAAACCACCTGAGCTTTTTTACCATCATGAAAATTTTAGGTCTTTAAGACATTTCATTAATAAAAATTTTTAAATTACTATAAAATATTTTCTAATTTATTTCCCGCTTTCCCGGGAAATCAAAAAGGGCGGGATTTTGCATTCCCTAGGTATGGGTCATTTTATGAAGTGGAAAATTTTTATTAAAAATTTCCGAGGGTCCAAAGCCCAAATGAAGATAACTAAAATATTTGCTTAAATCAGTGTTTCAACTAAAAATTTGTTAAAAATTAGTCAAATCGATTTCAAACCGGTTTGACAGATTTTTCTACTGACGTATTATTTTAAGTGTACCCAAAGCGCTGGTATCCGAACAAAACCTTGGTAATTGGTTGACCTTTTTCACGCATTACCTGGCAATGGGAACTCTTTTTCATTTTGTTTTACTTTGTAACCTAAAGTAATACGTTACTAATAGTGTGATCAGTATTTATGTGGGAGGTATGAAATAAGAAGTTACCGATAGCACTACTTAATTTGGTGCTTTGAAATATTGCATTACCGACATTGTATTATATTCTTATATTTTTCTTATTTGTAATGAGTTTAAAGTCATTACCAGAGAAGACAGAAAAAAGCAAAATCCGATGATTTTAACGGAAAAAAATATTGTAAAAAAAGTAAAAAAACTTGGAAAAAGAACAGTTAAAAAAAACTAAGTTATGAGAAAAACTAAATTTTTGTAAGCAAAAAAAGTATTTTTGGGCAAAAAATCTTAAAAAAGTCAAAAATCTTAAGAAGAAGCTATTTTAAAGCTAAAAAACGGAAAATCCAAAAAAACCAAAGAGATGCGAATATGAGTGAAACAAGCAATAAAAAGCAAAAATAGCATTTTTGTCTTCTCTGGTCATTATTGATAACTAGGGCCTTTCATGCAAATGCATGTTTGTAGTCGTTAATCCAAAAATGATTTTGAGCAAATGCTTTTCTGAATCAAAGAATTTGCAACATATTTTGCATATTTTGTTATAAATATATTATTTTTGCATATTTTGCTTTTAAGTGCGTAATTTTTTTTGCATATTTTGTGAATTTTATTGCATATTTTTCGTTAAATTGCATATTTTTTTAAAACTAAAAATAATATTTAATGAAAAATAATGAAAAGGAAAAATTTGCAAACCTTAAAGGAAAACATCAAGTTGTCATCTACTTAGACATTTATATTGGATTTAATTTTTAACCAAACGCTCTCGAGTAATAATCATGATTTCTAAAAATCGATAAATTTAAAGTTCATTTTTATTGGTTTTAAACGTTTATTTTTGGATCTTTAGTGCATATTTTTTGCTTTTTAGTGCATATTTTCATTTAAGTGCATATTTTGCATTTTTACTGCATATTTTAGGCGTATATTTTCGATTTTTAAGTGCATGAAAGTCGCTGCCATGCTGATAAAAATTAGATTGTTTACAAGGGGTGTGCTATCTGTTGTATCGTCTTAAGAAAAAGCAGAGTTGTTAAAATTTTTATTTGACTTTAACAACGATTTTCTATTGGGTTTTCTATCTGTTAGCACACTCAAACATAGTAGTAAAAATGTTGTATCGTGCTATTCTCAAATGTTGTAATTTTCCAATTTAAATTCTAACAACTCTGTTTTTTGTTAGGACGATACAACAAATAGCACACCCCTTGTAAAAAACCCTGATATATTTTATTTCATATATAATATGTAATTAATGAATTACCTACTAATGTGTAACAATTTATTTTACACCCTGCAAGCAAGTACTTATTTTAGTCGCTATTGCTAACTAGTTAAGTTATTACATTCCATATTACAATTAACAACTTATTTCAGTGCTTTCTTCGTAATGACATATTTGATTCTATACCGGTAAGCTTTAGCTAAACACCACCATGTTAAATTAATATGTTATTTGACCAAAGTTTGAGTACTTACAATTGTTGGTTTCTTGTTCCATTTGACTTTACCTGGTAATTGATTTTGCTTTTTTTGTGTAAGAAATTCGTCTATCGTGGATTTAAACAAACTTCATTTCTGGAATAAAAAAATCTTAAATCCCAGAATATAATTCTTCATTCCTAGGTCTAAAGTCTTCCATTGGGGACTTAAAAAATCGTCAATCTTATTTCCTACTGTAGCATTAAAAATCTTTAATCAATGCTTTAAAAGGTCTTCAAAGTTTTCACCTTGCATTGAAAAAGCCTACAACCTAAGCTTCAATCTTGGCTTTAAAAAGTCTTCAATCTACTTTTTTAAAGTCTTTAATTTTTGATGGCAATCTTTTCGATGGCAAATTTTCTTTGGAAAAGGTATAGAAAAATAAAGAAAAAACAAAAAATGCAACTTACTGAATTCTTAAAGTGCCTGTGATATATAGTACCTTTACTTAACAGATTATAGGCTTTTTCATGATCAGCATGACCATTACTTGGGCCTCCATCTGATGTTGAATATGATGCTACTATTGTCATGGTGAGGGTTGTTTCTGATTTAGTGGAGAGAACGAGTTGGTGGTTCCATAGGAGATACAATCACTATCGGAACGCACATCGGACTAGACATCGGACAAAAACTTATGACCTTGTCAGTCAACACCATAATGTTCTCTGCCAAATCTGACAACGCCGTAATTTTCTGTCCGATGTCCGGTCCGATGTGCGATCCAATAGCAATTGTATCTCCTAGTTATAAGTATATGCTTCTTCGTTCCATTACCATCTATGTGTGCACTATCTACACTATCGCCGGGTGAAAGGAATTAGTATACTTTGGATCATAAAATGAACGATGCTCTTCTAGTTCAATCGTTCATTTTATTACCTTTGGCCGGGGATAATTTTATTTATTTTTATTAATTAAAAATATTTCCTACACTAAACATTTTTCTTTTTTCTTAAAATTCTTAATTTTTCTGATATTTTATATCCTTGTTAACTAAAGGACGAGCTATATGAATTAGCTACCTATTCAAAATTGTCAAACGAACGATCGAAAAAATTGTTTTCTGAACGATTGAACGAAATTGTCAGAGCTATTGAACTAGAAGAGCAAACTAGTTCTTTACAACAAATTGAACTAGAAAGAGCGGTCACCAAAAAGAACTAGAATGCCCAAGTTTACTTAGGAATGACTTTTAACACCAAATTTCTTCAAATTTTTTTACAAATCTAAAACAAAAAATCTTAAAAAATATTTGCAGAGGGATTGATAGAGGGCTAAAATACTTTTAATTCAAGGTACATGCAGAAAAAAAATTAAGTATTTTTTAATAAAAATATTCCACCACTTTCTGAAAAAAAAATTAAGAAATATTTAAAATATTTCAAGAAAAGAAAATTGCTTTTCAGAGACACAAATAATTTCATTATTTCGTATTTGTTAAAGGAGCCGATAAGGGATTTGAATATTTGACGATGTTTTAAAAATAAAAATCAGATTTAAAATTCTATGTATTTTTGCATTTTGCGCATAGTTTGTATTTGACTAAAATTCTTAGAAATATTTTTAAAAATAATTTAAATACTAATTATATTAAACTAAACATTAGTTTACAAGTGTAAGTACAAAATAAATCATTAAGAGCGGGTATCTTATATAAAATATAACCATAGTTAACAGTCAACCACAGATATTAACAAACAAAAATTTTTTAATTCATAAATATGGTTAAGCACTAAACTTTGATTATTTTGAGATAAGCCAGCAGGTCTTAGTTGATATTGTTGAATATAATTAAAGCTCTTTTGAAGCAATTAAAACTAGAAAATGCTGATTAAATAATATGATTATGTGTCAAAGAAAAAATAAATAATTAACACAAATCAAAAAAAGTAGTTTAAAACAAAAAAATGAAATAGGAAATGAAATAAAATGACACAAAAATGCACAATAAAATACTAACACTATGAGGCCTTATTCACAATAAATTGTTAATAAGATTTCAAATAGAGTTCACAAGTAATATATTAAACTCTATTTAAAACTCTTGACAACGATTAGAAAATTTTAACTCATTCATTCATTTCAGTTGTCAAATTCCCTACAAATATTAAATCGAAAACTTGAAAAAACGAAAGCTATTAGTTTTTGGTTCAGCATGAATGGGGTATTTGCCTATAAAGTTTAAAGCTTTTCAAGTTTTTTTTTTTTTTGTATATAGACTAGTTTAAATCATTCCGGTATACCCGTTGTGATAACCTGACCATTTATACAGCGAAATATTTTTTCATGTTCGGGTAATTCACCAATTAAATAATCACGCATTTGTTCGATGGCAGCTCGTGAATGACCAGTACCGTGAAATGCTAAAGTGGCATCACGACCTGCATAATCCATTATAACATCAGCACCGCCTGGATGATCATGTATAAAACTTGTTACATCGTACACGCGATCATAGATCACAACCCAGCAATCAAAATAATCATCATGATTCGCCACAGCAGCTAGACAAATTTCAGGTAATGAGGATTTTTGTGCAGTTAAAACTTTCAGTGGGGGCTGTTGAGCTTTTTGTTGTTTTACTATTGCTGGAACAATGCGTAAAGTTTGCAATAAACTTGTTATTGAAGTTGTCATAATGCAACAATGATGTAGGATTTTATTTTAACAAAATTTTTGTTTAAATCAATATTTAATTATTTAAATTTTTTTCTTAGTTTTATTTTAATTTTCAAACTTATTTGAACTTGATTATTAAACACGTTCGATAGTTATTGGAACGCAACGTCTTATTTCGTTTACAAAATTCTTTATATATTTTCTTTTTTGCCGGTTTTGTTTTCAACACTTTGATTTCTAGTCAATGAATGCCGTATCAAATGTGTTTAATCTATTTATAAAGCTTTAAAATTATCATCTTTTACTATGAAGCTCTTTTCAAAGGGAGAGAGATTATGAGAGATATTCGCTGTTATTATTCGTAATCTCATATTATTAAATGCACTGCGTATCAGTTAATTTTGAAAATGGAAATACGATCATTAAAAACGTAACGTCACTTTGAATTTTCATCACCCCTTTAATTTTAATTGATTCCTAAAGTGTTGCCATGCAAGATTTATTCTGTATGCCGAGATATGTTATTTAAAATACCCAAAGCTTAATTCACAAAAGCTTTAAATTCTGTGGATTAATTCTATTTTTATTGAAGGCTAACTGAATAAATCCAAATTTACCTGAATTCATATAGTAAACACGTGAATGAAAAATTATGTTTCTTCATTCATTTGGCCATTTGTGGGCGCTGTGGTATAGTGGTTAGCTCGTTGGACTGTTACTCATAAGGTTGCGGGTTCCATCCCAAGACAACATCAATTTATGGTGTTCGGTGTTCTTATAGCATTTAACCCCACCGAACTAAGATATTAAGGTTGTTCATAAGGGGTGTGCTATCTGTTGTATCGTTGTATCGTCCTAACAAAAAACAGAGTTGTTAAAAATTTTATTTGTGTTTAACAACGATTTTCTATTCAGTTTTCTATCTGTTAGCATACTCAAACATAGGACACTAAACATATGTTAAAATGTTGTATCGTGCTATTCTCAAATGTTGTATTTTTTCAGTTTAATTTTTAACAACTCTGTTTTTTGTTAGGACGATACAACGATACAACAAATAGCACACCCCTTGTGAAAACCCTTATTGTAATATAACATGGGCATGAACTAAAAAGCTTCAACAAAGTTCGCCAACTCTTCATCAGACGGCGCACACAACTGTCCTAAGATTCAACATCTCGCTCAATTACAGTGTTGCCATATTTGAAGCCATTCATCCTTCACCACACTTCACTTCTTCCCTATCCACTTTCCAAAGAAGACAACACATTAATTAATATGAAGAAATTTCTTAGTGTTGCTCCTCTTTAAATAAATAAATAGTATTTTGTGCTTTGTTATAGCTTGTGAGCTTTGGTATGGACTATAAGTTATTTTCAAACTACACTGCTCTAAATGAATGATAATAAAATTTCTTCTTCATTCAATTAGCAAAATGTTGAATGAAAATGCCATTTAAATTAATCAAGTTGGGAAATTCTTCTGAAAGCTTCCGGACAGAAGCTTATGAATCAATTCTTTGCGAATGCTTTAACGGAATGGTATATGAACATTTTTAAAATCTGAATTAAATTTTTCGTCAATTAAGCTTAAATTGAATAAAGTCATTCGAAGCTCTGATAGAAAATAAGTTATAAAATAATGAAGGAATTCACAGCTTAAATGGTAACGCTCCATCAATGAAAAATAACATGATTTTTTAAATTTATTCCATAGAAAGTTGTCAAATTTACGACGAGTACTAATTACTACTTACAGGGACAATTAAAGTTTTATTTATTAAATATTCGTTAAATTTTAAAAAATTTATTGCTAAAATATAATATTTTCATGTTACGTTTATTACCCGGTAGATGGCGCCACCAGTATATCCGAAGTTTTATAGATGGCGCTATTTATTTCCCACCCGATTTTTTAGAATGGCCCATATCTCGAAAACTAAAAGAGTTAAAGCAAAGTTGATGAAAATTTCCACTACCGCTAACCATACATACCAAAAATGGACCTTGGCGGGGCCTTAGACCCTCGGAAATGTTTAATAAAAATCTTTTACTTCATAAAATGGCCCATATCTCGAAAACTAATTGAGATAGAGCAAAACGGACAAAACGTTTGCTCCACTGAAGTGCCTTTATATGCCCTCACATGATATGGATTAGGCAAGGGGAGGGTCCGAGACCATCAATTTGGATAAATTCTACGACTCAGTATAATTACAGATAAAACTGTAGCTTTACAAATTTTTTACTTAAATTTAGATTTGTTAAATATAACAAAACAATTGGTTAAAATCAACCAATTTTATTGTAAGCCAAAAAAAAGGAATAAATTTTGTTAAAGTAACAAATTTTTCTGTGCAGCCAACAGACGTATTATTTGAGTGTAGTAAAATTTTGCGAGTACTCATGGGATCTATATAAAAGGTATACTGTGAGAAATCCTATAAAATTTCCTTCAATCCTGCATTATTTTTATCCACAAATGGTCTCCAGACGTACCATCGTAGCGCCTTAGACTTGAACATTTTTTTCTTTGTTTCTAGCGATTTTTAAATAAAGTTAACAACATTGAAATTTTAATACGAAATGCTTTGTACTTAACGTAGAAAAAAAACTTGACTTATTTAAAACTAAAAATTTTCTGCTTTAAATATATCGGATTTTGCCTTTTTTTGTCTTCTTTGGTAACTACATACCTGGTAATGGTAACTACCCAGTCAGAGAAGTACAAACGGGAAAGCGATGGTAAAGCACTTTAACAGGTGGTACAAGTACTGGTAAAAAGTGCTTTCCCATTCCCAAAATGATAACATCATTAAAAAAAAGGACGGCTGTTCAAAAAGCGCCGGTAAAGCACTGGAGATGTTTCTCCTTTGAACGTCGGCAAAACTCTGGTAAAACCGATAAATATATGTTTTGAAAATATATTTTCCAAAACAAAATTTAAGAAAAGTTCATATGTATTGGTTTTTTTATCCTTCCGTGATTTGAAACCAGGCCATCAGATTGGCAGACGATAGCTTTACCCAGCTTAAAACGTAAATGAATGATAACAGCTGGACAACTACTGCCTGTACTAAAATGCTAGCACTGGCAAAAAGTTTTTCGGAACTAATATGCCAGCGTTAGGAAAATAAAAAAAGTTCGTATTAAAAGAGCTTTTCCATAAGCAAAAAAATTTATTTGTATGCTTACTCGATAACATACAAAAAATCAAACTATACGTAGGTGTTCAAAAAATATTGAGTCTAAAAATAGATTTCAAAAAAGTTAACAAAAAAATCTAGAACATTACTTTATATTTGAAATAATGATAAAAATAATTCATTATTGTTAACGAATTGCTGTTGGTATTGGAATGCTGGAGATAATTCTGGAAAAAAACAAAAAAAATAACAAAACATCGCTTTTGTATCCCTAAAACCCTTTTCTTTAAAAAGCTGAAGGGAACAAAACAATCCTAATGTATGTATCAGCACAATTTGGTAAAAAAAGAACTTAGTAAAACATTAGATCAAAATAAGTTTAGTGCTAAAAAATTATAACTAAAAAAAAATTTCTGAAAACTTGTACACTTGATATACAAGACGTTTTAGTAATTTTTATTCTTAACTTATTCTTTTGAGGATATTTGAAATTATTTTTCAAAAATTGTTAGATAAGGATTTAATTCCTATAAAATCAATTTTGTATCCCATGGGTATCTGTTTCTGAATTTTGTTCTTTTTGGGTTTCCGATTTTTTAAATATATTTGCTCTACATTGGCAACTCTATTGATCGTTCATTCACACACGTGAATATCACTACATCTGATGTTATGTTTGCACTGTAATGTTTTCATCGATTGTTTTTTTTTTATGTTGTGGCAAGTAAAACCAGTTTCACTTACATTTTACATTGTCATTTATGACCGCACTGATAAGGAGCCTTCATTTCATATTTTAATCTCTTTTTTATGGTTTAAAATTACTATTTCATGTAACACAATTTAAAATCGATTTCATTCATTTTTATTAGAATTATTATTTTTGTATTTAGTTTGAAGTAACCACAAATATTTGTTTCTACTAGATCTTATGCATATACAGTGCTGTTGAAAATAATAGGCTGTTAGGAGTAATAATCGAATCTAACAGATAGAAAATTTATGGTGAAAAGTAATATGTGTATACATATTTATTTCCTGAAGACCTTTTAACTTATCTTAAAATAACCAAAGATCAGTGCCTAATCATAGTTATTAATGCCAACTTTTTATCGAATTTTTTTGACGGTTATGGTTTAACTCTGATTATTTCTTAGACAAGTTACCAGCTTTTAGCTGGTTCATATTGAATACAATGCAATTATGTTCATAACAATTTCTATAATTTTAATTGCTCCTATTATTTCGAACATCACTGTATCCTTATGTATATGTATTTTATGTGATTGATAATGTGCTGTATATTTTACTAAATTAGAGGCTTGTCCCGTTAATTATCTCTAATTGTTATAGGAAATAGCAGGTAATGTTATCAAATTTCGGAAAGATTTCACTTTAACAAATAGTTTTTGGTGGTTTCAAATAGTGATGATAGGAAGTATATTGGATATTCTACACTCATAGAAATAAACCTGTACAAAACGCAGAAAAAGCCACCAGAAATTTGATAAAAATGACCCTGCAAAAAAAAACTCCTAAAGTTAACAGTCTAACCTGCCAAAATCAAGAGAAATATTTGCTAAAAAAAATATTAAACTTCTGATTTCAGAATGCTAGATTTTTATTTGCATTAAAAAAAATTTTTGAAAAACTTTAAAAATTAGACTACTAATTATATATGTATGTACCAAATTTTTTTGCGGATTTTACAAGGCTAAGTTGTTATTTTCTATTAACCAAAACTTAACTCAAATATCACTAAAATTTTGTATATTTAGCAGTTTTATTTTTCCTGTTCCTATCTTACTAATATTTAGCAAAAATAATCTGTTAATTCCCACAGTTTCCGTTGCAAGATGATTTTTAATTAATTTTTAGTAATTTTAACTAAAATTTTTACAGACTTTATTCTATTAATGTATATATAGCAGGGGTGGCAAGACTTTTTTCGCTGCGTACCAGAAACGGACAATTTTTTCTTGTAAAAATTTCTCGCGTGCCACCTAATTTTAAGTTGTCTTTTAAAAATCCTTTTCTAAACATTTTAAAAATATGTACATATTTATCAGCGCTACGGATAACCCCATGAAATAACCCACAAAGGGAAAAAGTAAATAACGTCGTCGGGGGTTTATTTAATCTTTAAATATTGAAATTATTTCATTATGCAAAAATCCCCAATGAAAAAAAATTAAAACAGTTTGTACATTATTGCCTTTTCATTTTTTGAGGGGTTATTCCATTTTTGTTGGTTATTTCATTTTGTGAAAAAAGTTAAATTATTTGGCGCCATTCATTATTTAAGTACGTAAGAAACTAGTTTAAAAATGTGCTTCGGGCAAAAAATTGATTTTGTTAAAATAAATCGCGTGGTTTTTATCATCATAATAATGAATAAAAAGAGAATATTATGGATTTGAACAGAGAAATTTCTATTTCAGATAAATTGGCTCAGCGAAACACGATCAAAACCCAATTTCAAAATCCAACAAAGGGGGTTATTTCATTATGAAACTTATGTTCAGTATTTCATTGAGGGTTATACCGTAGCACCTATTTTCCCTTTTAAAAAAAAATTAATTTTTTTAGATTCAATTTTTATGCCAGTTGTTTTCCATTTTTGTGCAATTTTCTGGAACTTTTTATTTCTCCGATTATAAGGCATTTTCTCATCGAAACTTTAAAATTCTTTCATTCTAGAATTTTAGAAATTTTCCCAGAATTTTCTGATAATCGAATTTACGAGTTCTGTATTATACATACTATATGTGGCATACTCTGGCAATGCAGAGTTTGAAAAGACGATTTACAAGCCCCATGGACAATTTCACCATTATGGAATTAAATCACACATTTTTGAAGCGAAATTAAACATTTAACTGAATTTTTTGCTGGTCTTCCAATAGTTTAAATTTTTTGAAAATATCCAACAAAACGTCACGTGCCACCTAAAATCCACTCGCGTGTCATAGTTTGCCAGCCCTGATATATAGGTACAACAAAATAAGAAAACTTTGATGCATTGGCATTCCGACACGTCATGTCTGATAGACTTTGTGACGCAGATTACGGATATGGCCCTAGAATATTTAAGTTAATTACACTATGCGACAGTCAAAATCGGGATGGGATGAAACCAACGGGAAATGTTATATCGGTCAAAAACAAGTTATACGTGTCTCGGCGTTTCGCTGGGTCACCCCTAGGAATCGAGATATATCTTTTTTTGACATAACTCGAGAACCACTAGTCCGATTTTGCTCAAACAATTTTAAAAAAATTAAAAATTACAATTCCTTTAATCTGTTCATATAACGTTTTTCTATATACTCAACAGTTTTGCCGGTAAAAATAAATGTTTGTTACCGCTACCATAAAAATCAATAACCTTTTGTTTATTACTTTTTTTTAATATTTTAGGCAAAAAATATTTTTTTCTTCATACATTTATTTTTACCGACAAAACTGTTGAGTATATAGAAAAACATTATATGAACAGATTAAAGGAATTGTAATTTTTAATTTTTTTAAAATTGTTTGAGCAAAATCGGACTAGTGGTTCACGAGTTATGTCAAAAAAAAAGACCACCAAAGGTCAAATCGATATATCTCGATTCCTAGGGTTGACCCAGCGAAACGCCGGGACACATATAACTTCTTTTTTACCGATATAACTTTCCCCGGTAGTTTGAACCCTTCCCGATCACTGACCCCTACCATTTGTCTCACAGTGTTATAGTTGAAATTAAAATTAACTTTTGTGATAAACTTTTTGCACAAAATAAAAAATTTAATGTAGCGAAGCTATTTTTCGCATATTGTACGTTTTGACAGCTCCGATAGTATTCCCTGTATGTGTATTTAAAGTTAAAATTAGTCTTTTTCACGATTTTGGTAATACTTGTAAATAACCTAAGACGAAAGAAATATCCAATATGTTAACTTAAAACTTTAGTAAACTTCAGAGGTTACTTAATTTAATAAAATTATTTCGTATTTTCTTCTTTTAGTTTTAAGAAAAAATTTATTAAGTCTCAAAAATGTTGTTTTTTTTAATACCTAAAACTTAAATAATCTGTGATAAATCTTAGTTTATAAAAATCAGATGAAACTACTCAGATATGTATTGTAAAATATATAATTTCTAATCAATACCAGCAAAGGTTTAGATAGTTGAAGGGCAATTTCCTAAATAATAACGATTTTAAGATATTCATGTTCAAAGGTGAACTGTATTTCATTTTACCATAGTAAATTTATATAAAATTAATTTAAAGTTAAAAGGATACAAAGTTTGTATTTCAGACCGAATTTTCTAAAAATGTAGATGAAAAGAATTAAGTAGAATATGAAGTGACGCAGTAAGCTAAGACCGATTTACAGGAAAAAAATATATCATGTAATAATCTCCGATCATAATGAAATTCAGATATTTTGTAGAGAAAAAATTTCTAAGGTTGGTATTTGCCATTTAATATAATTTGATCTGCCGTTTTTCGGATAAAATTAGATCTAAGTTTATCCTCAAGGATATCATTTTGAGATATGAGTTCGTCTTATACAATAGGATCTAATACAATATCATTGCATACGCCCAATTTTGAGATCTAATTGGATCAGCTAGATATTACAGCAGATCTTAAAAAACAAAATTTAAGGTGTTTAATAAAAACTTTGGTCCAATATGGTATTGAAAAATAAAATTTGTATTTATGCAAAGAGTATAAATTTTATAATGAGATTGCGGTGAGAAAGCTTTTGTTCTATAATGTGACTTCAAACAGGAACATATTCAAACCAATACTAATGTACTAATAAAAACCAAATACTTGCATCAAACAGCATTATTTGGGCTCTTTGTATGACTCAAATATCAACTGTAACCATCGAGCCATCTAAAATGATTTAGTTATTATAAAAATCACCTGAATTACACTATATCCAACAGCATTATAGCCCTGGATTATGAATTTTAAAAACCACACGTACAAAATTGCAAAATAATGGCGGAATGCGAAAAGAGGTTGTGTGGTTCAAGAAATTATCTAAAAAACTTAATTAGCGATTTACATTCTGTAAATAAACATATTAATACGAAAATTTTCCATTTTGCAAATTTTATTCGCGTTTTTTTTTTTGCAACCACCTACTAAACTTTATTGTATGAAATGGGTATTATATTCCCTAGATTATAAATTTTTAGAAATCGCACTAAAAAATTTCAAAATAACAATGGAATACGAAAAAGGGCTTTATGGTGTAGAAAATGACTTAAAAGTGTTAATCAGCGATTTACATTCTACAAACGAATATAGTGACGCAAAAATTTTCGTTTTTGCAAAATGTTGTCGTATTTCTTTTTTTGAAACCCAACCACCAAACTTTGGTTTAAGATATGGTTATTAGTCCTTGGATTATGAATTAAAATATACCGCAGTTAGAAAATTCCAAAATAATGGCGGAGTGGGAAAAAAGGATTTGTACCGCAAAAAATGAATTAAGAAACTACATAAGCGATTAACATTTTTTCGTTCATGGGAAAATTTTTTTTTGGATTTTTTTTTTTTTTTTTGCAAACTAACCATTAATTTTTGGTATAAGATATGGGTATTATAGTCCTCGGATTATGAATTTTAAAAACCGAACGAGCGAGCCTTTTCCATCTCTGATTAAAAAATAATAACAGATGTTAAAAATAGCATTGTTAGAATTCCGTTGATGTTAGTCTAATTGATTTGATATAGTCTTCTTATTTGTTTCACATTCAATATAAATAGATCATCATTAATTATTAACCCATGACGTCATAGGGGGCCCGAAAATGCGTATTCTATCCTGTTGGCCTTATCGATTTTTTTAAATTTTTATTCTTTGTAATTTACTTGTAAAAATTTTATCATCTTTCTTTAATTTGAAAATAATTTAAAAGAAAATATGATAATTTTTAATCTCAAATCGCACAAAAAACATTGGGTGGGTTCGGCAGATACAATTTGACAGTCAACAGTTCTACAACAGTTGTGCAACTATCTGCTGAACGACCTCATCACTAACCGCTCAGTCTGAGCGCTGCCATATTTTGGTAGCGTAAAAAATGTTTGCTACTTTTGATCAAATAGTGATACATTTGTTGTTGTTGATTTTAAAAAATTTTTGTTTTGTATGATTGACAAATAAAAACATACAAATATAATTCAAAAACAAAAAATTTATAAAATCAAAGGAAAATAAAAAAAAATGTATTTAAAAACAAAACAAAGAAAACATCGTTCAGCAGAGTAAGTAATCACAAAGCGCTACAAGTCACCGGTATCATTTTAACGTTTCTCTGCCGAATGCTACCATTCAATTACCAATTAAAAGATCAAATATACATTCCTTCATTCAAAAAAATATTTTTTCAAAAAAAATAATATTGACAAAATGATAATAAAAAAAAACAACAACGTTTTAAAGCAAATTTGATTTTTTTTTTATATTTTTCTGCAAAAATTTTATTCTTGCCGCTTATCTCTTGAAGTCTTAGAAAAAAATAAGGAAAGTGGTTGATAAAATGATTAAGAAGGCGAATTTAATTATTCATATAATTTTTTATAATAGATGACTATAAAAAAAAAGTATATGGCATGATGTTAAATCATCACTCTTTATCTTCAAGATTCAGTTATGTGCTGATTACACTGTGCAACACTTCTTTTCGGAGACTTAAACCCAAACGCAAATACTGAGTGTATTAAAATCCCTATAGCGTTTGGCTCTGTTAGCTAACATTATTACACAGAGAAAACAGATTTAATGCAAAACTGACTTTATATCCAACTGCATGATTTAGTTAAATCAGCCGAATTATTTGGTTATAATATTCATTAATTGAAATTTCTGTTGCCACAAAATTTGATAGGCAAAAAATTTGGTTGTCACAATGAATCTGTTGTTTCTGTGAATGTTATCAAGATTTTGTTTTGTCTTAAAGTCTATGAAAAAGTTTAGTACACTTACGCCCCATCATCAAAAAATTCATATATCCCAGCCAAAAAAATTAGAAGTAATGCATTAAAAACTACTTCTTTCACTGCTTCACAAGTATCCGTCAATGCATTTTTAATGCTTTTTTAGAAGTTATTCTGCACAACTTCAAAAAATCATTTCTTTCATTGCCTCCGAAGTATCCGTTAGTATATTTTTACAGCTTTATTAGAATTTCTTCTGAACAACATCTAAAAAAATCACTTAAGTATTGCTTCTAAAGAGTATTTATTAAAATTAAATTTTAATAAATTAAATTTATTCAAATTATGTCATAAATATGCTTTTAAAAAAGAATTGTCAAAACTTTACATTTATACTCTGATTGACAAAAACAAAATTGATTTATTAATCGAAATTGAAAAAAGATTTATACGATTATTGAACTGCACAAAAATTGCTGGTAAACAAAAAGATTAAATATATAATGTAAAATTATAAACGGACGGCGGAATTATTAACGATTTAAAATTATTGATGATTCAAAAGTTGACAATAAAACATAATAAACAAATGTCGCGTGTTTCAGTAAAAGCGTCAGAATTTTTGGAAGTAATAATAATAATATTTTTAAAAAATGAGGTTTTTCAATATTCCAGCGTCACGTTTAGCAATAATTTAAAATATGTTAACAAAAACAAATATGTCGCACTATATTTGAAAAGATAATGAAATTTTGAATGCTCAAATATTCAATGCCACTTGAAAGTAAAAAAATAGTTTCTTGAAAATAAATTAGAGCAGACGAATTAGTATTAAGAAATCCCATTGAACTTGAAATAATTAGTTTTTAATAACGTAGTTTTTATTTTATTTAAATATTTGGGAGTGGCGTATATACTAAATAAAAATATGCATGCCTATAAGTTTTTTTTATAAATAAGTTGTTCTGTGTCAGACCTGGTCGTTAATGATTACATTTTGTAATTAATTTCACGAGTATTTTCACAATAACATTAATTGTAATTGAAAAAAAATCAATTACAATCACCAGAGAAGACAAAAAATCAAAATCCGATGTAAATACTTACAGCAAAAAATATTGCATGAAAAGCAAAACCTAAAATAAAAAAAATTGAAAAAACAGCACTTTTTTTAAAGTTAAACATTAGCTGCGTTTGTGCTGCATTTCTATCAATGATATCTCGAACAATTTTGACAGTAGAAAGCCGGAATACGTTGAAAAACTGTCAAAATCGTTCTTTATAAACCTTATAGAGAGTCACACAAACACAGCTATTTTCAGAATTTTAATAGGCTGTTGACATTACATACGATTCGGAAACACATTAATGCTAAAATTAAACACATCAACTCACACATGAAATTTAAAAATTTAAGTTAAACGTCTCGAACAGGTCTCCCTTAACAATTGTAAAAAAAACCAAAAATTTAACAAAATTTTTCGAAAAGTTATTTTTTCTTTTGACATTCTTCAACCTTATTTTCACTATAGAAGCTGAAATTACATTGTCCGCCGCTGTCGGAAATAAGAATTTTCAGTATCTGGTTAAGGGACAACTTCATGGCTGTTTCTACAGTTTTCTTTCGACGTAAGGTTCGTCAATAAATTATGAAGAACGCAGCATCTTTTAAATGCATTTTATTTAAATTTAATTAATTTTATTAAACTTTTTTTATTTCTTTTTGTTTATGTTTTCATAAGTTTCGAACTTGTCATTCACGCTCATTGAACTTAAGCGTATATTATTTAACAAGGTGTTTAGACTTTAAAAATTATAATTCTAAGTGGTTCAGGGCAGAAAAATTTTCTGTAAAACATCTTACTTAAACAGTGTTTAACGCTTAAATACAATTTAAGGTGTTTAACACGTAAGCGTGAATCCAAAAGAAGCTGATATGATTAAAAAAGCAAAACAAAAAGCAAAAAGAGCAAATTTGTATTCTCTGACAATCACATATAATTTAAATTGCAATTAAAAAAATAATTACATGTAATTATTATTGAAAATATTCAATTAAAAATTACTTGTAATTATAAGTAATTGAAAAATATCAATTCCCATTACATATATCGTGAAAAGAAATAATGACATAAAGCGCGAGTTAGAGATCAATCCCACAGTGTTTGAACACTCCTATCCCAACCATTTTTTTTTTTTTTTTTTTTTTTAATTTGAAAAACATTTTCTAATTTTAAATGAAATCGAATTTTTGTAATTGCAATTATTTAAAATTTTTATTATCAATTATTTTAATTGTAAATGATAATTCCCATATAGAATTTACATGTAATTGTAAGTGAAATTTAATTGCAATCCCCCAGGTCTGTTTTAAGTCTAGAATCCTTGACCTTTTTCTTAATAAAAATGATGAAACTTTTTTTATAAATGTGTAGTATTTATTGATAAAAAGAAAAATTACAAAAAATATCATCGTAATATTTAGTATTTTACTCAATACTCTTAAAAGAAATTTTAAACTACCCAGCCAGCAATTTCGGGGCGCTCATAAAAAACATTTTTGAATAACTAATAAAAATGATTATTGTTTTTTTTTTTAAATACGTGTGTTATAATCAGGGACGTAACAGTTATAACTTTTATTCAAAAAAGTGATTGTTTTACAATTATTTCCTGTTTGAGTATTTTTAATTTTCTGTTTATTTGCTCTGTTTGATTTATATTTTTAATTCAAACAAAAACAATCCAAACACGATTTTTATTTTTTCAAAAATAATAAAAGTTATTTTGTGATTTTTTTTCTTTATCAAAAAATAACAATTAAGAATATAAATCAAAAGCCATGGAACCAATGACTTCACCAATTATAATATCCTGATGATGTCAACTAGTGTTAATAAAAGATTGAACAGTGATTTAAAGTGAGTAAATATGTATATTCCAGCAACTTCCGGCATTCAATTTAGGTCAATTTTTAATTTTTATTTTATTATCAAATAAAAAAGTTAGTGCTTAATTTTTTCAAAAAATCATTCTGTAACTTTTATAAAAAGTTTTAAAATAAAAATCAAAAAACAACAGAAATTTATAGAGTAAAATATAAAAATTGAAAAAATTAAAATCTTTGCCAAACTTTGTGATTTTTTTGTGCAATATGATTTATAAAATATAGTGCATTATTGAAATATTATAATTAAATAAATTTGGGTGGTGACTTTTTTAGAAATATAACAGTTATTTTGGGTCTCTGGTTATAATACAAAATGTGCACCCTCAGAAAAAAATACAAAAAATTTTCTTTACAATATTAAAAACTATCTTAAATTGAAAGATCTATTTTAAGACTCATAAGAGATTTAAAAATCATTCAAATTTATGAGGAAAATTTCGATTTTATATATTTCTAGGCAGACAAAAACGATCGGCATAATTTTGGCATATCATTGGCGATGGTCGATTATGCGTTGGCAGAACATGGGATTAACAATCTTGACAGTACCCAGACAGAAATTGACAACTGTATCAAAAACAAAACACTGGCAGAGCACTGATTTTATAAAAATTACTACGCTTTGTTAAAATAAGGTAAAGTCAGAAGGCCTCGAGTTCGATTCTGGTCACGAACATACAATTTTTTTTTTCAATCTTCTTTTTAATTTTTTATATATTTTTTTTTATAAAATTATGGTTTTTTTATTAAATATTTTTTTTATTTTTTTAATTTCACAATTTTCTTGAGCGTAAGGTTTGTTTTTTATTATAAAAAAGTTTTTTTATTATTTTCGATATTTCGCTACTCCATTGTGTAGCATCTTCAGGAAATAAGAAATTAACAAATTAACAAATTGTTCATAATTTGTTCATAATTTGTTAATTTGTTAATTTCTTATTTTCTGAAAATGCTACACAATGGAGTAGCGAAATATCGAAAATAATAAAAAACTTTTTTATAATAAAAAAACAAACCTTACGCTCAAGAAAATTGTGAAATTAAAAATATAAAAAGAAGGTTAAATAAACGACAAAAATATTTTTTTTATTCTATTTTTAGACCCACTTTTTTCAATTTTGACAATGTTGTGAAAACGTTGGCAAGTTAGCGCTAACCAACGGTTGACCGTTGTTATCAATCGGGTAACAGGACATGTATGACGATGTCGAGCAAAATAATGAATTATGGTTACACACTGGCATACAAAAAATCGAAAAATATATCGTTACCTATGTGCTTGCCAGTATTGACAAAAATAGATTTTCAAAAAAAAAAAAAATTTTATATAAAAAAAATATTTTTTTATTGGAAATTTTTTTTTAACAATTATCTTAATTTTTGGATGAAAAAATACAAAAATTGTTTTTTCGGACTTTCTATATTTTCATATATTTAGTTAGAATATTCTTCTACCTCAAGTCTAAATTCTAATATGATATTGTCATATTAGATTTTATTTGTTGTTTCAAAAAGGATTAATAATTTTCGTGATAGAAAATACAATGGCCTCGTAGGCATCACACTACTCTTCAGTTGTCCGCAATTAGAAAATGATAACTTTGTTACTCAAACCGAGACATTACATAAGGTACAGAAAATCCACGGGACGAGAATTTTGTACTTCCTACTTTTTAATAAAATTTGGTAGTGTGGAAATCGAACCTGGGACTCCAGGTTGCCAGTCAATGGCTCTACCATCTAAGTTATCTCGATATGTAATGTTTGATAGATAGAAACATAACTGACCTGCTGCACACAAGTCAGCTTACTCGCCAACATATGTACAAAGAATCTAAAAATATGTGATTACATGGCAAAACTACATTTTATGGGCTTTCGTCAAAAAAAAAAAAATATGACCCCCTCTGGAATTAAAAAAGAAAAAAACGAAATTAATTTTGGGAGGTGCTCGGATCCGGGAGGCCCGTGGGTGGCAAAAATGGGGGACATAGTTATATGTAATTTTGGGGTACTCAAATTAAAGGAAATTGTTTCACGATTCCAAAAGTTTATTTTTTTGATATCCATAAAACCTAGCCCTAAAAGAGCCATTTGTCGACCAATAGGGGGAGTCGGAAAAGTTAAAATTAATATGAACGAAAATGGTACTAAAATGAAAAGACATTTTCTCACGATTTCAAAAATTAGGTTATTTTACTAATCCGTTGGGCGTGAATCGAATTAGAGGCAATTTTAGACCTTCGAAAAATTTAAAAAAAAATTTAAAATCAAGTTATTATAGTTTTGGTAAAACCCTGTAAATGTCCATTTTTTGCTTTTTATTTTGAAAATTTGGAACACAAAATGCAGATGGAAGTGTAAATGACAAAAGGAATCAATTTTAAATTGATGAAAAATGCAATTTCAGTTTGTGGGAAATATCGGAATGAGAAATAAACCGAAAACCGGTTTTTTGAAAATACCGGCTCTTTCAATACTCTAGTTGATTTACAAGAAAATAAAGGAAATAAAAACAGTGAAACCTCTAATGGAAACCTAATGGGAACAACCCTGTAAACGAATGATTTTGTGGCAATAGAATCAACAAGTCCAACTTTTGTAGTAAAATCATCTATCATTTCAGCGGACTTTCTTAAACTAATGCTAACTAATAATTATTACATATTTATGTTCAAAAACCTGGCCTTTTTAAGATTTTTTATCTCACATCTTATTGTCGAATGTGCCTCAAGGAGTAGGGGGAGTTTCATTTTTTTGTATTACTTTGAAAACACATTAAAAAAGTAAAATCAAAAATATCAAGAAATGGAAGTTTAAACAATAAAATTAAAGCTAGAGTATATATGTATGTAAATCTTTTGCTAAAAATTAAGTTTTCTTAAAAATTTATTGATTTACTTAATATAAAATTTTAACCCTTAAATGCATGGTGTTGCCTTTTGGCAACATACCGTTTCCCAGTGTAGAAAATCATTACCAGATATGTGGTTATGTAACTACATACTTGGTAATGGTAACTAGTTACTTTTGTTATTACATTTCTAATTACCTATGTGCTTACCAGTACTGACAAAAATAATGAGTATAAAAATAGATTTTCAAAAAAAGAAATTATATAAAAAAAATATTTTTTATTGTATTTTTTTTTTTTTTTTTATAAAATTTGCTGGTGCGGGAATTGTAGAAGGATCTACAGATTACCAGTCAATAGCTCTACCATCTAAGCTATCGACATGCAATATTCAATAGATAAAAACGTAATTGACCTGCTGCATACAAAAAATCAAAAAATATGTGGTTACATTTATCCTTACCAGTGTTTAAAAAATATTGAGTCTAAAAATTTTCAAAAAATTTAGAAAATTATTTTCTATTTGAAATAATGATAAAGATAAGTCATTATCAGTAACTCATTATTATATGTATTAAAATGATGCAGAAGGTAAGTGGGTGTCATTACTGGTAGTCCAAAAAATAATGATATGTCATTACCGTTTCTACATTGGGTTTTTGAATAAAAAACCCCAGTTGATGCACAAAACTGCATTTTTTGCATTAGGTCCGCTTCTGTACAAAGTTCTCTTATAGTTTAGCTCATATTTTTTAAACAGTTATCGGAAAAATCTTGGTTTTGCTTCGTATGTTTGTGAAAGATCTGAAACATACGTTTTTTTTTACAAAAAGTGTAATATTCAAAAATGTTTGTGTAAATATTTAAAGTGGTATTCTCGCAACAAAATTCATTTTGGCGACAATAAATGTATAAATTATAGTTTATAGAATTTTTTTGTTTTTGTTTTTTTTCATACACGTTAAAATAATCACAATTTAGCTGTTTGGCAAAAAACCATATTTTTCAATAAAAATCACATTTTTTTAAATAAATTTTTTTTGTTATTTTTCTTGAAATGTACACGCCTTTAGAAATCATATATAAAAAATGGTTAAAATCGAAGGGATCATGCATTTAAGGGTTAAGCAAAAAAGTGGCAAATTGCTCCCCAGTCTACATATTTTTATTTATACAAACAGGTTTTTATTTAATACGTATTATTTTTTTTTTTTTAATATTTATTTATATTGAACAATTTGAATTCATACTACTTGATACGTATTTTAATTTTCAACACTTTGCGGTTTTCCAATAACTGTTTCTTGCTTGTTTAGACATCTGTGGAATTTTGACAAAAGCACTTATTTCAAATACATAAATTTTTCAGAAGAGGTAAAAACATAACAGTATTAACGGAAGGAGCGAATGTTCCTTCGTGTATAGTCAGATTTACAATTTATTATTTAACTTTTTTAATTAAGGGGCTAATTTTCTAAAACACTTCGGTGAAGTGTTGCGTTATTTCTATAGAAATTGGTTTTGTTGCAAAAACAATTTACATTGAAAGTTCCCTTCACTTCATCCAAGTGTTTTACGAAATTAGGTACTAAGTTTTTGCCATAGATAAAAGCGCTGAATTAAAAAAGCCTGAGTTACAATTGAAAAAGTTCTTTTGTCAAATAGAAATTAATTAAATTGAAATAAGTTGATTTGTGGGAGTCTCATGTCTTTTAGCGTATAAGGTGTAGAAATGTGAGGATCAGCCACAAATATGCGTACACTCACAATATAATTTCTATAACCGATTGAGGTTTATTTGAAAAGTAATAGCTAAAGTTTGTTTTCGATTTAAAAATCAATTAAAATACATTGAAACACATTGTTTAACATTTTTTTTATCAGTCAATAAAAAACAAACCACAAAAAAATATGTATCGTCTTTAGGAGATGATATTTTCAGTCAAATGTTTTATTTTTAGTTTTCTATTTTTAGAAAAAATAATTTGAATAATTTCGTTGTTTTCTGTTCTAAAACAAAAAATTCAAATAATTTCGGTTTTCTTTTTTATTAAAATAGTTTCTTTATAAACAAAATTTTTTCAATTCAAAGTACAAGAAATTCTTTACTCACACACACAAACATAGCCAATAAAAATATGGAAAAAATTCAAATATGAAAAAACAAACCACAAAATCGTTTTTTTCACATTTTGTCAGTTAAAAATTGATGATTGTTTTAACAGCCTTTTCAATTATTTTTATTTCTTTTATGGATTCTTTAAACAATGTTTGAAAATGAATAGCCAAATGGTTTTAATATAATGAAAAATTAGTAGTACTTTGTTTTAATTGTGTTTTCAATTAATTTAATATGTGGTTTAGGTTGTTTTTAACGATAAAATATTGTGAGTGTATTTAAAAAAATTAATTTAGTACAATAATCTTGAGAAATTTTCTTAAGTCGGCTTAAGTTGTTTTGTCAAAAGTGCACATATATTATTTCTGAAAACTGGGTAATATTATCTGTTTAAAAACAATTTGTAGCATTTTTGTCGTATATAGAGCTGAACATGTGTATAATATTTTAAAATGTACTTAAATATATTAGGGGGTTTCATATAAACTCGTATTCTACTCGTAAACGGTGTAAACCTGGTATGTTTATGAGTTCAATGTTAAATTCCATACATAAAAAATATGGTTTGTATTTATACAAGGTTTACAAGGAATCTACGAGTTTATATGAAAACCCTTATTGTACTATTTTTTCAAACAACTTTATGCATTGAGGGTAAACGAGGTATGTAATCCAGCAAAAATTAACTCACACAATAGTAGTTTAACCCTCAAACTGGACAAAGTTAGGCATGACAAATAAATAAGAATTGCGTTTAAAAAAAAACAATATTTCATATTTTAAGTGTTATGAGGGAATCATGAATATTAAATATTAAAAAAGTACCCCGTACCCAAAATAATAGTATAATGAGACGATCATTCTAAAAGCATCGGAAATGCATTGAGGAAATAATGATTTCCAAAATTGGCAAAACTAGATTTTCTAAACAAAACATTTTTTTTTTTCAGTATGATTTAGATTATATTTCTGAAAGCGGATCAAATTCGGGAAGGAACTTTTAATTAACCGGGCAACAAATGTAGTGAAATATATAATAAAATGTGTAGTAAAAAGTAAGAAAATTTAAAACATGAAATAAAATATTAAAAAAATTATTTTCTAATAAATTTTTATAAAAACTTGTACTAAAGTGTATTAGCTCCAACCGGGCCAGTACTTGTGGTATGTTTATGAAAAATTTTTCATTTGATAGGCAATGATAAATTGTAATTGTCTTGAAAGATTTCGATTCAGATTAAACTTCAAATTCCTGACTTATCGAATTTGACGCTGGTGGATCAGTGGATCCTTCTTTCTGAGGAAATTAATAAAGGAAAAAAAAGTTTAGGAATCTGAGACTTTTCTTTACAAAAACGTGTCCGTAATCTACTTTTTTAATAAAAAAGTATTTATAATCTAAATTCTAAATACCTTCATTCATAATATCTATCTTAATTCATAATTTCTATATTTTAATTGATATTCTCTGAATTTCAATTAAAGATTTCTGAATTGTAAAAAGTGTAGTGAATGTTCCACAGAATGTTTTAAATATATTCATGCAGACCTTTGCTACAAAGAGGGTCAAACATTGGAACCGTTTCCTCATTGATGGCCTGCTCAAACTGCTGGAATAAGGAGGCTGAAATTCGCATTGCAGGTTTCGTCCTCGTTAAGACGGGATTTTTGTTAAAACCGGATTTTTGAAAATTCCTACCGGGAGGGACAAAAATAGGAAAGAAAGTCTCCCACTTGACAGCCTGACCCAATCTCTTTGGCTAGAAACCTGAAATTAAGTTTTGTCCTCTTGTATTTAATAAAAAAAAGTAAATAGCTGCCTTTAAAATTATGTTTATAATATTTATTGCTTAATTTTTATTATAATTTTAAGATAAATATATTTATAATATTTTTTTTAAAAACTCTTTTTTATTTTTATACTTAAATTTAAACTTGAATTTGAGTACATAAGTTTAAAACTTAAAAACTAATTTAATAATTTAAATAATATATCTTTGGTTTTATGTAAAAATTAAAATATCACTTAAGAAATTTCTTTTATAGATAAAAAAAAATGTTTTAATTAAAACTGACTAGTTTTCTATATTGAAATTACACAAAATTGACACATAAATTGCTTTTTGGTTATAAAATCTACTGGATAATTAGAAAAGAAACATGAAATACTACATTATGGCAATTAGTGGAAAAAAGTGAAATGAAAATGAATCTAAATGCATGAAATAGCTTTACAGAATTAACAATTCATTTTTTTATATATTCTCTAGTTGATGCTCTAGTGTTGTTTATTCATCTTCAAAATTGATATAGTAGAATGATTTTAAATTCTGATGCAATTTTGGACAATTTAAAATCAGATTTAATGCAAAAATTAAATAGTTTAACAAGGTGGAGCCAAAGGTTACTTAAATGTTTTTGATTGCATAATTTTCCCATATCTCAATCTTATCAGAAATTTATTATCAATTTTTTTTTTTTAATAATATGTTTAATAATATCAAAAATATAAAAAAAATTATTAGTTAATTCAAAAGAAATCAACCATCAGGGTATGAACTAGGGTACCTCGTTTTGCGACTTTGGGTTGGGGATGCCCATTAGAGCGTACCACCTTACAGGCAAAAAAAAAGTGCACCGTACACCCTCCAAAATGAAGTATTTTTGCAAGGAGGTTTCAAAAAAAAATTTTTTTTGCTGAACGTAGGGGTTGCCATTTTACATTCTTCGTTATATCTTTGGCATTTATAGTCGGATCTTAAAGTATGATAGATCGATATTTTTCTCTCGAGGAGACCAGTGTTTTGCTCTAAGGGCCATTGACCTCAAGTATCCCGTTCTAGTAGTTACCCACCAGATCTCAGTTGCTACCCCCAAATGTACAACCCTAACCCAAAATTTAAGCTCGCAAAAAATCATTTAACTTTTGCTAAGGGAGATAAACCCAGTAGAAATTTTTTTATACATTGGTTGCCGAACGTAGGGGTCGCCTTTTTAAATTTTTTTTTATTGGATTTTTCCTTTAGAGCAAAACTCTGGTCTCCTCGGGGCAAAAAAATCGATATACCACACTTTAAAATCCGACTTTAAATGCCGAAGCTATAACGAAAAATTGAAAAAGATGACCCCTACGTTCCGCAAAAAATTTTTTTTTTGAAATTGCCTTGCAAAAATACTTCATATTGGAGGGTGTACGGCGGACTTTTTTTTGAGGTATGGTCTAATGCCCATAGAAATTACATTTCTAAATTATTTTTTAAATCGGCTGAGATCTTCTGTTAGTATTTTTTCCTCAAAATTTTAGATTTTCTCGCATTCAAAATCTACTGAATATGACAGTTAAAACATAGGTATATGCAGTTAAAAATCCGACAAATACCTTTAAAATAACTAAAAATGTTGTTATTTTTAGCTGTTGAAAAATAATTTAAAAATGCATTAAAAATAACTAACAATGTCGAAAGATTAACTGAAAATTTTTACTACAAAATTTTTGAAACAGCTGACAAACTGGTAAAAGCTACTGTTTTTCTACAGTTAATTCTTTGGTATTATAGAAGTATATTTTGTAATAAAAAAAAACATTTTTTTTCATTTACAAAAATATGTGTAACTACTTCAGCCTATTTAAAATTTGAAGTAAAAATTCTAGTTATTATGCTTTTATGCATTGCAAATACAGTAAAAATTTCTGATTTTTATCTGATAACTAGGAATATATCAACAATAACAAATACAAACTAAACGACCATTTTTAAATACAACGATATATTTTATTATTTAAATAACTAACAAAAACAATTGTTTACTGTAAAAATACTGTTTTTGTAGTTGTTTATTATTGTATTAAAAATAACTAATTTAAACAACTATTTCAATATTACAGTAATTTTTGTTAGTCGTTTTCTTAAATAACTGTCATAAAAGTAGTTTTTTGTTCTGCAATAGGAAAACAGCTGTAATTACAGTTATATACAATAACTACTGACTACTTCACAAACAACTGTCAGGTAGCAACTGTTAAACATTTTTGAGTGCAAAAAATGGCCAATATTAGAAATATTACAAAAAATTATGCATTTGAAATTGATTACTGATAAAAAGATTTTTGCACACGGCTTATTTATAACTACCCAAAGGAAGATATCATCTTTCTAGAATAACGTTAAGTAGTTTAAATCCGAGGCCAGAGAAAAGAGTGATTTGGTTATAAAAATTTTTAAATTTTATATGTATAATGTGGGCCACTTTTGCCGCGAATTGCATTTCTCTCGAAAAAATAACCCTATTTGACTTTGGGCAAAAGTCGCTAAATGGCCTTTTAAGCCATAATAATGTAAATATATATGATATTTTATATTAATTCAATGAAGTTTCGCTGGAATTCGTCCATTGAACCTTTTCATTAAATTAATGCAGTTTTTTTACCGTAAATTTTAGTTGATCTGAAGATTGTTACAAAGACTGTTATTTTTAGAATTCACAAATAGAATTCACAATCTTTTTTTATAACAAACAGAGAAAAACTAAAGAAAACAACTTTCCCACAACCAATAGTTAACAATTAATGCATTTTTAAGTGCTACCAAGCACTCTCATCAGATTGTCTTTATGGGGTTCTCTCTAGGTTATAATGCAGATTTTAGTATTTTGTATATACCCTAACTCAAAGTAATGCGGTGTTCAGAAAATTTTTCGAAAAATTTAATGTTATTTAGTAAAAATTCATACACCCAACGAAAAAGTGTCATTAAAAATAGTTGCAAAAAAATTATGAAGTTTTGCATAAAATTTAAGAATTGTATTATCTGTTTCGTAAAGAAAATATTATTTGTTTAAAGAAAAAATTTCATTAAAACTCGTTTAAGAACATTAAAAATATATGTTTTAATAAAAAACTGGTGAACTGGTTAACATTGGGTTTATTCGAAAAAGAAAATCAAAACTGGCCGGTTTTTTAAAAAGGAAAACAACCGGGTTTGTACTTTAAATACTCCACCAGTCAAATGCACAAAGAGAATTTTCTGTATGCTATTAATGAATTTTTTCATTAACTCAATGAAGTTTTGCAGAAATTCGTCCATTGAAACTTTTCATGCAATTAATGCTTTTTTCATAAAATTTTACCAATAATTTCATAATATTTAACAAAATTTTTATAAACCAAATGAAGAAGTTTTTTTAAAAATAATTTCATAAAAATTGTAAATATTTTTCAAAACATTTAAGAAAATTTTCATTCACTTTGTTAAGAATACTTCGTGAGCAAGAATACTTAGTGCTTTTCGCGCTAAATCTGGTGTTTTTTGATGTGCCAAAACGCGAAAAATATTATTGAAACGCGTAACTGAAAAAAGCGCTAAATTGGTGCTTTTTCGAAATTTATTTAGCACGCTTTGCGCTTTTTACACATTTTTTGTGTTTTATTGTTGTTATGGCAATATCAGGAAATCTATCAATATTTGTTGTTATTTCAATAACGATAAATTAAAATATCAAGTAAAAGTTGTAAATGGCATGATATTCGAGCCAAATGTAGTTTTTTTTGATGTGTCAAAACGCGAAAATTTTTAATTTTGCATATTTAAAAAAAACTTATACGGAAAAAATAAAAATTGTATAATTATCGAAGTACTTGGGTAAAATACAACTTCAAAAGTATATTTTGTAAGTTAGTAAAAAATACATATAGATTTATCAATTTTTGGTTTTTGTCAACTTGCCTTAGTTTTTGACCTATTCGATCTTCACGCACTTCAAAATATGTTAATTTACCTAAGTTTTTTCTTTTATAAATTGTCTTAGAAAATATTATATTTTAATTAAAGAATTCTGTAACTTAGCAGAAAACATTTGAAGTTGTATTTTACTGAAGTACTTCGGCAATTATCCACTTTTTATTTTTTGCGTGTAGTTATGGTCATATATGGTCATAAATTTTAAAAAATCTAATAATCTTTCTTGGATTATTATTATAATCACAAAACATGGAATAAAATTCAAAAATTTTCGAAAGTTATTCGTTTTTATTTTTGTTTTACCCCCGGTCGACGAATTTACTGATGTAGGTCGTACGTTTATATTACAATTTTAGTTGTTTTTAACTAAACTACGTATGTGAAACACGACAAATTTTTTTAAAAGTCGTAAACAATGTTTAGTGCTTTTTTACCCGTTTTTAAGTAGAAATTTGCGCGTTTTTACCCTTTTTTGTATATTTTTTGCGCTTTTTGCTATGAAAAAGTTGTCATCTATGTTCGTGAGTTTAATGACAAATTTCATTTAAATTCTCTCTCTCTCTCTCTCTCTCTCTCTCTCTCTCTCTCTCTCTCTCTCTCTCTCTCTCTCTCAATATACTGGCTTGAGGGATTATAAAAAACTGAGATTTTTGTCAACCAATTAAAAAAAAAACTAATAAAACTAATTTGTTTTTCATGTGAACACTAATGTAATTTTCAATCCATTTCCGGCACGAATTTTCTTTATGCGATTGAAAGGAAATTCCCTATATATATTTTTAAATAAAAAGAAAAAAGTGGCTCCATCCTTTACCGAAAAACGTTTTTTAAAAAACGTCCACCTTAAAAACAAAACTTTTTTGACATATGTTATTGGTGGCATGCTTTTGTAGTTTTTAAGAGTTCAATTTCATAAAACCTATAATTTGTTTAATTTTTGCCATAAACAAATATTATTTCGATCACTTTTGTAGTCGCTTTCCTATATTATTACGACAACTGTATCACTCTTAATGAACAATATTCAAATTCTTTCATTAATGATCACCAAGATCATTAAATTCATTTCCGGCACTCTGCAGAAGAGCTTGTAGTTTTGCGGCTGCTGGGAATGAAGCCAAATCTAAGGGAGCCGCTCCGGTAGTGCTTTGTATATAAGCTAAGAGTCTGCAAATACAACAAATTAAATTTAATTTAGGTCACTTAACAAATTTGTCAAGTTCATTTCTTACTTACCTTCTTAATTCCTCTATAGCATTCTGTTGCATAAGTATATAATTTTTAGCCAATAAGAGTGTAGCAATTTTGGAAAGTTTTCTAACCGAAGGAGAGTGAGCATAAGGTATCACATTACGTAGTTCATCCAAGGCATCATTTAAATCATGCATTCTGCGACGTTCTCTAAAAATATTGAGACACATTATTCATTATTAAAAATGCCATACATTGGGATTTTGAATTAGGTGAAATAATTAATTGATGATTTTGTTACCATTGCTTTGCTTTCAATTGTAAGAGAATTAAATATTTTAATTACCATTGTTTTAATTAATTGTAATGATTTAAGAATTTGGTTTCATTGATTAAAGACAATGGGTTTTAATTTCATTACCATGATAAAGTATCAATTACAAAATAATTACAATTGGTGGACAATTTAGAAAAACGAAAAAAAATATGGAGAAATCAGGGTTGGAAAATCCTTGCTCAGACTCATACACATTGAAAATAAAATATTAATTTCCATTTAATTTTGGTTCGTAACCCTACACCACTACGTGGAGAGGGTATAATAGGTTTGTGCTGATGTTTGTAACACCAAAAAATATTGGACCTACCCTATACCGATCGACTCAGAATAATTTATTTCGATTTAACGATGTCCGTCTGTCCGCCCGGCCGTCTGTCTGTCTGTTCATGCATTCTTGTGCGCACTCTACACATATTTTGTTGAAATTTTGTACACCGACTTACGGTTAAAATCGGTCCATGTTTAGACTTAGTGCCCGTATAAGGGTCCTCTTTCAAAAATAGCCTTGTTTACACGCCTTCAGGTCGCAAATACGAAGATATTTCAATGAAATTAGGTACACAGACCTATCTCGGCCCAAGGACAAAGCGTATTGATTTTGGTTTGGTAGCTTATACCTAGTGCCCATATAAGAGTCCCCTCAAAATTGACTTATTTACATGCTGCAGGTCGCAAATGCGAAGATATTTCAATGTCAAGTCCCAGGGATCATATTTGGACCTATCGCCCATATGGGCTATATTTTCGCTTTTCTCTTGTTTTATCATTTTATAAAAAAATTTTGACTTAAGTCCATTTTAACCCATTCGAATTTCGGATTCAAACATTAGTTGGCTTTTAACCAGATTGATGTAGGATATTATATAGTCGGCATGCCCGGCTAATTTTTTTTACTCGTTTTTAATACTATTGTAATTACCAAAATGTATTTATAAATTTTTTCTTGTATTAACTGATTCCTTTGATGTTTATGGAATATAAATTCTATAAATATAATAAAAACACGTTCCATAAAATTTATTTACAAATTAAAAAAATTTTATATCACGAACTAGGATAGAAACGGCGACCTTCCGTTTGTCAGCCCGTTGCTTTTCCTCCAGGCTAAGCTCAATTTAATTTTTTTACTCAAATTTCAAACTTGAAATTTTTCAGGTTGGGAATTTACAAATTTGTTTATAAATAAAATTTTATCAGTAAAGCCCAAACCACATAGTGAAAGTGTCAGTGTACAGTGGCAGTGCTGTCAAACTTTGTTCTTGAATTTCGCGAAAACGATTTAATATTTTTGAAAAATTCTTTTTGCGTTTTGTTTGAAGACAGCTCTTGTTTATTTAGAAACTTTTCTAATTTCTCGGCAGAGACAAAGAGAGAAGACACAAAAACTGCTTTATCGACAAAACGTCGCATTGCAGTCAACACTGCGTTTATGTGTTTTAGGCTTAACACGAAATCAATTGTGTCATTTAATTTGAATCAACAAAAAAACTATTTCAGAATAAATTGCACGTGGTTACTGTGATTTGAACTCAGATTGCTAAAAAGTATCAGGCTGTGTCTCTACCTCCATTCGTATGAAACGCGAAACTATGCTACATTCCAAAATTTTGTTACAATATTGTTATATTGTTATGATACAATATTGTTATGAAATTGGATTATCCCGGAAAACGGGATTTACTAAAATCGTCAATCCGGCAGCACTACATTTAAGTATAATGCTAGTACTCGAGGTCAGGGCTGGAAAAACTATGACACGCGTGTCAGTAGTGGCACGCGAATGGATTTTAGGTGGCACGCGACGTTTTGTTGGATATTTTCAAAACTAAACTATTAGAGAGACCAGCAAAATCTAATATGACAATATCATATTAGAATTTGGACTTGAGGTGGAAGAATATTCTAACTAAATATATGAAAATATAGAAAGTCCAAAAAAACTATTTTTGTATTTTTTAATGCAAAAATTAAAATAATTGTTGAAAATAAGCACACCACGGCTAAAATCTCATTCAAATATTTATTTTGTTTTGAGTTTAAAATTAGTTGTTTTTACAAAATGTATTGACAACAGACATACATATAATAGTACCCAAAGGGTACTATTTATGTAATTGTTGCTTTCAAAAAGGAGTTGATTTATAGCTGGTTTTACCAAATCAGACAGTTCATATACGAAAGTATATGATTGATTGATATATTGATTTTTTGTACCTTATGTAATGTCTCGGTTTGAGTAAGAAAGTTATCATTTTCTTATTACGGACAACTGAAGGGTAGAGTGATGTCTACGAAACAATTGTATTGTCTATCATGAAAATGATCAACCCCTTTTTGAAACAACAAAATAAAAATCTAATATGACAATATCATATTAGAATTTGGACTTGAGGTGGAAGAATATTCTAACTAAATATATGCTTGTAAATTGTCTTTTAAAATAAATAAAACTCTGTATTGCCACCATTTTTTGTTTAAAGAAATATGATATGGTTAATACAGAACTCGCAAATTCGATTACCAGAAAATTCTGGCAAAATTTCTAAAATTCTAGAAAATGCCCATAATCGGAGAAATAAAAAGTACCAGAAAATTGCACAAAAATGGAAAACAACTTGTAATAAAATTGGATCTAGAAAATTAAGTTTTTTTAAAGGGAAAATAGGTGCTACGAAATGAAATAAAGGCTGAAATAAATAAGTTTCATAATGAAATAACCCCCTTTCTTCAAATTTGAAATTGTGTTTTTTGATCGTGTTTTCATCTGAAATAGAAATTTCTCTGTTCATATCTACAATATTCGCTTTTTATTAATTATTATGATGATAAAAACAACGGGATTTATTTTAACAAAATAAAATTATTGCTCGAAGCTCATTTTTCAACTACCCAGGTGGAAATTATGTGTGGTAACAAAAAAGAAGCACTGGCAAAGCGCAAGTAGACCGCGGTCTTACAAAAAGAAGTACTGGCAAAGCACTAAATTTGGACGCCTTCCCAACGCTTTAAAAGGGTGAATTCCTGCGCTTGTTTTCCTATAACATTATTTTGGTTTTGAAAAAGAATCTCCAAAGAGTGAATATTTAAATAATTTTTGACTCCACAATACAATAACTCCAAGAATCGTCTATTTTTAGAGTAATTTAAAATTCTTCAGTGATGAGGGCTCAAAATTTGGTTGCAGGGAAAATACTTGACTTTTATATTTCTTGGTGCTATCTCAATACTTTGCAAAGCATTAAATAGATCGTTGTTATCATTTGGGTGTCTGGAAAGCACTTTAATTTTTTTATTTGGGCGTTGGCAAAGCATTTGATTTTTATGTGTATGGGTGCTTTCCCAGGGCTTGGTAAAGCATTGGCACCACCGTGGAACGGTGTTATCATTTGGACTTTGGGAAAGCGCTGTTAACAAGCACTCAAACCACCCATTTCGGTGCTTTGCCAGTGCTGGCCCCTTTGTAATTTTCTACCTGGGTAGTTTCTTCTTACGTATTTATGTAATTGTTGGCGCCCAATAATTTAACTTTTTTTAACAAAATGAAATAACCACCAAAAGTGGAGTAACCCTCCAAAAAAATGAAAAATGTTTTAATTTTATTTCATTGGGAATTTTTTCATAATGAATTAATCTCAATATTTAAAGATTAATGGGGTAATTTTGTAAAATATAAATTGTTTTTGTAACAATAACAATTTACACACAAGTCAACGTTTTACAAAATAACCCACTAAAAAAACCCCCAAAAATTAAATACGTCATTTCTCGGATATTATTTATTTTTTCTCTTTGGGGTTATTTCATGGGGGTTATCAGTAGCGCTGATAAATATGTACATCTCCGATTATATTTTTAAGAGAAATTTTGCAAATTTTAAAAATTTTTAAAAAAGGACTTTTAAAAGACAATTGAAATTAAGGTGGTACGCGAGAAATTTTTACAAAAGAAATTTGTACGTTTCTGGCACGCAGAGGAAAAAGTCTTGCCAGCCCTGCTCTAGGTGTTTCCGGAATTCTCCCTCGTCAGGCTTTATTAAATCGTTGTGTTAAAATCACTAGAGTTTATGTGAGTGTTATATTGTTGTATTTAAAGTTATAAAGCATTTAATAAATAAGTTTTTAAGCTAAATCAAACTAAAGAGAGTCTAAATCAGTGGTGCGCGTTTCAAAGTACAATTGTGAATTTACTACCTCACACATATTCTTATGCTCTTTAATTTAGTCGTCACTGAGACAACGACGAGTGCACATGCTTAGCAAAAACATTTAAGGAATCTAGGGACTATGTTATAAAAAGACATTATGATTATTTTCATAGTAATATCTTTCATAGTAGATCTTTAATAGAAATAAAAAAAAAACAATATATAAACAAATTTCCATAAAAGTATTAATATAGAAGATTTTGTTTAAAATCTATAAAAATATGTTGCAGAAAATTTCATTAAGATTGTATAAAAATATGGAGATTGATAAATATGGAAAAAGACATATTTTTTAATTCGTCCAATTTTTTTCCCAGTGCAGTTCTCTCTCTTGCTCTCTAATACAATTGCAAATCAATTTTGCGCATCACTGCTCTAAATAGAGAAGAGTATAAGCTCAATCAAACATAGTATAGGAGTTATTTTATTATATAACCAGCGCGGTTTATCTAAAGGATTATCGCTTTTATAAGGTAAAACGTAACAATTGGTGTCAGCGTAACAATTGGTGTTACGATTGGGTATTTGATTTCAATAGAAAAGAGCCCGGTTTACACTGATAGAATTTTGTGCATAGTATTAATGAATTTGTTCATTAATCCAATGATTTTTTTCATTGAAAAGTCCCCAAAGAACGCGTTCATTAGATCAATGAAACGTATTCATTAAATGAAGACTAATTGAAAAAAATATATTTTTTTTGCGTTACTTTTTTATTTATTTTTATTTTATTCATTTTTATTTGTATATATATTTCTTTTTCGTTTTTATAACGTTTTTGACATCTCCCTGAAGTCGACTTGAACCCGCAATCACCAGAATGTAAACATTATCGCGTTACCGATTGATCTAAATGGCCAAAATAAAATGATGTCATTATTTGGACTTTTATATTTAAATAATTTCAGTTTGCAACCCTAGCGTTCATTACTGGAACAAATATCTATTTTAGTAATTAGCAAATTCAAAACCCTTATAAAAATTATAGCATATCTTACGGGTTAGTTGAAAATACATAATGAAAAAATTCATTAAATTAATGAATTTTTCATTAACTCAATGAAATTGTTTCATTAAATCAGTGAATTCAGATTAATGAAATCGATTCATTAATAGTGTGAACGAAAATTCTATCAGTGTAATTAAGGGAAATATACCAATGTTTTTAAAAGGTAAAAACGTAAGTTACAACATACAATAATTAAAATTAATGTGGCTTATCTTAATATATTATTATAATTACCAAAATAATGGAAACTAGTAACTGATTTGACGCAAATTAACAAAAAGAATTTAAAATTGATTCGAAAACTAAAACATTGGATAGAGTAATACATTTTGTTGAAACAGAACTGATATTAAGGTTATTCACAAGGGTATGCTATTTGTTGTATCGTTATATCTTCCTAACAAAAAACAGAGTTGTTAAAATTTAAATTGAAAAAAATACAAAGTTTTAGAATATCACGATACAACATTTTATTTAGTGTCCTATGTTTGAGTGTGCTAACAGATAGAAAACCCAATAGAAAATCGTTGTTAAAGTCAAATAAAAATTTTAAGAACTCTGTTTTTTGTTAGGACGATACAACGATAGAACAGAGAGCACACCCCTTGTGAACAACTTAATTATATATTTTATTCAAATGATAAAATCTTTTTTATAACTTTTTTCCCTTTAACGGGCGCTGTGGTGTAATGGTAAGCACGTTGGGCTGTTACACATGAGGTTGCGGCTTCGATCCCCAATGACCTCAATATCAATTTGGAAAAATAATATCTATGATTTTTCTATCCATCACACATATTACAGCGTCCGCCTTCGTTGTTCCCATAGCACTTAACCCCACCAAAGTAAAATAATACATCAGATGGCGCGCAACTGTTCTAAAATTCACATCTAAGCAATTATTTAAATTTTAGATGTAAATAAAAATCAAAATTATTTCATCATTCCACGCGACCCTTGATAAATTGGTAGTTGTTGGTATTAAGGTAATCTAGAGATTAGCATTTTTGAATACAGTAATCTCTCGATTTACATCGTGATTGGTTGTGGAAATTCACTACGCTAATCGAAACGATGTTAATCGAATTTAACTTAAAAATGACCACATAGTGGTGTAGGGTATAATTACATATGTACATAAACATTTAAATTAAAAACTGGGATTTTCCTGTTTTTACTTATGACTTATAAGCAACTGAGGCGACGTAAATCGAAGCCGGAAGGAACAAACAATTTTACGATGCAAACCGAATCAACGTAAATCGAGACGACATAAATCGAGGAATTACTGTATTGATTAAAAAAAAGCCAATATTTTGGATTATCTTATATGTGACCTTCTCGGAGAAAAGGGACCTAGTGTGTGAAAATGAAGTTTTGAAGTTTCATAACGCATTATCACTTTGAACATAGCAAGTTCGTTTTGTACGTTTTTATGGGGTAAATAAATTTTTATCTGAAATCTAACTCATTTCGTCTTATTATACACCCTTTTAGGTACCATAATCCACTCTTAAGTCCAAACCCGTTTTTTGACACACTAGGTCCCTTTTCTCGGAGAAGGTCACATATGTTTTATATTCATAATTGAATTTAACTTTTCTACGATGAATTTTAAGTAACTGCAATTAAAATCATTGAATAATGAAAAAATGTTGTTGGTTCTGAAATAATTCTACCCGATTTGTTTTCTGTGACTACATAAATTGGTGAAAATCGTAACCGTGTTGCTGTTTCATAAAAATAAATCCCTTGTGATCCCACCGGATCAACCTCAGTTGTTTTATGGGACAACTTATTTAATTTTACTAAAATCTTGGCCGTTTTTCATTATGTATAGTACACAATGTTTAGTGTTTCAATTTTACTCGGTTTTCCTTTCCATTCCATTTCGTTTGCCATTTTAAATGTTTCAATTCCACTCATTCCCCGTTTTATTCTATGCCGTTCCCATTAGGAACAATGTCCCAATAGCATCCTTAAACGAGTAAAAAGGTTAAAGTCGGGCATGCCGACTATACAATACCATACACCAGTCTGGGTAAAAGCCAACTAATGTTTGGATCCGAAATCCGAATGGGTTAAAATGGGGCTTGTGTCAAAATTTTCTATAATGTGAGTCAGCGCACCAAATTTCATTTCATTTATATGGGCACTAGGTCTAAACATGGACCGCTGTTAACCAAAATCAATAGGCTTCGTCCTTGGGCTGATATAGGTCGATGTACCAAATTTCATCAAAATATCTTAATATTTGCGACATGCAGCGTATAAACAATATGATTTTGGGGGGACCCTTATATGGGCACTAGGTCTAAACATGGACTGATGTTCACCAAAATCAATAGGCTACGTTATTGGGCCAACATAGATCTGTGTACCAAATTTCATCAAAATATCTTAATATTTACGACGTGCAGCGTATAAATAATATAATTTTGGTAGGACCCTTATATGGGCACTAGGTCTAAACATGGACCGATTTTAACCAAAATCAATAGGCGTCGTCCTTGGGCCCACATAAGTCGGTGTACCAAGTTTCATCAAAATATCTTAATATTTGCGACCTGTAGAGTGCGCACAAGAATGCTTCGACAGTCGGACAGACGGACATCGTTAAATCGAAATAAAAAAAAATTCTGAGTCGATCGGTATACTATACCAATATTTTTTGGTGTTACAAACATCAGCACAAACTTATAATACCCTGACCACATAGTGGTGTAGGGTATAAAAAAGTATATATTTTATCTTCCCTAACCAAACCCGGTTGTTGGTTTTCATTTAATCAATTGTAGTTAATTTACTCAATTGTAATTAATTTTTTTTTATCCTTAGTGTATTTTCATTACCACTATTAATGAGTTTTATAATGCAAAATATACCCGTACCTTAAATAATAAATATTTTTTTTCATTTGCAGAAATGTCAGCTAATCGTAATGAAATTTCAGTGGTAACGGAAAACTCCCAAGCTCGATAAATATAAAGTGATCAATACAATAAATATAATTTGTCTTATTACCTCGCATTTATATTTAATCTCACAGTTTTTCCTTGACGATTTTTCTGTTTTCCACCACCACCACCATTACCTCCTCCTCCGCCTAATCCTCCTCCTGACCCACTAACAGAACTGGTCGCCGTAGAACTGGGACCCATTGCACTACCACTTGTTGAGGGTGCCAATATTAAATTGGTAGTTGTTTTATCCATACTTGATCCGGCTCCGGTTTCGGGTTTATTTTCATCTCCTGGTGGTAGCATTCCTAAACTTTGAGCATAAAACCCACCTAAACCAACTGATCCCAAAGGTGTTCTTCGTCCTGGCACACTTTGTGGTGGACTTGCAGTTGGACCAGGAGGGCCAGTGGGTGGATGTGGACCCATCATATTTGCTGTTTGTGGTATTGGTGGATGAGTGTGTCCGGGCAAGGAAAATGCAAATGGTAAATTTGGATGATCCATAGTTGGTGACCTGAAAGGAAGGAAAAAGAGTTTTAATAAAATACGATCGGCACAGAGTTGGCCAACTGTTGGCCTTGCACAGTGAACAATGATATCAGTAACTTAAAAAAAAGTATTAAGAAAAATTTAATTTTTTTCAGATCGATATTTTCAAATTCCTAAATCCCCAGATTTTAAATATTATTCCCGATAGGCATCCCTCTACTCCATGAAGTCCTCATTTTACATTGCCACAGTTTGCTTTTGAAATTTAATTATTGTGGAGTATATTTACCTTGGTATTTTTTTTTAACAATACAAACTATATTGAAAAATAAAAACTGGGTATTTTTTCGAATTATCTATTTTTAGAAAATTTTTAACTTGGTCCATAACCAAATCATTAAAAAAAACAGCGGCATGCATTGTGCCAAAAACCTATTATTTAAACGGCCCCATATTTTCTTCTCTATTCTGAAACTAATTGCTTACCAATTATTTTAATTTTTGCATTAAAAAATACAAAAATTGTTTTTTCGGACTTTCTATATTTTCATATATTTAGTTAGAATATTCTTCTACCTCAAGTCCAAATTCTAATATGATATTGTCATATTAGATTTTTATTTGTTGTTTCAAAAAGGGTTGATCAAATTCTCATCCCGTTGGTTTTTTGTACCTTATGTAATGTCTCGTTTTGAGTAGGAAAGTTATCATTTTCTTAGCGGACAACTGAAGAGTAGAGTGATGTCTACGAAACAATTGTATTGTCTATCATGAAAATGATCAACCCTTTTTGAAACAACAAATAAAAATCTAATATGACAATATCATATTAGAATTTGGACTTGAGGTAGAAGAATATTCTAACTAATTGCTTACCTTTAAAACACTATTTCAAACTAAATTTAGAATAATTTTTGCACAATATTATGATTTTAGCACTGAACACTCGAATAAATACGTCAAAACTAATCAACTTACTTTACATATTTCGATAAAATCCTTATAATCAATAAAAAATGCTATTTAAATATAATTTCATATGGATGAGATCATCCCTCATAAAGCCTTTAAGATAAATACACATAATTCATATGTTTTATAAACGATTGCTATATTTAATAGTTCTTTAAAAACAAAAATCTGTTCCACTTGTTAATGGACAATTAAATACTTTCATAAAAACCGAAACAACTGTTATGATTTTTGAAAAGAAAAGCGAAATAAAACTGCCACTACAAAATTTAAAAACTACCCCTTTATGAACTAAAAACGAACAAAGTTGCCAGATTTACTGATTTTGATTAGCATTTTGCCGATTTTTTTTTTGTAAAATTTTGAATGCTATTCGAAAATTGACTTGTTCACGTGCTACAGGTCGAAAATACGAAGCTACTTTCATGAAATTTGGTACACTGACTTAAATGGACAAAGCCTATTGATTTGGAATCGATCCAGTGCCCATATAAAGGTCCCTCAAAAAGAGAATGTTCAGACGCCACAAATCCAAATATTAATATTTTTTGGTGCACTGGCTTATATCGGACCAGTAACAGGGCCTATTGATTTTGGTTGAAATCGATCCATGTTTGAAACTAGTGCCCATATAAAATTCCCCCAAAAATTGGCTTTTTCGCACGCTAGAGATCGCAAATACGAAGATATTTTAATGAAATTTGGTACGCTGGCCCACATGTGCTCAAGAACAAAGCCTATTGATTCTAGAAAGGATCAGTCCATATTTGGACCTATCGCCAGTATGGACTATATTTCCGATTTTCTCTTAAATACACCTAACATAAGGTAATATCGAAATTTCTTACTTCACTACAAATAATAAGTCTGTTGGCTGAAGAGAAAAAATTTGTTGATTTTAACCCTTTTTTGTTAAATTTAACAAATCTAAATTTAAGTAAAAACTTTGTAAAACTACAGTTTTATCTATAATTATACTGAGTGGTAGAATTTACTCAAACTTAGGGTCTCGGGACCCTCCCCGGGCCTAGTCCATATCATGTGAGGGCATATAAGGGCACTCCAACGGAGCAAACATTTTGTCCGTTTTGCTCTATCTCCCTTAGCTCTCGAGATTTGGGTCATTTTATGAAGTGGAAAATTTTTATTAAAAATTTCCGAGAGTCCAAAGTCCCGCCAAGTTCCATTTTTGGATAGAGATAAACTCTTTCGCTGGGATATTGTTCGGTTAGGGATGTCGAAATTTTCATCAATTTTACTCTATCCCTCCTAGTTTCCGAGATACGGGCCATTTTAAAAAAATCAGTAGGGAAAGAAATAGCACCATCCTTAAAACTTCGGATACATTGGTGGCGCCATCTACCGGGTAATAACAGTATTATGAAAATATTATATTTTAATAATAAATTTTGTAAAATTTAACGAATGGGTTCTTAAAAATTAGTTTTAAATAATTTTGAAAATTAACACTCAAAATTAGTTAAAGTACTGAGGATTTTTAGTATTGTGTTAAATGAAGATAACTAAAATATTTTTTTAATCAGTGTTTTTTGTTAAAAATTAGTCAAATCGATTTGAAACCGGTTTCGCAGATTTTTCTACTGACGTATTATTTTAAGTGTACTCAAAAAGAAGAAATCATAATCACATGAATCATAATTTCGGATTGCTGTAAAATGCATTGACTGGATTATCATCAGAGAAGTCAAATTTGCTATTTTCTGGTATTTTTAAAATTTTTTTTTGAAAAATATACATAACATTTGAAAAATTTTATAATGGTTTGAAGATGTATAAAATAATTTAAATATTCATCGTAAAAAGCCCTAAAATTATTATATTCTTTATCGTAGTCCAGAAGCGGATACCTTTTGTACGTAAAACTTATTATTGGCTCTAAAATAACTGTAATTTAATTGTGCCGATTATTTTTTCGGAAATATGCCGATTTTTCCAAAATCATCTGGCAGCCCTGTTTGCAACATCAAAATGTTAACATATGTTTAAAAAGCCATAAAGCGCCATCTTTATATAACATATTTAATTAACATATTCTTGTATTTTTTCCACTAGAGTAAGAATATGTTAAGGAAATATGTTATATATAGATGGCGCCACATTAACAATAAATGTTTGAGGGTGTAGGGGGGAATAATATGTGTTACCAAAGTAGATAAAAGAAAAAAATAAATAAAAAAAACGTAATTTTTTGGTAAACTTTACAATTGTGGATTTAGAAATGTAAGAAAATTTTCTTTTAATATTTACCTTTTAATTTACAATTTCACAGCACTTAAATGTAAGATTATTGTTAAATTAAAATCGTTATTTTGTTGAAAATTATTCCTTTTGTTACAGATTTTGTTGAATTATGTACTGCAAATATTTATATTTCAATTAAAAACATGTATTTGTATTTAAAATTGCATTTTTTTAATTAATAAAATTAGAAACCACAAAATATTTAACACACACACACACCAATTAGCTTTTTTTTATTTTGGTATTTTTCAATTTTAGTTTATGCATACTTTAATAAATAAGTATGATTACAATACTCCATTAGCACCGGCGGCGTTTGTTATTATTCATTTCTGTTCTGTTGTTTCACACCACCACACCAGCCAGCATCAGCAGCAGCCATGGACGCGTGTGGTACTGGCAGCTTTAATATTTAGTCGTCGTTATCGTTGTTGTCGTCGTCACACAATGTCAACAACATGCAAAAAACTACTACAAAATACTAACAAACATAAACCAACAAACATACACCAGCCAACATGCCATATATACATACATACATACGATATAACAAACATTCAACCAACCAGCCAGTCATCCAGTGAACTAAACCATTTACACACAATGATAACAACAAAAGCCACCACTATTACGACCACTCTTTTGTGGTATCCTGAATCCTGATTTTATATGTTTTTATTTTTTGTTACAGAAAAAAATCGTTTTATTAAATATTTTCATATTTTATGTGCAAACTTTACTATAATTTTCTTTGTAGTGGTGTTATAGGTTAGAGTGTATCTGTGAACGTGTGTGTAACTGCGTGAGAATGGCTGTGTGTTGGTTATAAACACTTTATTGTTTTATATAATTTCGGTTATAGTAGGTATTTGTTCGTATATTATTTATTTCATTCGTTTAACAACAATCATCATTGTTATGAAATGTCAGGGTTCGGATAATTTTCCACGAAAATGTTAATTTAACATAACCTAACATTTTTAGAAAAAATTTTTATATTTCCTAACTAAATAAAAACATAATACATATATAAAAAAAATTCGTTATAATTTTTCTCAAATTGTTCTACGGGCCTCCATACATCAGGCAAATAGTATAACAATCCCCCTCAATGGAATTTGGAACAGGTGGAAAATAAAATCGCTCATTTTTACCTAAAAAAATTGTATAAAATTAAACATAGACCAGCGTAAGTTCAAAATATGGTCTTAATTGCTTTAAAAAGAGCCGAGTTAGACTGGAGCGTTTGAGCAACATTTAAAATTTTTTCATTTCATATAAAAAATCTCATTGAAAATAATTCCAATTCACTTTTTTTTTAACAGATAACTATTCACCACTAACCTGGCTTTCGGGTCATTTTGGGCTTTTTGAGTTAGTTTTTTAGTTATTTTTATAAAATTGAGAATATCATATTTAAAAAACTGTTCCATTAATTTATTTAAAAAACACATAAATTTAATCTTCTCTTAATTAATTTTTGCAAATACAGATATGATGTACCTATTTTGGTCGAATCACTAAGGGAGAAACGTTTCCAATTTTGTTACAGTCGAAAGAAAAACATTTTTTTTTTATTAATTTTTGTTTTTAGATTTTACAGTTTGTTTATTTTTAGTAGACTTTTTTTGTTAATTTCAGCAGATCGATTTTAAATTACAGTTTACATCAAGTTACTGAAATTTAGTAGATGCAACTAATTATCTATACTAATTTCATTGTGCTAAAATTATTGATATTTTGTAACTTTTTTAACTGATTTTAGCAAATCGATTTTGAATTACAGTTTACAAAAATTTTTATAAAATTTAGTAGCGACTACTAATTTTTCTACTAATTTTGTTGTACTAAATATCAGCAGACATGTGTTGCTAAAATTAGCAAAAAACACCGCTGGACTCAAAGCAGTTTAATTTCCCGTAATAACAGGAACATTTTCAGTAGCCATTACAGACTTTTTTGGTTACCGAACAGTTCCGTAATAATAATTCCGGACAGTAGAGCGTACCACCTTACAGGCAAAAAAAAAAAGTGCGCCGTACACCCTCCAATATGATGTATTTTTGCAAGGAGGTTTCAAAAAAATTTTTTTTATTTTTTTATGCCGAACGTAGGGGTCGCCATTTTACATTTTTCGTTATATCTTTGGTATTTACAGTCGGATCTTAAAGTATAACGGATCCAAAGCTATAACAAAAAATTGAAAATGGCGACCCCTACGGTCGGCAAAAAAAATTTTTTTTTTTGAAATCGCCTTCCAAAAATACATCATTGTTCGCGATGTCCAAAAATTCATGGCTGTTCATTACCCTCTCGCTTACAAAAAAAGAGCGAATAACTAGTTACCCATAGTGAAAGAATAAGTAGTTACACACAAAGATAGAACAAGTGGTTATTCAGAAGTTAGGAAATAAGTGGTTACCATACATTGTGAAATAGTTGGTCGGTCATATTGGGAAGAAAACTTTTTAAAACGGAAAATTTCCTATTCAGTACGAAAAATTTTCGAAACAATTTAATAAATAAAATATTAATATAAAAAAGACTAAATCAGTACTTATTTAATCACTACCAGTAAGTGATGACTTTGCAGGAATATATAAGTACTTCTATAACTTATTATCAGTAAGTCATTATTTTGTATTTTAAAGTAATGCAAAAGATAATGATTTATCGTTACTTGGTAATCCGTATGGTAATGACCTGTCATTATCATCCCAGTGTAGAAACGCTAATGACATATCATTATTTTTTGGACTACCAGTAATGATACCCACTTACCTTCAGAATTATTTTAAAACACATAATAATCAGTTACTGATAATGACTTATTTTTATCATTATTTCAAATAGAAAATAATTTTCTAGATTTTTTTGAAAATTTTTTGAAATCTATTTTTAGACTCAATATTTTTTAAACACTGGTAAGGTTATATGTAACCACATATTTTTTTATTTTTTGTATGTTGGCGAGTAAGCTAACTTGTGTGCAGCAGGTCAATTAGTTTTTATCTATTAAATATTACATGTCGATATAGCTCACATGGTAGAGCTATTGACTGGCAATCTGTAGACCCAGGTTCGATTCCCGCACCAGCAAATTATATTTAACAAAAAAAAAAAAAAATACAATAAAAAATATTTTTTTATATAAATAATTTTTTGAAAATCTTTTTTTAGACTCATTATTTTTGTCAGTACTGGTAACCACATAGGTGATGATATATTTTTTTGATTTTTCGTATGCTGGTGTGTAACCATAACTCATTATTTTTCGCGACATCGCCATATAAAGATAATAAGAAATGTAATAACCAAAGTAACTACCCAGTGTAGAAAATCATTACCAGATATGTGGTTTTGTAACTACATACTTAAGAATGCTAACTAGTTACTTTTGTTATTACATTTCTTATTACCTTTATATGGCGAAGTCGCGAAAAATAATGAGTTATGGTTACACACCAGCATACGAAAAATCAAAAAATATATAGATAAAATAAATATATAGATTTTCAAAAAAAATGTTTTTTATTGTATTTTTTTTTTTAAATAAAATTTGCTGGTACGGGAATCGAACCTGGGTCCACAGGTCTACCCTCTGAACTATATCGACATGTAATATTTAATAGATAAAAACACACAAGTAAGCTTACTCGCCAACATACAAAAAATCAAAAAATATGTGGTTACATATTTCCTTACCAGTATTTAAAAAATATTGAGTCTAAAAATAGATTTAAAAAAAATCTAGAAAATTATTTTCTATTTGAAATAATGATAAAAATAAGTCATTATCAATAACTCACTGTTATATGTTTTAAAATATTACAGAAGGTAAGTGGGTGTCATTACTGGTAGTCCAAAAAATAACGATATGTTATTACCGTTTCTACACTGGGTAGTTACAATTACCAAGTATGTAGTTACATAGCCACATATCTGGTAATGATTTTCTACACTGGGATGTTTTTGCTGGGCTGTTCTGTGTTATATCACTACTTCAACTGTAACAGTACTAGTTGCTTTTGTCAATTTGATGTTATGATACTTGGTAATGGTAACTAGTTACTTTTCTTATTACATTTCTTATTACTTTTGTATGGCGCAGTCATTACCTATATGCTTAGCAGTACTGACAAAAAAAAATGAGTCTAAAAATAGATTTAAAAAAAATAAGTTTTATAAAAAAAATATTTTTTTATTGTAAATTTTTTTTTAGAAAATTTTCTAGTGCGGGAATCGAACCTGGGACTCCAGGTTACCAGTCAATAGCTCTACCATCTGAGCTATCTCGACATGTAATGCTGGATAGATAAAAACATAATTGACCTGCTGCACACAAGTTAGCTTACTCGCCAACATACAAAAAAATCAAAAAATATGTGGTTCTATACATGTATCCTTACCAGTGTTGAAAAAATATTGAGTCTAAAAATAGATTTCAAAAAATTTTCAAAAAAGTCTAGAAAATTACTTTCTATTTAAAATATTGATAAAAATAAGTCATTATCAGTAACTAATTATTATATGTTTTAAAATAATGCAGAAGGTAAGCGGGTATCATTACTGGTAGTCCAAAAAATAATGATATGTCATTACCATTTCTACACTGGGCCAATGAACCAGTTAATGTTTTGCCTCCATTTCAATAATCAAGCGGTTGAATATTTTGCTACAATTACCACTTTTTGATACACCGAAATTTTGGTTTGCATAAGTTTTGTAACATGTCCCCTATTTACATATCACAGATTTGTCACTTTAGATCAATTGACCCTTCATTTCCCGCAGGGACCCTATATTACAGAGTGATAACAAATTACTTGAAACTTAGTTCCGATTTTTAGTTTTTAGAATATATTATATAAAAATTAATTTAATTGAATTAGGATATATCTTACCGATTTTTCTTACACTTTTAGTTGTTTCAAAGTTATACGATAAAAAGGACAAGAACCGTTTGCTTTCTTGTGGAATCTTATGACAGAATTTCTATTTTGGTATAATATCGTACCCTGACTTCTGGTTAACGGCTGTGTATAAATGTTGGTGTGAATCTTCTTCTTGCCATAAATGATTATAACTGTAACTTGTTTTAAGTGATTCAACTATTTGTTCTCTACTTGTAAAAGTATATCTCTATTTCCAGATACGGATGTGTTAGTTAAGGTTGTATAAGCACAGGGTATTTATGTATGTGTATATGTACGTGTTGTATATGAATATAAATCAACAATATCACCACCCTTACCACAAAATACACTTCAATGTAAGTGAGTCACTGCAAAAAATTTGAAAGAATGAATTCTTTAGGCCCAAAAGTCAGAGAATGAGATTTGAGAGTCTCGAATTAAATTATAACCCAGCAAAAAAAGATATGCCGAAGCAGTATAAAAAGCACTACAATTGATGATCTAGATGAACTTTTTTTTAACATACACTCTAATAATTTTAACACTGAGTTCTCATAGGAGTGGGGATCAGTATAAACTCTGATGTATCAAATATAATATATAATCAAACTAACTTTAGTCATAATCTTTTATGGTGGGGAGTAGTGTCCTCCGAAATAGGTGCCCTCACTAATTTGTGAATAAAGTTCGAACAAACAAGTTCTGTTTTTCATTGAAAAATATTGGTTCCGCTGGGAATCGAACCCGCATCCCTCTGTTTGGAAATGCCAAATGATACCAAAATCACTTTTTACGATCACTTTTAGAGCAATTACCCTTTAGAATCAATACTTAAGTGATTTTTTGGATTTTGTTCAGAAGTAAATCTAAAAAAGCTATAAAAATATACTAACGGATACTTTGAAAGCAATGATAGTAGTGATTTTTGGAAGTTGTTCAGAATAACTTCTAAAAAATCAGTAAAAATACACTAACGGATATCCCCAGTCTAGAATAGCAATAAATATCTTAGCAATAAGTTATACGTCGGCAGAATAACGGAATAAAATTGATTATTGACGAGCTTATGTTAAGGGTATGAGAACACGTAATTATAAGCGTGTTCGTTTACCTACTACAAGTTACTACTTTTACTACAGCTGGAAAAATTCAATACAAAAAGTAAACAAAACTTTCCAATTGTAGTAAAAGTAGTAAGAATTTCGAGTAAACGAACACACTGTATGTTAACTAATAATTTGCAATAATTCAACGAAGAAAGTTATGCGACGCTTACTATTACATACACTTGTAAAAATCCAAAATCGATATTTTTTTTTTTTGTTTTTTTGATTCACAATTAGTTGAATTGTATTCAATTCTTCTTAATTTAATTAGTTTTTTTGTTTTTCTTGCTTTATTTTCTCTTATTTTATTAGTGGCGTCCTTTTTTATAAATGTCAAACTAAAATGTCATCTGACTTTGACATTTCATCACAGCAATATGTCGGCAATAATTGTAAACGAAGATGCATTAACAATTATTGCGACATATATTGCCATCAGTAAATATGTACGCAATTTGGTGGTCTACGCTGAAGACAACATAATTTTGACATTTGCTACAACATATTTATTGCTAATCTTGACTGGGGGATAATTGTGAAGCAATGAAAGAAGTAGTTTTTAAAGCATTACTTCCAATTTTTTTTTACTGGAAAATCAAAATTTTTTTCATATGAACTAAATGTTTTCTATATCGAGTTTTTTTTATGAATCAAGATAATTTAATAGCCCGGAAGGTGGCGTTATTTTGGTGCTAGTCATTTTAGTAAGGCTGATTTTCATATATGTAGCAGTGACAAAAAAAGATACCATTATAAAATTTTTTGAAATGATAGTCAGCCGCTTGGGTGGTGTTGCTTAATAAGCCAAAAAAATGACAAACAGCTGCTTGTGTGTTGGTGTCAGCTGATCGTATAAACAGGTTATAAACATTTGATTTCGGTATGGTTTAAGGGTCAGTTTTATAGTCAGAACTAAGAACGACTTTGTCCTAAATATTACTTAATTTAGGTAAATTTATTTTTTTTAATTTTATTCAAGTAAGAAATTTTCAAACAAAATTTTTAGCTCAAGTAATATTTAGAACAAAAATCGGTTTAAGTTCTGACCATAAAACTGGCCCATAAACCATACTGAAATCAAATATTTTTAACAGGTTTATACGATCAGCTGACGTAAAGCAACAATACCCAAGCAGCTGACCATAATTTTTGAAAACTTTATAAGCATCTGTTATTATAAAAAACTTCATCCTTAATTGACTTAAAAAGAAAAACTATTTGTTGACAATATAACTAATTTTTAGAAGTCTGTTAATATAAAAATTATCAGCCTTACTAAAATAAAAATAAAAAAATGTTTAACTTCTTAACATGATCAGCTGTCGAATAACTCAACAACACCCAAGCTGACTATCATTTTTAAAACTTTATAATTGCATTTGTTACTATAAAAATGTTCGGCCTTACTAAAATAAAAAAATATTGTTTTTAAATACTAATACGATCAGCTAACGCATAAAACAACAGCATTCTAGCAGCTGACTATCTTTTTTTAATAACTCTATAAAGGTGTCTACTCCCTACGGGGAATGAGGGGTCAGTTGCCCTCCAAGGAACTATCCCGTGACCGGTCAAACGGAGGCATATTAGAAAATTAGTAGAAATATGAACCAAAAAGAATGAATTAATTTTCTAAGTATTTTCTGATCCGTTACTTTCAAAAAACCGATACCGTAATAAAAAAAAAATTCGCGGCATATTTTTAAAAATATTTTTTATTTATTTTACTTTTTTTTTATTTATTTTTAAATTTATCTTTTTACGATTTGCTTATTTTAGCTGTTATTTTAAATTTCTAATAGATTTTTTAATTTAATTATGGACAACGCAAAAAAACGAGTCAACTGCCATTAAAGGACCTATCCCATGACCACTCAATCGGTGGTCAAGGCACTTCCACTATATTTGTGTGTGTGTTAGTGTTGTTTTCTTTTCTATTTTTTTCTTTTCCATTATGTTTTATTTGCTTGTAGTGTTTGTTTTTTCTTTTCAATTAGATTTTTTTAATTATTAATTTTTTATTAGTTTTTATGAAAAGCTATTTTTAGACACACCACCTTACGTGTCACAAGGTGTCTAAACTGTGGCAATTGGCCATTTCCAATGTTAAAGTGACGTGTCTTTTTCAAACAGAAACGCCGATTAAGAACCGGTCCCTGCCCCCTTGGGACCAATCCTTTCCCCTTAGGGTTACTATGGAAATTTTCAGCCGTACTAAAATCAAAAAATGTAAAATTTTTTTCAAATGTAGGGGCACACTAGCGCCTGAACGCAAGGCGGTCACTCCAGCTTATCGCTATTTTTTATATACAATAATCTGAAATATATAGGAAAATCAGTCTTACTAAAATCACTGAGAAAAATGTGTCGCCAGCTCACAGACTATAATTTAATTACCAAAGGTAATTACCAAAAGTAGGAAAAATAAAAAAATTTTTTTAATGGTATCAGTGAATTTACATAAAGGAAGTTGCCTTCATTTAAATAAAAAAATAAATCTAATTGAAACGACATGAACTAGAGAAAAATTAACTAAACAAATGGAATTAGTTTGCAGAACTGTTTTTATAAAATTTAAAATAATTTTATTGATTTAATTTCTAATTATATGTGATTTTTTTTTACCTAGTTGAATTAATCATTTCAAAACTCTGGTACAATTAGAAACGTAGCGAATTTATAAAGAATATTTAATCTTTTTATGATTTTTTTTATCGTTACTAAGTATTGTAATGTTTTCATTTTATAAATTGTAAATTTTGTGTAAACATTAAGTTTAGGAATTGGTTTGTTACTACAAGAACAGTCATGCGTATATAAGAAGTCTAGCTAGATGTATGGTAAAAGGGATTTTCAATTCAAAGTTTTGCTTTAGAACAACCCCAGCAAAATATTGGTAACGACACCTCATTGCTGTCTGCATTACCAATAATGATATATCATTACATTTTGCATTATTTTGTAATATAAAATAATGACTTCCTAATAACGGCCTATTGTAGTCATTGCTTTTAAATACAAAATAATCACTTACTCGCAATAGTTTAAATAAGTACTTTTTACAAAGTTAAATTTTATACATTTATATTTATTACATGTAAATATGTTTTGTGTTCAAATTTTTATGACTAGTTCTAAAATTACACTCTAGCAAAAACTTTAATTTCTCTGAGTGTATTTCCTGAAGCTAATAGTATTTGTGTAACTCTTTATTTTTAAGAATCAAGTAAGCAGTCAGATAACCACTTATAATTCAACTTTTTGTAAGCATGTTTCTAACCACTTATTATTCAGAATCTCATAACTACTTACTTCTCATTTTTTCGTAAGCGAGCGGGTAAGCGTGACTACTTATAAAAACGACCACGCCAAACAAAAATAATGAGTTTAGACGCCAAAAAATAAGTTGTGCGGAGCTATGAATTTCTATTATATAACCACTTATTTGGTAATGAAAGATTTTGCTGGGACCTAATTGAAATTGGCTAGAATCGTTCCTTATTTAGACATATATCGTTAGCTGAAATGCAAAACCACGTAACTAACAAAAAATTCAAAATCGGTTTTTTGATCGATTATGATGCATATCAACGAGGTCCACGTCTACTCCAATTTTTACTGTCATATAATAAAAATTAGACATATTATTAGCGAAAATCGAAAGCACGTAACTACATACTTGTTGCTTGAAAATTGTAACTAACACATATTTATTTCTATTGAATTTTATTTATTCATAGTAGGATTTGAATTTTTATATTTCACTAGCTGATAGTGCTACTACGCTCCCCTCCCCTAGTAGTCCTATTTTCTCATAATTATAGTGATTATAGTTTGAAATTTTTACTTTGTTAATTATAATAAATTTTTTTTTTGGAGATCCCACAGTCAATATGATTCGTGTATTAGCGTATGATCCCTCTGGAGTAATTTATTTTAAATTAAGTGCAACAGATGAGTTTAAGGAATTTCCACAAAGAATTGGAAACAAATTAAAAGCGTTTGAAACTTTGAAGTTGCATTTACAAAGAATAAAAATTTCAAGCAAAAAATGGCAACATCTTCAGGACCTTAAACCATTTCTTCCACCCGATTGTCATTATTATTACAATGAAATTCCATTTGAGAAGTAAAGGTTTAATTTTTTCCTTTATTTGTATTGTAGTTATTGTTGTTAATTATCTTTTGCTTTTGTAAATCATTTTTTTATTTTCATATTTAAAAAAAAATAATAAATATATAAAGCGATATATTAAATAACAAGAGAATGTAGAATAAAAGAAGTTATTCTACATTTTATGAATGCAACACAAAAGTTTCCTTGAAACTTAAAAAAAATTCATTGTAGTTACGTGTTTTTGTTTAAGAAAATACGAGTTCAAAAGCGCATAACTAACTTAACTCTTTGAAACATTAATAAATTATTACTTTTATTCCAGAAATGAATTAATCAGTCTATATTTAGAAAATCTGCGATATTTGATTACCAAAACTCCATTTATTTTTCAATATATAACATTTTTTGTTTCTCCTGTAAAATAGTAAAAATATTAGTTACGTGGTTTTGCATTTCAGCTAACGATATGTACCTCTCTAAAATAGGCCACCATGATCGAAGTTATAAAAAAAATGTGGAATACGGATTTCTATTGCTCCAAGAATAATCTGTAAGGAAATATTGGTTATGGTTGATCTTTGTTCCCTAGAAAGGCCAATTAAACACTCAATATTATTAATAAATTTTATTCAAAATTTGTAACAATAGTCTCCAACAAAGTTTGGTTTTAAAGAAGTTACGAAATTGATATAGGAGAGATGCACTTCAAATAATACGTCAGTCGCAAAATCATTCAAACCGGTTTCAAAAACCAAAAAAATTTTGAATAAAATTTATTTAAGTTGCGATCGCTAAAAACATAAAAATAATGCAAGGCTTAAAGAAATTTTACTGGATTTCCAAAAATAGACAGTACCTCCTGTCTAAATTTTACTATGTAATTTGATAAAAGGTCGATATGGCTAATTTTTCATTAAAAGCCACGCCCAAGAAAACTTTGGTCATGTTTAAGGTACTGCAATTGTAAGTCTGGCGACTATTTGTAGATCAAAATAAGGCAAGACTTAAAGAAATTTTATAGTATTTCCAAAAATATACAGATCGTACAGAACCGATCACTACTCCCTAAATTTTACTATGTAATTTGATAAAAGGTCGATATTGCTAATTTTTCGTTAAAAGCCACGCCCACTTAAGACAAGTAACAAAGTAAAAAACAAACGTTACGTTAACATTTTGTACAATATCCTAAACCATCTCTTCGCCTTTCGGGGCAAATTTAGCCACTATTTCGATCTTTAAAAATAAAGGCAACGAGAATAAATGACACATGTTTACCCTCCAAAATGTCATATAAATTATTAATGACACAAACCTTAAATAAAATATACACCATCTGTAGTGAATCCAGTATTTTTAAGTTATGAACCCATATATTCTACAATCGTTTCTTTTTCTATGGAGTTTGACCTAGACGCAATATGATCTTTTCCTCCAAATTAGTACAGGATGCTTAGAACCAGTTCCATACTGTGAATCCTTTCATTTGGCTTTTAGGAACAAGACCTAGAAATTAGTCCATGGAACCGGTAGAATAGATTCTGAGGTAACCGATTCTAAAAAATTTTCCTGGGTACCTATTACTCAAATATTTTTAATAAGTAGAAAGTCGGTGTTGAAAACATAGACAATACGGGTATCGAACCTTTTTCTGTTTTAAAAGAATTCGATATCCCCTTAAAAACATTATTTTTTAACTTTGCGTTTTACTATCTAAATTTTAGATTCAGTCAATTATAACAAATATGGTTCTATTAGATTTGTCTCTTCTATGATATGACCAAATTTTTGCTCAATTGGAGTTCTTAATTGAGGGAAAACATAAAAAAAATTTAAAAAAACCTAAATAAATTTCTACTCAAAATGCGAACACGATTTGTTATTCCTTTCCAGTGTTGGAGACATTTTCTCTAAAATCCTTTACTTTAATATCCCAGATCGTGGTAATTTATGCATTGAAATAATTTTTAGGAATAAAGAAGCATTTTGAGATATATTTTATTTATTTTCAGAATGTGAGATAATGTAAGCGTAAACATTTTTAAGCGAAAAAATGTATTGTGTAACGTACATTTAATTCGTCATTTCTTTTTTTAATACCCTTACCTGATTTGTTTCCTCCCTTCCCTTCTATTCACTATTACATTTTTTTTTTCACTTTTCAATTTTTGTTCATTGTAACTGAATCTAATCGTTTTACGATGGCGTTACTGATGTCGTTTCTTTTACAAATCTTTTTTTTTCTATTCGTGTATTCAGTAGTATATTCTGTGCCAATGTTAACATTGTGTCTCTCTTATCGGTTGTTTCGACATTGTGCCTGGCTTGTCCCTTGTTAAGGGATGATGACGATGATGTTGATTGTTGTCCTTACTTTGGTATGCAGCATGAATGAAACGTATCAGTGCTTGCTAGGTTAACTAATATTAGTAGATGAGAATGGGGTGAAGTGCCTGAGACATTTTATAGCCATTTTTGGTATATGTAGCACAGTGAATTTAGTAGCACTTCAAAGTCCTAATTTTTAACTTCAAAACTTTTTAAATTGTTCTTATATCACATTTATTACGGGAGATATATTTATATAACAAAATGATATCAATAACTGCCCAGAAAAGAAATAGATACCAAAGTTGTAGAAAAAGCAGTAAAATTATTGATCTAGATGTACTGCTTTTTTAACGGAAACACTAATGATTTTAACAATGAGTTATCATAGCAGAGGAGTACTCCCACTTCAACATTTTTCAGTACTTTTCAAACGAGTGCAAAAGAAGCTCTTTTTCATTAATTGAAAATTTAAAAAAAAAAATTGCGAAAAATAATATATATTTTTTTTATTTTAAAATATATTTAATTTAAAATTAATTAATTATAAATATAAAAAAATTTAAAATACTAAAAAAAAATGAAAAAATTATTGGTCCTGCCAGGAATCGAACCCGCGATCCTTCATTTGGAAATAAACTGTATCAAAATCACTTTTTAAGTTCAGTTTTATGGCAATAATGCTTTAGAATTAACACTTATGTGATTTTTTGAATGTTCTTCAAATTATTTTTAAAAACGCTGTAAAAATATACTAGTGAACACTTTGGAAGCAATGAAAGAAGTGATTTGTTTTGAAGTAGTTCAGAATTCTTCTAAAAATGCAGGAACAATACACTAACTGATACTTTTCAAACAATGAAAGAAGTGGTTTTTAAAGCATGACTCCCAGTTTCTAAATAGAATATTTAAAAATCACAGCATTACATTTATGGCGAAAATTACTTTATCGGTATTCAGAATTTCAGAAAACGATTTTTCTGAGAAGTAGGGAGATATTGGAAAAGTAAAACACGAATTTTAAAAGCAACTCATTGGACTTTTAGAAGACGTAATAGTGAATAACGATTTATTCTCGACGTTATAACGTCCCGAATATAGTGAGAAAACGGGGGTTTCCAAAACTTTATATTAAGATATCTGGAAGACTTGCTGAGATGCAGAAATTCTGAGATTCGGATTCAATGCACCTCAAATCTTTAGAAAACTAAACAAACAAATATCGGTAATGGATATTGAAAATTTCGCTGTTATTACTCAGTAAAAAATTTACATGATTTTAGGAACACTTCAGTACCACGGGCAGTGTTTTAGCACTTCTCTCATCTCTCCCTTCCAAAAATGCTCTTATATAAGGCATTGCTTTTGATATTGTTGTATTTTTGTTATAATTTATTGCTTCTGAGTGGGACATTGCGAACAAAAAAAGTGTCATAAACCCGCAATAAAATAACTGGTTACAAAAATGCCGTAAAAAGTAGCACTTTGTTTATTGCGGGTATATGACATGATTTTTCTTCGCAATGTCCCACTTTGAAGCAATAAATTACAACAAAAATACAACAACACTACGAGGAACATTTTAATCCTCTAACTCTTAAACTTACGGGTCTTTTTTGTCCCTTTTTAAAAAGGGGTCCCTTAAGAGTTAGAAGGTTAAAATATTCCACAAAAATGTTTATCATAGTATTTTACATAAATTCGCTGAACACATCCTATACCTAAAATCGAAGATTCACATGGTTTGGTATGCCGATATATAATAAACATTTGATAAAGTGGGGAAATTTTAACACCGCAAAAAATAAAATTCCGATGTGATCTTTGAAGACGCCATTATTTTTTTTCTCCTTTACCAGAAACCATTGTCAGAACATCGTAATTTTTGACAAAGTTGGAAATTTTTGTACAGTGATATTTAATATGATTGATGTGGAAAATAAATAATTACGTTCGGAAGGAAAAATCACAAAATAAAAATTATTATGACAAAGATATCAAATATAAGTGGTTTTTTCTGCTATACCTTCGTAGCATTTTTTTATATATAAAAATAACAAAAGATAAAAATTTGAACAGCTAAAGTTGTTAATACGAGTATTTTATTAAGCAAGAAGGGCCACTAGTTCAAATTTTAAAAAAACCCATGAATCCGATAAAAAAAAGCAATTTTTTCACTTCATCCCACTGTCCACTGCACCCCACCCTCCCTTTTAAATAGTATTCCATTCTTTTTAAATTTTTTTTGTTTTTTTTTTTTTACTTTTACTGTTCTGTATTTTATACTCTGTAAATATGTATGTGTGTATGTGCTTTCGAGATTCTGGCCTTAATGTTCCTTGTGTTGCTTGTTCGGAGTTTAGAACATTTACTTTGTTGGAACAATGCCACAAATGGCACATGCCAACAAATTTTTGTAGATTTTTTTTTACTATCGTTGCTATATTTTATATGTAACTAGATAGTTGAGATTTAATATTGTAGTGTTGTTAAGTTGATGAAAAAAGTGCAGCTGCATTTTAAAAACCGGTTATTTTATGTTTCGATTAATTAAATATTTTTTCGGCATATGCAGGAATTAATTAATTCCATAATCTTGTTATTTATTTTTTCCAACTAGTAAATAATATTTAATTTATTAAGAGCTATAGAACATTATGGTTTGCTATATTTCCCGCTATTAACTGATAAAAGATCTATTTTCGGTTTAACTATATAGTTCCGTTAACTCACAAAAAAGCTCAAACAAAGTACGCAAAAATGTGTTTTAGTCGAAAAGTTACATATTAGTTAGTGTTCATTCAAAAGTCAACGTTTATACATTTTCACTTCTTACGTCAATTCTTTGCGGTACTACCAAAAAAGATTTTCAGACGATTATAAAGCAAATATAAATGCTAAAGTGATTATGAATAATAATTTGAAAACCTTTGAAACATGTTTGTAAACTGAAACTTGTATGAAGAATTTGTTTTATAAAGCATTTATAAATTTCAAAAGTAAGTTTGCATATGACCCTATCCAACCACTATCCAAGACACTCTTCTAAAAAGGTAAACTCGTTTTAAGAGAGTTCCTGTGAAAAGTAACAAAAAAAGACGTGAAAAAAGTCGTACTTTTAATTAATTATTTTTATTGTTTTTAAGCAAATTTAATTAGATTGTAAAGTGCACCTGTATTATTTAATAGTTTACTTGCATTAGTTTCGTATAATTAGCACAAAATTTTTGTTTATTTGTAAGAAAAAATCGCAATAAAAACGACTAAAACTGTTTCTTTAAAAGCAAATGGCATATGAATTTAAAGCGACTTATTAATAGCGTTTGAAATGATAGGATTGGCTTTAGTCTATCAATAATCGGTTTATGGTAGATTTCCTTTAAGTACTTAACGTTGGTTGAGCGAAAATACAGCTAATGTTACTTTAAGATATTTTTAATGATTTTTTCCAAATGACTACCTCTCTGAGTAATCATTTAAATAAAAGTACCAACACTAATTTTTTATTTTGTTTTTCTAATGAGTTCTGTTTAACTACCCGAATTGATTTTCTCTAGCAAAAGAAATATAACGGAATAAAAATGTGTCTACTTAATCAAAAAAGTTGTGTTTGTCATCTGCTGTCCTTTCTAAGAAAATCATTTCATACAACATTTAATGATATGAAATGCAATAAATTTTCAATATTTATTATTCTGCATCTATCTTTCATACAATATTATTATAATATTTTTGGCTAAACTAGCGAAAAAAATGCAAACTGCTATCAAGTTCATCAGTTTAGTCCATACTGTATATTAAAATTTTATAAAAGCAGAAAAAAGTCGGGTATGCCCACTATACGTTACCCTACACCAGTCTGGTTGAAAGTCAATTAATGTGTGAATCAAAAAAAAACTAATGGTTTGAAGTGGACTTGTGTCAAAATTTACCTATAAAATGGTAAACAATGAAAAAAAATGATTAATATATTTGTGGGAAAAGGATCCGGTCACCGGACACGTCACTTGACCGGTCCTTGGGGACGAGACCAGTTCTTTTATATGAAAAGAACCGATAAGATGGGCTTGTCCTAGAAGGGGGTTAATTTCCCCTTGTGGCGTATCACATGACCGACGCAAGTCCCATTTTCACCTGTCACGGGACAGGTACATTTAGGGTGGTACTCCTTTCACCACTCACAGGACAGGTACTTTGATACCAGTCCTGTTTTGACCGGTTACGGGAACTGTCACCGGGTAGGTACTTTCATGCTGATCCTGTTTTCACCAATCAAGGTCCTTTCAGATCGGTCCTGTTTTTGCCGGTCACTATAGGATAGGTTAATTCAGACCGGGCCTGCTTCCACCGGTCACGGGACAGGTGCTCGTATTACAACTGACTATGGGAGAACACAGTGATAATATTTTCTAGTCACAGCATTCAACATTAGAATGAAAAACATCACAGGAAAATTTTCTGTTCTAAAAAATCGGTTTCCTTTATAACCCCTTCTACTCTCAATTCTAACACCGATGATTTTTGTTTGAACTAGTTCTAGAACTGATTCTACAGAAGATTCTCCATCAGTCATACTTTCCATACAAGATCTGTGATAGTGGTTCCGGAACCACTTCCATGGAATCGGTTGCTGTAGAACCAGTTGCAAAATTGGCGTGGTTGGCAAACGAATGTTAAAAATTTTCCTGGGATATGTATACAAACAAAATACAACCCAGCAAACAATAAACACGATTTTAGAAGCACTGCGGTACTAGAAGCACTTGTTTTAGCGCTACTCTCATCTCTCCTTTCCAGAAATGAACAAAAATTTTGTTGTATTTTTGTTGCAATTTATTGCTTCTAAGTGGGACATTGCTGCACTGAACCAAAAAGAGCTGTGAAATCAACTAAAATCCATATTAAATTGATGAATGAGTGATCACTATACAACTAACAAAACCTGTCCATCAATTTAACGCATTGTTTAGTAGATTTATATTTTGACGTTTAACTATTTTATGTGGTGTTATTTTGGCAAAATATCATCAAATGAATTAACAAAAATTAGTTGTCTTAACAATTACATTTAATCAAATTGCATAATGATTTTGTTGTTTTACCAATGGATTTTATTCAATTCAACAATGCATTTTATTTAATTAATTAATTTTTTTATCGATTTATTTTTAATTTTTAGACTTATATTTTATTATTTTTTATATTTCACCAATTTAAAATTTTTTAAACAATATACATACAATTCAAATGTATTGTATTATTCAAAATGAAAAAGTATGCTAACAAAATCGGTGCTAACTTTTTTACACACAAATTCCCATAAGGGAAAGTTGGGAGCTAGTAGTTAGCATATGCTTTTTCATTTTGAATACGGGGGAATGTCTTTTTTATAATGAATTTGATAAAATATAAAAAATAATGAAATATAAAATTGAAATTGTAATATAGCACACATATTGAAATTATATTTAAAACACATGAACCATTTTATATACAACAACATAACAACTTATTTTATTTAAATTAATAATTCAAATACATTATATAACTTTAATTAATAGTTTGCCTTAAACAAAATAAAAAAAAAAGATAGAGAATATCAAAATTAATGACAGAAATTTAAATATACGATTTAAATGAGAACGTTCAAAATTATATAAATTTATTTAAATTAAAATTAATAAATCTTCAATTAGCAATTCATCAAGTCACTGAATTTGTTAGTTATCTATACTTTGGAAAACAAAAACACTTAATGTAAATTTATTGACATTTCCGACAATTACAAATACACATGCTAGCACGAGTAATGACGCGACAAAACTAACCTCACTAAACTTTTTTTCACAGATTTAATACTTTTTTTTCAAATTGAAGAAAAATTATATCAAATTTACTTTACTGCCTTTTTACAAAATTTTTTAGAGTTAACAAATTAAACTTTGTTAAAAAATGGACAAAAAATTATCAAAACAACAATTGTTTTGTAGAAAATTATTGACGGAAATAAGTGTGTTCATTTAAAAAAAAATAGTTGATTTAAAAAAAACACACATTAATTTGAATAAAAAATATATTGTTTTAACAATTCGTTTCATCAAAAAGTAACAAAATTTTTATGTTGATTTCACTTACGACTTTTGGTTCAGTGTGTATTATTTTTTTAACTCTTTAGAATCTAAAACACTCATATATGATTTTTACACCTAAACAATAACCCAAACACATTCCTAGATATTGTTGAAAGTGATAATTTTTTTTAACATATTTCCAAAACTCGAATTTCCGTTTTTTAAACTAAAATTAAAAATTTGAAATTTTCTCTGTGTTGACTTGGTAAGTACCAGACCTTTAAAAAAAATAATTCAATCATCAGTAATAATTTAATTTCTAAAAAAGAATCAATAAAATTTATTTTTGATTCGCGAATTATGTCTGGATTTATTTGATTCGCGAGAATTATCATTTGGTTTTATTATTCGCGAATTAAAATTTTATTTTTATAATCCAACAATTATTTTAATTTTTGCATTAGAAAATACAAAAAATAATTCGTTAATCTATTTTAGTCATTAATATGTCTCTAAGAAATAAACTTTTATTGAATAAATTGATTTAACAATAATTTTAAATACAAAATTAAATTTACTCCTAATAAATCATTGTTTTAAATTTTAAAGTCTTAAAAAATAATCAAATCAAAAAATATGGAAATAATTCGTACGAATTCTTATTATATTTCTTTGATTCGCCAATTTACAAATCACTTTTCTTGAATTATCTTTGAAAATAATTCGTTTTGAATGAATTCTTCAAAGATCTGGTAAGTACATTATAGAAAATCAGAGTGGTAAATATTGAATACGGCCCTCCTTTAATTCTGCGATGCAGCTTATTTGAGCGATTTTGGGGAAAATTCGATTTTTTCCAATAAATTGGGTAAAATGTGTTTACTGTTAATCAGATTCAATAAAAAACACTAATAGTATTTTGGTCCAGATCATGATGACTTTATTGTGAGAATTTTGTCAAAATCGACCGACCCCTATCTTTCCGCCGCGGTCAAAAATCAGAATTTTGGATAAGTCGTTTTTTTGCCTTATAAATAATAACCAAATATTCAGTTGATTTCCGACAAGAATTTTCTTTATCCAATCGCCACCAAATTTCATAGCAGTAATTTTTATATAAAAGCAAAAAAAATTAGCCCAATCGGAACTCTTAAAATTTATTCGGTGTTCCCATAGTGTTCAAACCCACCGAATTAAAATATTGTAATATAACAGGGCTAGGAACTAAAAAGCTTCAACAAAGTTCGCCAACACTTCATCAGATGGCGCTCAAGAACTGTTCTAAGATTCAACATCTTGAGCAATTACAGTGTTGCCATATTTAAAGCTCTTCATCTTTCACCACCTTTAACTTCGCCACTATCCCCTTTCCAAGGGAAGCAAAAAAATTAATTTTGAAAATTATTCATATATAGCTGAACGCCTCTACACTGAAAGAATAATCCTTCATGATATTAATGAATCCTTCATGATTAGAATGAATGAAGAATTTCATTACATATATAATATTTAATTAATATTTTGAAATTTTTCATAACTTTTCTTTCATATAATTTCATTAAAAAAATTCATTGAATTTCATAAATTAGATCCTTATAAATTGAATGAAAATGTTCTTTATATATATGAAATGGTTTAATAGTATTTACTTTTTGTTTAAGTTTTTTATAAAATATCGTCATTCCATTAATTTTTAAAAATTTTCATACAATTAGAATTTTATATTAAACATTTAATTCTCGAATAGTACAATAGTTTTATATAACCATAAGGCCGAGTTTTAGTATATATATATTTAATCCTTTAATTCCTAGTGGAACATAGGGCCGCAACAAATGTTCTCCATTGTATTCTATCGGTAGACATCATTTTCATCTCACTCCAGGACGCACCATGCTCATGCCACTCGTTCTCTATTTGGCGTCTCCAAGTGTTCGCAGGTCTACCAGGTCTCCTGGATCCTTGGGGTTTATATTCAACGGACTGTCGAGTTAAATCATTCGCTGGAGTTTTAGTGATGTGCATTAATTTTCATACTGAAAGAATTATCTTATAATTTTTATTTATTTTTTTATTTTTTTTTATTATTTTTTTATTTTTAATTTTGGACTATGAAATTTTCTTAAAAATCATATTAATTTTTTCGAAACATTGATAAGGAATTTCATTAATTGAATTAAGCTTATTATAAAATTCTATGAAACTTTTTAATGTTATGAATTCTTTCATAGATATTTTTACGATTTACTACGCTTTTTGCATTTGCCAAATACTTTTTATTTATCCACTCCAGCTTAGCAAGGACAACAACCATCTATAATAAATAATAATAAATGAAATTGTTTCATAAATTTTATTAAGCTCTTCATTTGCTGAATGATTTATTCATTGGAGGAGTGGGCGATTTATTTTATGAAGAGTTTCATTAATTTTATGAACTTTTCATAAATATTGATTTTAATGAAACCTGTTTCATAGATTCAATGAAAAGTTTCAATAGGCGAGTTCCAGTGATAACTTTCATTGAAACTATGAAAAAATTCATTACAGAAGTGATGATAATTCTCTCAGTGTAGTACACAAATAAAGGTCCTACAAAATTGGCTTAAAGCATCATGAAGTTTCACTGGTATGTCAAAAGTGTCTATGAGAAAAATGCGAGCCATAATATTGCCTGTAGATATGCTCATTTAGTATTTTATTGTGAAACCTTTACTTTAATAATTATAGCGCAAAGAAACTGTGAACTAATTTTAGTCCAATTTTAGGGTTAAAAGCCGCCGGTGACTGGCCTGTTTTAATCCGAGAGGATAAATTTTCGCGAGGATATTATTTTTTTATGCCCAATCTATCAGAAAGTGCGTGGGGAAGTGAAAAAATAACACTTTTTCACATATGGGTGCTCTATTTAATGCCAATTCTGAATAAGCACGAAATTAACTCTTAAACACATTTTAAGTTTTGATTTATTTCTGGCATTGAACTTAAATTTGCAACTTGGATGTCTTCAGAGACTTATAGTAGAATGACATATAGTAGTATGGCAAATATTTTTGTGAAATATATTAACCCTCTAACTATTCAACTTACACGTCGTTTATGTCCCTTTTTATAAGGGGCCAACAAGTCCCTTTAAGTGAAATGTTCCACATAAATATTTTTCATGAAATTCTACTATAAGTCTTTGAAGACATCAAAGTTGCAAATTTAAGTTCAATGCCAAAAATAACTCAAAACTTAAAATGTGTTTAAGGGTTAATTTCGTACGTTTATTCATAATTGGCGCTCAAATATCCTACACAGAGAGAATTTTGCTGGACGAGTTTTAATGAATTTTTCAATAACTAAATGTAGCTTTCTTCACAATGTAAATGCAAAATTTCTTAAATTTGATGAAAAAGCTTCATATAGTTTATGAATATAGTTTTAATGAAACTTTTTCATTGAGTGTATGAAATTTTTAGTAAATAAAATGAAATTTTTGACAACATTTTATGAAAAATTCCATTAATTCAATAAAAAGTTTCAATGGACGAGTTCCAGTGAAACTTCATTGGTTTTATGCAGAAATTCATTAATATCATGCAGTGTACAAACCTTGATTTTAGGGGGAAACCATGGGTATCTTCCATTTTAGGCATAGGATGTGTTCAGCGAACTTATGTAAAACACTGCGAGGAATATTTTAACCCTCTAACTCTTCAACTTACTGGTCTTTTTTGTCCTTTTTAAAAATTCCTTTTAGTTGAAGAGTTAGGGGGTTAAATAGTTCCACAAAAATGTACCTTGTAGTGTTCTACATTAATAAGCTGAACACATCCTATACCTAAAATGGAAGATCCACATGGCTTCCAAGTGCAAATATTTAATGAATCTATAACTCAGTATCAGTTTTTGGCCTTTCTGTCATGGAATCTGACGAAATATTTAGAAAAAGCTTATTTTGCTTTTAATCTACGCTAAATTTTATATTATATGGTGAAGCGTATACGTATTTGCAGATCTCCAAAATTAAATGAGAGATATTCAAAATTTAGTTTTTAAACAAATTTTGATATTTACCGCTGAAGATACCACTAACGGTCATGAGAGGGTTAAAAGTTTGTGTAAATAAAATATTTGACTTTTCATTGTGTAAACAACATCTATGTAACTTAATCACCTGAAGCTTCTAGTTTTTAGAGTTAGAGATGGATAAATCAATGAACCGCAGAAACCTAATTTCTACACAGATCTTATTTCTTATTTCCAACCTATCCGAAAATATGCGGGGAGTTGGAAAATAACACTTTTTCACACATCGGTGCTCTATAGAATGTGCCGCCTACCGCTTAATAGCAGAAACGTGAGAATTTAATATTTTATTTTTATTTAACAAAAGGGTTTTTAAAAATTATTTATAAATAATTTTTAAAATTAAATAACACCCAAAGTTAAAGTACCAAAGATTTTTAGTATTGTGTTAAATTATAAAAATGAAGATAACTGAAATCTTTGCTTAAATCAGTTTTTCAATTAAAAATTTATTAAAAATTGGTCAAATCGAGTTGAAACCCGTTTAAGTGTAGCATACAAATTAATGCATTCAAATAAATTTTCATTGTACACTAGGGTGTTCCAGACTTGTATGGAGGAAAACAAATTTTGAGTTTTTAATCGAGTTACCCCCTGGAAATATTTATTTGGGTGTAAAACTACGTCCCTCAAAAAATTAGGATAATCGGATATCGGATATTTGAGACACGGATTACAAGGATTACTTCTCTATAAGTTCCAAGAAACTTATATGAGAAGTATTTTTACTATTTTCTTTTGCTAAATCATTTTAAATTAGTACCAAAAAGGTCAGAATTCTTAAACACTTTTTTCAAATTTACAATTATAAGTTTGTTTTTAATTTTTTTAAATTAATTCTAAAAAATCAACGATTCGACTTTTAAGTTTTTATTAAGAACATATTATAGCTTAAAAATTAAAAAAAAATTTTAGGAATTTATTTTTTAATTTGGCTGAGTTAGAGATGTTCTTTCAGCGGATTTCCAGAAAACAGCAATTTTTGGCATATATTTAGCTTTTAGGCAAGTTCTTCTTTTTTGTTCTTTTAATTCCACATGGTTTTGGCCAGAATATAAGAACACAAGATTAAATAATTCAATCCTGAAAATTAGGGCGAAATATAAATATATTAGTTCTATATTATATATTAAATTAATTAATATAGAGTTCGAGATTTTCCTAATTTTTAGGAGGACGTATTTTTACACCGAAATAAATATTTTATAATTCTGGTGCTGCCACCAAATAATCCAGAAACATTTTTTTTTCATATTTTTCACCAGAAGCCTAGAGCTGAATAAAATTAAAAATTCACCGCACAATTATTTTTAAACATAAAATATATCTTTTGATCTTAAACATTTTTGTTTTTTTCACCCTTAAAAAGTTTGTTGTAACCCTGTGAAGAGTATACAAAATTCGTTTAAGCCGAATTCAACACTATTACTTTGATTTTTGTTTATATGGATTTAAAATTTTGGCTCACATTATGTGATTTTTTTTTTATCAAGTATTTGACATCTGATTGTACCGTTGTTTTTGGGTGTCAGATGTTTTCTAAACGGCTGTTATTATTAATTTCATTGTCACACACTACATATTTGCAATTGCTATAAAAACAGATGAGAGCAGTAAAATAGCAGTTTTTATTTAGTTTTTTTTTTACCAACAAACGCAAATTAACGGACTGAATCTTTTTTTCAAATAATGTATTTCTGGCGTAAAAAGCAATTTGCACATAATCTCTTATACAATGCCCATATATGGACAAAAAATGTGTCCATAAAGCATTATCTAAGTTTGGAACTTACGAGTTTTAATGAAAATTTTAATAAACTTATTTAATTTTATGAAAAAGCTTCCCAGCCAGCAATTTCGGAGGGCTCATAAATAAGATTCTTAAATAGATCATAGAAATGATCATTGTTTTTTTTGAAAGCACTCTTTTTTTGGTCGAAAATATGATCCCTCAACAAACAATCCAAAAAGTTGTCTTTACAATCTAAAAAGCTGTCTCAAAATGAGGTTTCATTTTTCGGACTCAAAGAAGATTCCAAAATTATTTAAATTTATGAGGAAAATTTCGATTTTATACGTTATTTTTTCTGAGTCATTTGTGAGTACACAGGGGGCTCTTTTGGACGGACCACTTTCATAGGAAAAAGTGGAAAAATGTTTATGATTTTGGAGCTCATTTCTGAGTCATTAATGATCATCCTCGTTTGCTGGGTTCATAATTTTTATGAAACTAGTTTTATTGAAACTTTTTCATGGGTCAATGAAATTTTTAATAAATTAAAAGAAATTTATCATAAAATATTATGGAAAACTTCATTAATTTTATGAAAAGTTTCGGTGGACGAATAAAATAACACTAAATTGGCTGTGACAAGATAATTTTGGTTAAGCCAATTAAAATTCGGTACCCAAAACTAAAAAATTCATTTGCTACCATTGAACCATATTGTACAATTTTTAGCTGGATTTCTTCTATACCTATTCGCTACAGATTTTGTTTGCCTAATTGGTTTTTGACCAAACTTTGTGGAAATATAAACCTATGCCTAAGAAACATTTTTCTTTTTCTCTGTAGCTTTATAGCGCTTTCAAGCGCAGATATTTTGCCTAATAATTTTACACGCTACTACTCCGAAAACTTTAATACGCTACTACTCCCAAACAGGTTTAGATACAACCCAAGAGAAGAATTCACTTTGCTCCTTAGAATTCTTAAAGGCAGTAGTTCCCAGCAAAATTGTCGGATGTAAAGAACCGGTTGTAGAACAACTTGTTCTTGCATGCAACCTGTTCTAATTTATGTTCTATCATCGGTAATTTTTGTTTGAGTTTGTCCCAAAAGCAACAGGTTATGTTCCTCCAAACTAGAACAGGTTGCTTTGGAACCGGTTCTGCGACAGTGAGGCCTTCCATTTTGACCTCCAGGAATCAGTTCTGGAATCTGTTCCACGGAACCGGTGGTAAAAACACCTATTCTAGAACAGATTCAAAGGCAACCAGTTCATAAAACTTTTGCTGGGTTATTACGGAACACCATTATTAACTCAATTTTTTTGAAAATCTGAAACATTATGTCTGCTGCTATTTTTATACCCACTTCTAAATTTAAACACAAAAAGCAATGCAGCCTATGTGCGTATGTGAGTCATATATGGGATTATTTCATTTCCACAGCAATGCATTGATGCCCAGGACTTTTTGTTAATGAAAATATCTCAGTACTTTTTCTATAGGAAAAACCTTAGATTATATCCCATTAATATGAGGAATATTTTCGAAAACGTCAGAAACGGATAGCTTTTACAAGAAAAAGATGTCTTTGGGACAATAGTTCTTAGAATCTGAAGGTTTTCTGTAGGAATGTGTTCAGAGGAGTTTTCTTTAGAAAAATGCCTAAGACTAAGAATTTTTCTATAAGAAAAAGTTCTTAGTATCCTAGGGAAAAGTCATCTTTAGAAAAAGTTCTCAGAATATAGTAGTTTTGGTATAAGAAACACTCTTCATAATTCGCGGGAATTTCTAATATTTTTTCTTAAGTAAATAGAGAATTCACTGTTTCAGACCATTTTCCTATTCAAAAACCAAATTTTCTGCTAAAGCCAGAAACAAATTTTGCTAAATAATTAGAAGCCTAGAAAATCACCAAAAAATTTAAAATTTTCGAAGTTTTTTTTCGATTTTTTTTGAAAACAGCAGTTTACAATTTTTTTGAAAATATTTCTGCTGATTTTAGCAGAATAGACTGCTATTTGCATTCAACTAAATTTAGCTTAAAAATAGCAAAAATTTTGTAGATATAACAGTTTATTTTTTCTATTTTTAGTCTACAAATATTTAGCAAAATTTTCTGCGGATTTTACAGTAGAATTTGCTATTTTCAATTAACTAAAAGTTAGCCTAAATATAACTAAAATTCTGTAAATTTAACAGTTTTAATTTTTCTGTTCTCATTTTACTATTATTTAGTAAAAAAATCTGCCAATATTAGCAGTTTTTTCTGCAGCATCATTTTTGACTAATTCTTAGAAACTTTTTCTGCTATTTTTACAGATTTATTTCTATGAGTGTAGAACACAGATTCGTATATCTAATACAATATTTTTTTTGTTTTTCATTTTTTATTCTGTTTAACTACCGAAATTTCTTTACAACTTTTTGAATTTTTCTTGTATTCATTTGATGTCTTTAATATTTGTGGATTATAAATTCTATAAATAGAATAACAAGTGGCACAAAATTTAATTAAATATTAAAATATTTATGCCGCGAACTGGGATACCGTTTGTCATTCCGTTGATTTTCTTTAAGACTAAACTCAATAAAAGTTTTCATGGCCAAATTTAAAATTCCATTTTCATATATTTGGAATCATTTGCCTTAGTTTCAACTAATAGTAACAAAAAATTCCCAACTATGATGTTATTGTATGGATGTTATCTTCATATGTTGTTTTTTGAAATGACTACTACCCAGCAAAATCTCTGTAATGAGGGCTCATTACTAATATCTAAATAATAAGCAGTAGAATTAGGGTCTACTGCAGATAATTCAGTGTCAAAATTCTGTATTACACAAGGTATTTTTTTTAAGTAGATGTCCATATTCGCTGCATGAAAAAATGGACAAAATTTGTGAACCTGTTTACCCGCTGCAATATAAAACTATAAAAAATAAGTAATTACCAAAATAAGTAGTTATTCATATGCTGATAAGCAGTTAAAAAATAAGTGGTTACAGGTTAAAATGTTATGGTTAAAAATAAATAATATGGTTAAATATGTTATGGTTAAAAACAAGAAGATACCAATATCACACTGTTTTTGTAATTAAATAAGTTTGTCTAACAAAACTAAGTATGTACCACTGACATCGAATTATAAGTAGTAAACAATTTCAATTTCATTATTATAACCTTATTTGGTAATGAAAGATTTTGCTGGGTAGTTAGTTCTATACGCATATTGCAAATATTATTTTTGTTGTTATTCTAAAACTACAACAAATCCCTCCTAAACTATAAAACCACCACCCCTCATTCCTACACGATCATAGTTATTTAACCAACATACTACTTACGCATGGTACGAGTATGAATGATACTGAACGGCATGAACAATTTAACAATTCTTTTGGGATTTTCATGACCTTTTTTTCTATTGAATAGATTGTAGTTGTTGTTTAGAGAATTCATAACTCATTTTATTTATAAGGATTTCATACTCCTCTTATTTTGCACTCCACCCTCCATTTGTAACAGGATTTAAAATAATGCAATATTATACATATGGGTGAAATCAAAAAAAATGTGATAAATTTTTGGGCCAAATTTGTGAGAAGCAAAAAGTGTTAATATTTCGGTTTTTTCTTAATGGAATCAGTAAGTTTAGTCATTATAAACCTATTTGCAAAAAATCTCTTCTACAACTTGTCGCAATAACTTTTTTTGCACAATTTTAATTTTTTTTTGTTGTAACGGAGTTTACATTTCTGCAAGCAAAAGATATAACAAAAAAAATTGCGTACGAATTTTTTTCAATTTATTAGTTTTTCGTATTTGGGTTTTCAACTTGCTTTCCAATGATATATAATTTAAGTTTATCAAATTGGCGGTTTCGCGAATAAAAATACAATTCATTCTGGGAAAAAATTTTTTATTTTTTTTTTTAATTTTGTATTTTTGGTCCTTTTAAATGATTTTCAAAAATATAAAATTTTTTAAAATCCAAACAGCGGTTGCGCAGTTACAAAATTATATATTAAAACCATAACATTTCACGATCAAAAAATTCTTAAATTGTGTGAAACAAATTTAATTTGTCAAACTAATGTCAGTAATAACTCGAAATATCGATTCAAAACCAATGAAATGCAAAATCAATCGTTTTTCGCTCCAGCAGCTTAGGGTAAAAAACTGATAACTTTTTTTGATTTGACGCAAAATTATTAGTTGAATCGTCTTTTGACGCATAAATATTAGTTGAATCACCTCTGTTTATGGTTATTTTAAAATATTTTAAACATTTATCTACATTTATTTGAATGAAACCTGATGCAAACAATTGTGGTTACGGAGTTTACAATTGGTTACTTTTTTCGTTTTCTTTCAGAAACGCTTTGTCAGAATTTTTTTTCCGAAACAAAATCGCATGATGCCTACAAGGTAAATCCAAATATGACATTGTTTTTCTTACTCGTTAAATAGTTTGGTGTAAAAATTTGGAACGGAGTTTACAACATTTTTTCAAATCTTATTAAAGACATCCTTTTTCATCTCGAGAATGTTACATGCTGCAGAAAAACTTCAAGTCTGTTATACTGGATGATTACTTACAGTCCAACGATCATTTGAGTATAAATAACATTATACTTTTCGCAATATAAATAATAGATAACTCCAAAATTCTGGTATATGCATTTTTATCAAAAATTATGACGAAAAATCGTTACAGAGTTGAAATCGTGATAGCTAAGATATACGAAAAAGTTTGTAAAATGTATTAATTTTTATTAAAAACTGCACTTTTCCTCTTCATAAAAATTCTTACAGTTAGTATTTAGCTTTATTGGTTATTAAAATATAAGCTATTAAATTTAAAAAACCTTATGAGTTACTTGTTACGGAGTTTACATTTAGCCTATAAAATTTGTCACAAATTTTATGTATTAACCAAAAATTGGTCAGATTGTTATAAATTTTGTAAAACAGGTGACAATGCGCTGATATATATCGAAATATGTAACTCAAATGTAATCCATGCATTAGAAATTCGGTGGTTACACAGTTTTTATCACATTTTTTGATATCACCCATATATATGAAATATAGAAAATCTTTACCATCATCCCAGATACCCACCACCATCCTTACTTCATTTATGATTGTGATTTTTTTGTTTTTTTTGTTTTTGTTAAAATGCACATTGATTTAATTTCTTCATCAATTTCCATTGTTTTCATCTGAATATTTTTTAATGTAGTACACTCTATGGCACATGGAATCATAGTTTTCATAGCACAGAGATTTACTCTTTCATTGTTTCCTTCTTTATTTGCATAATTATATATCGGGCGTTAACGTGATTTGCATAAATTTTCTGTTTTTAATTTGTACTCGTATTTATCTCTTGTAACTTATTTCAACAGATGTACTTTAGTGATGATTTTTGGTATTTTTGTATATTTTATTAAAAATTTAAATTTGGATATTAAATATTTTATACTATACCTATCTATATAAAAGGTTAATTAATGGAAATTTAAAGTTTTTACATTTACCATCCCAGATTTAAACAAACGTACTTTTTTGTACTTCAAATCTTTTTATTAAGGTGTCATTACTAGGGCAAGGAATTTAATACAACTATAAATCGAAGATATGAGCCTACAAAATGCGGCTAAATAAACACTGCTTGTAAATCTCAAAACCGTTATCAGTGATTTAAACAAGCGATGGTCTAGTATTTTTTCGATATTCGCAATGTTGCCAATTTAAGCGATTCTTTCACCTTGCTTTCCAATAATTCTGATATGTGGCAACTCCCTGTAAAAGTATGCTCAATATGTGGCAACTCCCTCTAAAAGTATATCAACATTTTTCTTTATAAGGATTTTTTGAATAATTTTTAATTTTGTACTTGGCTTCAACCCCTCAATTTCATTGCCTAAATATGACAAAGGACCCATAAAAAATATGTGTTCGTTAGAGCAGCCATATCCCAGCAAAAAACCTGCTTCGCTGGATGCAGCTTTGTAAGGGAATAAATAAAATTAATCCCTTACAAAGCTGCTTACGGAAGGCATAATTTTTCCATACAAAGGGCCCGCTTGGAAGCACGTTGTTTTGTGAGAAAAAGCGCATTATTCGCTGCTGAAAAATTGCAGTAAATTCATGTTTTTCGTAAGTGCATTTAACCGCAAATAAATTTATGCACTTTTTCTTTGGAAAAAGTGCTTTTTTTGCTGCTGAAAAGATGCAGTAAATTCATGATTTTCATTGAGCGCATTTAAACGCGACTTCTTATGAAAATAAATGCATTCATTTGCCGACTTCAAAATGCAGACTGACTCATGTTTATGTGGCGTCTATACATTAAACTCTACTAAAGAAGGGTAAAACACGATTGAGATGACTCAGATTTCGTGCGCATTAATCTTTGGATAACTTACATTTTATTTTACTCCCTTACAACCTGCTTCGTCGTAAGGGAATAGCGTAGCACTATAATTTTTTAAATAACTTGCTTACGATTTGCTTCGTTTAAGGCAGTTTTGCAGGGTATACAATTAAATTGCAAAATTTTTTGTGTATTGTATACGCATAAAGTGGCGCAACTCTGTAAAGCAGAATTTGGGGCGCGTTTTTAAGCGCTTCGTATTTTTACTGCTTCCAAAATACTAAAAATTTTTTTCTGGGATGTATGTGCAAATGTGTTATTTTTTCAGCTACCCGCCCATTTTCCGATAGGTTGAGAACAAAAAATAAGATATGTACAAAAATTAGGTTCCTGTGGTATAAACCGGCCAGGTCCGTTTGCATTTATGTTCTCAAAATTAGTCTAAAAAGTGGTCATGGCTTTATCCATCTATAACTCTTAAATTAGAAGCTTCTGGTGATTAAGTTTTATATGTTAGCTGCTTTTTACATAACGAAAACAAGTACTTTTACAGAAGAAAAGTGTTAGGCAATTTTGTTGAAACTTTAAAATTTTTTACAAATTGAAGATTCTAGAAAAATCTATATTTTGTGGTATATGAATATTTTTTTTTAATTAAATTTTTTTAACTTTATAAAAAACATTCTGAAACATCTATTTACAGATAAATTCTGTATAACCTTTATGTTCAATGCTCAATTTTAACGATTGCATTCTGAACTAATTTGCATAACGCAATTCAGTTTTTTTTTTGTTTCATATTCATTTGTATTTGTTTGCAACAAACAAACTGTACATCCGGAGATGCCTGCCTCATTTTTCCTATGAAAAAAGATAAAAAAAAACTACAATGGATAGATAGAACATTCGTTCAGTAATACGGCTTGTTTGGTATAAGAGTTACCAGAGGACATTAAGTTTTGTTTTCTGGTTCCTTGTTGTCAAAAACATGTAGCCCTCGATTAACACAAAAGATTTAATGCCGATTAAACCGTGGATATATAATAAATTATATTAATAAATATTTTTTTTCCCCAAAAAAAAAAACTACCGTGTCATATAATGTTATGTTAATTCAGCCGAATTGGATTGTTTTAAATTAAAAAAAATTATCAAATAAGTATAAAAGTGTCGTGCTTATAATACTTTATCATCAAAATTTTAAATCCCGACTACCGCGAATACGAGCGCTAAATTTGAAAAATGGCTAACACTATTGAAGTCAGCGTACTCAAGTTAACTTTACCAGCAGGGTTAAAATTTGCGACCAGCACAGTGTTATTAATAGGGCAAGGAATTTCATGCAAATGCATATTTTTTCTCGATAGTCCAAAACTAATATGGACTAAATATTTATCCGAATCATCAAATTTAGAACAAAATGGCATCGATTTGTAGTTGCATATTTTTGCATATTTTGATTTTAAATGCATATTTGGTGCCTTTTTAATGCATATTTTTTGCTTTTTAATGCATATTTGTGCATATTTTTCATTTTTAGGAGCATTTTGTAAAAAAATATAAAAAATTGATACGTTTTCATATGTTGATTCAATCAAAATAAACATTCTTAAAACCTTATTGACCTATGGGAAATCTTCGAGTTCTGTGTCTGTTTATATTATATATATTTATTCCCATCGTTCCAAGTTGGAGCATAGGGTCTGTTTGCAAAATAACTAAATTAAATACATTTTTAAGTTTTAGAGTGCATTATTTTTGCAAAAATAATAGTTTTTAGTGCATATTTCTTATATTTTTAATGCATATTTTTCTTTTTTAACCGCATATTTTGGACGCATATTTTTAATTTTTAAGTGCATGAAATTCCTTGCCCTAGTTATTAATATATATGATTTTTATGAGATACCTACATTCATAAAAATAAAGATGTAAAAATAGCAGAAAAAGCTACTAAAAATTTGTTTCAAATGACCTTGCAGAACAAACTGCTGAAATTAGCAACTTTTCTGCTAATTAATAGTAAAATAAGAACAACACAAAAATAAAACTGTTAAATTTTCAGAGGTTTAGTTATATTTTAGTTAACTTTTAATTTGTTGAAAAACACAAATTTTTCTGTAAAATCTGCATAAAATTTTGCTAAATATTAATACACCCAGAAAACAGTATCAGTTGTGGCCACCGAATTTGTTGCCAATCGAATTCGTGCGGTTACGACAACTATATTTATATTAAATTATATTTTTCGTCGTGAAAGCCAATATTCGGTTGTCTAATTCAATAGTATGTTCCACAAAATTATTATGTTCCATAAAATTTTATTGAAATTAAAAAACTTTTTTTGAATTTTCTGGTATTGAACCCGGCCTTTAAGGTTAATAATTCACACTCTTACCCACTGCACCACAACTACTTTTAATTTTCTTAGCCATATTTACTGTTTATACATATGAATATTTTATTTTAATTTAAAAATATATATAAATTTTTGTCTCTTGCGGGATTTGAACTCGGAAATTTATTATTATTACTTATTAATTTTGAAGTCTAATTTTTAATTTATATGTTTTGCTTGGAAAATAAATATAATAAAAAATTCGTTTACCAATACCAATCAATAGTTGTGTGTGTTATCAATACAATCCACAATTCGGTTGGTTCTACAGAAACTCGACTTTAAGGTCATATTTGATTAGGATACCCGTATTTGTAGTTATTACTTTCGAATATTGAAATTTTTTTAATAACGGTTATAGGTAACACCAATTTTCTTGTATATACACTAAATAAATGGCTGCTTTTACTACATAGAATTACTAAACTGATACTAATTTTAAAATTGATTGGAGGTACCAATAATTTGTTAAAAGTATTGTTTTTTATTTCATTTTCCCTATTTTTAATACCTAGTAAAATATTTTTGGTGTAGTATTCACTTATAGGCAACTGCAAATAAAATAACGTCCTGGCAAATTCATTTTAATGGTTTTGATCGAATTCCAACCAATCTTTTTCGTGGGTGTAGACTAAAAATAGTAATAAACTGGTGTGTAAACAGTTCATAAAAACTTTTAATAGTTGGGGTAAAAAAAAGCAATTTTCGTTTTGAGGGCACATTAATGGTGATTTGTGTACACATAACCTAACATTTGAACTTTTCAAATTAGTTCACGTGAATGACTTAATGCAAGGGCCGCCAAGGCTATGGCGGTTTAATAGAGTGGGCCGAACTTTGCCGAATTGCGAATTTCAAAAATGGGGGTTGCGGAAAAGTTGCGTATGCGTCCAGTAACCAGTAAAAAATAAAAATTTTGAAAATCGGTTCAAGTTCAAGGTCCCCGCAAAGCGGTTGAAATTTCGAAATTTCGGAAAGTTTAAAAAAAATCCTTAAATTGTGTTAAAAAATATTTCTTGTTGTGATATATATTTCTAATAAATTATAGTCCGCTGAATCCAAAAAAAATAAAAATTTTTTAATCGACCGAAGGGGTTCTGAAATATTGCTACTTGAATTTTGCTTAGTCTAAAAATGTTTTTAATTTTTTTCATTTTTAAATCTATTATCTATATAAAATTGTCTTTCATTTGAGTGTAAACAAGTTTAAAAATGTTAAAGGGTATTCCAAGGACGCTGCGACAAATGTTGTAAAAATTTTCACAGTCAAAAGTGATTGTTTTTTGTGATCACTGTTTTTTTATTAAGTGATCAGATATTTCACCCATTTATTGTTTTGGATCAACATAAAATAAAATTTTTATGACTGGTCCATTTTTTTTAATAATTTTGGGTATTTTGGTAATAAATATAAAATAGTGTGATCGGATCTCGAGATTTCGGACACAATGCTCGAAAAGTATCCTCTTTTTTGTCCACACAATGTTCGAAAAGAATCCCACTTTATATTTTTTGTTGTTATCCAGTACTGGTTACTGGACGCATACGCAACTTTTCCGCACCCCCCGGTTTTGAAATTCGCAATTCGGCAAAGTTCGGCCCACTCTACGGTTTAAAGTAAAAAAAAAAATCACAAAAATTCATTTCTTAATCTATTTGAAAAATTATTTTACATAGGCCCTGTCCCTATAAAATATTTGAGGACTAAATACAATATCGTTAAACCTTAAAATTTTTTATGTGCCACCGGTTTTTTAATAAAACATCGTTAATACTTTTTATCTGGTATAGATATTGTCTTATTCCTATTGGCACTTTGGGTTTGCCTCGTATTTTTATATTAAGTTAAAATCACACCGTTTATAGCGTATAATTACTTTCAATCAAAATTTATGCATCGAATCTATATCATGCATCGCCATCATCCATTTAATGCACTTTTGTTAAGTAAAAATACCTTCAGTTACCAAATCAATGCAAAAACAAAAAACGTAATTTTTGCAATAAAGGACTTAAATGTGCTAAAATCCCAAACGTATTTTACAAATTGTGAAAAATAATCTGTTGGAGGATCCGGATTTCATTCTTGCCTAGAAAATCATTAGGGGACGATGTTTTTAGAATTTCTGGAAATATTTGTTAAGTTAAATTACAAACTCAATGAGAATTTCTTGTTCTCGTTATTAAACATTCAAAATATCAAAGAACAACAGCACAATTTGCTTTGTCATCTTCCAATATTCTACTCTGTTGTTTTGACAGATCTGCAATGTAGTGACATCCATTCATGTATAAACACCAATAGAAAACAATGTTTCCTAAAGTGTCAGTAACATTTAAATTTGCACAAGCACTTGCATATTAGTTTTTTCTTTAAGTTATCTATATCGGGATATACATGGTGTTTTGTAATATAATCCACTTAATTTGATTTCAAAGCAGTTTATGTTTAATTTATGATGTTTCTTCTTGATTTTTCGTGTGAAAGTGAACTCGTATTGCGGAATAGACTCGTCCAAATCGAGGGATAACTGTATTGCAAATACAATCATGAGTATGTTTTTTAGAGCTTTTTTTGGCTATTTTTTTTTTTACCATGAATATATTTTTGTTTGTTCCGTTTTTATTTTTATTTTCCTTTCTGGTTTAATCTTAGCCTTGGGGGGTATTGTGATATGACCTCTGACTGTAGTATAAGTTTGATATGAACGAGTATGTTTGATGATATTGGTATCATCTCTTTTATGCATGTTTGTAAATGACATATTTGGTATACTCCTTTTTATTGCGTTTTATTTTTAAATAAAATTACTGTTAATAAGCTCAACTCTGTTGGATTTCATTTTTGTTTTTTAAGTATATGCATGATTTTTGCCATTGGTGGCCATTATTAGATTTTATCAATTTATAAAATTTTCTCTTTGGAGTAAATTTAATGATGATAAGCTTTTGAAACTTCTAAAAGAAATTAGAGAGATGTATTGAAATTTGTAGAGATATAATTTTTTAAAAATTAAATGCAAAGAAAAATTACTAAAGAAATGGATAAACTTAATAGAGAATTCAATTGAATTATATATTTTAAAAAGACACATGTTGGAAAGTTCAAAGCGTTCCGGAGATATGAAAAACAGATTATTTCACGAACTGGTAAAAATATTTAAGTTAATTTTTTCTAAGCTAACTTGCGGTTCTTTCTTAAAACATTTGTTGTAAATTTACTACTGTAAAATGAATACATTTTTGTTAAATACAACGCCTAATGAGTAAATATAAACACAAAATGCGTAAAATTAATTAATTTTTTTATTTTGTTGATAAATTTAAATTTTGCACACAAAATTTTGTAAATTTTCTAACTTATAATAGTAATGAAAATACTGATTTGACCTTCGTGCAAAACACGACAATTAGTTGAATCGTAAAACTCCTTCATCAGTCCTATTAGCTTTTCTGCGACACCTCTACGAATAAGTATATTCCATATTGCTTGATGGTTGAGGGTGTCAAAAGCCAGTTAGAAATCTATAAAGATCAATTATATCGGGCACTCCCCGACAGATTGTTCTACAATGATTTTGAGGCTATTAAATTGCTCAGATCATGAGCGACCAGGTCTAAAGCCATCTTATTCACATCTTAAGTTTATTGGCGTAGTTGTGAGCCTATTGTTCATTATGTGCGATATATTCTCATTTGAATTCTTCAGTTTCTAAATCGACTAAATGCACTTTCTGAATTTGAAAAAGCTTTAATTTCGAAACATTTTATTCACTCCTAACTTTATAATATTCAAAACAAATTTCTGTGATAATAGGTCCGTTCGTTACCTGTGATAATAGGTCCGTTCGTAATTTTTTTGTAATTTTTTAAGAGGATTTTTTGCTTACTCTAATTTTACCGAACTTTACCCAAAAAGTAAAGGAAATCACTTAATAAATATTAACACCACTAAACGACAAAAACATTAGTGAAAATGGAGATGCGGAGAAGATTGGAAGATAAACAAAAATCTAAAAGTAGAATGTTTGAATGTGTCTGTGTTTAATCACTTCTGAGTAAAAAACAATAACAAAAAGCTGAAACTATGAATTAGTTACATTACATTCAAGGTTTTACTAGGGTGGGATGGCTAAACTGTCGCACCTTTGTATAGTTGCGTTTGTAATGCAGATTCGATTCCTACAGCCGCCGGGTTGTTAAAAAAATTATCATATCGAGACAATCTGATAATAAAATATAAACAATAATACAATGTAATGGAAAATCACTGATGAAGCCTGCCCATAGAAAAAAGGCAGAAACTAGATCAAGTCTGCTTTGCAAATTAATGTATTTATAATTTTTAGAGAAAAAGGTTTATTCTTCTTTTTAACCTCAAACCCACTAGACAAAATTTATAATTTAACAGGAATTTTAAAAAACAATGTATACAATTTTCTTATTGAGACTCATTCATTTTTCTTAATGGATGATTTGGCAACTAAAGCATTCATTTTTCTATCCAACAGTGTTATTCCTCTCCAATTTTTACAAATTGAGAAGTTATCCTTTTTGGGAAGTTTTATTATGACGCATCAACTTGAGGTTCCAAAGATTGTCGATAATCGATTTCATAAGCTAAGCACTGACGGCAGGGTCGGCTTTAAGAAGTTCTGGAGAGATATAATCCACTGCAGGTGCGTATTGTTCTTGAAAGACTTTATGGCATTTTCAATTTCAGTGATTTGAAATATAAATTCATAGTTCCAAACTAACACGGGAAGTATCTCATGTGATAATCTCCGAATTTTAAAAAATTCGAATATGTGATGGAGGGTGGAAATCAGAGAACAGCCTTCGTTCTTTATTATTTTGGCTATCTCGGGGATTTAGAAAGCAAAATAGGCGAAAGAAAATATATCCTTTTTGGTACTACATTGTTTGGCAGCATATCAGAAATTTTCAACCTTAGATATAAAAATTGGATGAAAATAATATATTTGTCAAATGAGGAACTTTGATGTGCATAATGCCTTAGTTATTTCACAGTGTTGCAAGTAGTTCCAGGCTTCGGCAAAAATTCGAAAATAGCGAAATTATCACGAATATCGGAAAAATAAAAAAATATGTATCCGCTTAAACTTATTAATACGCAATTATACATATATCCATACTCGTATAAAGTACTCTAAAATAAAAACATTTTTAACAACAAGTTCTTAACAAAAATAAAAAATACAAACAAAAAGTACCTGTGATAGACCCTTAAAAGTCTTCACCCAAAAATATAATGGTTATGTATGATCCCTTGAAATAAATGACAAATAACTTGAACAAACGGAAACGGGGGTGGGTCACTTTTAACCTTCTTAATTCCCGAGATTGCCAATAATCTCATACATCCCAACCTTGAAACTTTTTTTCTCTACAATATTTCCGAATTTCATCAATATTGGAGATTATCACATAAGATACCATCCCTGTATAAAATAAAATAATAAATAAATAAGTATACTTGTAGTATATAGTAATACTGATCTTACATAACTAATGGACGTTATTATGTTTGAGTAACTACAATAATAAATTCCACTCAGATATCTTCCCCTAATTTATTACACCGTTATCAATAAATTTGATGTAGCATACAGTGCTGAATTCATTATTATTGATTGAACGAAAACACGCGTCATCAAAGAAACGAATAAAACAAAATAAAAAAGAATAGTGCGAAATCTGCTATAAATAAGTGTCTAATGCCGTTTTTCGTTTTTGTTAACAAAGCAAAAAATAAAACAATGATAAACAATAAGTTTTTCATTTACACTGTTACTCAAAAGTTCCATAAATTTTGTAATAAATTTTCAATGTTATTCACAAACTTTTCAAATAGCTTAATTAAAGATTTTTATAAGCTAATTTGGCAAAAAGAATATTCAAACATGATTAATAAAGAAAAATTTATCAAATTCTTAAAATAGGATAGGTATACATTAATGTCAGCCAAATTAGTTGCAATTCAGCTAAAAAAAAGTGTAAATTTTAATTGCATTTAAAATCAACTGATATTGCAGTTAATTTAAGATAAACTTGCTAATCCCTTTGATATTTTTGTTTATAGCTGAATTTAAAGAAGTCCAAAGACTTTATACATTAATTCCTTCCCACAAAGCAAATTGCCTTAAAATATTCCTAAAAACTTTGTATCTTATACCATTAAAAATTTTTTAAATACATTTGATAGACACTAAGGAGGACAAACTAAAACCTTGACTTCCAAATAAAACCAAAACTCAGCCGGTGCAGTTCAATTTATGATCAGATTTTTTTTGGAAATGTTACCAAAGACATTTTGTTTTCATAATTGTATCCGGGTTTGGAAAATAATTCACATTTGTTATGGATATTCTTATAACAAGGATTGGCCCTTAAAAGCCGATATAGTTCTTCCCAAACTGAAGGTCAACGAGTCATTTACTAAAAATGCATTATTTTTTTAAATGAAAATTTCTCAAATTGATTATTTTTTTTTTCATTTAATAAGAAAAGTTTTGTTCGAACTTTATTCACAAATTGGTGAGGGCAGATATTATTTAGCCTCACCCAGGAAAAAGATTGGTTGGCTTTCGATCAAAACCATTAAAATAAATTTGCCAGGGCTTTATTTTATTTGGAATTACCTATAATTGAATACTACATCAAAAATATTTTATTAGGTATTAAAAATAGGGAAAATGAACTAAAAAACAATCCTTTTAATAAATTATTGGTATATCCAATCAATTTTAAAATTAGTATCAGTTTAGTAATTCTATGCAGTAGAAGCAGTCATTTATTTAGTGAATATACAAGAAAATTGGTGTTGTCTATAACCTTTTTTAAAAAAATTTCAATATTCGAAAGTGGTAACTACAAATACGGGTATCCTAATCAAATATGACCTTAAATTCAAGTTTCTGTAGAACCAACCGAATTGTGGATTGTATTGATAACACACACAACTATTAATTGGTATTGATAAACGAATTTTATACTGTATTAATAAAACACATCAATTCAAAATTAGTCATTAAAATTATTAAGTGTTTGTGGTGTAGTGGGTGAGGAGTTGGCCTAGTACGCCGGATTTCCGGGTTCGAATCCCGTAAAAGACAAAAATTTAGATGTTTTTTTTTTAATTAAAATAAAATATTCATATGTATAAACAGTAAATATGGCTAAGAAATTTAAAAGTAGTTGTGTTGCAGTGGGTAAAAGTGTGAACTATTAACCTGAAGGGCCGGGTTCAATACCAGAAAATTCAAAAAAAGTTTTTTAATTTCAATAAAATTTTGGAGAACATAATAATATTTATGTGGAACATAATATTGAATTAGACAACCGAATATTGGCTTTCACGACGAAAAATATAATTTAATATAAAGATAGTTGTCGTAACCGCACGAATTCGATTGGCAACAAATTCGGTGGCCACAACTGAGACTGTTTTCTGTGTGCTCTCTTATTTCTCCGCAAATTTTTAAAAATTTAATCCCTAAATTTATAAACGCTTTGTAAAATTATAGGAGGTTTATTGAACTATGACATTTTTTATGAAAATGACGTTTATTAAACCTGCTATAACTTTACAAAGCATTTATGAATTGAGGGGTAAATATTTAAAAAAAATTTTGAATTTAAACAAATTAAGTTTAAGTTTAAAAAAAAAAAACAAAAATATTAAGTAGGTTTGGGGTTAGGAAGAAGAATAAACATTTAAAGTTGTTCACGAGGGGTGTGCTATTTGTTGTATCGTCCTAAGAAAAAATAGAGTTGTTAAAATTTAAATTGAAAAAATACAAGATTTGAGAATAGCACGATACAACATTTTAACGCATGTTTAGTGTCCCGTGTTTGAATGTGCTAACAGAAAGAAAACCCTATAGAAAATCGTTGTTAAAGTCACATAAAAATTTTAACAACTCTATTTTTGTTATAACGATACAACGATACAACAGTCAGCACAGACTAGATCTAGTTTCTGCCTTTTTTTATGGGCAGGCTTCATCAGTGATTTTCCATTAAATTGTATTATTGTTTATATTTTATTGTCAGATTGTCTCTTTATGATAATTTTTTCAACAACCTGTCGGGTATAGGAATCGAACCCATGCACTCCTACATTACAAACGTAATGTTCGACAGCTTACCCATCTCACCCACGTACACGCAGAGAAAAGATATGGTTACAATATGATCACAGCTACCAAACGATGGTCACTACTGCCATACATGGTTGTTGCAATCAAATTATTAATGTATTAATCATACTTTAAAAATTATATGGTCGCCTATAATCATTTTATAGTTAAAATCTCTCTTTTTCGGTTATCTTCTTGACAGTCATATTTCTCTCTTCGAATGGCAATCATATTATTATCTGAGTTGAGAGAGATCATATTCACAATCATTGGTATAGTTTCGACAACCATGAGATGACCAGTATATTTTTTTAAGAGCGTCATCTTTCAGTTGGCGTCAGTCTTGTTTAAGATTTTGTAAAAAGAAATTGTAAGAAGCACTTCAATAAATAATATATATGTATTAAAAAAAATAATTAGAAAATAGAAAAATATCCTATTGGTATTCATTTTAATAGCGACGTTGTTTTTGGAAGAAAGAACTCGCTCTACCCAAAAAGTGTAGAGAGATATAGATTGTCAAGCAATCCTCAAATAATATTATTTATTAATTATATATAAAAAGTGTTTAGTGCTATAAATTAAGTGAAAAAGTAATTATTTTTTTAATTTTTTTTACTCACGTAGCAAAAAGATTGTTTCAGAAAGTCTATATTAACTAGTGTGATATGATAGATTTTAGTTTTGTACGGAAACAAAATTGAAAAAAAGTGCAAAATTTAAATAAAAAAATGTAAGTGCACAACGAAATTATCATAATATTTCCGTACTGATCATATTATGTTTCTGATGATCATAATATAATCCCTAATGATCACAAAATTTTCTTCATTACCATAATATGATCATGAGAAAAATATTATGATCATTAGGAAAATAATATGATTACTGAAAAGATGTTGTGATTATTTCGGATGCATTGTAAAATTGTATATTTAACAATATTTTTCTAAGCGCTGTTATCAGATGTTTCCATAATTTATTTTTAGTTAAATATAAGTGATAACTAAAATTAATTTAAATTGTTTAAGTTTGTAAATTAGTCATTGAATAAATAAATGTACTATTTTGAATAAAACAAATCGTACACAGCTTTTTTCACTCAGCTTCAAGAGGATGCTGGGAAAAAATATAGGGATCATAGTATGACATACAGGACTATAATATGATAATATTGGGATCAGTTTGGAATCATAATGTAGTAATTAAGGGATCATATTTTGGTAGAAAAAGGTATTTCATAATATGATTGTCGCAATCATAAACCCAAAAATATATGATGCTCTTCGAATATGGTCATCCCAACCATATATTTCCTTTGCGTGTAAGGCCTTGCTCATAGTGTAACTAATTCATAGTTTTTTTTCCTATTCAGCTTTCTGTTATTGTTTTTACTCTCCGAAGTGATCACACAGACACGCAAAAATTCTATATTAGATGTTTCTTTTGTTGCACATTGATTGATATTGACTTGGCCCGGATTCGAACTCGCGATCTTCTGTAGCCAAATCAATAATGCTTTAGAAGCAATCGTTAATTGATTGTTCTGATGTTTTTCAGAATTTCTTCTAAAAATCTCTCAAAAAATATACTAACGACTACTTTGTGAAAGCAATAAAAATACACCGAAGGTTACTTTGGTAGCAATGAAAAAATAGTTTTTAAAGTATGACTTCCAATGTTGTTGCTGGGAAATTAATATACAGAGAAATTCCGTATACTTTTTGAACGAACTTTAAAATAAATCAATTGAAGTACGGTAACCTAGTGTGCGTGTTCGTGTGCTTTCTTCATATTCATTGTTTCCAAAAAAGGAACATTTGAAATAGTACTTCCGGTTCTAGTTATGATAACAAAAAATCTATGGATATTTTAATGGAGTATGAACTAAAACAAGATAAATAAAATATACAACTCGGGGCTATACTTTTAGGTCACTTTGGCAAAAAGAGGGAGAAATTGTCAGAACAATGAGTGATTAATGTTACGTTTGTGGGACAACATTCTGATTTGTCAAAGTCATTATTATAACTTATAGAGTAAATGGAGATTTAAAAAAAAATTTCATGTTGTTGTTTGTATTTCCTCAGGGAATTTTTTTATTTTTTAGGAACAATTTGAGAGATAATATAAATTTATAGCCCTTTTGTAACTCAATTGTGTTACACAAAGATATTTTAATAATTCTAATTTAAATTACTAATAACCCTTTTCTCCCTTTTGGTTACACCCTAATAGCAAACGGGGTTGGAAATTATGCAATTCTTATGCCCAGCAGATAAATGTCGGAATATCTCTGTGTACAAAATATATTGTAATAAAAACTGTCAGTCATCAATTTTAATTTTTTTCTATACAGCTTTGAGTTTATAGTTAGGATGTTGTTTAATTTGTATAATCTTTAAAGTGGAAATTCAAATATGAAAACTTTATAAAACATTTATAAAATAAATTTTGTATTGAAAATTTATTTTATAAGTCTCTTATATATTTTAAAAGTGAATAAATGTACAAAAAACTCGTTATAAATTCGGTACAAAAAATATACACAGGCTAAAAAAAATGTTTGAAGCAGTTATTTTTAACATCATAATAAACACCTACCAAAACAGTATTTTTATTTTTGTTAGTTATTTAAAAAATAAAAAATTTCATTGATTTCTTTTAAATTCTTCTTTACTTTGTATTTCTTATTATTGGTATATTCTTAGTTTACAAATAAACATCAGAAACTTGTATTGTATCTTCAGTTTATTACTTCAAATTTAAAATTTTAACTTCACACATATATGTATCATTTGGAGACAATCTGACAATAAAATATAAACAATAATACAATTTAATGGAAAATCACTGATGAAGCCTGTCCATAGAAAAAGCAGAAACTAGATCTAGTCTGATTTGCAAATAAATGTGTTCATAACTTTTAGAAAAAAAAGTTTATTCTTCTTTTTAACCTCAAACCAACTAAACTAAAATTGATAAAAATGCAAATTAATTGCAACTTTTCAATATGACACGTTTGAAAAAACAACACTGTAAGTTATACACAAGTATACCATATTGTAAGTACACGCAATGTGATGTACAAGAAATTGATTACATTGTGAGGAAATTAGTGTTTCCAATTCGGTTAATCGATTCCTCGATTAATCGCCTCTATTTCGGTTAATGTCGAAACAAATAATTTAAAACTCAAATAATTATTCGACCTGAATAATCGATTAAAATAGGTCGATTAACCGGTTAAATTTTTAATATGTAATTTTTTGCTTTATTTTTTCCCAAAACTTCATAATTTTCTTAACTTTGGCTAAAAAATTGCAAGAAACGCTTAGAAAAACAAATAAAAAACTAACTAAAATTGTTTTAAAATCGATTGAAAGAGAAACCTTTAGATGCCATTTCTTGAGCAACTCCAAGCAAGTCGACATTGAACCACCGAGACACGTCATGGGTTTTAAAAACGGAATTGTTTTACATTACCAAAATTAATTTTTAATAAAATCTTTTTGAATTTTTTTGTAACAAAATAACGAAGTTTCTATTTGTAAAAAAATGTTTTAACACTATGTGTTGGCTGGACCAGGCTTTAGGAAATACAATAGACAATTTTTCATTTCTGTTTTAATTCTTTTAAAGTGTAAAATTAATTTTCAAAAGTGAGAGCATTTTTTCAGCCTCTAGTCGATGATTTTATTTATATTTATTTTAACAAAAATAGTGCGTATTAATTTTTAAAATTTCATCATTGCAAACATAGAATTTTGAAAGGCTGAAAAACTGCTCTCACTTTCGAAAATCTGTGATAAAATTCGAACAAACAAATCTGTTTGAGATTTGACATCTGTTACTGCACACTGAAGGAATTTTCTACATGCTTTTTATGAATTTTTATACTGATTCAATGAAATTTTATTGGAATTCGTCCATTGAAACACGGAGGAGATAAACAAAAATCTAAAAACAGAATATTTATACGTATTTGTATTGATCACTTCTGACTAAAAACAATAACAGAAAGCTGAATAGAAAAGAAAACAACGAATTAGTTATATTGTATTCAAGGCCTTACTTGGGTGACGGGTTGTTGAAAAAAATTATCATATGACAATAAATACATATAAATAATTGATACCTACAATTTAATGGAAAACCACTGACTACGCCTGTCCATCAAAAATAATGCAGAAACTAGATATAGTCTGATCTGAAAATTATAATGTGTTTATTAGACCGTACCTCAAAAAAAAAGTTCGCCGTACCAATATGATGTATTTTTGGAAAGCGATTTCAAAAAAAAATTTTTTTTTTTGCCGACCGTAGGGGTTGCCATTTTTAATTTTTTGTTATAGCCTTGGCATTTAAAATTGGATTTTAAAGTGTGATATATCGATTTTTTTGCCTCGAGGAGACCAGTGTTTTGCTATATAGTAAAAATCCAATTAAAAAAATTTAAAAAGGCGACCCCTACGTTCGGCAACCAATATATAAAAAAAAAATTCTACTGGGTTTAGCGAAAAACTTCCTTAGCAAAAGTTTAATGATTTTTTGCGAGCTTTAATTTTCTGACATTAGGGTTGTACATTAGGGTGGTAGCAACTGAGATCTGGTGCGTAACTACTAGAACGGGATACTTGAGGTCAAAATGTCCTTAGAGCAAAACACTGGTCTCCTCGAGAGAAAAACATCGATGTATCATACTTCAAGATCCGACTGTAAATACCAAAGATATAACGAAAAATGTAAAATGGCGTCCCCTACGTTCGGCAAAAAAAATTTTAAAAAAAATTTTTTGAAACCTCCTTGCAAAAATACTTCATATCGGAGAGTGTACGGCGCACTTTTTTTTTTGCTTGTAAGGTGGTACGCGGTAGGTCCAAATATGGACCGAACCTATCTTGAATCAATAGTCTTTGGCCTTGGGATCATGTGAGTAAGCGAGCAAATTTCATTGAAATATCTTCGTATTTGCGACCTGTAGCGTGTAACAAAGCCAATTTTGGGGGGACCCTTATATGGGCACTAGGTCTAAACATGGACCGATATTCACCAAAATCAACAGGCTTCGTCCTTGGGCCAACATAGGGCTGTGTACCAAATTTCATCAAAATATCTTAATATTTGCGACCTGCAGCGTATAAACAGTATAATTTTGGTAGGACCCTTATATGGGCACTAGGTCTAAACATAGACCGATGTTCACCAAAATCAAAAGGCTGCGTTATTGGGCCAATATAGGTCTGTGTACCAAATTTCATCGAAATATCTTAATATTTACGACCTGCAGCGTATAAACAGTATAATTTTGGTAGGACCCTTATATGGGCACTAGGTCTAAACATGGACCGATGTTCACCAAAATCAATAGGCTGCGTTATTGGGCCAATATAGGTCTGTGTACCAAATTTCATCGAAATATCTTAATATTTACGACCTGCAGCGTATAAACAATATAATTTTGGTAGGACCCTTATATGGGCACTAGGTCTAAACATGGACCGATGTTCACCAAAATCAACAGGCTTCGTCCTTGGGCCAACATAGGGCTGTGTACCAAATTTCATCAAAATATCTTAATATTTGCGACCTGCAGCGTATAAACAGTATAATTTTGGTAGGACCCTTATATGGGCACTAGGTCTAAACATGGACCGATGTTCACCAAAATCAACAGGCTGCGTTATTGGGCCAATATAGGTCTGTGTACCAAATTTCATCGAATAAACAATATAATTTTGGTAGGACCCTTATGGGCACTAGGTCTAAACATGGACCGATTTTAACCAAAATCAATAGACGTCGTCCTTGGGCCGGCATAAGTCGGTGTACTCAGTTTCATCAAAATAGCTTAATATTTGCGACCTGTAGAGTGCGCACAAGAATGCATGGACAGACAGACAGACAGACAGACGGACGGACAGACGGACATCGTCAAATCGAAATAAAAAAAAATTCTAAGCCGATCGGTATACTATAAGGCGGGTCTAGGACCAATATTTTTTTGTGTTACAAACATCAGCACAAACTTATAATACCCTGACCACATAGTGCTGTAGGGTATAAAAAAACCTAAAAGAAAAAAAAATAATTAAAATTAACTTTTTATTATTTATTCCATTATAGAAGTTGTTTTTGTCACCGTTTTTTGCAACAATCGCCAAAAATAAAAAAATGCACTACTAACTTTTTTTGTTTCCCTTTTGTTTCTCTTACTGCACACGGAAATTAACAGGTCACAGCAAGCCTACGATTCAACATAAATTCAACTCTTTCTCTTAATGTCTGCTTTGTTGTCATGAACTGTTATATATTTTTATATACAATATCTTTGGAAACTGTAATGTAAAAAATTTCGAAAAATATAACATATCGCCGTTCTACTCTAACAGTTTCGGGGTGTATTTAGAAAATATTATAGATAGACGATTATGCATCCTTTCAAATACAAAAATACCAAAGAAAGTTATACACTCTAAAAACTAACAGTATTAAAATTTAAATGCATTTGGATAGGTAGTTAAAATTAACGTAATATCTGTTAATTTTAAATTTAGTTTCCATTCACACTTCTGTAACTGAAATTGCAATAAATTTTAACGATATAATTCTTATTGTGCTTACTTCATTAAACTTTTTTTTTTAATTTTTTTACAAAACAGTGTTAAATATTTTTAGCAAATTTTGAAGCCAACAAATATCGTGATGTAAAGTTTTTGGTTTGACACGGAATGACTCATATATATAATCTTTATCACACAAATATAATTTGTTATATCTACACTTGCTATATATACAATATCTATATTCTAGAATTTATGTATGACATTACTACCACACACATAGCTCTTTAGCACTACTAATGCATCACTTAAAATCCAAAGTGTTTGTATTGTCATACACTATAACTATTTATTCTCAAAGTAAAATCCTTAATACAGTATTAAAGATTTTACTGATAAAATTCTATTTTTATAATTGACAGTCGTATTTCAACAGCTACTAGTTGTAGTAGCTACTGCAAATGCAACTTAGCAATCAAAATCTAAAATATTTTCATTGTATTATTAAAAGCAGCTTATAATTTCAAAACTGTGTGTTGAGTTTTCTTATGAAATATTAAAAATTCTTTCTACAATGTAGTTATTTTCAACTACGTACCTACTTATTACCCATTTTCATTTACAATACCTAAACTTAAGGGGACAGCCTGAAATAGAAACTTTGAAAAATTTATTTTCATTCCCACAAAAATGTCGTACTAAAATTTTGATAACGAAAATCCAACTTCTTTCAAAATTACAGACCATGGAACTTAAAAACATGTAAATGTATTAAACTCGTTTTAAGCACAGTAAGTTGATCCGATTTCTATTGAAAAAACTGTTATATTCCATATAAAAAGCAATGATTTTGAGGTAAAAAACTTTTTTAGATGTGAAAACCTTTTAGCTACATATTTAAAAAACAAATTTAATTATAAATAAAAAAAAGACTCCAAACTTCTTAATTATAAAAGAATTAATTCATTAAATCACATCTAAGCCTCAAATTGAAGATGTTATTTGGGTATCCCACAAAGAATTTTTCAAACAACTAGCTATTTTCGTACACTTAAAATAATACGTCAGTAGAAAAATCTGTCAAATCGATTTCAAATCGATTTGACTAATTTTTAACAAATTTTTAGTTGAAATACTAATTTAAACAAATATTTTAGTTATCTCCATTTAACGCAATACTAAAAATCCTCAGTACTTTAACTAATTTTGAGTGTTAATATTCAAAATTATTTATAACTAATTTTTAACAACCCATTCGTTAAATTTTACAGAATTTATTGTTAAAATATAATATTTTCATGTTACTGTTATTACGCGGTAGATGTATCCAAAGTTTTAAAGATGGCGCTATTTCTTTCCCTTCCGATTTTTTTAAAAGGCCCGTATCTCGAAAACTAAGAGTGATAGAGTAAAGTTGACGAGGATTTCGACCACCACTAACCATGCGGCACTTCGTGAAAAGGTTATCTCCACCCAAAAATGGGCCTTGGCGGGGCCTTGGACCCTTGGAAATTTTTAGTAAAAATTCTCCATTTCAGAAAATGGCCCAAATTTCGAAAACTAAGCGAGACACTTAGAACAAAATGGAAAAAATGTTTGCTCCTTGAGAGTGCCCTTACATACGCTCAAATAATATGGCCTAGGCCCGGGGAGACCCTAAATTTTAAAAAATTTTACGACTTGGTATAATTACAGATAAAACAGTAGTTTTACTAATTTTCTACTTAAATTTAGATTTGTTAAATTTAACAAAAAAAGTTTTATAATCAACAAATTTTATTTTAAGCTAAAAAGCAGGTATATATTTGGTTAAAGTAACAAATTTTTCTGTCCAGCAATCAGACATATTATTTTCGGTGTAGGAACAGCAACAATTTACAATGTAGGAATAGAGATACAACCTTGCGGCTGCGGATTCCGCTGCGGTGAGAAAAAACAAATTAAATGACTGCGGTTGCGGTGACGGTTGTTTTTATACATCCATTCACACTTTCTTTACATGTATGTGTGTGTACATTTAGTGTATGTGTGGAGAGCACCAGCGATGGAAATGAGGTTTTTGTTTCAATATAGAAAAATTTTTAATTTTTTTATTTTGTTTTTTTTCATTTTAACTTCGGCAAATATCATTAAATTAAAATGATAGGCTAAATGAGTTCGAAACTAGAAATAAACATGAAAAACAATGATTTTTCAAAATAAAAGTTCAATCGTTTCAACTTTTCCATCTCTGAACATCATCAAATATCGCGATTATTTTTTGAAAATATGGGAGCATTGTAGTGAAAGTGAGAATAAAATATGCGAGTATGAGAGAAAACGTAGAGAAATTAAATTAAGTTTTAATTTAGAGAGAATCCGCAGTGCGTTTTTAATTGTCAAAACTCCATATAAAAAAAATAAACGCAGAACAATCCGCAAGGTTGTATCTCTACATTAGTGCTGGTAAAAAAGGAGTAGTGGGTATTGAGTATTTGTCTTTTGATTGAATTGTTGCATTTTGAATAGGAAAAAGACTCAAAAATGCAACTCTGCAAGAAAAAAAATCAAAAATGAAAAGTTTAAAGAAAAAGTTGAAAATGTAATAGCATTATATAAAATAGTGACCAGAAAAGTTTAAAAATATGATTTAAAAATTTAAAAATTCAACAAGAGCATTAATTTTCAAAAAAAAATTTTTTTAATTCAAATTTAAAAACTTTTTACAGTACCGAGTAATATTGAGTATCCAAATTAGAAATATCGAGAAATAGCAAGTATTGGAATGTAACCGAATTTACAATTCGTATTAAGCTTTTAAGTTTTATATGCTGAATTCTTGAAGAGACTTAAACCTGCTAACTTATCTTAAAATGAACTGAGTTTTGTGCTTAACTATACACTAATAAAAAAAATTCCGTAAATAATTTAGTTAAAAAATAGTTTAAGAATTTGTTAAAAATGATGCTGCAGAAAAAAAACTGCTAAACTAGCAGATTATTTTTGCTTATATACACTTATAAAAAAAAGTTAGTACAAAAGTCTGTTAAACGCGTCCTGAATAAATTGAACTAATTTTTCTGTTATTAGATCTAAAATTTGTACGGACAAATAGGTCAAAATTCTGCTAAAATAACAGGAAATAGTACATGTATTTGCGCCAGCACAATTTTGACCTATTTATACGGACTTTTTTATGAGTGTATTAGTAATATAGCAACAGAAAAAATAAAACTGTTAAATATACAGAATTTTAGTTATATTTTAGCTAAATTTTTGTAAACGGAGAATAGCAAATTAACCTGCTAAAATCACAAAAGAATTTAAAATTTTCGATTTTTTTCCATTTTTTTTTAATGCAAATAAAAATTGAGCCTTTTAAAAACAGCATTATACAATTTTTTAGCAAATATTTCTGCTGATTTTAGCAGAATAGACTGCTATTTGTATGCAATTCAATTAAGCTTAAAAATAACAAAAATTTCATAAATATAACAATTTATTTTTGCTAATTTTAGTCTACAAATATTTAGCAAAATTTTCTGCAGATTTTACAGTACAATTTGCTATTTTCAATTAACTAAAAGTTAACCTAAATATAACTAAAATTCTGTAAATTTAACAGTTTTAATTTTTCTGTTCTCATTTTACTAGTATTTAGTAAAAAAATCTGCTAATTTTAGCAGTGTTTTCTGCAGCATCATTTTTGACTAATTCTTAGTAACTTTTTCTGCTATTTTTTAAAGATTTATTTCCATGAGTGTAGTTATGAATGTCAAATTTATATAGAAATATCTGTGGTTAACGTTTAACTTTGGTTATGTTGAAAATAAGTTACTTGCCCTTAACCTCATTTTTTATAATGTGCACCTACTAACTGAGGCATTTATATGAATTTAACTGTTGGCTAAATTTTAGCTGTAACTACAATAATCGGGCCTTAAAATTCTTAATTAACTTTTTAAGGTTATAACTGAGGATATCCCCTTAAGAAAACTCGTATAATGTTTGTTATTTTATGAAAATATTCAACATATAAAATGGAACAATGTTAGGTACCTAGCGTAGGTATTCCGATTTCTTTCTGTTTTTGAAATAGAAAATCTCTATGTGTTGGGGGATAATATAAATCGTACTTAGGAATTTTTCGTTGCCATTGAAATTGCGTTAAACTACGTAAAATTCGTTCATACACATTTCCCCAGTAAAAAAAAAATTGGAAGTCATGCTTTACTTGTTCATGCTTCAAAAGTATCTGTAAGTGTAATTTTACTGCTTCTTTAAAAGTAATTCCGAACAACTTTTAAAAAAAATCACTTTTTCATTGCTCCCAAAATAGCCGTTGATATATATTTACAGACTTTTTAGAAGTAATTCTGAACAACATCTAAAAACCATTTAAGTATTGCTTCTAAAAGTGGTCTTAAAAAGTAATTTTGATACAGTTTACATATTTCCAAACAGATGATCCCGGGTTCCATTCCTGGCGGGACCAATATTTTTTTTAGTTTTTAAAAATTTTTTATTTTTGCATTTGGAATTTTTTATAATAACTTTCTTAGATTTCGTTGATGTTAGTCTAAGTTGAGTTGTTAACATATTCGATTTGTTTTCAACTTTCACATAAGTAGACTATTATCAAATAATTAACCCGTCAAGGCAAATGACACTGATGATGGCTTTGTAGCGAAAGGCGAAAATACGTATTATGTCTTGCTGGCCTTATCGAATTCTTTCAAAAATTTTTATTCTTTGTAATTTACTTGTGAAAATTGTATCATCTTTCTTTAATTTGAAAAATAATTTAAACAGAAAGTGATATTAATTTATGATCTAGAATCAAACTAAAGAACATTCATTTACCAAATAGAAGTTCAACTATACATACCCCTCATTCATCGTAAAAACTATTTTTTTTTTTTAATATTTATAACAGGAACGTAAAAGTAATAAATTCTATTCAAAAAATTTAAATGATTCTGATTATTTTTTAATTCTAATAATTTTTTTTTAATTAAAGAAATTTGATACAATTTTTACAAGTAAATTACAAAGAATAAAAATTTTTGACAGAATTCGATAAGGCTAGAAAGACAGAATACGTATTTTCGGCTTTCGCTACAAAGCCATCATCAGTGTCATTCGCCTTGAATGGGTTAATAATTAATAATTGTCTACTTATGTGACAGTTGAAAGCAAATCGAATTTGTTATCAACAACTCAACTTAGACTAATATCAACGAAATCTAACAATGCTATTTTTATCCTTTGTTATTATTTCTCTTTTTTGCTTAATTCTTAAGATATCTCAGCTGATTCTATTCAACTCTGTGTATGATAACCACAGATTTTTTGAATTACAACGAACCGTTAACTTTAAACGTATGTTATTTAAATTATATTTTGCACCATGTCAATGTGTTTTTAAGATGAATGAGATATTAATTTATGATCTATAGTCAAACTAAAGAACATTCATTTACCAAAATAAGAGATCAACTAAACATTCCCCCCATTAATTTTAAAATTTTTTAAAAGACCCTGCGTAAAGGATTAAAATAAAAAGGTTGCAAAAATGTTTGAAAAATTGTATGATTTAAGTTTGGAAATTAATTTTATATATATTTAAATTATTTAAACTTTTCGAGTACACAGATTTCATAATCGATTATTTGAGATCTTTGCCTTAGCCTTACATCCCTGTCATAAATTTCAGCTCAAATGTAAAAGCTTTTCAAATATTTGAGGTGAACTAAGTAGTGAGTTGATGATGGTAGTACAACAATAACGCTTGAGTAAATTCTGGTAACAATGAAATATCAGGTTGTACAACAAAACTACAAAGTATTAAATACAATTGTGTAATAGAATTAACTTTTAGAAGAAAATTCTACTTAAAATTTACTAATTCTGCAACAAAGTCTCTGTTGCTTATTTACAATCTTAAAAAAGAAGTGAAAATAAATATATTGTAGAACTTGCTTTTCTTAGTTCCCCATTCTACTGTCGGCTGTATAACCGATGATGAAATTAAACTTTTATTGTAATTTCAAATTATAAGTTATTCACCGTCAGTTATAATTTATGTTCCGTGGATCGGCCACTGGAACTAGTTAAATGGCATCGATTTTAGTGGGACCAGTTGTAGAATTGCTGTGGTTGGAAAACTGATTGTAAAAACTTTTCCTGGGTATTTATAAAGGTTTATTAAAAAAAAATAAATTTAAATAATTTGATATTTATATTGTAAAACTAATTTATAAATTTTAATTCGAAAAAATAACATTCCATGGAATAATTTAATCACTTTAAAACCTATTAAGCAAATAGAATTGCTAAAATATAAAATAGTTTTCTATTATTATCACACATTACGTACACAAATATTAAAATTACATATTACTCATACGCTGTGTAGTTCATTTATAATTTTCCCCTTAAGTATTAAAAATTTTGATTATTATTTTAAATATTTTAAACATATTTTTTTCGTGTTGGTCTAATAGTTGCCTGCTCTCGTTTGCTTCACATAATATATTACAGGAAAAACCGGTCATTAAAAAGTTTTTCTTTGTAAGTTTTTTTTTTTTGTTTTGTCGAAAAATGTTCTCAAACCAAAGCACCTAAATTTTATGAAAGTAAATTTGCAACTGTGTTATAGCATGCTTAGTAACAAAACAAAGTCGGCTTATTGTATGTACTTTGGCATTCATGGCATATAAAATGGCAAATGTTATTTCTACTCCTTGAGCAAACCTCCCGAACAGCAGCAGCATCATCAGTAAGTTGCATTAGCACTTAACATTGTTGCAGGATATTAAATGTGCAAAAACGACAACAAGTATTTTCCTTCTTTTTTTCATTTTAGTTAAGAAAAGTGGCAAAATAAAATCATTAGCAGAAAGTATGTTTAATTGTAAGAACGAAGTAAGAGATTTTAGGAAATAATGAAAAACCATAGCAATCTTAACAAATTTTGCAGATGAAATTCTTCTCATACAATATTGTTAGTATTCAAGTTAGTTTTTAATAGATGAATGCAAGAATGTTAAACTATTTGAAATATAATCTCGGTAGATACAATCTTGAATTAAACTTAAGAATATATGAATTTCCGTTGTGGAGTAAAATGAAAAAATTTAATTTTTGCATAAAATATTTTAATATCAATAAAATCAAAAGATACCATTGAACGCTACGCAAATGCAAACGTTAAAACGTGCTTCGCCAGTACTGTTTTTTGAAAATTAACGACGTTTTTTTAATTTAATAAAACTAACAATTTAATTTACAATTTTAAAGCTACTAAAACTTAATTAAAAGTGCCCATTTATGGTGGCCGTAATGGATTTGAGTTAGGGTGGATCGATTGAGCAACATTCAGTTTATAATAGCGGCAAGAAGAACAGATTTTGAATCAGGAGGTTGGAATTTATGGGGAGTATTTCAGTGTTATTCAAATAAACTTACAATACAAGAACTCTGTTTTATTTCATTCTCATTCCTCTTTCAAAATAATTCGTTTCTACGATTTTAGTGCTTTGCTGGGAAAAATATATATATTTACGCAGAAAAATTTAATCAATTTGGAAACCAATATTGTCTAAAATTCTATTTTGCAAAAATATATTTTAGGATTTTCATTTATAAATACACATTTAAGCATATAAAGATTAACAATATTTTCAAGAAATAAAACTTTTGTCTAGAAGTAATGAGTAATGTAATATGAATAAATGTAATGAGTAAAGTAAATAAAGCTAAAAAGCATTTATTTTCCAATAATTTGTAATTGTTTTTGTACTTATTGCAAAATATACATATATAAAAGCTTTTAATATGAACGAATTCTAAAATATACAACAGTTATTTACTCTGCGTCTCATACTACAGTGATAACTTTAACTTAACCACTGAACAAATGTACATGTCAAAAAATTGTGTACAAATCAAAAAAAAATTATTGGGTTAACTAGCAGTTAACTAAATTATTCAAAATCGGAATCGAAAACAGGTTAATTGGTGTTTTCGTTTTTAAAACGGTCCGGTTTGGATTTTTTGTCTAAATTCGAATAAACGGGAAATCGGGTTTCTTGTCTCGGTTAACCGGATTTTTATTACAACATGTATAGTTTTTTTTTAATTTTGCAGAAATTTTCAGTTGCCTAATGGGAAAATATATTTTGGTAGTTAAAAGTAAAAAAGCATAATATAGAGTCGGTAGTAGTGTATTCGATACATTAATCGGTATTCGATTAATCGAATAATTTTGCTCAAAAATTGTTCGAATAATTTAAAATATCCAAATTTCAAATAAGGAATAATTTGAATAAATTAAAACGATTAGTCGATTAATCGAAATTGGTAAAAAATTACAAAATGTTTAAAAAATATATTGATGGAATTCACAGTTGTACTATTTTAAGTAGTAAATTAGCATTTAACATTTATTTAACTTTCTATGGGTTAAACCTCAAAGACCATGATATTTTACAACGTGCTAACGTTAGTAATTAAACTGTGAATTGCCTCATTATTTAACAAATAAAAACTTATTTAACAAATTGGGAAAATTAATTTGCTGTAGGTTTGTACCTATTCGAATTTTATTCTGACCTAAGGAAATCATCAGGGGATGATGCTTCGTCGCATGGACAAAAATGAAAAAAAAAAAATTTGTCTCAAATTAAGATTAAAGACACATTTTTTGAAAGTTAATCAAATAAGTGTGAAAAAAATATTTGGTGTGAGTGCTTTTGCCGCCACGAGAGGGCGCTAAACTCAGAGAATTTTATACGAAAATGACTGAACAGAAAAATGGGTTTTAATTGTTTCAGGAAAATAATTCTTAAAAATACATTTTTTTAAAAACTGGTTCGAAGATTTTTTTAGTGACCTCAATATATTTTTAGTTAAATTAAAATATAGATTTTAGTATATCTTTGCAAAATAATTATTTTTTTATTTCTCCTAAAAAGACATTTTTTTGTTGAATATCGAAAAATTACTTAAGTTTGATGGAGCAGAAAAAAATTATATAAAATTAGATATTTTCCCCCTCTTTTTGTAAGTTTATACTGTTACCCAGCAAAATATTGATAATGACACCTCATTACTATCAGCATTACCAAAAATGATATATCATTACATTCTGCATTATTTTATAATATAAAATAATGACTTCCTAATAACGGCATATTGTATTCATTGTTTCTAAATATAAAATAATGACTTACTCGTAATATTTTAAATAAATACTTTTTACACAGTTAAATTTTATACATTTTTATTTATTATATGTAAATATGTTTTATGTTTAAATTTTTATGACGAGTCCTAAAATTACACATTAGAAAAAACTTAAATTTTTCTGAATGTATTTTCTTAAGCTAATAGTATTTGCTTAACTCCTTATTTTTAAGAATCAAGTAAGCAATCGAATAACCACTTATAATTCAACTTTTTGTAAGCATGTGTGTAACCACTTATTATTCAAAATCTCATAACTACTTATTTCTCATTTTTTCGTAAGCGAGCGGGTAAGCGTGACTACTTATAAAACGACCACGCCAAACAAAAATAATGAGCTTAGACGCCAAAAAATAAGTTGTGCGGAGCTATGAATTTCTATTATATAACCACTTATTTGGTAATGAAAGATTTTGCTGGGTATATAATAAATTATTAATAAAAAGTTCTTATTTTTTACCACAAATTAAAAAAAATGTGTTTTTTGAAATTCCTAAATTCATGATGTGTACTCAAATTTCACGCATTTAAGAGTGTTAAGAGGAATCCATGTGAACTTTCCATTTCAGGTATAGGATATGTTGAGCGGACTTATGTAAAACACTACGGGGAACATTTTGTGCAACATTCTAACCCTCTAACTCTTCAATGAAAGGCAATTTTTTGGCCCCTTTTTAAAAAGGGACAAAAAGGACCAGTAAATTGAAGAGTTAGAGGGTTAAAATGTTCCACAAAAATGTTTCTCGTAGTATTTTATATAAGTTCGCTGAACACATCCTATACCTTAAATGGAAGATTCCCTTGGTTTCTCCTTAAAATCCAGGTTTGAGGGACATTTGGGCGCCAATTCTGAATCAGTACGAAATTAACCCTTAAACACATTTGAAGTTTTTACTTATTACTAGGACTGAAGTTAAATTTTCAGTGCTGATGTCTTCAAAGACTTATAGTAGAATTTCATGACAAAGATTTTTGCGGAACATTTTAACTCTCTAACTCTTTAACTTACGGATCATTTTTGTCCGTTTTAAAAAGGGGCCAAAAAAGTCCCTTTAATTGAAGTGTTAGAAGGTTAAACTGTTCCACAAAAATATTCCTCGTAGAGTTTTAGGCTGCATTCACACCTAATTCTTAAACACGTGTTTAGCTAAAACACATATTTTAGCTCTTTATTCTATTACACCAGTTCTTTATTCTTTTACACTCGTTTTAGCTAAACACGTGTTTAAGATTTAGGGGTGAATGCCGCTTTACAAAAGTTCGCTGAAAATACCCTATACCTAAAATGGAGGATTCACATGGTTACCTATTTTAATCCTATTTAATTTTTTTTGTTTTAGAAAAAGCATTTTAAGCGTTTAAAATGCATTTTTTATGAGAGTCATTTTTTTAGTAATGAATCGATTTTACCCAAATTTGGTACAAATATGGCCTGACCTTATATCAATTCAAATTTCATGGCAATCGGATAAGTTTTGCACATTTTATTAAGATTTTAAGATAAAGGATATATGGCAGGACTAAGAGTCCTTGCTTCGATTTTGATAAAAATTTACACAAATGTTTCCAGTTTTATGTGTATATTAATGAATACTTTTTGTAATTTTACGTCCATTTATGTAGCTAATATAATATTTTTAAATTTCAGGACCTATTTTTTAATTTTCCTTAACTACGGGATTCTATGTCAGTGTGCCAAATTTCAAAACTCTCTCTCCACTCCTTCTATTTTTGTCCAATCGTTATATGGGATCAAAGCACTGTGCGATGTTTAGAATTTCTGGAAATGCTTGCTAGCTTACTAAATTCATTGGAAAGTTCTTGTTTTAGACTAGGAGCGTTAACAAACACCTTAAATATCAAAGAAAAACAAAATTATCACAGTTGGCTTTGTCATCTTCCAAAAAACTACTTTGTTGTTTTGACAGATCAGCAGAATGCAGTGGATACCTAGTGGGGTGGGCCATTTTCGGCATTTCAGTATGGGTTAACGTTGAAAAAAAAATCCGTTTCTTCCATTTGGAGCCATTTGCAATAAAACTGGGTGTGTAATGACGAATATATTTTTAAGGGACACCCTAGTGTACACTCATAAAAAGATTGTTGTAACAGTTTGTTAGACGCGTTTAGTGTTATTTTGTCTTAAAACTTAGTATTGAACTAATAGGTTTTGTGATTTTAGTTTAGCATAATAAACTTCTCCGTATTTTAACTAAGTTTGCATAAAAATTTTTAGTAATTTATGTTTCTTAATTTTAAAATAGCCCATATCTCAGAAACGGAAACGGAAACGGCTTAAATGTTTGCACATGTTGGGCTTTGTGAGCCGAAAAACCAAAATCTTTTTTTACGCAAAATATTCAATAAGGTGGAAAAAGACAGATCTAGTTGTTGCACAGGAGAATATAATTTGCTTCTCATGAATGACTTTTGATTTCCATTAGTTTTTCTAGTGCAACGAAAATCCGTTAAATTTACATTTTATTTAAGTGTAATGAAAGTAACAAAAACCATTACTTTCTTATTACTTTGCTAAAAGCAAAATACGTTTCCTTTCTTTTATAGTCGTACCTTTATTAGCAAAGTTTTTATTTCTGTAGAAATTATTGTGGTTGAGAAGCACTTATGCGGACTTTTCAGCTATTAACGGCAAAATTTAATCTTGTCTGTTATTTAGATTTTTACTAAGACGAAAAAAAGAAAAGTATTTACCTTATTATAAAAGTAATTGTAATGAAAATTTTTTATGTCTTTTTATGTAATGTAACATTTCCATTTATTCTAGTGATTAAAAATTTTGTTCCATTTCAAAAACCACCAGTTGTTTTAGATCTTTTAATAATACATTTTTTGTTTTCATATTGTCCAATTTTTTGCACTTTTTCTATTCTGATAAGTCACCTTTTAACAATAAGATGTTTAGAAAATATATTTATAGAAAAAATCTTGCATATCAGCTAATAAACGTTCGTGTATCACTAGCATTTTTTTCTAAGCCTGCTCTTGATCATTGAATACCATTTTTTTATATGAAACACAAAAATTCGTTCCTATATATAAATAACACTAAAGTTCGATCCTATACGTATGATTTATATTACTAAATAAATAATATTAATCATACGTATATAATTACACTTTCTAGAAAAGCAACTGCGTATGAATAGGAAATAATAAGAAATAGGAAATAAATTTGCGTGATATTTTTCCAGAAAACAGTATTAAGACTGAGTTTTCATTAAAACAAGTTTACCTTTTATTAATTTACCACATTTTTTTCTTCCATTCTTCAGCTTCAACGGCGTACTTAATTACTTAAAAATTGCTTAATTATAAAACAAACAAAATTTAATTAAATTTAAATACACATAAACCTACATTTAATTAAAAATCTTCCAATTTTAAAGCTATACTGCTATAAAAAGAAAAAACACCCACACTTAACACAAAAATTCTCTTAACATATCGTAATATTTATTTTTTCTCTTAAAATTCAAGTCAATAATAATGTACTCTTTGAGTATATTCACACAGCATCTCACATACACATTAGTTTTTTTTTTTTTTTATTTTCAGAAAAGAAAAATAAAACAAAAACGGATGCTCGCAATTGTGCAAAGAATTTCCAATACATAAACAAAGTGTGTTAATGTGTGCAACTGGGAATATGAAACTACCACAAACACACACAGAGAGTATTGCTGTGTAAGTGAACAATTTTATATGGGTATAGTATTTTATGTGGGTGATGTCAAAGTACGTATACAAATGTATAAGGTGTGTACGTTTATGTGTGTGTGGTTGTATGAATACATGTGAATTAAAGCTGGTAGCAGCTTGTTGTAGTATTACAAGAGAATACGAGTATTTTGTGCTACATGATGATAATGATGATGTTGATTTTGTTGTTTGGGGATTTCTTCTTTCTACTACCACTCATCAGGGCAACATCATTATTGTCGATGTAGGTGTGTATGTGTGTGTGCATAAATATGTATAAATGAGAGTGTTTCTTTGTTTGTTTTGTATGAGAGATGAATTTAAAATGTACTTTGTCGATTTTGTACTACCAATGATGAACTTTTATGAGTTTTTTGCATGAGTGCAATTAAGATTAAAAATAATTTGCAACTCATTTTGACTAATTGTGAACGTAATTAATATAAATAAATATCATAACTATTTTCTATATTTGTTTGAAACATACTTAAAAAAAATAAGTTAGTAGAAAATTAGTAAAACATTTTGTATTCCATTTTTTTTAGTTATATTTTTTCACCACTAAACTAATTTTGAACTAATGTTTTACTAATTTATTGTGTTACCAAAATTGTGCTGATAAACTCATGTAGTACAGACAATATAAATTGCACTAAAAAAAATCCTGCATATATTTTATTTATAATTCTTTTTATATATTTTTAGATTTTTAATTTAAATCATTTCAACAATGTGGTTTCTATATAATTACACTGCATGATAAAATCTTGACTTCTAAAAATTAATAGAGCTCTAACCATCAATTCTATATATTTCGAACATGCGGATTACAATGGCGTACTTTATTTTTCGATCAATGGTACAGATTTTTAGCTAAATGTCTTTAAGATTTGGCGTATTTCTATTTAGTTTTTTATATACAAAAATTTTGAAATGCAATCAAAATAAATTTTTTATGATGAAGTATATGCACAGCATCTGTATTCATATTTAGGCCTAGGATTTTTACGGTTTTTTAAGGTTTTAGCCAATTGAATCGCTGAAAGCAATTGAAAGGAAAATATTTCAACAAAAAAAAATTATTCATCTATAGCGGCCTATACGTTAAAATCGCGATTTTTCAAAAATTTTGTATGGCAGCATAGCTTTCCAAGATGTCCCCAAAGTCCAACTTTTAGACTACAGACATACAACATTCCTGCACATTCCATTAATCTGTCGTACAAATGAATGATATGCCCGTATGTTGATGTTTGTTTTTATTGTTTATTTTTTTTTTTTTTGTGTTTAATAAAATTTTTTTTTTAGTTAAACTTTTTCCTAAAATCATTTGATATTTTCTCAATTAAATTTATAATTTTCCCAATTTCATTTGTGTTTTTCTAAATTTCAAATATAAAATCTCAATTTCAATTGGAAAATCTCAATTTTATTTGTTAGTTTCCCAATATCAAATATAAAAGCTCACTAACATATGTCCTTTTCTCAATTTGAATTGGAAAATCTCAATTTTATTTGTTCCCTTCTCAATTTTAAATGGAAAATCTCAAAATCAGAATTGAGAAAATGTTTAATTCGGTAATCGAACTTCAACCTTCAACTTCAAAGTTCGTCTTCTCACTCTAGCTGACTCCGATCGAATGCCGACTGGAAGTAGTGAAGTGCTTGGAAAAATCGACATAGGAATCGCTTCTTGCTATTCCCAAGTGAATATTAGACAGTGAGATTTTAACACCAAAGTGCGCCATTACTTAAATATTATGGCAATTACTTTATTTTTTTGCAATGAAGCTGGCTGGAGAGTTTTTCGGCGAAAATTTTTACATTTGATTTAAAAAAATATATGGCAATAATTTGAGCTGAATCGGCAAACATTACAAATTTTTTCCTTACAAATCAAAATATTGTAATTGAGATCTGAATAAATTCGTTTGGTGTAAAAGTTGTTTGCGACAATAAATTCTTTTCTGGATATACAAGGTGGGGCAAAAGTTTTCACCCGATGTTCTTTGACTGTAATTTTTTTAGTAAATGAAAAACTTTAGTTTTGCTTTCCGATTGTGTTTATTTGTTATCCAAATTTTCTTTTTTCAATAAGTAGATATCGGCTAAGTCGCCGCCGCAAGAATTGATTACCATAAGTGCCCGATTTATGGCATTTTCCATCACTCTTGCCAGAACTTCCGCCGATAGGTTCACGCATTCCTGACGGATATTCTCTTTGAGGACTTCAAGAGCCTGAGGCTTGTTGGCATAGACTCATGACTTTAAGAAATCCCACAAAAAGAAGTCTAACGGTTAAATCGGGCGATCTTGCCGGCCAGTGCAAATCACAAAAACGAAAGATTAGGCAACCCAGAAATGCAGCCCTCAAAATTTCAATTGTAGGCCATGCATTATGCGCCGTTGATCCATCCTGCTGGAATCACATGTTTACCAGTCCAAATTCGTCCAGTTGAGGTAGGAGAAAGGCATTGAGCATGGCTCTGTAGCGCTCGCCGATTACAGTAGTCATTTGACCTGCGGCGTTTTTGAAAAAATAATGACAGATGACGCCTCCAGCGTAAAACCCACACCATACAGTAACTTTGAGGGGGTACAAAGGGTCTGCATGTGTTACCCGCAGCTTTTCGGTGACCCAGAAGTGATAACTCTGCTTATTCACGTATCCACATAGATGGAAATTGGCCTCGTCGCTCATGATGATTTTCAATGAAAAGTTGTCTTCGTCGTGGTCAACAATTATTACGCGTTCTTGAGGAGTATAGCGATTCATGTCTTATTGATGTGTATTTTCTAACTGTTTACTTCACAAATGTCAAAGCAGAACTGACATCTACCGCCATTTTCAAAAAGTATAGCATCTTCCGACAGGGTGATTATCTTTGCGCCACCTTGTATAAAAATATACGAGCTTGTGCGTTTTGAAACCGCCCAGCAAAATATTTCATTACCAAATAATTGGTTATATAATAGAAATTCATAGCTCCGCACAACTTATATTTTGGCGTCTAAACTCATTATTTTTGTTTGGCGTGGTCGTTTTTATAAGTAGTTACGCTTACCAGCTCGCTTACGAAAAATGAGAAATAAGTAGTTATGAGATTTTGAATAATAAGTGGTTAAACACATGCTTACAAAAAGTTGAATTATAAGTGGTTATCCGATTGCTTACTTGATTCTTAAAAATAAGGACTCAGGCAAATACTATTAGCTTAAGGAAATATATTCAGATAAATTTAAGTTTTCTCTAGTGTGTAATTTTAGGACTCGTCATACGAATTTAAACATAAAACATATTTACATATAATAAATAAAAATGTATAAAATTTAACTTTCTAAAAAGTACTTATTTAAACTATTATGAGTAAGTCATTATTTTATATTTAGAACCAACGAATACAATAGGCCGTTATTAGGAAGTCATTATTTTATATTATAAAATAAGGCAAAAGGTAATGATATATCATTTTTGGTAATGCAGATAGTAATGAGGTGTCATTACCAATATTTTGCTGGGCGCTATCATCTGTGCAATCAAATTTCATAGTATAAATTTTCAAATGTACCAGAAAAAGTACTTTTGTAGCAGTAGTTATCACATCTGGTCTGTATGTATGGATACAATTCGGTTGTTGTAGTAAAATGTTGATTGTTGTTGCTGTTATTTTTATACGCATTGGGGATACTTGAGTATTGTTGAGTGCTTTTACCGGTTGCTAACATTCTTGTTTTTTTTCTTTTTTGCTGATAATATTGCTGTTGTTGTAGTCGTACGTAGTTGTTGTATATTGTAGTATGACAAACGTGATGTTAATATAAATGACCAGCCATTCCTACTTGAGTTTAATTTTGCTGGATGAAATGGTATTTAGTGTGTTGTTAGAAGCAAACAACAACAGCAACAACAAAAACTGTGAATAATTGTTGTAGTATTCTGTTTGCATTAAATTTTACTTTATATTAAAACATTTTTTTCGGAAAACTCTCAACGTATACTTGTACCATTGAAATAAGTATTGATATTCCCCATTGTTAACAACTACCAAAAAATATTTTTAAAAGAAAATGTAGAACCCCTGTCTAATCACGCTCCTTTTTTTATTCTACACACAATGGTAACAATCAAACTTAATGATGTTTTTCTTTTCAAATTATTAAGAAAGTTTTTTCTTTGTCACTAACCACTAAACTTTTTTTTTTAATATTCGTGATGTAGTTAAAACATTTAAAATAAAATTTCTGCATAACAAATCTCTCTAAAAACTTTTATTTAAAAAATATCCCAAAAAAAACTCTTAAAATTATCAAAAAAAAAAATATACACAAACTTTTTTTAGGAGCAAAAATTTAAAAAAAAAATAAAAACACATTTTCAACATGGCTGCCATGTTTGTGACTAAAAAAAATTGCAATGTTGCCAATTTTATGCTTTCATCTACAAACTTACAAACACACACACACACACACACACACACACACACAAAAACAACCAACTCTTCCATACCAGCAACAACAAGTTTTGTGCATGTATTAATGTTTCAACAGCAGCAAGAACAACAACAATAACCCAAAATCTAAATGATATTCTGATGGTATTTGAAGTGTATGAGTAAATTTGTATAAATTTTATTTTGTTTTTATTTTTTGTTTTGTCTATTTGTCATTCTTTTAGTACTACTGTAAATATGTACGCAAGTGGGCTAATTGGGAATGATCTCTTTATAAGACTTAAAGATTGGGTATATAAAAAAAACCATGTATCGTATGGCATTACCAATATCACATACATATAAATTGGAGTAAACCATGTTAATACACCTTTCTTGGCAGAGCTCTTAAGTTTATTGTATGAACTAGCGCGAAAGCAATTTGGTAGTTTAAAACTTGTTCTATGAATAATACCCAATACACACAGGAAAGTTGATTTAGTAGAATTCGGATTAACTGCTTAATCGAGCTTAAAACAAATAAATTAACCCACATTTTAATCCGTTTGATTAATGCCCGATTACTGAATGTACAGTTAAAATTTAGCCGACAGTTATATTTAAATTTTATATGCGAAACAACAACAAATGTGTAAGTTAAAGTCCCATTTAGTAGCTAACTGAACATTCAGTAATCGGGCCTAAGAGTTAATCCAACTTTTAATCTGGTTACTATTTATAAACGAGTATTTGTTATACCCTACACCACTATGTGGTCAGGGTATTATAAGTTTGTGCTGATGTTTGTAACACCAAAAAATATTGGTCGTAGACCCACCTTATAGTATACCGATCGGTTCAGAATTTTTTTTTATTTCGATTTAACGATGTCCGTCTGTCCGTCCGTCTGTCTGTCTGTCCATGCAATCTTGTGCGCACTCTACAGGTCGCAACTATTAAGATATTTTGATGAAATTTAGTACGCAGACCTATGTTGGCCCAAGGACGAACAAGTTTGATTTTGGTGAACATCGGTCCATGTTTAGACCTAGTGCCCATATAAGGGTCCTACCAAAATTATATTGTTTATACGCTGCAGGTCGTAAATATTAAGATATTTTGACGAAATTTGGTATATTAGCCCAATAACGTAGCCTATCAATTTTGGTGAATATCGGTCCATGTTTAGACCTAGTGCCCATATAAGGGTCCTACCAAAATTATACTGTTTATACGCTGCAGGTCGTAAATATTAAGATATTTTGATGAAATTTGGTACACAGACCTATATTGGCCCAATAACGCAGCCTATTGATTTTGGTGAACATCGGTCCGTGTTTAGACCTAGTGCCCATATAAGGGTCCTACCAAAATTATACTGTTTATACGCTGCAGGTCGCAAATATTAAGATATTTTGATGAAATTTGGTACACAGACCTATATTGGCCCAATAACGCAGTCTATTGATTTTGGTGAACATCGGTCCATGTTTAGACCTAGTGCCCATATAAGGGTCCTACCAAAATTATACTGTTTATACGCTGCAGGTCGTAAATATTAAGATATTTTAATTAAATTTGGTACACAGACCTATATTGGCCCAATAACGCAGCCTATTGATTTTGGTGAACATCGGTCCATGTTTAGACCTAGTGCCCATATAAGGGTCCTACCAAAATTATACTGTTTATACGCTGCAGGTCGTAAATATTAAGATATTTTGATGAAATTTGGTACACAGACCTATATTGGCCCAATAACGCAGCCTATTGATTTTGGTGAACATCGGTCCATGTTTAGACCTAGTGCCCATATAAGGGCCCCACCAAAATTATATTGTTTATACGCTGCAGGTCGCAAATATTAAGATATTTTAATGAAATTTGGTACATAGACCTATGTTCGCCCAAGGACGAAGCCTATTGATTTTGGTGAACATCGGTCCATGTTTAGAACTAGTGCCCATATAAGGGTCCCCCCAAAATTGGCTTGGTTACAAACTGCAGGTCGCAAATATTAAGATATTTTAATGAAATTTGGTGCGCTGACTCACATTATAGAAAATTTTGACACAAGCCCCATTTTAACCCATTCGAATTTCGGATCCAAACAATACACCAGACTGGTGTAGGGTATTGTATAGTCGGCATGCCCGACTTTAACCTTTTTACTCCTTCATTATGTCCTCGATATCAGTTGAAGCCATTGGCAAGCGTTTTTATTTTCTTGATTTGCCGGTTCGTTTTCTTATTATTCGCAAATTACCGTTATAAATTGCCGTTTTGGCATTTTAGCGGTATTATGACGGTAATATGCATATATTACGGAATTGGACCGATAAAATATCCAAATAAAAAGGTTTAAATATGAAGACAATTACTCTTAATGGTATTAGTGTTTTAAAACGTCTATATATTAGGTTTGGTTTCGTCGCAGTTATTTGTATATAATAAGACGGTATTACAAAATAGAAAAAATTTAATATACTTTTATTCAAAATTCTGAAAATTTAAAAGTTATTTACTCAACCAACAACTTACACTAGGGCATTTTGAAAGCATATTTTCACTATAACACCGTGCAATTATTGATATGAAAGAAAAGAAATATTAGTTTTTTTATGGGCGGATTACGAGTGATTCCATTATTGATTTTCTCTGTGGCTGTAAATAACGAGTAATTTGTGGTAGATGAAGTAACTAAGTTTTTAAGATACCTTTCCAGTTGGTCTGCTATGTCTTTCTTGAGTAGGTCCTTAACCCTTTGGCGAGTGGCGTACATTATAATGTCCGTCGATTTCATCAACTAGTCACTGATTTGAATTTCAACCATCGCGCTATTAATTTCCTGTTATCGGCTCATTATTTTGTTCTTATTCGAATTCTAAACAGGCTGTGAACTTTCAAAACAACATGAGATCAGTACAGGGAGTTTTCTCTTGTGATCATCAACGCTGCTGAGAATTACCCGAATTAGCTTTACACACTGGGAACCCCCGCTTGACGGAAAAAATGTCTCCGATTCGAGCACAGTTATTATTGCCGTAACTGCTTGAACTGTAATATCGGGGGGATTTTTGTAGAAAATTGAGTAATTCGGTATGCTTATAAACGTTGAGTTGTCAACATAGATATTTATCCTTTATATAAAAAATAATATCTTTTTACATTTATTCGAATAAATAAGATACGAAAATCCTTTGTAATCGTTTGGAATATTTTTTAAACACAGGATGACGGATGAATGTTGCTACAAAAACCTAAATACTTTTTTCTGTGTAAACTCAAATAAAAAAGTTTGTAAAAAAATTTGTAAACAGTTTCCAATCGCACTATACTATTTTTATACTAATTATTAGTACAATTTTTATTTTTAGTAATCATTTTTGCTATTCTCTTATTACAAATTACGGATTTTTTTACTAATTTTCGCTGCTGATTTGAGAAAAACATTTTACTAATTTTTCAAAACCGAGCGCTAAATTTAGCAAAAAAATATACTAATTTAAAAATATATTTTTTTTTAATTTTTTACAATTCTTGTTTAGTTTATATTTGTTACTATTGATATATTCTTAGTTTAGAAATAACACCCAGAAAGTTGTATTACATCTCCAATGCATAAAACGGCAATAACTGGAGAATCGTTTGCAATTTCGACTCCAAATTTCAAGTACGATGAAGTAATTATACGCTTTTTACAATCGAAAGAAAAATTTTTTTTTTAGATTTTACGGTTTTTTTATTTTTTAGTACAAATTTTTGCAGATCGATTTTAAATTACAGTTTACAGCAATTTACTGAAATTTAGTAGCTGCAACTAATTACACTATGCGAAAGTCAAAATCGGGATGGGAAATGTTATATCGGTCAAAAACAAGTTATACGTGTCCCGGCGTTTCGCTGGGTCACCCCTAGGAATCGAGATATATCTTTTTTTTTACATAACTCGAGAACCACTAGTCCGATTTTGCTCAAACAATTTTAAAAATTACAATTCCTTTAATCTGTGCATATAACATTTTTCTATATACTCAACAGTTTTGCCGGTAAAAATAAATGTTTGTTACCGCTACCATAAAAATCAATAACCTTTTGTTTATTACTTTTTTTTAATATTTTAGGCAAAAAATATTTTTTTCTTCATACATTTATTTTTACCGGCAAAACTGTTGAGTATATAGAAAAACATTATATGAACAGATTAAAGGAATTGTAATTTTTAATTTTTTTAAAATTGTTTGAGCAAAATCGGACTAGTGGTTCTCGAGTTATGTCAAAAAAAAGACCACCAAAGGTCAAATCGATATATCTCGATTTCTAGGGGTGACCCAGCGAAACGCCGGGACACGTATAACTGCTTTTTTACCGATATAACTTTCCCTGGCAGTTTGAACCCTTTCCGATCACTGACCCCTACCATTTGCCTCACAGTGTTATTTATACTAATTTTATTGTACTAAAATTATGATATTTAGTAAGTTTTTTAACTGATTTTAGCAAATCGATTTTGAATTGCATTTCACATAAATTTTACTAAAATTTAGTAGCGGCTACTAATTTTTTCTACTAATTTTATTGTACTACAGACCAGCAGGCATGTGTTGCTAAAATTAGCAAAAAATACCGCTATCCTCAAAACAGTTAAATTTCCCGTAATAACAACAAAATTTTCAGTAGCCATTACAGACTTTTTTGGTTGAGTGTAATTAATATATTTCATTTAAGAAAAATGTACGATTGGGATGATGAAACAAGAACTGCTAAATATACAAAAATATTAGATATATTTAAGTAAATTTTATTTGAATGCAAATAACATTCTATCCTACTAAAATCAGTAGACGTTTTTGATGAATATTAGTAGACTTAAAATAGCAAAAATAAACAGTATTTCTGCTGTCTTCCCATTAAAAAATTATATAAATAAAATTTTGGAAATGTAAATGTTTTTCTGTGATGTTTTTCTGATTTCAGCAGTGTAAAATGTCCTTTGCAATTAACTAAAATTTAAATATTTTTCTAATTGCATCTCATTGTGCTATCTTTAGCGCTTTTGCATCACCCAAAACTCGCATTATTTTCGGTTAGTGCTTTTTATAAAAAGCCGCTAGTTTGACTTTTTTTAAATTTTTATTTAGCGCTTTCTTGGTAAAACATTTATATTGATACAATTTATCTAATTTAAATGTTTTTTTATTATTTTTATAATAATATCCCAGCCAACATTTTTCTGAGCGCTCAGTAATTGTGACTCATAAAAGACTCTAAAATACGAGCATTTTTAGAGTGCTCAAAATTTAGAGTCATAAATGAAACATAATAGACTTTTATTTAGGAGTGTATTAAAAATTCTTTTTTTAATTTTCATAAAAGTGCTTCATAGGTGAAGGAAAACACCCTCATATATCTATGATTTCAGAAGGTCTAAGGCAGGGGTGGCAAGACTTTTTTCGCTGCGTGCCAGAAATGGACAAATTTTTTATTATAAAAATTCTCGCGTGCCACCTTAATTTTAGTTGTCTTTTAAAAGTTCTTTTTCAAAAATTTTTAAAATTTGGAAAATTTCTCTTAAAAAAATCATTGCAGATGTACATATTTATGAGCGCTACGGATAACCCCCATGAAATAACCCCAAAGGGAAAAATTAAATAACATCCAAGAAATGACGCAAAAATGTTTGACGGTTATTTAATTTTTGGGGGTTTATTTAATCTTTAAATATTGAGATTATTTCATTGTGAAAAATCCCCAATGAAATAAAATTAAAACAGTTTGAACATTATTGCATTTTTTTTTGGGGAAGTTCTTCCATTTTTGGTGGTTATTTTTTTTTTTTTATAAAAAAGTTAAATTATTGGGCGCCATCTAATATTTAAGTACGTAAGAAACTAGTTGAAAAATGTGCTCCGGGGAAAAATTTATTTTTTTAAAAAAGCGAATATTATGGATTTGGACAGAGAAATTTCTTTTTCAGATGAAATGGCTCTGGGAAACACGATCAAAACCCAATTTCAAATTCCAACATAGGTGGTTATTTCATTACGAAACTTATTTTTAGCCTTTATCTCATTGAGGGTTTTTTCGTAGCATATATTTTCCCATTGAAAAAACTAAATTTTTTGGATCCAATTTTATTATAAGTTGTTTTCAATTTTTGTGCAATTTTTTGGTACTTTTTATTTCTCCGATTATGACGCATTTTCCCATCGAAACATTTAAACTTCTTTCAATCTCGAATTTTAGAAATTTTGCCAGAATTTGATAATAATCGAATTTTTGAGTTCTGTATTAACAATATTTCTGTGAACAAAATATGGTGGCAATACAGTTTAAATTTTTTGAAAATATCCAACAAAACGTCGCGTGCCACCTAAAATCCACTCGCGTGCCACTACTGACACGCGTGTCATAGTTTTGCCAGCCTTGGTCTAAGGGCTCCTTTATGAGTATTTTCGGACTCGAATTGTACACTGGGATGATATTTAATTATATTTTACATTAAACCGGTTCTCTGAAATGGCCGGTTTTTTGCACACTCTATGCGTGTAGCATGAAAAATTATACTTCCTATTTGAGGCATTTAGCGATTGATGATTTTAAAAACAACAATTTGGTCATCTATTTTATAATTTTATCACTCCGTATCATGCGAAAAATTCAACAAAAAAATCTTATTTCGCGAGCTTTCAAACTTTTTTTTATTTTCTTTTATTTCCTACTCGTATTGTCAAATGAAAGACAATCTGATGATAGTGATGCGGTGTCACTTGAAAATGAATTAATTGTCAACCATTGGTGCTAGGAAAGTTTTTTTCATAAGTTTTTTCTCTATTGGTTGTAAAATAAAAATTGTAAATTCTATTTAGAATTTGTAATATTTGATCTTAAACCGAACAAAAATAACACTCATTGTAATATCTAAAATGATCAAATCATTGATTAAACTTTAATAAGTTACCGATATTATTTTAATTAACCCAGCAAACAAAGATGACCATTAGGGCAAGGAATTCCATGCAAATGCATGTTTTTTCTCGATAGTCCAAAACTAATATGGACTAAATATTTATCCGAATCATCAAATTTAGAATAAAATGGCATCGATTTGTAGTTGCATATTTTTGCATATTTTGTCATAAATGCATGTTTTTGCATATTTTGACTTTAAATGCATATTTGGTGACTTTTTAATTAATATTTTGTGCTTTTTAATGCATATTCATGCATATTTTTAATTTTTAGGAGCATATTTTATTCTGTAAAAAAATATAAAAAATTGATACGATGAAATTCCTTGCCCTAATGATCATTTTTAAGCCTGACAATAAATAATGTATCGTTACGAAAAAGTTCCCTGATTTGAAGGTTAATTACAAATTCACCTACTTACATTTATAGGTGTATGCATGTTAGTGAGAAAGCTTTATTTGTGTATCTTTGTGAAATAAATTTATTTTTTTGTTGCAGCTTTTTTTCAAAAAAAAGTCTATAATTAATTAAATTTGTTATTTTCGTTGTTTCCATTGTTATAAATTGAATGTGTGTGAATTAGGGTGTCCTTTATAAAACTAATTATTCGATGTAAATAGGCACATCACCAGTAGTTTTGCCTAATTTGGTATAAAATTCTTAATATTATAATTATTTTATATTTTATTTTTAGTATAAGAACCAAAACTTTTGCAGTTCACAAACAAAACAAACACATATGCAGTACTCCAAATATGTAAACATCCCAGCAAAATCTCAGTAATGGGTGCTCATTACTAATATCTAAATAATAAGCAGTAGAATTAGGGTCTACTGCTTATAATTCGGTGTCAAAACTCATTATTTTTGTTTGACAAGGTCGTTTTTGTAAGTAGTTGTCCATATTCGCTGCATGAAAAAACGCACAAAATTTGTGCACCCGCTTACCCGCTGCATTACAATAGTATATAAAATAAGTAGTTACCAAAATAAGTAGTTATTCGTGTGCTTATACCCAGTTAAAAAATAAATGGTTATAAATTGTTCAATAATACGATTTACTTATATACTTACTAGTGTTTAAAAAATAAGTAGTTACCAAATTCACATTATCTTTATAAATAAATAAGTAGTCGCGCGTAAGCTAGCCTGCTTTTAAAAATGCTTCGCCTAACAAAAATAACTTGTACTGACGCCGAATTATAAGTAGTAAAAAATTTTTGTTTCATTATTAACCACTTATTTGGTAATGAAAGATTTTGCTGGGTGTATTTGCACCAGCACAATTTTGACCTATTTGTACCAACTTTTTTTATGAGTGTACATATGACCCCATATTTATTTATTTTTTTTAATTATTTCAGGGTCAGTTTTATAGTTATTACAATAACAAATTTCAGAAAAGATTTTAAAATAATTTTGTTAAATTTAACAAATCTAAATTTAAGTAAGAAATTAATAAAACTACTGTCTTGTCTGTAATTATACTAAATCATAAAGTTTGTTAAAATTTAGGGTCCCTGAACCCTGGCCGGGGCTAGTCCATATCATCTAAGAGCATGTAAGGGCACTCCAAAGGAGTGGCCGTCCGTTTTGCTCTCTCTGGCCGAGTTTTCGAGATATGGGTCATTTTATAATTTGGAAATTTATATTAAAAATTTCCGGAGGTCCAAGGTCCTTTTTTAGATAGTGATAACCTTTTCACGGGGGTATTGCATAATTATGGGTAGTCAAATCTTGCTCTATCTTTCTTAGTTTTCGGGTTATGGGCCATTTTAAAAAATAAGGAGGGTAAGAAATAGTGCCATCTTTAAAACTTCTGACACACTGGTGAAACCATCAACCTGGTAATAGCAGAAATATGAAAATATTACATTTTAACAAAAATATTTAGCGTGTTTTTTAATCACCTGGATTTAGAATTTTTCATACAAAAAATGGATTTATTAAATCCAAAAAAAAGCTGGATTTAATAAATCCACAATAAAAGCACAAATATATGAAACAGCATATTATTTTAATGTCAGAAAAAAATACGAATGAAAATTAAAAGAGAAACAAAAAAATTTAAAAACTAACAAATAAAAGGTTTTTCTTAAATTTATTTTTATGAAATATGTTTAGAAAAAAAACTACACCTCACCAAATACATATTTTTAATCTTGGACATGGAGAAATACCTGAAATAGAAATGGCAATTTTTCACTCTACAGTAAGTAATTTAATTAAATCCAATTAGTGAATATTAAATATTGCAATGGAATTTTTCAATTGTGTAAAAATATAAATTGAAGTGATAAAACTGAAAAGGCAGACTTTTTATCGCTATTTTATATAAAATATAATTCAAAATTAAAAGTTAAAGTAAAATCCTTCATCATCGAATTCGGTATTAAAAATTAGGGTGAAAGAAGTGTCGGACAGAAAATTCTTTTTAAAATAGAGAGAATCTAACCCCATCTGTTGAGCACTTTTAGAAATACTTTTTGGATTTATTAAATCCAAGTGATTAGAAAAAACGGCTATTGAGAATCATGGTCTGCTAAATTTAGGTGACCTAAATTTTAGGTAAAAAAGTCAGTTCAAATACAATAACACAGTACAACAGCCAATCTGGGGGGTGAGAAATTCCAAGTCAGGGTGATGGTACTAGGTCAGTATAGTAAAAGCCTCAAAGGGTTTGGCGTTCGTATGTGTCATTAGTTTTTTTACGACCTTTTAAATTTTTTCCTTATCTTGATGTTTTTTCGCTTAGTTGTAACTCGAGAACCACTTGTCCGATTTTGATGAAACAAATTTAGAAAAATTTAGAATTACAATTTCTTTAATCCGTGCATATAACATTTTTCTTTATAATCAACAGTTTTGCCGGTAAAAATAAATTTGTGGAGAAAAAAAAATATTTTTTTGCCTAAAAATTAAAATTTTTTTTTTAAATTCATAAAAAATTTCAATTTTTGGGCAAAAAAATATTTTTTTTTCTCCACAAATTTATTTTTACCGGCAAAACTGTTGATTATAAAGAAAAATGTTATATGAACGGATTAAAGAAATTGTAATTCTAAATTTTTCTAAATTTGCTTCATCAAAATCGGACAAGTGGTTTTCGAGTTACAACTAAGCGAAAAAACATCAAGATAAGGAAAAAATTTAAAAGGTCATAAAAAAAATGACACATACGAACGCCAAACCCTTTGAGGGTTTTACTATACTGACCTAGTACCATCACCCTGACTTGGAATTTCTCACCCCCCAGACAATAATCCCAAAAATGTTCCATAGTGTAATTTATAAGAAATGTTGTTTAATGGAAATGAAAATTACTCAGTTGAAATCAGCACATGTTTTCTGCTAAATTTTAGTTGCCCGAGTAAAAAAAATTATATATAATCATAAGTGGCATATATTACAATATATAATTAGACATGTCGTTATGTATATCCATATATAATTATATATGACGTCTTTTTCCAAAATTTTCCCATATATTATTCCATATATAATATCATCTAATTAGATATCGGCCTTTATAATATTAGATATGGTATATATGATTATATATTACATAGCATGGCTGATCTTATTGCATATATAGTTGTATATAAAGCTATATCTTAATATATATGGCCGCATTTTAGGAATATATAATTATATATGGTATCATTTAAACAATATATAACTATATATGGTGCCAGTTAAACTATATATTATCATATATGGTGGCATTTAAACAATATATGGTCATATATGGTACCTCATGAACAAAATCTTTAATACAGTTGCAGATATGATAATATATGATTCAATATATAGTGCGATATATATTTATATATGGTGTTATTTAAGTAATATATTACTATATATGGTGCCATTTAAACCATATATTATCATATATGGTACCATTTCAACAATATATGCTCATATATGGGACCTCATGAACAACATTTTTAATACAGTTCCAGATATGATAATATATGCTACCATATGATTGGATACACCCAATTTTGAGATCTAATTGGATCAGCTAGATATTACAGCAGATCTTAAACAATATCAAATTCGATATGATTAGATATTGCGCGAGATCAATTTTTTTTACTCGGGTGGTTATAAACAGGTAAAAAATTCACTTAACATTCAAAAATTTAGAAGAAATTTCGTTTAATTGAAATGAAAGTGGGTCAGTTGAAATCTGCAAAACATGCTGCTAAAATTACAATCACTTTTTGTTATTAATTGAATAAAAACAAATTAATGTAAATATTGTTAATTTTATTTTCGAATAAATTACACAATCCAAAAACACTATTTGCATTAAATATCACTTTTATTTTCTTGCCAATATGTGTGCCAGCGGAAATTGTGTTATTTGGTTCCTTTTTTCGTCTACCTGCGGGTAGAATTTAGATGAAAATGTTAAAGGGCTGAAATAAAATAAAAACAATAACATATTTAATAGTATTCCCGTAAATAAATATAGTTTATATTATAAAACAAACCTTTACTATTTTATTTTTTTAATACAATTTTAACTGCAACTATACCTCCGTTTTCTTTTGCGTTCCTTTGCTGACTAACGGAAACAAGAGAAAACATGCTCTTATCATATTATTTTATTTACTATAACTTTCTTAACAAGCGCCATATTATTTGTATTTGGATTGGTAAGCGTCATCAGTGACCTCATCACACACATTAAAATACACTTACTATAAATTTTCTAATTTGTATTGGTCGGCAAATTCACTAATACACCATCAATCACTGTACCCTAGCGCCCCTACCGTTTTCTTTTGAAAACATAAATATTAAAAAAGTTGCCGATAAATTTATCTATATTAGCTGATACATTGTCAAAATCATTTATAAAAAATAGCTAAATATCAGTAGGAAAAATTAGTTCAAGTACAGCACAAATATGTTTTTGTGGTGAAATTGGATAACTAACAACTTTAGCTAAACAACGGATTTAAACGAAAACAACAGGAAAAATTAGTTCAACTGAATTAGAACGCGTTTAACAGACTTTTGTACTAACTTTTTTTTATAAGTGTACATCAGATTTTTAAAATTCAATTCAGCAGATCCAAATTGGCAAATCGAACACGGCGAAGAATTTTTACAAATTTTCCCTCAATTTTTTAACTTAAATCCAGATGCTTTTTATGTTGCTTAGCCCATGTGTTCGATATTGAGTTAAAAAAAAATCTAACACTCAAAAAAAAGTCAGTTAAGTCAGCAAAAATGTCAGCAAATTTTTAGTCAGGAGCGTGCTTGCAATAAAGTTGGTAATTTCAGAAAATGTTTGCTAAAAATCAGCGATTAATCTCTGCAAAGTTTTGCTAACACTTATTCGATTGCAAATGAAAAAAATCCTTGCTAAAATCACTAAAGTTTTTGCTGAATATTAGTAGACTGAAAAAAACTCAAAAAACTTGTAGCGAAATTTTACTTTAGTTAATTTATTTGCTGAAAATTTAAATATAAAAATTGTGTAGAGGTGTTTTTTTTTCTAATTATCATTTCCGTTGTCTGTACTACATCCAGATAAGCTGCGACATGTACATCTTGTCTAGCTGGTTGTCGTCCACGCTATAAATGTGGTTACAATTTTTGTAGCAAAATAAATTAGTAAAACATTAGTTCAAAATTAGTTTAGTGCTGAAAAATATAACTATATAACTTTGCTGAAAACAGAATTTCAGCAAAAAAAATTTATGAAAACTAGTACACTTGATATACAAGACGTTTAACTAATTTTTCTACTAACTTATTTTTTTTTTTTTTTTGTGTATGTCTAAGAACTGGAGAGCAATTTGTGCATAATTAGGGTAACACAAACTCAACAGTTTGTTTTTTAAGGGACACTTTAATGTTTATGCTTATTTTTAATGTATCCCCATATAGGGCTTTCCATACCAACAGTCGTTCTAGACTGAGAGAATTATTTGCATGATATTAATGAATTTTTGCATAAAACCCATGTAGTTTTACTGGAATTCGTCCATTGAAATTTTTCAATGAATTAATTGGATTTTTCATTAAATGCTGTAGAAAAGTTTATTTTAATTATAATTATAATTATCAGACATTTCATACACTCAGTGAAAAAGTTTCATTGAAACTTAATTCATAAAATATATGAAGCCTTCTCATCAAATTTAAGAAATTTTTCATATACTGCATTAAATATTTTACTGAAAAATTTCATTAAAACTCATCCAGCAAAATTTCCTCTGAGAAGAGAAAAAAGAATACCATATCGATATCAGATCCTTAATTTTCCCATTAGGCATGGTTAAATATTTAGCGCTCATTTTTAATATGTTCTATATAATACTCAGGGCAATCAACTTGAAGCAAGTAAACCGAATTATTCCTTCAGAGGAATTGTGTGCATTTTGTTTCCGTAAGTCACATATTGATATGATATAATGTTTTTTCTTTTCTTTTAGCTGGACAGTTTTTATGGAAAGTCACATATGTTGGTATGTGCAAATAATTGTATGAGTTGCTAATAATGATGATTCCCCATTATATGGAATATTTTTTTCTTTTTTTTTTTTTTGTCTAAAAAAAAGAAAACTAACATTAAAATTACAATGGGTTTTTAAAAGCAATTACATTTTGTTTTTAATGAGTTTCATAAAAAAGTTCTGGATTCTTTATTGAAAAGGTGTTATATAATTGCGAATATATGTGTATGTGTAGATAATTAAAAAATCGAATAAACAATTTTGCAAATGGAAATAATTAACTTTGTTATCAACAGTTATATAGAGAAAAATGTGGAAAAGTGGGGTTCCGAATCATTTTTAAGCAAAATAGCAATTATATTTTTATAAAGTTATGGCACGTTTTTAAAATAAGGAAACTGCATCCTCATAATGTACAAAATAGCATTATTATTTTTATTTATTTTTTTTTAATTTTTGCAATACTTTTTATTTAATTTTAGAATAGTAAATATAATATTAAACTTACGCATACAATATATTGTAATATCATATATTTTGCATACCATACTTTTGTGATACGAGGACTTATCCTTAGCAACGCATAATAAATTGTATAGGGGAAGTACGACACACTTGATCCGGAAAAAGTTGAAGACGAATATCCTCTAAACTGTTCAATATTTTTATTTATTTTAATTTTTTTTTTTTTGAGAGTTTCTGAAATAGGTATTTTCTATTCTGCAAAAGTCTTCTGGGTTTATAACTTTCTGAGTAATAATTAAAAAATATAAATCGCAATAAAAGAATCAAGTGTGTTATACCATGAATACACTTGATCCCTATATATAACAAACTTGATCCAGGGCATCACAAGATGGAACACGGATTTTTTTTTAATGTGTAATTATACCTTACATAATAGTTTTTCATATTACATAATCAACGTTTTTGTATTTAAAACAGGAACTTTAGAAACCTTTGCTAAGTAAGATCACAAGAAAAGAGAAATTAGAAAATACAGGTGATGGTGTCCAGAAGTTAAAGAAAATTAAAAAAAAAAAAAAATTAGTCTAAAGTGATGAGTGCAATATTTGGACCAATCCATAGAAGAAAAATTTTTTATATGTTCCCATGTGAAAATCGAAATATATATGAACATACATGATCATATATTGATAGGCATACATGATCATATACGTCCATGCATAGTTCAATGTATGACCATACCTGATTTCATATATTTCCGTATACTTTTGGATCCGAAATTTGAGTGTATTTGGAGGTAAATGGCCATATATGATCATATGAGAGCATGCATGAATCATATGTGAGCATATATGGTCATATATGAACATGTGCGGTCATATACCCCCAAATTTCGGATCCGAAGATTTATGGTAATATATGAGATGATGTATGGTCATACATTGAACTATGCATTGACGTATATGATCATGTATGCCCATGCATGACAAGTCTTTCAAAGGATCAAGTGTGTCGCACTATTACATTATTGTTACTTCTGTAGATTTAGAGAATTTCAATTTTCTTTTCTTAGGAGTAAAAGCAAAAAAACTTGTTACCATTTTCAATAAAATGAAATTGCAAAAAGGAAGAATCATACAAACAAACTATAACAATTGCAAAATATTACAATAAGTAAAACGCTGATGATGCATAAATTTTTCTTGCCTAACATTTTGTGTTCATTCAGGCATTTGCGTACAATAAATATTTTTCTCTATATTTTTTGTTACAATCTAATGCAAAATTTTTTATTTATATTTTTTTCATACAACATACATTTTTCTTGCTATTGTTTCGAATTGTTCTAGATCCAAGTTGCATTACAAATAATTGCGAGATATAATACGTAGTAGAGTAAAATTGGAATAATTTATTCAATGCTGCATATTGTGTATTAATACGACTAGATATGTATGTATATAAATCTTAATGGAATGGAATGTAAAGTAAGCTATATTGTTAAGATAAAGACGAACAATAAATTTTTGATGCATCCATATAGAAATTAAGGCCACAAATTGAGAAACAATATAATATATTATGACTTTATTTGTCAAGCAAAGCATATTCTTATATAAAGTAAATATTACTAAAAACCTAGGCGAATTTATACCACTTTATGCGTTTAAATTTCACTTTGCGGAAGAAGCACTGTATGATGGTAATGATAAGCATGAACTGATTTTAATGAAATTTGTAAGGCATTGTACCTGCTTTAAATGAATCCTCTATAGCAAATATTGCACGGAAAAAAGTGCCAAGCGAATTTAAAAGCGCAATTTAGTAGCTGCAGCTACCACCATACTGAATATTTTGGGGTTCGAAGCTACAACTCGGTTGTATCAAGCGAATTTTGTTGTAGAAACCAATCTTCTGTTATACGTAGCAACGGACTTCAGTCATAGCAACAGAATTTAAGTTTGAAACTGATAAAAGTTTTCTTTTTATGTATAAAAATAACTACAAATTTGAGAAAAATTGATAAATTATACAGACTACAGTAACTCGTCTTGCCACTTCTCTTTCGTAGCGAGATGTAGTAGACGCCGCGAGTTGTGGACCCCCATAGGCATTCCAGATCTAAATTTTTATTTTAAATCAGTTGAGATCTTTTGTTAGAATTTTTGCTTTAAAATTTCGTAATTTTAACAAAAATTGTGAAAATTTGTGTATTTAATAAACATGCCTTTTATTAAATACTCTAATTGTAAAATGTATGAAATTACACAAATTTTATCAAATTACACATGCTGACAAAATACCGCTTTTTGCGAGACATCGCTAATTTGATCCCAGCAGAAATTTTGAAGCGGTAAAAATGATTAGTGCATCTTTTCTGCTTCGTTTACTGCTGCTGGGAATTTATAGCTTGCATTAGTGTGTTAAAAAAAGCAATAGAGTTTTGTTTACCACACTTTATCGCGAGAACAAAGCACGAAAGAATGACAATGATAACCGAATTTACTAGTTAAAAGCTTTGATTTCATGCCATTATTTGGAGCTATGATATAAGCGCATATCGGATATCGAAACAAGTGCTTTCACGCGAGCTATCTCGAACAAAAATCATGCCTTATATCAGCAATAATGCAAGCGCTACACTATTTTCTTTCCCCGACGATTCTGCTTCCAAGCAAGCAGTATTTTTTGCTGGGATATGCTATCCAGCAAAAAAAATTGCAAGTAATGCTTTAAAAACTACATCTTTCACTGCTTCACAAGTATCTGTTAGTGTATTTTTACTGCTTTTTTAGAAGCTCTTCTTAACAACGTCAAAAAATCACTTCTTTCACTGCTTCCAAAGTATTAGTTAGAATATTTTGACAGCTTTTTTAGAATTACTTCTGAACAACATACAAAAAATCACTTAAGTATTGCTTCTAAAGAGTAATTGCTCTAAAATTGATCGTAAAAAGTGATTTTGGTATCATTTGGCATTTCCAAACAGAGGGTCGCGGGTTCGATTCCCGGCGGGACCAATCATTTTTTTATTTTTTTTAATTTTTTTTTTGTTTTATTAATTTTTTTTAATATTTTTAATTAATTTGTTTAAATTTAATATTTTTTTAATTTTTTAAAAATATTTATATATGAAAAAATGGTGAGAAATTGCTTTTTATGCACCTCTAGAAATAGTACTGAAAATAATATTTAATTGGAGTGCACCTTTTACACTTGTCTAATAAGTACTTTAATTGAAGTGAATAAGGAATAATATCTCGCACTAACAAAGTGGTGTTTTTATGCCACTCAATTTTCATATCAAAGAATAGCTCAGCGGTAGACTGCTAGACTAGCAATCGTGAGGTCACAAGTTCGATACCCGGTGCCGGCAATAAAAAAGCTTTTGTAAAATAAAGAAAATATAATTTTTTTTAACTTTTAATTAGTGAAAAAGAGCTTCCTTTGCACTCGTTCAAAAAGAGTAAAAAAGTTAAAGTCGGGCATGCCGAATATACAATACCCTACTTCAGTCTGGTTAAAAGCCAACTAATGTTTGGATCCGAAATTCGTATGGGTTAAAATGGGACTTGTGTTAAAATTTTCTATAAAATAATAAAAGAAGAGAAAATCGTAAATATAGCCCATACGGGCGATAGGTCCAAATATGGACCGATTATATTTAGAATCTATCGGCTTTGTTCTCGCGACCATGTTAGTCAGCGAATCAAATATGTACTTACTAGAATCCCCGAGTGCTTTCAAACTCTACACACAAGCTGGCTTACTTTACCCAGGGTATGGCCGCATTGTAATGACCCATAAGCCAATATACTTCGTAAGTACACACAAGTATAGTGGCATGTAAATTAGAAAAAATTTTTGGAGAATTTTAAATATATTTAGTTTCATATACAATTTTTATACACAAGTATCGCATATCGTAAGTACACACAATATGAAGTACACGAAATCGATTACATTGTGTGGACTTACACGTTTTTCTAAAGAGTTATTTCGCAATGTTTTAAAAATTTTTATTTCGAAAATTTTTAGATAAAAAATTAGGGCCAGTTTTATTGTCAGTCCTATGATCGATTTGAAAAGTTTTTACTTAAAAGATATTTAAAGGAACAATTGATATGACTCTTAGGGCCAGTTTAGTTAGAAATTTCTTACTTAAAAAGTATTTAAGACAAATATCGATTTTAGTTCTGACTATGACTATTTCTTGTCCAAATTTATTTCGATTCAACATCTTTTAAGCTACTGTCGACATTGACAACTACTTTGTCACAAATTTAAAAAACAGGTAATTTTGTATTTAAAAAAAACTTTGTCGCATTTTTCAAGTTTTATTTTTGTTTTTCATCACATTTATGTAGCTTTTTATAAATATTATGGAGGTTTTCTTCGAGTGATACTAATATTCAGCAAATTTTTTTTGTAATTTTAGCAATAATTTCTAGATTACAGTTTAAAACAATTTTACTAAAATTTACTAATTTTTTCTAGTAATTTCTTTATACTACAAACCAGTAAATTGCGCTCCTAAAATTACAGAATATACCGCACGGCTCAAAATAATTAAATTTTCAGTAATAACATCAAAATTTTCAGTAGCCATTTCGGACTTTTTTGTTGGGTAGACTAGTTTTATAGTCAGCACAAAGCACGATTTTAAACTCAGATTTTACTTTAGTAAGAAACTTTGTTTGAAAAATTCTTACCGAAAAAAATTTCTTTGTGCTGACTATAATACTGCACCGCATGGGTCTTAAATTTAAAACTGTGTGAAAAAGTTGGCGTTTTTATTCACCAAAAGCACTCAAGTTACTGACTAAATCTTTAAGTTTGTAATCGTCGTTTAAATTTACCCTTTAGTGCATAGTGTTCCTTTGAAGGGGCGAGATTTTTTTTTGTTGTGCGCAACAAAATTATTAAATTAAAACCCGAATCAAGGATATAATTCTTTATACATGTTTTTGCTGTCGGAATAATATTCATTCTTTTATAACTCGTTGAGTTTCAAATTTTAGGTTAATGCAAAAAATATGGAAAAAGTGCTCCAAAAATGTTTATTTCTCCTTATGTAATTAAAAAATATCAAAACAGAATTTGAAAAATGTGAGTTTGCAATGAGTTCTTGTGGAACCAGTTTTGGAATGGATTTGAGAACTGATTTTTTTCTTATATGAAAAATAAAATAAAACATTAGTTCCGTCCGCTTTTACTTAAGGTAAAGGTTTGTAGTTTTACTTTTTTTAATTCATAGTGCGGCCCTTTATAATTTATGAAAAACCAGAATATGGCCCTCGGTGAAAAATCCGTGCCCACCCTTGATATATATATATTATGTTCTATGGTTCCATTAGGAACAAAGGGTCACAAAATATTATTAATATACCTCTACTAAATAAAAAGTATTCTACTTAAAAATCACTGAACGCAATCGAAAATCACTGAAATACTGGACAGTTTTACAATTTTTTGTTTTGTAAATAAACCAAAAATAAAAACTGTAATTTTGGTTTCTAACGAAATTTTAATAGCTTTTTTAAACCATTCCATTGTGCATGCAAATGAATGTCTGAATATCCTCTTTTTTAACCCATTTTTTATTCAATATTTTAAAATTTTAGTTTTTATTATCATTTCCCATGTCATTTTTATTTTTATGCAATTTCGTGTTTGTGTTGTTAGGAAAATCCCATTGAGAAATGACATTTGCACTTTGTCCTCCTTTTCCTGCATTTACCCCACCCAACTTACCACACCACCCACTTACATAATTGTTGTGCACTTTTTGAATATTTCTTCATACTATAACTACACAAATGCACACTGTATCTTGGTATTCTCATCTCATCACATAACATCTCATCTGTGCATAAATATACACATACAATCATCATAGATGTCATTGTTCTCCCTATACTCAATGTATTCAGATTCACTCACAAAAAAGTCAGTAAAAAGAACTAAAAAGAAATTTTGCTACTCTTTTGCAGAAAGTAGAATAAAATATTTTTATTGACAATTTTAACAAACCCAAGGGAATTTACACCAGACTGGGGCAGTTTCGCGCCATTCGAAGACTCTTCAGTGATTAGTTTATTTAATAAAATATTTTAAATTGCCGCTATATGGACTTTATATACAAAATATATCCCCTGGCCGGTACTTGCATCGGCACATCTATAGACTTTTATACATAGCATCGCCTCTTAAGGAGATACACCACAATTTTTATTTTTTATTTCCCAATATTAATTGCACCTGTCAATAATGACGATAAGTAATTTCTGTTAATGGGTGGTAAATTATTCTAAATCAATACCATAAGACAATTAAGTTTTGTGTTAGTGTAATTCAATCAAATCAGAGCTTTGAAGAATTAATTCCTTAATTCACTTTTTCAATTTTGAATTAAAAATTCGATGAATTAATTCACTAAGCACCATATATTGAATGGAATTAATTCATATTTTCTTTCGTTCGATTTATTTTGTTACGAATTAATTCAATTGCAATAGTTCTTTTTATTAAATCAAGTGAATTATTGCACTGGTGAACACGTTCAATTTTATAAATCGAACGCAAAAAAAGAGAATTAAGTGAATTAATTCATTACTGAATTAATTCACTACTGAATTCGTTCATTTTCATTTTCGTTCAGTGAATTAAAAAAAATAAAATTACGTTCAGTGAATTAAAAAAAAATAAAATTACGTTCAGTGAATTAAAAAAAAATAATAAGTTCACTGAATTGAAAATTAATTTTTCAAACTAGTTATATAGTTATATTTTTTTCCAAATTTATCTATATCTGTAAAGTTTTTATTTTTAATAGTAAAAAGCTTTATTTTTGAATTTTTGAAGGTTAATAAACAGCATCTGGTTTCTAATTTGTTACTAGCACACGCTGTAAACTTGCTTATTTAAAAATTTTATTTGTACATTATTGTTTTCTTCTACTGAATGGCAGAAAACAGGCTTTGAATTCAGTGAACTTATTTTATTTTTTTTTAATTCAGTGAACTTATTTTATTTTTTTTTTCAATTCAGTGAACTTATTATTTTTTTTTAATTCACTGAATGCAATTTTAATTTTTTTTTAATTCACTGAATGAAAATGAAATTGAATGAATTCAGTGGTGAATTAATTCAGTAAGGAATTAATTCACTTTTTTTTCCGTTCGATTTATAAAATTGAACGCGTTCACCGGTGAATTAATTCATTTGATTTAATCAAAAGAACTATTGCAATTGAATTAATTCTTTGAATTTGTTGTTTGATGAACGCATTCAGTTGAATGAATTCAGTGAATTACTTTAAGAAAAGGAATTCATTCAATTCTAGAGAAATTTGAATTCGATTGGTAGTGAATTCATTCAAAAATTAATTAATTCTTCAAAGCTCTGAATCAAATAAGGTATAGTTAAAAAGATAACATATAAATATAAAACGGGCATAAAACGCTTTATTCTCCTGGGTATCACAGTATCTTTTTCTAGAAGTCGTTTTAGTTTAGAGTATTAGTAATTGCCTTAATGTCGTCATGATCAGTTAAGATGGGAAGATTTTTGCATAACAAACTTTATTTGGAAAATGGGTAAACAAACTTCCCTGAATGTTCGTGAAGATGTGCTAAAATATTATGAAGAATAAATCAGATCTAGAACTATTTTAAATTTAAGAACGAATTAGTACTTACCCAGTAAAAAATTGTGCTTAGCTGTAAGCAAGTTTTTAAGGGAAACAATTAAAATAATCCCTCACAAACCTGATTATATATTCCATGATTTTTATATAGCGAATTCCCACTTGGAGGTACTAGTTTTGGGAGAAATAAGCGCGGACTTTAGCGCATATAAAACGTTGCAATTTCATGTCTTAGCTCTTCAATAGCAGTTTACTAAATACAGTTTTTAAAATATTACATAATCGAAAACGTCAAATGCAATCGGCAATAATTCTGTAAAACTCATATAGATCGCTTAAAATCAACAATAACAAATTTACTGCATTACAACCTGTATCCTCGTATTAGAGTAAGCTGCTTACACACTAGCTGTGTTTTCGACTTAACTATATCCGTTAACTCATAAAAAAATTCAAAGTGCATAAAAACGCGTTTACGACAAAAACTAACATATTACTTTTCGTATGCACGTTAACTTTCAACACTGATATTTATCAACGTTGAAAAGTCAACGTTTATACATTTTCACATCTAACGCAATTTATTCGCGTTACTTCCTAAAAACTTTTGCTGAAGTACGTTCGATTGTAACGGAAAAATTATAAACATAACCTCTTTAAAATTTGTTTGTACTACCATCGGTTTAACGTAGATTTGCTTTAAATACTTAACGTTGATAGGCATGAGACAAAATACAGCTACTGTATCCTTATAAGAAAAAACATTAAGTATCACTTTAAATTTACTGCCTTATAATTTTGAGTGTATATATGTATAATATAAAAACCGCATACCACTTCAAAGCAATTTTATGAAATTTTGTGCTGCCTAAACCATAAACCGCATTGTTAAGCTGTGAGTGAGTCAACGGTAACAACAAGAAGAACAATCATCTAACCATCCAACCAAACATCACATCATTTTTGATAAAACGTATTTCGAGTGCATTTAATGGTTTTGGGATTTCGTGTTTAAGAAAATTGATATTAAAAATAGTTGTCATATAACAACAAATTCTATTTCACAAAATTTATGACGGTTGAACTTCAAACATGGGACTAATAATTTATTTGGACCAGTTAATTGCACATTTTATTATCATTAATTTAATTCAAAAATGAATCAACTTTGAAATTAATTACATTTTTTGCCAATACCCAAAGCCGCCAAAGTGTAGACTTCAGTTTACAATTCCTTTTTAGCTAAATAACAATTTCTTCATTAAATCAATTGTATTATATCGATAACAAAAAAATATAATTAGCTACTTTCTTTGCCTTTAATCTATTTTGTATAATAAACAATTTCTAAGCGCAAGGGATGTAAAATCAAATTTTCATGAATTTTATAAAATTAACTTTCAAATCAGAAAATAAAAGAATTACTACTTTTTACTGCATATTTAGAAGCAGCTTCTTTTATTTTATATATAACACAATTTTTGTTCGCAATGTTCCACTTCTGTTAGAGTACAACAATACAACATCAACATACAACAACATCATAAACTCTACCTTCTTTTATTGCTAGTACTGCAGTCCTTGTAAAATCATATTTATTTTTTGCTGCGTAGTTATTTTAAAAGGTTTTAAATAGGGATGGAAAAGGCTCGCTAGCTCGGACTCGTGCTCTTTTAAACAAAAGCTCGCTGGTTTTTTAAAATGAGCTAAAAATATTAAGCTCGCTCTTGTGTAATATACAGTCAAAAAAAAAGTCAGTAAAGTCAGCAAAAAATTTTGCTGTGTCAGCAAATTTTTAGTCAGGAGCGTGCTTGCAAAAAAGTTGGTAATTTTATCAAAAGGTTTGCTGAAAATCAGCGAGCAGATTTTTACCAAAAAAATAGTAATCTTCAGCAAAAGTTTTGCTAACATTTAGTCGACTGCAAATGAAAAAAATCCTTGCTAAAATCACTAAACTTTTTGCTGAATATTAGTAGACTGAAAAAACTCAAAAAACTTGTAGCGAAATTTTACTTTAGTTAATTTATTTGCTGAAAATTCAAATATAGAATATGTGTAGAGTTGTTTTTCTTTTTTTGTCATTTCCGTTTCCAGACAAGCTGCGACATCTACATCTTGTCTATCTGGTTGTCGTCGATGCTATGCATGCGGTTATCAGCACAATTTTTGTAGCAAAATAAATTAGTAAAACATTAGTTTAGTGCTAAAAAAATATAACAAAATTTTTTGCTGAAAACGGAATTTCAGCAAAAAAATTGCTGAAAACTAGTACACTTGATATACAAGACGTTTTACCAATTTTTCTACTAACTTATTTTTTTGAGTGTAGCATCCTCACTTCATTAAAACAAGGGAGCACAATAATTTCGCTCTAAAAATTCAAAGGGGCTTCATATGTATATATATTTAATCCTTTAATTCCTAGCGGAACATAGGGCCGCAAAGGGGCTTCATACACCCACAGAAATAAATCAGTAAAAATTTGTAACATACGATATTGCAGAAAAAACTGCTGACATTAGTAAATGTTTTTGCTAAATACTAGTAAAATAATAACAGCAAAAATAAAACTAAAATTTACAAAATTGTAATTATAATTTCACAATTTTCTTGAGCGTAAGGTTTGTTTTTTATATATAAAAATTCTTTATTTTCGATATTTCGCTTCTCCATAGTGTAGCATCTTCAGGAAATAACAATTAAATTAATAAATTAACAAATTATAAAAAAAAAAAAAAAAAAAAAAAATTTCAAATTGTTTATAATTTGTTAATTTATTAATTTAATTGTTATTTCCTGAAGATGCCACACAATGGAGTAGCGAAATATCGAAAATAAAGAATTTTTTATATATAAAAAACAAACCTTACGCTCAAGAAAATTGTGAAATTAAAAATTGAAAAAGAAGGTTAAATAAACGACAAAAATTGTAATTATATTTAAGTTAACTTTTAGTTAATTGAAAATGACAAATCTACAGAAAAAACACATCACCATGTCCAACTTATTTTCTTAAATAATTAAAGGCCTTAACCTTTTCAGCCCCAAAGTTGCCTACAAGCAACTTCGTTGTTATGTCTCTACACCCAGAAAACAGATTCAGTTCTGATAACCCCATTTGTTGCCAATCGCATGGTTCGGTTGTGGTAGCCGAATTTTTCAGTTGTGGCATAAGAAAACCAATTGGGACGGGACTAATTTGACTGTGACAACGGAATTTCAGTTGTATCAACAATAATTCTGTACCAACAACCGAAAAATTCATTTGTTGCAACTGAACCATTCGATTGGCAACAAATGGGGTTGTCAGCACCGAATCTATTTTCTGGGTGTATAACTCCCGTTATATTTATTTATTTTTTTTATAACGAATTTTTTTAATCAGTAGAATTGCAGTTCCACGATAGCTGTTTATAATTTCATATGGCAGGCTTCGATAGTGTTCATTTGCGAAAGGTTTTTCATACACACACATTTTTACTCACAGCAATATTTGAGGAAAAAAATGTTCGTTTAAATTAGTCTCAAAAATTGTGTGATGAATAAAATTCAAATAATCAAAAAATTTTATGTATAGTTTAGTAATAGAAAAAATATAAAATTATGTGTAAATTCATAAATTTCTTATAAAGTTACCCAGTGTAGAAAATCATTACCAGATATGTGGTTATGTAACTGCATACTTGGTAATGGTAAGTAGTTACTTTTGTTATTACCTTTATATGGCGATGTCGCGAAAATTAATGAGTTGTCGTTACATACCAGCATACGAAAAATCAAAAAATATATCGTTACCTATGTGCTTACCAGTACTGACAAAAATAATGAGTCTAAAAATAGATTTTCAAAAAAATAAATTATACAAAAAAAAATATTTTTTATTGTATTTTTTTTTTAAATAAAATTTGCTGGTGCGGGAATCGAACCTGGGTCTACAGATTGCCAGTCAACAGCTCTACCATCTGAGCTATATCGACATGTAATATTTAATAGATAAAAACATAATTGAACTGCTGCACACAAGTAAGCTTACTCGCCAACATACAAAAAATCAAAAAATATGTGGTTACATATATCCTTACCAGTGTTTAAAAAATATTGAGTCTAAAAATAGATTTCAAAAAATTTTCAAAAATTTTAAAAAATTATTTTCTATTTGAAATAATGATAAAAATAAGTCATTATCAGTAACTCATTATTATATGTTTAAAAATAATGAAGAAGGTAAGTGGGTGTCATTACTGGTACTCCAAAAAAAATTGATATGTAATTACCGTTTCTACACTGGGTATAGGAGGCTTATTAAACAAATTTTGCATGGAAAATTTGTTTTTTAAGCCTCCTATAACTTCATAAAGCAATTCTGAATTTACACATTAGAATTAAAAAAATCTTAACCCGTTCGCGACCGGCAGCATGTTAATGTTTGAACTTTAATTCCAAATATCTCCGCTAGGGGGTGCTGCAAGCCCATAAGAATAATAAAAAATATTTCTTTGTTATAGATCCTCATTCACACTAAGTTTGGTAGGAAAATTCCCAGCCATTTAAAATTGGGGTCGAAAGGGTTAAGTACGCTATTTCAAATAGTAGTACGCTATTTCAAATAGTAGTAGTTCTTAAAATGTAGCAAAAAAAATTGCCTGCATGTTTACTTTTTTATTTCGGAAAATTTCAAAATAGTTAATAAACCATTCCCAAATTAATTCAGAAAACTAAGTAGAAAAACTCAACTACAGCATTTCTAATTTAAAATTGTTAATACTCAATTTATTTTGAACTACCAGTTTTTTTACTCAAAGGCCTTAATACCCATATCTTATACCAAAGTTTGGTGGTTATTATTTGCAAAAAAGAAAATTTTTCATCATTATACATGGGTTATTATTTATGTATATTTTGAGCATAACAATGAAAGAACAGAATTTTTTTTATTGAAAATGTCTTTATTGTTTTTAAAAATATTCTCCTCTATGATCTATACAGTTTGTCCTTTTTTCGGTGAAAGCGATTTTACAAATTTTATATTTTTTCGAATTTTATTAACCATGTGTCCATAATTGTCGCCTTAGAATTAACGCTGATCATTTTGGCGACTGTTTGTAATTTATGCAGCTTGTTTTTCTAATGACTTACATACAAATATTGTTGAATATTATTTTTCTTCTACATATTAATTCTTTTTCAGTTGAAATCAAAAAAACTGAAGTACTACTTTTGTCCGATTACTGAAAGTCCAACTAAAATTTAGCTAACAGTTAAATTGAAATTTAATGTAGGAAACAGCAACAAATGTGTCAGATAAAGGCTTTGCTAATAGCTAACGGAATATTGTGTGCAAATGATGCTAAAAGAACTAACAAATATTGAATACAGCAGTTCTCTAAGTGTAGTATAATTCAACCCTAATGAAATTTCAATGCCAACGAAAATCTCCCAAGTATGGTTTAAACATATAAAAAAGTTTTGGTGTTGGTTAAGGATGTTGTAAATTTTTGCTTTTTTTCTTTTTGGAAGAGGTAAAACTCTGGCGGTTTTAGCAACAAGATTTAATAGTCCAAAAGGACGTTAGTTTTATTTTTTTAGTAAAAATTGTTATATATGGGACCACCCACTTCCACCAAAGTTGTTCTAACCTAGTGTCTTAACATACAATAAAATTATAGCATACAATTGTCAAAATAATTTCATCTCAAGTGAAGACACTTAATTTAAATGTTATTGAAATATCGTGATATCGTTGACATACAAGCGGCTCTTCCAATGATGTGCGCCATCAAATGTCACTTTAATTTTCATTTTAATTTCACATTCAAAACAACATAAATCTAAGTAAACAAAAGAGGCAAGCTGCCTGTTCTTGAACTTAAAATCCGTACGTCAATTCGGCAACATTTGCGAAAAATGAGACACACAGGAGATTGGAAAATAAACAAAAATATAAAAACAGAATGATTTTATGTGTCTGTGTTGATCACTTCTCAGTAAAAAAAAAAAAACAATAACAGAAAGCTGAATAGGAAAGAAAACTTTAACCATCTAACTCTTAAATAGGGGTAAAAAGTCCCTTGAAGAGTTAGTGGGTTGAAATGTTCCACAAAAATGTTAAACATAGTGTTTTACATAGGTTCGTTGAACATATCCCATACCTAAAATCGGAGATTCACATGGTTTTATATGCTGATTCACAATGAACATTTGAAAAAGGGGTGAAATTTTAAAAGGTTTATTCTTTTTCTTAACCTCAAACCTACTAAACTAAAGTTGATAAAAGAAAATATGCGCTTAAAATATGAAGTAAAAAATGCAAAATACGCACTTAAATATGCACTAAAATCGAAAAATATGCACTAAAGATCCAAGAATAAACGCTTAAAACCAAAAAATTCACTTTAAATTTATCGATTTTTAAAAATCATATTTATTACTCGAGAGTTTTTGGTTAAAAAGTAAATCCAATATAAATGTCTAAGCAGATGACAAGTTGATGTTTTCTTTCGAGATAAGTACAAGGTTAAGGTTTGCAAATTCTTCCTTTTCTTTATTTTTCATTAAATCTTATTTTTAGTTTTTAAAAAAAATATGCAATTTAATAAAAAAAATGTGCAAAAATATGCAATAAATATCATAAAATATGCACTTAAAAGCAAAATATGCAAAAATATGCATTTAAAACAAAATATGCAAAAATATACAACAACAAATCGATGCCATTTTGCTGCAAATTCTTTGATTCGGAAAACTATTTGGTCAAAATCATTTTTGGATTAATGACTACAAACATGCATTTGCATGAAAGTCGCTGCCCTGTTAATTAAAATATTAATTGCAACTGTATATATGACACTAAAACAACACTGTACTGATAAGTTTAATTATTTAGTATTTGTAGAAAAAATAATAAGTTATATCTCAGCAAGGAAATGGAACTACACTCAAAAAAATAAGTTAGTAGATAAATTAGTAAAACGTCTTGTATATCAAGTGTACTAGTTTTCAGCAATTCTTTTGCTGAAATTCCGTTTTCAGCAAAAATTTTAGTTATATTTTTTTAGCACTAAACTAATTTTGAACTAATGTTTTACTAATTTATTTTGCTACAAAAATTGTGCTGATAACCGCATTCATAGCGTGGACGACAACCAGATAAACAAGATGTAGATGTCGCAGCTCGTTTGGAAACGGAAATGACAAAAAAAGAAAAACAACTCTACACATATTCTATATTTAAATTTTCAGCAAATAAATTAACTAAAGTTTTTTTTCAGTCTACTGATATTCAGCAAAAAGTTTAGTGATTTTAGCAAGGATTTTTTTCATTTGCAGTCGACTAAGTGTTAGCAAAACTTTTGCTGAAGATTACTATTTTTTTGGTAAAATCAGCTCGCTGATTTTCAGCAAACCTTTTGCTGAAATTACCAACTTTTTTGCAAGCACGCTCCAATCTCGGTTGGCAAAAAATTCCGTTGCTACAACGGAATTGTTCTGAGAGTGTACTCAGGTAGAAATTGACGATGTTACAACAAAAATTGTACTGGGAGAACACTGTTTTTTACGAAAAAAACGTGCTTTGCCATTAGTGTTTTCAGAAAATCAACGAGTTTTTTAATTTACTAAAATTTTAATTTTTATAAATTTTATGTATTTTTACCTATATTACACAATTGTTTATGCAAGAGAGATTGTTTTGAATAAGTTCATCTTCTCAGACTAACGGAATCAGCGCTGCCAACTTTGACGATTTGTCTCCATTTTGACGATTTTTAAAGTGAAATTCGATGAAATAACGATTGACGATTTTACAAAACTTCATGTATGAAATATGACGATTTTTTAAAAATGAATTAATTTTTATAGTTTATTTTAAAAAACGTAATTTTGTTTAAAAAAAAACAAGAAGCATTAATAGGATTTCAAATTATATTTCTAGGAGAATTCCAATGTTCCATGAGAATCGTTGATAATTTTGAATTTTACTAAATCAAGATTTCTTTTGAACATATTAACATATTTTAGACTGAATAAAACGTAAATGTCAAAAAAGCCGTCATATAAATTAATGTTTAATTTCCGAATAGTTAATAGGAGAGCATAGTGAAATGTGGAACTTCCAACAATTTCGCAAAATCCATCAAAATTTTAAGTGAATTGTATTCTGTTACAATAGAGAGTCCAGGACCCTCAAAATAAGCCAAGCAAATATTCTTAGTAGATTTTGAAGCAGGATCAGTTTTCCACTTTACCCTACTGAGAGCAGCCAGCAGGGCTTAAAAAAGGTTATTAATTTTGAATTAATTCGCATAAAAATGTATTCATTTAATGAATCAGTGAATAATTTATAATAATTTTAAATCAATGATATTGAATAAAGTAGTATAATGATTTGATTTAATTTTGATTCGATTGAATAATTTGTTTCAAGGGACAATTCGCGAAATACAAATCAAATCAGAGCTTAGAAGAATTGATTCAAAAATAATTATTTTCATTAAGAAAAGCTGATTTATAAATTCGAAAACAAAAAAATTTTAAGATATTTCTCACGAATTATTTTTATATTTTTTACTCGCGAATTACTGTCAATTTTTTCATTCGTTTGTAGGACTCTATTTCAATTCAAAATATTGATTTATTAAGGAAAAATTTAATTTTGTATTTAAAGTTATGATTAAATCAATGAAATTAATGAAACTTTATTTCTTACAGACGCAATTTTATATCCGGAATAAAAAAATTGTAATTCACGCGAATCAAAAAAATCAACATACATATAATTCGCGAATCAAAAATAATTTGTATTACTGATAATTAAATTATATTTTTAAAGGTCTGAATCATTTCTAGTTGAAATGAATTAATTCATTAGATTCTGTGAAAAGATATTGATTTGAATAAAGTAGGAAAATACAATCAATTGAAATGAGTTTTGCGAATCGATTCTTACAAAATTTAATCAGATTTATAAATGGAATTAAGGATTTATGTCTTTAAAGGTCTGGAAGCCAGTAATGAAGAACTAATTACACTATGCGAAATAGGCAAAAAATATTTTTTCTTCATACATTTATTTTTACCGGCAAAACTGTTGAGTATATAGAAAAACGTTATATGAACAGATTAAAGGAATTGTAATTTTTAATTTTTTTAAAATTGTTTGAGCAAAATCGGACTAGTGGTTCTCGAGTTATGTCAAAAAAAAAACCACCAAAGGTGACAATTGCCCCTATACGATAGCTACTTACTTCAAATCGATATATCTCGATTCCTAGACTTGACCCAGCAAAACGCCGGGACACGTATAACTTCTTTTTTACCGATATAACTTTCTCCGGTAGTTTGAACCCTTCCCGATCACCCTACCATTTGTCTCACAGTGTTATTGGGACACATTTTTAGATAAAAATGTGAAATTGTAACAAATAAACTACGTAATAGGCTTTTTAAGAAAACGCTTCCTTTTTTAATTGAAATATAAGGAGTTTTTTGATTGAAGATTTTTTGACGATTTATCATTTAAAAAATGACAATTTTGACGATTTATTTCACCAAAAATGACGATTTTCCAACAAAATGGGTTGGCAACACTGAACGGAATTATTCCATGTGGTATTAAAAAATTTAAAATTGGGGGCACTCTATTTTTTCCTAAAAATGGGCATAAGGTAACGCGGCTCTCCCACAATACCACCACTGAGAACCAAATAGATCAAATATGTCATACACGGGCAAATTCGGCCGTCAACTAATTTCGTGCGGCCCTTCATTAATTTTAAAAAAATTTAAATTTTAAACGAAATTAAAAAAAAATTAAATTAAATTAAAAAAAAAACTAAAATCAGAATTTAAAAATATATATAATATAAAAAACAGCGATAATAAATTAAACATCCTTAACAAATTACACCGATCAACAAATATCGACTTTTTTGCACACACTTCCTCTAAAACATTTTAAAGTATTTTCGCTTCCTACATGCGAATATTAAGCGAAAAATTCCTCTTCCTTATTTAAACCTTAAGCCTGTGAAAATTACTTTACGGGTCAATATGACGTAGGAGTCTCTTATTTTTATGAGTTTGAATTTAAAAAATTATCCTTCATTTTTGGAAATGTTAAGGCTGTGCTACGGACCTGGTAAGGATCTCTAAAATCTACTTTTGAAAATTTTCCTTGAAGCACTTCAATTTGGTAACTAGACACAATAAAATTTTATTCATACCCTCACAGAAATAAACCTGCGAAAATAGTAAAACAATTAGAAGCTTTTTCTGCTATTTTAACAAGTTTATTATTTAAAAGTGACTGCAGAAATATTTTTTTGTAGAATTTTGCTAAATATTAGTAAGATTAGAAGAGCAAAAAGAAACTGTTAAATATAATAATAGTCATCCTGCTCAAATCAACAGAAATACATGATGAAACATAGTAGACTGCCGATTTCACAAAAATAGATTTTTATTCTGTTAAGACAATTTAAAATATTTTGTGTTGTTTTTATTCTACTAATATTCAGCAAAATTTGTTGTTGATTCTAGCAGAATAAAATTTTGTTTCAATTATTTCAGCAGTTTTTTATGCAAGGTAATTTTTAACTAATTTTTAGCAGCTTTAGCAAAACTTGTTACAGACTTTTTCTCTATTAGTGTACTTAACCTGGCCAACCATACGACTTTTTAAAGGCTTGTGCCGTATTGGATTTTTATGACGATTTTAAAGAAAACAATTCCACCATATCCCAATTATTTAATATGATATTATTAATCTGATATTCAACTTTAGATTAGAGTTTCCATAATTTATTTTTCTAGAGTTCCCAGCAAACGAGCCCAAAAATTAATCAGAAAAGTGCATAAAATATACTATTAAGCATTAACTTGTATAAAGTGGTGTATCCAAAAGAGCCTTTTTTTTATTCAAAAACGACTAAAAGAAATATTTTAAAAAACTCTTTAGGCCCAAAAAATGTATATTTTTGAGTCAGTTTTGAATTGTTCACATAATATTAAAATTTATTTACATTTCTGAGTCGTTTCTAAATCATCTTTGGATTTAAACATTTGCCTCAAAATTTTGTGCCTTTTATGATTGGTTTTACTAAAACTAATATTTTCGTCCAAAAAATGTGCAATTTTTGACAAATACAATAAGTTGAACCCTAGAAGTGCATTGTTAGTAGATTAGACTAACATCAACCGTGCTTTACAAATAGCGTGAAAAATAGCGATGCACTTCTACACACATAATAATCCATGCATAGAAATACGAAATTCATGTCAAAACAACAAAAACTTTCGTAAGATAAACCATTTTTCGTATATTTTACGAAATTTTTTGTTATTTTGACATTTTTTCGTAATTTTATGCATGGATTATTATCAGTGTAGGGTTAAAATTTAAAAAATATGTGCTTTGTTTTAATATTTTTTGACTTACTGAATAAAAGTATCCGAAATTTCTGGCTGGGTTATCAGTCTTGTGATTGAATTTTGAAAATTTAAGAATTAATTTAATGCCATCAGATCCTGAGGAGTTTGATATTTTAACTTTCGATGCGAAAATGAGTTTTACACTTTATTTGCATTCAAATTTTCTATAAAAATTACAGGGGTTTTCATAAAAACTCGCATTCTACTCGTAAACGGTGTAAACCTGGTATGTTTATGAGTTTAATGTCAAACTCCATATGTAAAAACGAGTAAAAAGGTTAAAGTCGGGCATGCCGACTATACAATACCCTACACCAGTCTGGTGTATTGTTTGGATCCGAAATTCGAATGGGTTAAAATGGGGCTTGTGTCAAAATTTTCTATAATGTGAGTCAGCGCACCAAATTTCATTAAAATATCTTAATATTTGCGACCTGCAGTTTGTAACCAAGCCAATTTTGAGGGGACCCTTATATGGGCACTAGTTCTAAACATGGACCGATGTTCACCAAAATCAATAGGCTTCGTCCTTGGGCCAACATAGGTCTTTGTACCAAATTTCATCAAAATATCTTAATATTTGCGACCTGCAGCGTATAAACAATATAATTTTGGTGGGACCCTTATATGGGCACTAGGTCTAAACATGGACCGATGTTCACCAAAATCAATAGGCTGCGTTATTGGGCCAATATAGGTCTGTGTACCAAATTTCATCAAAATATCTTAATATTTACGACCTGCAGCGTATAAACAGTATAATTTTGGTAGGACCCTTATATGGGCACTAGGTCTAAACATGGACCGATGTTCACCAAAATCAATAGGCTGCGTTATTGGGCCAATATAGGTCTGTGTACCAAATTTCATCAAAATATCTTAATATTTACGACCTGCAGCGTATAAACAGTATAATTTTGGTAGGACCCTTATATGGGCACTAGGTCTAAACATGGACCGATATTCACCAAAATCAATAGGCTACGTTATTGGGCTAACATAGGTCTGTGTACCAAATTTCGTCAAAATATCTTAATATTTACGACCTGCAGCGTATAAACAATATAATTTTGGTAGGACCCTTATATGGGCACTAGGTCTAAACATGGACCGATGTTCACCAAAATCAAACTTGTTCGTTCTTGGGCCAACATAGTTCTGCGTACCAAATTTCATAGAAATATCTGAATATTTGCGACCTATAGAGTGCGCACAAGATTGCATGGACAGACAGACAGACGGACGGACGGACGGACAGACGGACATCGTTAAATCGAAATAAAAAAAAATTCTGAACCGATCGGTATACTATAAGGTGGGTCTACGACCAATATTTTTTGGTGTTACAAACATCAGCACAAACTTATAATACCCTGACCACATAGTGGTGTAGGGTATAATGACCACATAGTGGTGTAGGGTATAAATATAGTTTGTATTTATACAAGGTTTACAAGACATTTACGAGTTTATATGAAAACCTCTTATATTTTTATTATATTTTTCTACGTTTTGTACATTTCAATAAATAAACAAGGGATCAAAATCCATTAAGTAAATTTAGAAATATTTGAAAAATTGTTGAAACCCTTAAATCAAATTTTTGAATTCAGATTCGTATTAAAGAGGGCAAAATATTTTAAAAACATTTATTGAGTCTGTGCCTATATTTTTAAATATATTCGAGATCAAAAATATAAAAAAAAATCATAAAAATATAAAAGATTTTGATGTACTTCTCCGAAAATTTTGACTTATAAGGCATCTCCCTGGGTGAGGGGTTAAAAAAAGAACGACCCACTACGTGAAGGCTATTCAATGGACCTCTTTTGACTTTAGATCCGGGCTTAGGAAACCAAAATACTTAAAAAAGTTTTAGCAGACAGCTGTACAAAAAATTAATTTTTGTCGAGTAATGTATTAATTGGTGCGGCCCTCCGTAAGTTTGCGAAATTTCAAATTTGGCCCTTCAAGCCATTTATGTGCCCATACTGAATAAGTTCATATGTGTTAGTGCTAAATGCAGTAACATGCTGTGCGATGTAAGACATAGAAGAGGTGCGGATATATCAGCGGAACACTACCTTCTCACCGCGAAAATCCATATTGGTGTGAAGATTTTTAGTAAATTTGATAAACCAAACAGAATCAAATTTAAGGTAAACAAACTCAGATCCCTGAACAACGAAATGGATTCATCAATGCTGTCAGTGAACAACTGGTTGCCGTAAATGACTCCTGCTTACGAAACCTTTCGAGAGTCTTAAATCAAAATGATGACTTTATATTTCCGCAATCGTGGACTCTCATAGACGACAGAGCCAAACATAGGAATTGGCTAACCGCAAACAAAAGTGCAGATGAAAGAAGAAGTATAAGCAGCGAATATTGGCAACTAGATAAGCAAATTAAACGCGCAATAGGAGATTACAATGGGAAGGCAGCTGGTAGTGATAATATTTCAGTGGATATGTTAAATAGAAACCTCCAACATTTTGCTGCCATTCTTCATCCACTTTTTAATAAAATCTGGTCATCTCAAATATTTCCCACAGATTGGCTTCAAGGAACAATAGTTAAGCTACATAAAAAAGGTGGATTGTAATAACTAGAGAGGCATAACTATTATTTCATCAGTTACGTAAACTTTTATGAAAGAAATACTTGAACGTCTGGTTGAATGTATTGATGATAAATTACGTAGTCAAAAAGCCGGATTCCGTGCAGAAAGATCGTGTAAATCAATACGCTTAGAATTATAATTTAAATCAGATCCCCATTATACACCATATTTGTCTACTATGAAAAAGCTTTCCACTCAATTAGCAGAGAATGCATTTGGGCGGACTTGCGGAACATTCATGCCTAACAAAATTATCTCGCTAATACGCAGTAGTTAAGAAGGATTCAGTAGCAGTGTCCTTCACGTTGGTAAGATGTCAACACCAGTGACAACACATGGTTTAGCGAAAGATATTTTCGCAGTTAGAGGTAGTTCTGAACAACACCCAACAAATCACTTAATTATTGATTTTAAAGAATTTTTCTTGCTCGGATACAGTTTATTTATAAACAGGTGATCACTAATTTAATTCCTGGCGGACGCAATATTTTTATAAATAAATTTCTTTTTTTTTTTTAATATTTAATTTGTTTAAATTCAATATTTTTAATTTTGCAATTTTTAAACATATGTATATAAAACAGAAATAATGACAAAATGCTTTTTGTGCAATTGAGGCAACATTTGCGGAAAGTTTTGCTGCACTTCTTTAATTCGTAAAAAAGTGCAGCTGAAGCATATTGATTGCTCAACATGCTACACCCAGAAAACAGATTCGTGCTTACAACCGAATTTATTACCAATCGAATGTTTCGGTTGTTACTACAGAATTTTTCAGTTGTGACTACCGAAATATGGTTGAGCCAATATAAATTTTGTTGCCATTATCAAACAACTATTTACTCTATTGATATTCAGTTGCCACAACTAAAAATTTCGGTCACGGCATGAACCGTTCGGGTGGAAATAAATTCAGTTGTAATCACGAATCTGTTTTCTCTGTGTAGAGATGGTTAATGGACTTCAGAAGTGGTGATTTTGGCACGGAAGACAAAGACCACATTTGGCTGAGCCAAAAAGTTCGAAGAGATGAATTGAAGGAATCCAAGAAGAGCTTGAAAAATTATTGGCAGTTATTCAAGGCAAGGAAATTGGGTTCCACACGAGTTGAAGCCGGGAGACGTTGAAAGACGATTTTATATGTGCGAAATACTGCTGGAACGCCATAAAAAGAAGTCATTTGTAACGGCATCTGAATATACTACTCTTCCTCTTTAAAATGATTTTTGAATTCTTTTGATAACATATTTTTTTACAGATATATCGTTTATTGAAATTTGGGCCTTCACCGCAATTTCAAAGTAAAATTGTAAAAAAAATAAAAGACCCAAATTTCAAAAAACGATATATCCGTAAAAAAATATGTTATCAAAAGAATTCAAAACCTATTTTAAAGAGGAAGAGTAGTATATTCAGATGCCGTTACAAATCTTGTTAAAAATATTTTTCGAGGAAACATACGATTCGAAATATTTTGAAGAAAAGTAAAGTTTTTCCCATTTATATAGCTCGAAAGTCTGATATGGAAGGTCATTTCTGAGGCCAGATTTAGATTAAGCGAACCTTTTGCTTTCTGAAAAGTATACTTTAGTCCCCTTGTCCGATATTTTTATGCCTGCATTTGTAAGTTTCCTCAAGTGCTGACATTTACTCAATAATGCTCCCCACTGTATGTATTTTGAAAAGAAAAAACTTTTAATAGACTTTTTTTTAAATTAAAAAAATATTTAGCTAATTTTAACAACACGATTTTCAAAAATTTGCAGTTTGGTTTTTAAGTCAGCAGTTAAAATTAGTTAAAAATTCATTAATTAAATGTGAACAGCAAAAATGTTTCCGAAAGTATATAATTTTACTATTTTTTTTTTAGTACAAAAATAGTAAAGTGAAATTGAAAAGCGCTTGAAAATTTTTCTTCTAGTTTCTGCTAGAGATGGGCACGTGAGTGAATATTCACTCACACTCACTCACGCTCACGAGAAAAAAATTCTAATCACGCACAATCACTCACGACAAAAAAATTACTACTCACACTCACACACGCTCACGTGAGTAAATTGAACTTTCAGTCACTCACGCGTGATCACGCGTGATTCACGTGAATCACGCAAATTCACGAAACAAAATAATATTCAAAAATTAAGAAAAATTAAACTTGAAAATGTGCCCAGTATAGGGTTTGGGGTTCGGAAATTCCCGGGCGGTATTTCCCGAAAAAAGTTTGACGGGAATCCCCAGGAAAAATTTTTTCCAATCGGTTTCAAACCACACTAGTTCTGCAACTGGTTCCACTGCAACCGATTCCATGAAACTGGTTCCGGAACCATGACTGACGTAGAATCAGTTCTAGAACTAGTTCCAATACTGATTCTATTGCAACCGGTTTCACTTTTGTGCTATAGAAGTGGTTGCTTTTGGGACAATTTCAAACAAAAATCATCGGTATTAGAATTGAGAGTAGAACGGTCTGTAAATAAAAGGTATATATAACAGAAACTTTTGGAACAGAAACTTTAGTGGGTAAGTAATTACTATTGCAAAGAATTTTATGCACTTAAAAATGGTAAATATGCGCCTAAAATATGCGGCTAAAAAAGAAAAATATGCACTAAAAATATAAGAAATATGCATTAAAAATATAAGAAATATGCACTAAAACTATTATTTTTGCAAATGTTTTCAACTTTAGCTTAAGTAGATCATCATCAATGTTAACCCCTCAAGGCAAACGACACTGATGATGGTTATGTAGCGAATGCCGAAAATATGTATTCTGTTTTGCTGGCCTTATCGAATTCTTTCAAAATTTTTTATTCTTTGTAATTTACTTATGAAAATTTTATCATCTTTCTTTAATTTGAAAAATAACTTAAACAGAAAGCGATATTAATTTATGATCTAAAATCGAACTAAAAATATTCATTTACCAAATTAAAAGATCAAATATACATACCATTCATTCAAAAATAATGCACTTTAAAACTAAAAAATATACTGAAGTTAGTTATTTTGCAAACAGACACACAACTCGAAGATTTTCCTTAGTTCAATAAGGTTTTTAAGAATGTTTATTTTGATTGAATCAAAATATGAAAATTTAAATTTTTTATATTTTTTTACAAAATAAAAAATGCTCCTAAAAATTAAAAATGTGCACAAATATGAAATAAAAAGCACAAAATATACATTAAAAACGCACCAAATATGCATTTAAAGTCAAAATATGCAAAAACATGTATTTTTGACAAAATATGCAATTACAAATCGATGCCATTTTGTTCCAAATTTGATGATTCGGATAAAAATTTAGTCCATATTAGTTTTGGACTATCGAGAAAAAACATGCATTTGCATGGAATTCCTTGCCCTAGTAATTTCCAATATCACATATAAACCCGTATTCATATAAACCCGTATTCTACTCATAAACGGTGTAAACCTGTATTTTTAACTTGGCAAATTATATTTTAGCTTGAAACTTGACAAGACCTAAATTAACTTGGCATAGATTTTTTTGACTTGATAAGAGAACTATTTAAATGTCTTACAAAAAGTAGACAGTTAAACCGAAATTCATTGATTTAAATATTTCCATTCTTTCATCCTTAAAATTGACGTTCTACATAAAATACGACTTAAATGCTTCCTACAACATATTAATAAAACAAATCAAAATAAAAAAATGTTACCAAAAAACTGATACTTTTCGATTTTCATTCTCTTTTCCCGGGAAACCCTAGTCGAGTATGAAATTTTGCCATTTATTTTGTATTAAAAATACCCAAAAATATAAAGTCGCCTAAAAAAATTACTTGAAAATATGAATAAAAAGCCCAAAAAAACAGCTTCAGTCGTTAAAATTCGACTCACGCACGCTCACTCACGCAAAAATTTTACTCACGAACAATTTTCTTCTACTCACACTCACTCACGTTCACGTGAGTAAATTAAGGTTTTACTCACACGTGAATCACGCAAAATTCTGCTCACGTGCCCATCTCTAGTTTCTACCAACAAACTTTTTGAGTGTATTAATAATTACTCATTACTGAAATATTGCTTTTAGATAATGATTGCTAAACAAAAGATATGTTTATGAAAGATTTGGCGGATGGTGCATTAAAATATTTTAAGAATTTAAAATAATAAAGTTCTGAAAGCATTTAATCCCCTTCTTGTGATATATTTATTCCAATTTAAATCAAATCTAGGAATATCCCTCAATGGATTTGCCCTTTCATTGACCTAGCCTGATCCGTCTCGCTTTGTAAAAATAGGGGGTTACTTTTGTCCTTCTGCCATTAATAGTTATGTTTAATAAAATAGTTTTAAACTTTTTTTATATATTCGAATTGTTTTTTTTTTAACATTTCTGTAGAATTGTATCTACAATTCTATATTTCCTCTACATTTAATCGAAAATATTTGGTTGTTGAACACTTACTTCGGTTAATTGTTGATTTTCATTTACTATTCAAATTTTATATTAAATAGATGACCACCTTCGATGATTTTGTTGATTTATAGTTGAATTCCGTTCGCTCTTGGCATTCACCGCGTGCCTTATGATCAAAATACATATAGGCCTACAGTGGATACCAGGAGAAAAACGTATAACGACGACACGTTCACACAAACAAACATTTATTTTTACAAACTTTTATTCACTATTTCACAATAATATTTTTAAAAAGTAACCGGTTTTCAAGGGTGGAATGCTTTTGTATGCAAATGAGGCTATATAGTTTTAAGTTTTTGTGTTTTATTAAAATTATTTTATATTTTTTATTAATAAAATTTAAAAATTAATTGGTTTTATTTGAAATTGATATTTTAAGATTTATATTATTTTTAAACTCGATTCTTTAGACCACGTCAAATTTATTTTGGCGATGTTATCCTTGCCGCGTTTATGATCACACTGTGTTGGTTTATCGATGAGCATGAGCATAAAACTACTTGTATGAAGAACCTTTTTATTAGGTCATGTTCTTCGTTAAGGATTCTAGTAATTACCTTGCAACTTATAGGGGTTACTTTGAAAAGGGATCTCTGTGATCTCTCTTTAATCATGAACTCTTTTTGTTTAATTTTATTTTAATCTCTCTTTCTCTCTGTAGTAATTTTTTTAGGTAGAAAACATGATTAAATCCTGTTTTGTTTTAATTGAAACAGGGTGCAGCAGCTGCTACCAATATTTTCTATTGATATTGTTTGTTATTGTTTATGTTTGCATTTTGGATTTGTCATTTTTTGCATTATTGACATTTATAGAAAAATCACTGCTTCGTAGAAACAATGTACTTAGGGTTTACCCAACAAAAAGTTGATATACCAAATAAGTGGCTATACGATACAATTAAAATTGTTTAAAAGTTGTAATTCGGCGTCAGAAGAAGTTAGTTTTGTTAGACGAACAATGGACTTCATACTAAAAGTTTTTGAGTTAACTATTAGTTAACCTAAACATTTTTACCCAAGATTTTATACTGACGGTTTATAAGTCAAATATTAGTTAACCAATAAATTGTTATTGCTTTAAACATAACTTTTGGAGAATTTTCTTTTTTTTACAGTTAGGTTAAAGTTAAGCCAGCAGTGTAAGACCCAGCGTTAATTGTTTTGTATAAGATATTTGGCATTTTCTTTGGTTTTATACACTCAAGGAACTGTTGCAGTCAAGATTTGTTAGTTCTATGAGTTGCACTTCAGTTCAGTTATTTCACGTGAAAAAAAAAATTAAGTTGTAGAAATATTAACTTTATCTGTAAGTCATTCTAAAAATACCAAATTATAAAAATTTAAGGAGAATTCGTAACATTCATTTTGTGCAGTCATTTTGATAACATACTATTACAAAAATTATAGTTATCTTTTATTTGCTTTGACTAATTTTTTTTGTTTATTTCATTTACATTCAAAAACAAATGAATATGTCGTATTTAATAATATTTTTTTGGTTCTGTTTTCAAGTGAAATTTCATTTGTTTTTAAATACATTTGCAGCGTTCATAACATTTATAATATTCTAAATCTCATTATCACACCAGACCGTTAGCTACCCTAACAGAAAAAAGTCTGTAAAAAAAATTTGTTAAAGCAAATCAAAATTAGTTAAATATTGTGGTACAGAAAAAAACGCTAAATTAGCAGATTGTTTTCATAGTCAGAACTAAGATTGATTTGTTTCTTAAATATTTCTTAAGTAGCAATTGGCCTTAGTACCCTTTACCGAGGTTTTGCTGGGTTGTTTAAATAGCAGGCTTTGTACCTCAAGTAAATGGTAAAAGATATTTTCCAAGAATGTGTACAAAGAAAAATTAATAAAGATTTAGTATTAGTGAGAATGGAGGCTAAGTAGTATAGCAGATGAATTATATACTGAAGAAAATTAATGTAACATCCCAGTGTAGAAAATCATTACCAGATATGTGGTTATGTACCTACATACTTGGTAATGGTAACTAGTTATTTTTATTATTACATTTCTTATTACTTTTGTATGGCGACGTCGCGCAAAATAATGAGTTACACACCAGCATACGAAAAATAAAAAAATATATCGTTACCTATGTGGTTACCAGTATTGACAAAAACAATGAGTCTAAAAATAGATTTTCAAATAAATGAGTTTGCTAAAAAAAAAAAATTAAATTTGCTTATGCGGGAATCGCACCTTGGACTCCAGAGTGCCGGTCAATAGCTCTATCATCTGAGCTATCTCGATATATAATATTTAATAGATAAAAACATAATTAACCTGGTGCACACAAGTAAGCTTACTTGGCAACATACAAAAAATCAAAAAATATGTGGTTACATATGTATATCCTTACCAGTGTTGAAAAAATATTGAGTCTAAAAATAGATTTCAAAAGAATTTTCAAAAATATCTATAAAATTACGATAAAAATGAGTCATTAACAGTAATTCATTATTTTTTATTTTGAAGTAATGGAACAAGTAACTATTTTTTAGTAACTCTATATTATAGGTTTTAAAATAATGCAGAAAGTAAGTCGGTATCATTACTGGTAGTCCAAAAAATAATGATATATCATTACCGTTTCTACACTGGGATTTTGCAAATAAAAATATACAAATACCCAGGTAGAAAAATACAAACTGCACAATGTCGGCCCGTTATTGGAGACGGTAGTATAGGTACTGGCATGTTGTCGAAATGATAACACCAATTAACGCTTGGATGTATATTGTTTCCAAGGTTGGCGCAGGCTCTGGATTTTTTTTTTTTTTTTTTTTTTTGATATTATCCCAGTACATTTCATAACAAATTTAGTTGTTTGCTAGTACTTTACAGCCCTTTTAGTGTACATCACACATTTTTAATATATTCTTTCGAAACTTCACAATAAAATAATGGCTATATCTCTCTTACATAAATAATTGTGTAATAGATGCAAAAATACATAGAATTGTTAATTTTAATAAATTAAAAAGAAACTCATTAATTTTCAGACAATAACAGTACATCGCAAAGGACGTTTTAAGTAGTACCGGCATTTCGTAAAAAACAGTGCTCTCCCAATACAATTTTTGTTGCAACGTCGGAAATTTCTGCCTGTGTAGTTTTCAGAATATACGAAACTTTGGTACATATTACCAAATTCAGTTTAGTCAAGAGTTGAATACTTTTACAAAACTAAGGAAAAATGTTCATATTTTTATTGTTCAACTTTATTCGTTTTATATTTGTTAATGAATTTGACAATATTTTCATATTTTTCAAAACCGATAGAACTTTAAATGTTTCAAAATAATATTTCAAATAAAAAATTATGTCTAAGTTTTTCTCTATTTGTTATAAAAAAAATAATTATAAAGGAATTTGACATATTTGAACTAAAAACCGAAAGAAAATAATACTCATTTTAACAGTATTCAAGTCAACTAAAAATCTATGGTAAAATAATTCACAGACGTGGTATAGTCCAAATTGTGAAGTAATATTTCTAAATTACAAAATGTTGGTCATTAATACGCCAGGATGAGTTAAGGTGTTATACAAAAATAATAAGTAATCGTTGTAATAAGTTCTTTTCTTTCGTTCTAGTGACTATAACTAGAATTATAACATTAACATAGAGAAAAATATTAGCTTTGTAAAAAACATGTGATTTTCGTTGTAATATTGTACATAAGTTACTACACTAATAAAAAAATTCCGTACAAATAGGTAAAAATTGTGCTGGCGCAAATACATTTATTTTTTTGGGGGATTTTGTTTTGGACATGTATTATTTCTTGTTATGTTAGCAGCATTTTTACCTATTTGTACGGGCTTTTTAAGAGAAAATAACAGAAAAATTAGTTCAATTTAATCAGAACGCGTTTAACAGACTTTTGTACTAACTTTTTTTTTATGAGTGTAGTAAAAATGTCTGAATTTATTTTCAACAATTGGTTCTAGGAAAGTTTTCTTCCTAAGTTGGTTCTCCATTTGTTGTAAAATAAAATTGTGAATTCTATTTGGGATTTGTCATATTTGATCTTGAAACAGAATAAAAATAATGCTCATTATCTCTAAAATTTAGAATCAAAATATGGAAATAAATATTTACAAATGTCAAAAAAGAACTACTAAAAACTAATTTAAAATTACTTTTCAGAAAAAACTGCTAAAACTATCAGATTTTTTTCCCTAAATGATAGTAAAATAATAACAGCAAAAATAAAACTGTTGAATTAGCAAAATTTTAGTTATATTTAAGTTAACCTTTAGTTAATTGAAGATGATAGATTATACTGTTAAATCTGTAGCAAATTGTGCTAAATATTATTAAACTAAAAATAGCAAAAATAAACTGTTATACAAATGTATGTTTAGTTGAATGCAAATAGCAGTCTACTCTTCTAAAATGAACAGATATGATTGCTAAGAAAAAATAGTAAACTGCTGATTTCACAAGGTAAAATTTGTATTCGCATTAACGAAAATCGAAAAAAAGCTTTGAAAATGTTATTTTTTAGCCTACTTATTATTTAGCAAAATCTTTTGCTGATTTTGCAAGATAAATTGCTATTTATTATTAACTAAATTTTAGTTCAAATGTAACAAAAATTTTTTATATTTCACAGTTTTATTTGTACTGTTTTTATCTTACTAATATTTAGGAAAAATTATATGACATTGAATTGTCATAGGAGCGGAAATTTTTTCAGTACTTTTTGAACGAGGGCAAGGAAACTCTTTTCATCAATTGAAAGTTAAAATAAAATAGCAAAACATAAAGTGTATATGTTTTATTTTAACCAAATTGTTATATTGCCTCCACCGGGTGTAGAACTTGCGGCCTTAAGATTGCTAGTCTAGCTCTCTACCTCTGCGCTATTCTGTTATATTAAAGTTGAATGGAAATTAAATAACATTTTGTAATTGCCAGATATTGTGCCTTACTCTCATCAATAAATTTACTTATTAAGCATGTGCAAAAGGGCCAATACAAGTGCACACGTACATAAAAAGCAGTTTTTCATCATCGTTATTTTGTATGTACACTCTAATAAATTTTTATTTAAATTTACCCTATTTATAGTAGGTAACTTTTTACCTACTATAATGTGCAAAAGGGCCAATACAAGTGCACACGTACATAAAAAGCAGTTTTTCATCATCGTTATTTTGTATGTACACTCTAATAAATTTTTATTTAAATTTACCCTATTTATAGTAGGTAACTTTTTACCTACTATAATGTCAGTAAATTTACTCTATGTGCGTAAATTAAAATTTTACACACATTGTGTGTAATATTTATACACACAAAGTATCTAAATGTAATCTTTTTTAACGAGTAAATATAAGCACAAAATGCTTGAAAGCGCACATTTAGATGCTTGAAAATAAAATTAAAATACGTATTACTAAAAGCCTAAAAGTTTTATTTTTATATTAAAAATACGTAAGACCGCGTTTACAACTGCATTTCGATACCCACTGCTAGGAGAAAAAACAATAACGAAAAGCTTGCATATGATAAATTTTTAGAAAAGACGCATGTATTAGAACTAACTGTTTATGACTTATTCAAAATTGAACATCTATAAGCTTTTCTCCATTAATTTTTTGGAGAGGAAAATATCAAATTCTAGTGATCTCCATGCAAGTGTAAACGCAGCGTAGTGCAAAAAATGCGCTTGCTTGTCTTTTATTAAAAGAAAACTACCATAGTTACATAGTCGCAAGAATATTAGGAGAAAAAATTCACCATACCACTTCCTGCTACACCGGCATTGGAAACAGCATTTCAATTTCGACAAAAATATCCAAGCCAGCACGCGCAAAAAGGCGGTCACAAAATAAAATCTTCTCTAGCAATCAAAACAGTTTCTGAAAAATTTGATTGCTGATTACTTTCGTCGAAAATCAGATCATTAATTTGCCTAATGTATTTATTTAAGCACGAAATTGTATACATGCACACAAAATGTGTAATTATAACTAAAATGTGCTTATTAGTATATTTTATGTGTATTTTTATATACAAAAATGTGTTTATAAGAATTTTACACATTTGATGTCTAAATATAAGCATTTTGCGTGAAATTACTTAAAATTTTACATAATTTATAGTAGTGAATTTACAAGCATTTTTTAGAGTGTATATTGTTAAAACCTGAAGTATTAAAAAAATATTGAATTTAAAAAAATTAGTTATTTTAAATTTAATTTCAAGTTGTTTATGCAGATATCTATTGATTTTTCAAAATGTGGTACTGTTTTGGTTTATTTTATAAAAATCACTACTTATTCGGCCATTGTTTTATAAATTTAGTGAACTTTAAAAAATCTAATATTTACTGTATTTAGACTGAGTGTTACATACTTTTTGCTCTTGCTACTCAGAGAGAATTTAGCTGGACGAGTTTTAATAAAATTTTTAGTAAACTAAAGCCCATATGACACTTTCTAGTTTCTACATCCTAGTTTTTTGCACCTACAATGCAAATCATATGAAGGGTACTGCATTACCAACATCAATTTGACAGTTTGATAGTTTTTCGATATAGTTGTTCGCTTCACACACATTATTTCTCACATAAGGAAATTAGCGCTCTCTTCTATTTTGGATTATTAATACTGAAACTAGAAAGTGTCATACGGGCTTAATGAAGTTTTTTCTCCTCAAAGTAAATGAAAAATTTTATTGAATTTTATGAAAAAGCCGCATATATTTTATGAATCTAGTTTTAATAAAACTTTTTCATTGGATGTATGAAACTTTTAGTAAATAAAATTAAATTTTTTACAACATTTTACGAAAAATTCCATTAATTCAATGAAAAGTTTCAAAAGACGAGTTCCAGTGAAACTTCACTGGTTTTATGCAAAAATTCATTAATATCATGCAGTTAATTCTCTTAGTGTAGATTTGAATTGCTAAATCGCAATTAAATATAAAGAACAAGCAAAACCTAATTTTGTAAGAAAACTAGGTAGCTTTCGTTCAGTCTAAATATAAGGCCTTTTTTAAATCACTGGATTTATTTTTGGATTTATTTTATTTTGTTAAAAAATCCACATTTTGCTTTTTAATTTTCAAAATTTAATATTTTTATCAAAATCTAATAATTATTCGATAATATAATTTGAAAGAAAAACATTAAAATTTGCCAAAATGTGAACATAGGAATTGAATTAAGCTAAATCCAAAATGAATTTATAAAATAAATAAATCCGTTTTGGATTTAGCTTAATTTAATTCCAGAAATTACATTATATTATATTAGCGAATAAGTGCTAGTTTTGGACAAAAATATTAAATTTCGAAAATTAAGAAACAAAATGTGAATTTTTTAACAAAAGCTGTGTTTGTGCGGCAAACTATCAATGTTGGCTTATGTCATTCCCATACAAATTTGACATTACCCAGTGTAGAAAATCATTACCAGATATGTGGTTATGTAACTACATACTTGGTAATGGTAACTAGTTTCTCTTGTTATTACATTTCTTATTACCTTTATATGGCGATGTGGCGAAAAATAATGAGTTATGGTTACACACCAGCATACGAAAAATCAAAAAATATATCGTTACCTATGTGCTTACCAGTACTAACAAAAATAATGAGTCTAAAAATTGATTCTCAAAAAAATTAATTATATAAAAAAAAATATTTTTTATTGTATTTTTTTTAAATAAAATTTGCTGGTGCGGGAATCGAACCTGGGTCTACACATTGCCAGTCAATAGCTCTACCATCTGAGCTATATCGACATGTAATATTTAATAGAAAAAACATAAGTGACCTGCTACACACAAGTAAGCTTACTCGCCAACATAAAAAAAATCAAAAAATATGTGGCTACATATATCCTTACCAGTGTATAAAAAATATTGAGTCTAAAAATAGATTTAAAAAATTAAAAAAAATCTAAAAAATTATTTTCTATTTGAAATACTGATAAAAAATCAGTAATTATCAGTAACTCATTATTATATGTTTTAAAATAATGCAGAAGGTAAGTGGGTGTCATTACTGGTAGTCCAAAAAATAATGATATGTCATTACCGTTTCTACACTGGGTAACGTTTAGAGGTTAACACTAAACGTTGGCTGATGCCAATATTATATGGGAATGACATAAGCCAACGTTGATAGTTTTCCCTACAAACACAGCTAAAATTAAATAAATACAAAAATAAATCCAGTGATTAAAACAAAGGTGTACACCCAGAAAACAAATTCGGTGCTAACAACCCTACTTATTTCCAATCGAATGGTTTAGTTGCATCAAATGAATTTTTCGGTTGCGACTACCGACTTAGAGTTTAATCACAACTGGGTCGATTATCGACCGAAGACAGCAAAAGTCGTAGCGATTAATTTAAATTCAGCGACAGTCGACCGTTGACGTTTAGAAAAAAAGGAAAGCAAAACAAGAATATATTTGTATTTGTTTCGCCACAATTCTTCATAAATTTAATTGGTTTTGCCTTAATTCTTGTTATTTTATATTTTATTGTATTTAATATTGCTTTTTTGCGGTAAATTATGTATTTTTATTTTCAATTATATTTCTTCTGTCAAAAAAAATAATTTTTTATAAACAAAGTACGAATTTTTGCAACTCTAATACGAATTTCTACAACTCTGTTCTAAAGCAACCATTAATTAGTTAAAAATGTGGCAACAATTTGACAAATATTTTGAGTGTGTATTAGTGTGTCGTCACAAAAATAGAATAGATTCTATTACGACGACAAATCGCCAGACGACATGGCGATATTTTGCTTCCCATACAAAATATATGAAAAAGCAATTCTCGTTGTCATTGTCGAGCCAGTTCTGATTAATCTCTTATTCTTGCTACAACTGAAATATTGTTGTGACAGTTAAATTAGTCCTGTCTTACTTGGTTTTCTGTTGTCACAAGTGAAAAACTCGGCTACCACAACCGAACCTTGCGATTGGCTACAAATGAGGTTGTCAGCACCAAACCTGTTTTCTGGGTGTATAGTTCACATAATTTTCCTTAAAATAAATCCAAAATTTTTTAAAAATTAGATATTTTTTTTTATTTTATTTATAATTTTAGAATAAGAAGACCAACTTCATTTTATAATAATTCATTATCACCTTAACAAATTTACCAAAATCCAACAAACGATAATATTCCACTATAACATATTTTCATTTTTTAATTTCATGCTTAGATTGATCTCACACACACCATCTGTCCCATTCAGTGACTAAACAGCTGATGTTAAAATCCAAACAATGGAGATTTGTTTCGTTTTCTTTCTACTTACAATCCAATACCAACATTAGATGCATTCATTACTCATACATTTTTGTTTTTGTTAACATAAAGAAAGGATCATTTGGCGGTTCATGAACAATCTGCAGAAAAAATTCTATATGTGTGTGTCACACAAACAAATGGTTAATGACCTTAGCAATGAAATCAGAGAAGGTCGTTATTGGCAATGCAAGAACACAAAAAACAACGAAGAGAGGGATCAAAGCATAATAAATATATGTCATGGGACAAATAGTTTTTTTTTATTTAATTTGCTAAGGTAAATCAGCTGCTGTTTAAAGGATCATACAAGAAAAAAAGAAAATAAAATCAATTGTATAAAATATCTTTCATGTAGAAAGCAATACAATAAACAAAAATTATTGTCTAGAAATTTGTATATAAAAAAGCGCCAAAAAATTGCTTTAGTAAAACATATTTTACCAAGTAACCACTGTTGACAATAAATTTTCAAAATAAAAGGCTAGATCAGACCCAAAAATCGTTAAAAAAAAAAAAGTTACCAGATTTACATATAAACAGTGCAAAAATTTAGTGATTTTATCGCTACATTGTTAAGAAATGGTACTTAAAGGGTCTTTTTACACAAAATTCATAAGTTCATAAGTTCATACCCAGCAAAATCTTTCATTACCAAATAAGTGGTTATATAATAGATATTCATAGCTCCGCAAAACTTATTTTTTGGTGTCTAAACTCATTATTTTTGTTTGGCGTGGTCGTTTTTATAAGTAGTCACGCTTACCCGCTCGCTTACGAAAAAATGAGAAATAAGTAGTTATGAGATTTTAAATAATAAGTGGTTACACACATACTTACAAAAAGTTCAATTATAAGTGGTTATCCGATTGCTTACTTGATTCATAAAAATAAGGAGTTAAGCAAATACTATTAGCTTAAGGATATACATTTAGAAAAATTTAAGTTTTCTCTAGTGTGTAATTTTAGGACTCGTCATAAAAATTTAAACATAAAACATATTTACATATAATAAATAAAAATGTATAAAATTAAACTGTGTAAAAACTACTTATTTAAACTATTACGAGTAAGTCATTACTTTATATTTAGAAACAATGAATACAATAGGCCGTTATTAGGAAGTCATTATTTTATATTATAAAATAATGCAGAAGGTAATGATATATCATTTTTGGTAATGCAGATAGTAATGAGGTGTCATTACCAATATTTTGCTGGGTAACAACTATATGTTCATAAGAGTGGTTATAAACTTTTAAATAATGAAAAATTTTACGATTAGGCTTCCAATTACAAATCACGATTTTCATTAAATTAATATTGATATTGAAAATACGCAATAGAGGGGCATTGTACGATGAGAAACTACATACATACCCATGTTTTATCGAAATGTTTATTTTTTAGAAAGTGTTTATAATAAAATCGTTTAAGAAGTAATTTTTTATAATAAAAATACATTAAGGGTGGGTGCGAACTGGCTAAATAAAATCTAAACTAAAATCAGGTTTCCAAATTTCTATGAATTTTGAAAGTTTTCAAAAAATGTTCAAGGAAATTTTAAACTCTTTTGTCATTTCGTATTTAGTTTAAAATTTATTGAGCCACCTCGCACAGGGTCTAATATACGAATTTTATAATATTTTTCAACATAAAACCGATTTTTGAAAATTATATCGGGATCATAATTTTACCAAGCCGCGTTTTCGTACTCCACAATTGGGTAAATGAGAGCTGTCATGAGAGAGTAATATTCTTGTTTTTCTTGCACGAAGAAGCCCAGAAATTTTATTTTTGTTTAAAATAAAAATCGCTTACAAAAATATGTTTTGAATTTCAACAAATGTGTTTGTCGCCTATTTAATGGAAATTAATTCTCCAATCAAGTAACAAACATATTGTTTATATTTATAAAATCAATTGTATGCTCAATATCAATTAAAAGTATAACTATATTTACAAAAAGTTTAATTGTATTTGCAAACTATTTTTATCTGTGTATAACTTGTTTAGACAGCGAAATTAATCTACTTGATTTAAGTTATTCCACTCTTTTTTAATCTCAATCGTTCTCATATGTAGATATTTTTTGACAGTGAAAAGTTTAACATGACATTTAGGATTAGTTTAAAGTGTCGCCGCTAGCGATCAGGCATAAAATGAACATAGATAATGTCGGTGTTAGCAAGAAAATTGTCCACAGCTCCGAAATATTCTTGCGGAAGCGTCTTAACGTTATTTTCATTCTGACCCTGTTTGTGTGTTTTTGGTGTTGGGAAGCGTGGCTTTAACAAAATACAGCGTTGAGAACATTAGTAGTATGAATACTACTCATTGTGTGTACAACAGAGATACAAGCCGGTCCATTCTGTCGGCTGGCGGCGGCAAATGGCTAAAATGGTCAGCGGCAATTGATTTTTAGAGTTGAGCCGCAAACGCATCGGCGGCGGCTGGCTTAAAAAAATAGTGTCGACTGGCGGCGGCTAACCGGCTAACGTCGGCTAAAAGGTACATTTTCCAAGAATTTCAATAGATACATAGGTACACGCAAAAAAAGCAACTGCAAAAATATCGAAGTCAACTTTGTATTTTTTTTTAGGTACACTTAAAATAATACGTCAGTAGAAAAATCTGTCAAACCGGTTTCAAATCGATTTGACTAATTTTTAACAAATTTTTAGTTGAAACACTGATTTAAGCAAAGATTTTAGTTATCTTCATTTAACGCTATACTAACAATGCGCAAGCCTTTAACTAATTTTGAGTGTTAATTTTCAAAATTATGTAAAACTAATTCGGTAAATTTTACGGAAGATATTGTTAAAATAAAATATTTTCATGTTACTATTATTACCCGGTAGATGGCGCCACCAATGTATCCGAAGTTTTAAAGATGGCGCCATTTCTTTCCTCCCGCTTTTTTAAAATGGCCCATATCTTGAAAACTAAGAGAGATAGAGCAAAATTGATTAAAATTTCGACTACCTCTAACCGAAATGGACATTGACGGGACCTTGGACCCTCGGAATTTTTTAATAAAAATGTCCACTTCATAAAATGGCCCATATCTCGAAAACTAAGCGAGATAAAGCAAAGCGGACAAAATGTTTGCTCCATTGGAATGCCCTTATATGCCCTCACATGAGACCCTAAATTTTAATAAATTCTACGACTCAGTATAATTACAGATAAAACTGAAGATTTAATCTTAATCTTAAAAAATACGGTTATAAAATTGTTTTTATTTTTAAAATTGAATGACTGTTTCATCAGTTTTTTTTTTTTTTTTTTATTTTGTGATGGACATTTTTTTCAAACGCAGTCCTAATATTGCGGAAACCTGTAGAATTGTAGTATCAACAAAACCGCCTGCTTGTGCTACCGCCAGTTTGATGCAAAACATTTTAAAAATCAACGATATCTCAAAACAAAAAAAATTTACTTTTCAAATAAGTATGTATATTTAAACAAATTTTATAAATTTTTAAAAAAATTAATATTTTTGCATTTTTCTATCGGCTTTAGCCGAAAATTGGCTTAGCCGATTATTGTCGGCGGCTAAATCGGCTTGGCAAATGTATCGGCTTGCGGCGCCTAACCGGCTAAAGTCGGCTGGCTTGTACCTCTGGTGTACAATCTCACACTACAGGTGACTGATATAAAGAAATTTATTTGAATTTGGTACACAGACTTATATTGGCCCAAGGACAAAGCCTATTGGTGTATGACTGAATCGCTACATTTTTTTATCTAGCGCTCACATGGAATATATTTCCGATTTTGACTTAAATGCAATGTTAGGCAAAATCAAAACTTAATACTAACTTTTACTAATTTATATACAAAGCTTAACACACCATTACAATCCAATAAAATTTCAACTAAATAAAAAATTTGTTGATTTACAACCAGACTGTTGTTTTTGGGTGTATAGCTTAAAAATTCGGTAGGAACAACAGATGGCGTATCTTTAACACATTGTTCGAGTCTTTAATAACTTTGACTTCAATAACTCAATAAAAAATTAGTTGACTTTCAACTAGACTGTTATTATCGTAGGTAGAGTTGTAAAATGTTGATACTTTTGAATACGCGATAGTACTCAATGCTTTTCATGTATTCACTCGATAGTAATCAAATCTTTTCATATACATACTAAAACAGGGTTGTATTTTCACACCAAAAACCAGAGTTACACATTGGCAAATTACGCTTATAGCCCAGTATTTTGTTTACAAAAGCGAAACATTTTGTTTGATGATTAAATTGATGAAAAAAAAATTCACCGCGATTTCCCAACAATTCCACCCAAGTGAAGAATTATTTTTTATTTGACAAATTTTTTCGAAAAAGTACGAAAAAAAAATACTTAGCTTATATACGGAAAAATACAACTCTGAAAGTATTGAGTAGGTACTTTTAAGTATTGAGCACTCTAAAAAAGATCTGTATTGAGTACTCAGTACCTCAAATGATCAATACTTTGGCCAATTTGTGGACAAAAATAAAAAAAAATAGCAAACATGCCGACTACATGATGCCCTACACCAATCTGTTCAAAAGCAAACTAATGTTTCAAATGACCTTGTGTCAAAATTTGTCTACAAAATGATAAAAAAAATTGGATAGAGTTAAGAAATTTTCATTTTTTCTTCTGATTTTATCTTGGGTACATGTGAGTCAGAGTACCAAATATCATTAAAATATCTTCATATTTGCGACATGTAGCTTGTGAAACCCCCAAATTTGGGGTGACTTTATATATGGGCACTTGGTCCAAACATGGACCGATTTAAACCAAAACTAACAGCACTCGCCAGTGGGCCGATATAAGTCGGTGTACCAAATTCCGTCTTCGTATTTGCGACCTGTAGCTTGCGCACAAAAATTCATGGACACATTCTGAGTCATTGGGTACACTAAAAGATGAGTCTAGATGCAATATTTTTATTTGGTATTACAAACATCAGCATAAATTTATTATACCCTGACCACGTAGGGGTGTAGAGTATAAAAAGATGCATTTTCAGATATTTACAAATTAAAGACATTTTTCAATTTGTTTATCCTTTATAAAATAAAGAATATAAGAATATATTATGCTTTTTAAGCTTCTTAAGAAATTCTAAAAATCTAAATTTTTGTAAAAATAAGAGGAATGCATACACCAAGTATTATGATAGTCAGTAGAAATTTTACTAAATTGAAAATGATAAATTATACTGTTAAAATCCGCAAACAATTTTGCTGAATATTAGTAGACTAAAAAAAGTCAAAACAAACAGTTGTATACACAATTTTTTTTATATTTAATTTAAATTTAGTTGAATGCAAATAACAGTCTATCCTGCTAAAATCAACAGAAATATTTGTTAAAAATAGTATACTGCAGACTTCATTTTTAAAATTTTTATTAGCATTAAAAAACTTGGAAAAAAAATTTCAAAATTTACAATTTTTTGTGATTTTTTGGTCTACCAATTCTTAAGCAAAAGTATTTGCTAATTTTAAAATGTTAAACTGTTATTTTGTATATTTAGTATATTTAACAGTTTTATGTTTGCAGTTCTTATCTTACAGATATTTAGCAAAAATAATTTACTAATTTTATAAGTTTTTTGCAATGCTATTTTTGACTAATTTTTAGTAGTATTAAATAAAATTTTTACAGACTTTTTTTGGTGTATTAACATTGCACTGGAAATCACCTTATAAATACACAGAAAACAAATTAGGCACCAACAACGAAGTTTGTACAACGAAACACTTTTTTATATTGAAATTTAATTTCCAACAATATTTTTGATTGAAATATTTGTAAATTAAATTTTTTTCATATAAAAATTGTTTAAAAATAAGAATTCAAAGTTACAAAAAAAATAAAAAATCTTTTTTGTTTTTATTTAAAAATTCCATTGTTGTTTCCTTTTTAAAAAACCGTATGAGACAGATGTTTAATTATTTATACCTCATTCATACTGAACCCAAAGTAGTTTTAAAATTTATTTCGTTTTCGATTGTCAAATTCCATACAAATTTCAAGTTAAAAACTTGAAAAAAACGAAAACTTCTAGTTTTCGGTTCAGTATGAATGAGGTTTTAATTAGAATTTTGTAAATTCTTTCCGTTTATGCATAAAGGTATGTGTTAAAATTTTATAAAGGTTTTTTTTTTTTTGGAAATTAACTGTTGCCTCTGTATAATCAGATTAATTTGCCAATAAAAAAATTATATTTAAATATAAAATATCTATAAATTTTATCAATTAAATTTTGCTTTTAAATGAATATTATATTAAAACAAACATAAATTCATTCATGAAACTTCTGTTTTTTTATAACCTCTAGTGATGCATAAAAATAATTTTATTTAATACATTCTCATATGCAGTTATATGTTTATATATTTTTTTTTCTATTTTTAAAGACTCATAAAAATCTTGAGATGTTTTTTATATAGCTTAAGTCCTTTTAACTGACATTTATTTGTTCATGTATGTATTTGTGAGCCTCTGTTAAAATAAAAATTACTCATATTGTCATGAGAAAATATAATATAAAGAAGAATCTATTTAAGAACGTGACTGTGGTGTTGTATCACGATATAGTACAATCCTGTATATAATACATGTTTTTTATATTATATTTGTGCACATTATATATAAAAAAAAATAATATTTTTAGCACATACTTTTTTATTTATAATGTATGCAAGTTTCTATATACATGCATAAAACAACAATACACAGAAAAAAAATTATAGTAAAATCAGTTATTATATTCCATGTGAATTAAGATCTTACTTTTATTAAATAAGAAAAGCAGTAGTATGGCCTGATACTGCCAAATTAATTAACGTATTACATTTTTCGGAAAGGCGATAGAAGAGAGGTGATAGTTGGTGAAAGGATAAATAGTGTTAAGCTTTACAATATTATACAAATAGTGTTATCGGGCTGTTACTCCTTTTATAACATAGATGGACGCCATCTGGTGTTAAGTAGTCGTATAAAAACAATTTTTTAATACTTTTGATTATTTTGTAATTTAGTTGAATAAAGTTAATGCACTCACAATGTATTTTCCATTACCAAATGAGGTTTATTTAAAAAGTAATAGGAAAGTTTGTTTTCAATTGAAGAATAAATTAAAATACATTGAAACATATTTATTAACTTTTTTATAAATCAAGAAAAAACAAACTAGAAAAAAATATGTATTGTCTGTAGGAGTTGTTATTTTCAGTCAAATATTCTATTTTTAGAAAAAATAATTTAAATAATTTCGCTATTTTCTATTTTAAAACCAAAAATTCAAATATTTTTTTTTTTTTTTTTGTCAAAATAGTTTTTTTATATACAAAATTATTTCCATTAAAATTACAAGAAATTCTTTACTCATACACTTATAGAAATCAAACTGTAAAAATAACAGAAAAGTTACTAAAAATTAGTTTAAAATGATGATGCAGAAAAAACAGCTAAAATTAGCAGACTTTTTTACTAAAAACTAGTAAAATAAGAAAGCAAAATTAAAATTGTTAAATTTACAGAATTTTAGTTATATTTACGCTAACTTTTAGTTAATTGAAAATGGCAAATTGTACTGTAAAATCTGCAGAAAATTTTGCTAAATATTTGTAGACTAAAAATAGCAAAAATAAACTGTTATATCTACAAAATTTTTGCTATTTTTAAGCTAAATTTAGTTGAATGCAAGTAGCAGTCTATTCTGCTAAAATCAGCAGAAATATTTGCTAAAAAAAATTGTAAACTCCTGTTTTCAAAAGGCTTGATTTTTATTTGCATTTAAAAAAAAATCGAAAAAAAACTTCGAAAATTTTAATTTTTTTGTGATTTTTTAGGCTACTAATTATTTAGCAAAATTTTTTGCTGATTTTAGCAGGTTTTAGGTCTATTTACAAAAATTTAGCTTAAATATAACTAAAATTCTGTATATTTAACAGTTTTATTTTTGCTGTTCCTACACCCAGAAAACTGATTCAGTGCTGACAACCCCTTTTGTTGACAATCGAATGGTTCAGTTGCATCAAATGAATTTGTCGGTTGCGGCTATCGAATTATTTTTGACACAACTGAAATTCCGTTGCCACAGTCAAATTAGCCCTATCTCAATTGGTTTTCTGTTGCCACAACTGAAAAATTCGGCTACCACAACCGAACCATGCGATTGGCTACAAATGCGGTTATCAGAACTGAATCTGTTTTCTGGGTGTATATTACTAATATATAACAAAAATAATCTGCTAATTTAGCAGTTTTTTTCTGCAGTATCATTTTTAACTAATTTTTAGTAGTTTTAACTAAATTTTTTACGGACTTTTTTTCTATTAGTGTACACACAAACGTAGCCAATAAAAATATGAATATGTGTGTTCGTGTGGTGTTTTGAAATTTCAAAAAAATAAACTTTCAAATATGAAAAACAAACCACAAAATCGTTTTTTTACGTTTTTGTCAGTTAAAAATTGATGATTGTTTTAACAGTCTGTTTAATTATTTTTATTTCTTTTATGGATTGTTTAAACAATGTTTGAAAATAAATAGCAAAATGGTTTGAATATAATGAAAAATCAGTAGTCCTTTTTTAATTGTGTTTTCAATTAATTTAATATGAAAATTGAAATTAAAAAAAAAAACTATTTCTATTAAACCTCTGTTAAAGTATCAAACATGTTGCTTCCTGTTGGCATGCGCAACTAAAAGTGTGGATTTAATCCATGTTCACCTGAATTACGAAATCGTGCGAATTTTTAAGCGGAAATTGGTGTGGTCAAAGACCTGTACCCAAATAAGATTTTTTTTTAATTTTTTTTATTATCGCACCGCTCCATCTATCGGAGATATTTGCATTCAATGTCGGAACATTGACTTGCTGTCATTATTAAATTGAACCAGAGTTCTTCAAAATTATATTTTTCATTTGTTCTCTAAAATAAAATCTTATTAAAATCTCTAAAATAATCAAGATTAAAAAAATGAATACATAATTTTTATAAACTTTTTATAAATTTTGTTTTTGTGATTTTTTGAGGCTTTTAAAAAAATCCGATATGAAGAATTCAAAGTTGATATGTGGCATTTTATTTTATAGTTGTTTAAATTTAATTTTATATTATTTCTGCTCGATTTTAAAAGTTTTTTTTTACAGTGTGTCTGTAATATGTACGAGTATGTATGTATGTATGGTTATTATAAAATAACCTCATTACACTGCTCAATGAACCACATAAAGGCTGATGATGCTGTTTTTCTTTTATTATGTTTATTAGAACAGAAAATCAATAAAATATATTGTTAGCTTTATGTAAAACTCAAAATAAGGAAATATTTATAAAAATCGATAAAAATTTAAATGTTGATAAGGTAAATATTCTTCTTAAAGAAAAATATTTAAAAGTTATAAGGTTTTTGCTTTAATATTATTTGAAAGGGTAAAGAAATTGAAAAGTGCAATTTTACTTCTTACGAGTAAATATTTCTCATTTTGAAATTATAAGTAATTGTGTAACATAAAAAATTAATGGAATTTATAAAAAATTGTTTAAATATGAAAAAAAAGTATTTTTTTAACAAAATAAAAATTTTAAATGCGCAATAATTATCAGCAAAAACGGAAATATCTAATAACACCATAAAATAATGAAATTTACTCTCCATTTTAATACATCATTTTTAAATAATTAGTTTTCGAGATATTTCGACTTTTCGATTTTCATTGAAAGTCCTGGTTTTTAGCAGTTTTGCTTCAATACCGTGGAATTAAACTTTAAAATGTTAAACATTTTTATAGTTTTGGAAGCTACAAAAGTTTCATTTAAGTATAATAATGTGTTTTTAATATTCAAGGCTTTATAATTTAAATTTTAAAATACTGCATAATAGGGCGGGTCGATTTAAAAATCGCCCTAGTGACAAGAATAATCGTATTCTAGGGATCAAAAGAAGAAACTTTGCCCGAGGAGCCATACCTCTAAAACGAATTCTGATGTCCCAACTTTTGAAAAATCCCACTTTGACCCATTTAGAGTGCCCCAATCGAGTCCACATGTATGACCGACCACCACTAACTTTAGAGGGCCGACCCATCCATGCCAGTGGCACACCCCCTGGAACCCCCCTGGGGTACTAAAAATCACCATTTTTGGCACTTTACATGAAAAAATCAGCGAAATGGCTATGTTTTTTCTTTTTGTGAACATTCCATTTTAGGTATAGGATGTGTTGAGCGGACTTTTGTAAAACACTACGAGGAACAGTTTTGTGGAACATTCTAACCCTCTAACTCTTCAATGAAAGGGAATTTTTTGGCCCCTTTTTAAAAAGGGACAAAAAAGACCCGTAAGTTGAAGAGTTAGAGGGTTTTATATAAGTTCGCTGAACACATCCTATACCTAAAATGGAAGATTCCCATGGTTTCTCCCTAAAATCCAGATTTGTGGGACATTTGAGCACCAATTTGTAAAGTGCCAAAAATTGTGATTTTTTAAAATGTTTGTATGGGGGTTCCAGGGGGTGTGCAACTGGCATGGGTGGGTCGGCCCTCCATAGTTATTGAGAGTCGGTCATACATTTGGACTCGATTGGGGAACTCTAAATGTGTCAAAGTGGGATTTTTCAAAATTTCACCCTACGGGTCAAAAGTTGGGACATCAGAATTCGTTTTAGAGGTCTGGTTCCTTGGGCAAAGTTTCTTATTGTGATCCCTAGAGTACGATTTTCCTTGTCACTTGAGCGATTTTTTTGCCTCCCTACAAATCGACCCACCCTAATATATATATATATATATATATACATATATATTTTACTTTTTTTCTCTTACACGTTAAAATAATCACAATGTAGCTATTTGGCAAAAAACCATATTTTTCCATACAAAACACCTTTTTTAATAATTTTTTTGGCATTTTTCTTGAATTGTACACGCCTTTAGAAATCACATATAAAAAAATGGTCACAAAAATGCATTTAATGGTTAATAAGAGCTACGCTAGCAGAAAAAAGTCGATAACATTTTTTGTTAAAACTGCTGAAATAAGTAGCTTATTTTTGCTATACATTAGTAAGACAGGAACAGCAAAAATAAAAATGGTAAATATACAGAATTTAAGTTAAATTTGAGCTAAATTTTTGTTAAAAGAAAATAACAAACTAACCTGCTTAAATCCGCAAAAAAATTTGCTAAATAATTAATAGCCTAAGAAATCACAATAAAATTTAATTTTCGAAGAATTTTTTGGGTTTTTTTTAAATGCAAATAAAAATCGAGCCTTTTAAAAACAGCAGTTTACAATTGTTTAGTAAATATTTCTGCTGATTTTAACAGGATAGACTGCTACTGATCCAAATTTAGCTAAAAAATAACAAAAATTTTGTAGATATAACCGTTTGTTTTGCTGTTTTTAGTCTACTAATAATTAGCAAGATTTTCTGCAGATTTTACAGTACAATTTGTCATTTTCAGTTAACTGAAAGTAATCTTACATATAACATAAATTCTGTAAATTTAACAGTTTTATCTTTGCTGTTCTTATTACAGATTTATTTCTATGAGTCAAGTCATTGTTTACATTTTGGGGGAAAACGGAGGAAATTTTAGCTTATTTTCGATTTTGTACATTTGGAAAAATCATGTTGCGATCAGGCAGATTTATTTATACAATTTGTACAAAATATATACAATTGACTTACTAACTTTAAGAACATGAATTAAGTTTCGGTTTTTCTCATAAACATATCACTCAAAGATATAAAAGTTAAAAAAAAAACAATTAAATTTTAAATATTTACGGAAAAATTCCATCAAAAATTATCAAAACTTGATTATTTAACTTAATATTTAGCAACTCCGAAAAAAATTGGGCTAAACTGCAGTTTATGCAATTCTGAGAAAAAAAATAATAGAACAATTTTTGGCATAACTGCAGTTTATGGGGTTTCATCAAAAAAAAAAAAAAAAATATGATACCCTATAGAATTAAAAAACAAAAAAAAACATAAATTAATTTTGGGAGAGGCTCGGACCCGGAAGGCCCGTGGGGGCAAAAAACGGGGGAACATATAAGTGTCGGTACTCTAATTAAAGGAAATTGTCTCACGATTCTAAAAATGTTATTATACCCTACACCACTATGTGGTCAGGGTATTATAAGTTTGTGCTGATGTTTGTAACACCAAAAAATATTGGTCGTAGACCCACCTTATAGTATACCGATCGGTTCAGAATTTTTTTTTATTTCGATTTAACGATGTCCGTCCGTCCGTCCGTCTGTCTGTCCATGCAATCTTGTGCGCACTCTACAGGTCGCACCTATTAAGATATTTTGATGAAATTTGGTACGCAGACCTATGTTGGCCCAAGGACGAACAAGTTTGATTTTTTTGAACATCGGTCCATGTTTAGACCTAGTGCCCATATAAGGGTCCTACCAAAATTATACTGTTTATACGCTGCAGGTCGTAAATATTAAGATATTTTGATGAAATTTGGTACACAGACCTATATTGGCCCAATAACGCAGCCTATTGATTTTGGTGAACATCGGTCCATGTTTAGACCTAGTGCCCATATAAAAAAAAAAACATTATACTCAAAAGAAAGCTGAACTCTCGATGAGCTTTTTTGTTGATATTCATGAATTTTTGGATTTTAGTGAAATTTAACAAGTGCACTTTTTGCTTTTTTAACATCTTGGTAAACCTGTGTAAAACCTTGGGAAATTAACGTATCCAACTACCTCTTTTGACGAGCTCATTAATTTTATGCTAATGTTTTCCTAGTTTCGAAAATTTTGTCATGTTTCCAAACAAAAACTACGTGAAAATTTGGTTTTTTCCTTTTCCAGCCAATTAATAATGGAGATGTCACAAAATAAAATATGAGGTCAATCTTGCACTCAAAATAGTTTGTAGTTTAAACTAACTGAAAATGTAATTTAAAATAAATGAAAAATCACTTGAAAACCGGTCTACTAACTTTTCATTTAAATCAATTTAAATCTTTTCATTTATTCTTAAATGTTAATAAATTAACTACAAAATCTTCAAAAAAAAGTAATGATTTTTCATATACTTCGTTTTTATAACTTTCAAAAAATTAACTACAAAATCCGTAAGAATAAATGATATTTAAATTATTTTGGTTTTTAACTGATCTCTTTTTTCTTTAGTGAAAATATTAACTGTAACCGAAAATCCGTATTTCTATGTAATTTGTTTCTTAAAAAAAAAGACAAAACCAGTTGAAAAATATATTTTTTTTTTTCAATTTAACTGAATAGTCATTTAAAAATAAATGTACAGATAACTTTTTAAATAAACCACAGTCAGTTACTGTAATAATATTTTATTATTATTACTATTGGTGTTTTTTTTAATCACTGGATTTATTTTTGGATTTATTTTATTTTGTTAAAAAATCCACATTTTGTTTTTTAATTTTCAAAATTCTATATTTTTGTCCAAATCTAACACTTATTCCCTAATATAATGTGAAAGAAAAAATTTAAATTTTGCGAAAATGCAATTTTTGGAATGAAATTAAGCTAAATCCAAAACGGATTTATTTATTTTTTAAATTCATTTTGGATTTAGCTTATTTCAATTCCTGTGTTCACATTTTTGAAAAATTTAATGATTTTCTTGCATATTATATTGGCGAATAAGTATTAGATTTTGATAAAAATTATAAATTTTGGAAATTAAAAAACAAAATTTGGATTTTTTATCAAAATAAAATAAATCCGAAAATAAATCCAGTGATTAAAAAAGACGGCCTATTACTTATCCGAGCTTCATTCAATTTGGTATGTAGGCGTTGGCAAGATTCCCTTGTTAGTATCAAGCAAAAAAACCACAACCAATTTGTGAAGTAAATGTGGTCACAAATAGTTTTCATAGCTTTCAGTACATGCTATTTATTTCTCTATAAATAAATATACGATATAAAGTCTGATTTAAACAATCTCCCACACATTTGTTGGTGTTTCCCATATAAAATTTTAATTTAACTATTGGCTAAATTTTAGTTGAACATTCAGTGATCGGGCCTAAGAAATCATACAGGTAGGTATGCTAAATTTTAATATTTAATTGCAATTTAACTCCAAGATTTCACATTTTAGATTTTAATCATACTCAGCTATTTTAACCATTAAAACATTAACCCCTATTTAAATTTTAACCAGACATTTATTCCTTCATGCTGTTAATTAAAAAACAAAAAAACCTGTCGCAGACAAAATGTCAGTCTTAAAAAGAACCCTTATTTTAATTTAAAATAAAATTGAGAGTAAAATAAAACAAATGCAAATACTAAAACAAAAGATTCAAGTGCATTTTATGTATATTTATTTATGTGCATGTATTATGTATTTTATATGATGTATTTTATATTTGTGATGTAAAAACTTTTAGCTTTTTGTTTTAACGAAACATAAAACTTTTACAAAACATTAAATCATATGAAATTGCCATGAAAAAATATAAGAAAAGATGAACAAAAATACAAAAAAAAACAAAAACTCGAATAGCAATAAAATAAAAAACCAAAAGAAATTTCTAGTAAAGTTTTTGTTCTTTAATAGTAAAAGTTTTTAATTTCTTTGCTTTTAAGGTGTATTGGTAGCAGTAGATGATAGTTTACATACACATGCTTATAAAATGAAAGTTGTAAATTACACTCACTTTGTGTCTATACGATGGATGATGCTTTGTTTTATCACAGAATAAGCTAAAAACAGCCATCTGTTTGATTTTTTTATTTTTATAACTCTCATAAAATAGTAGAAATATCAGTAGTTTTAATAGTAGTAGTTGAACATTTCAGTTTTTATTTTAAGATTTTCCCTTTTTATAGCCATTTCACTCAAATACACTTGCTGATTTAGTATAATACAAACGGAGCAAGACACACACACTTAAACAGAAATACACAGATAACTTTTTGATAGTTATCACAAAAAACAGCGGAAATACACACACATATACACAATACACAGTCTTTTTTTGCACTAATACATATAGAAATTTCTATGTAGTTGATGATTTTGGGTGCGGTCCTTGACTTCGTTTACGACGACGCATGACTCTCGATGGATGCTTCGTGTTAGATGTTTTTCTGTTGAATTTTCAGCATTTTAATAAAGTTTCTCACACGTATGGTTGTTTAAAAAAAAATTTATTGAAACGTGTGCATGTATTAACAACACACACCCACACACATTCATATACACAGACGTTCATATAAGGATGTTGTTGATTGTTGTTGTTACATTGACATGCAATTGTGATTTATGCGTTAAGGAAAATCTTTTTTACATCACTTTCTTTATTACACACAAATATGTACGCGTGTATGTTATTTAGTTGGATTTAGTGTTTATAATTTTTTCTTTCTTAATTTTGCTTTATTTTATTCTTTCTTTCATTATCTTTGTGTGTGGGTTATTAACTTAAGTTAATGTTGAATTATGGACTTTTTACAGCTTATTCGTACGTGAACAAAAATGCTTTATTCTGCTTGCTTTGTAGAGAATAGAATTTAATTAAATCGATCTACTCTGTCAAATTTGATTATGCAGCAGCATGCTGTTTGTGTACCCTATAACACAACGTGGAGAGCAGGGTGTGCCGAAATGGGAATATGTTATGTAATACAAGAAACGATGAGTACTAATGGGTTGGTTATGGGTAAAATACGGACAACTTTTTTGACGTTAGTTATAGTTGGCCAACCTCGTGTGAAGTTAACCTCTGTAGTGTGTTTTTTCATATACATTAGGGCGGGTCGATTTAATAATCGCCCATGGCTCAGTGAAAATCGTATTCTAGGGATCAAAATAAGAAACTTTGCCGAAGGAACCATACCTCTAAGACGAATTCTACTACCCCCAACTGTTGACTTTTGTCCCGTAGGGTCAAGTTTTGAAAAATCCCACTTTGACCCATTTAGAGTGCCCCAATCGAGTCCAAATGTATGACCGACCCCCACTAACTTTGGAGGGCCGATCCACCCATGCCAGTGGCACACCCCCTGGAACTCCCCTGGGGGGTTCCCCATACAAACATTTTAAAAAATCACCATTTTTGGCACTTTATTTTATTATTTTTTATTTATTTTATTTATTTTTATTATTTTATTTATTTTTTCTCTTTAGAAATTTATTTAGTCAGAACATATGTAAATGAAAAAATTAATTTAACTTAGTAATAGAAAAGAAAATAAAAAAAATTACTGTTTGAAGTCTTTTTTGCTTTCAAGTCTGGGCATTTTTTCTTTTCTATTACTAAGTTAAATTAATTTTTTCATTTACATATGTTCTGACTAAATAAATTTCTAAGGAGAAAAAATAAATAAAATAATAAAAATAAATAAAATAAATAAAAAATAATAAAATAAAGTGCCAAAAATGGTGATTTTTTAAAATGTTTGTATGGGGAACCCCCCAGGGGAGTTCCAGGGGGTGTACCACTGGCATGGGTGGATCGGCCCTCCAAAGTTAGTAGGGGTCGGTCATACATTTGGACTCGATTGGGGTACTCTAAATGGGTCAAAGTGGGATTTTTCAAAACTTGACCCTACGGGACAAAAGTCAACAGTTAGGGGTAGTAGAATTCGTTTTAGAGGTATGGTTCCTTCGGCAAAGTTTCTTATTTTGATCCCTAGAATACGATTTTCCCTGAGCCATGGGCGATTTTTTTGCCTCCCCACAAATCGACCCAGCCTAATATACATAATAGGAAAAATATTTTTAAAAATTTCTTATAGAAGTGTTGATCTACCAGAGCATCATTAAGTTTGAAACAAGTAATTGTTGTTTTTTTTCTTTTTCTTTAAATGTGTGGAAGAGTTATCTAACAGCCACTTTATATCAACCACTTCATTTCATGAAAAATTTTTTAAATACATTTCTAAAACGAAACTAATAAAAATGAATTGTTTCAAAATAAATGATGAGGTGTGGACCAAAATTACTGTTTGAAATTTTTTTAATTTTTTTCCTGTAATATGCTTAGTAGACCGTATCACCTTACATGCACAAAAAAAACCCTCCAATATGAAGTACTTTTGCAAGGGAGTTGCAAAAAATTTTATTTTTGCCGAACGTAGGGGTTGCCATTTTACATTTTTCGTTATATCTTTGGCATTAACAGTCGGATCTTAAAGTATGATACATCGATGTTTTTCTCTCGAGAAGACCAGTGCTTTTCTCTAAGGGCCATAGACCTCAAGTATCCCGTTCTAGTAGTTACCCACCAGATCTCAGTTGCTACCACCCTAATGTACCACCCTAATGTTATAAAATTAAAGCTCGGAAAAAATCATTAAGCTTTTGCTAAGGAAGTTTTTCGATAAACCCAGTAGAATTTTTTTTATATTTTAGTTGCTGAACGTAGGGGTCGCCTTTTTAAATTTTTTTCATTGCATTTTACTATTATAGCAAAACACTGGTCTCCTCGAGACAAAAAATTGATATATCACACTTTAAAATGTGACTTTAAATGCTGAAGCTACCCAGTGTAGAAAATCATTACCAGATATGTGGTTATGTAACTACATACTTGATAATGGTAACTACTTACTTTTGTTATTACATTTCTTATTACCTTTATATGGCGATGTCGCTAAAAATAATGAGATGTCGTTACACACCAGCATACGAAAAATCAAAAAATATATCGTTACCTATGTGCTTACCAGTACTGACAAAAATAATGAGTCTAAAAATAGATTTTCAAAAAAATTAATTATATACAAAAAAACATTTTTTATTGTATTTGTTTTTAAATAAAATTTGCTGGTGAGGGAATCTAACCTGGGTCTACAGATTGCCAGTCAACAGCTCTACCATCTGAGCTATATCGACATGTAATATTTAATAGATAAAAACATAATTGACCTGCTGCACACAAGTAAGCTTACTCTCCAACATACAAAAAATCAAAAAATATGTGGTTACATATATCCTTACCAGTGTTTAAAAAATATTGAGTCTAAAAATAGATTTCAAAAAATTTTCAAAAAAATTATTTTCTATTTGAAATAATGATAAAAATAAGTCATTATCAGTAACTCATTATTATATGTTTTAAAATAATGCAGAAGGTAAGTGGGTGTCATTACTGGAACTCCATAAAATAATGATATGTCATTACCGTTTCTACACTGGGTATAGCAAACAATTAAAAAAGGTGACCCCTACGTTCGGCAAAAAAAATTTTTTTGAAATTGCCTTGCAAAAATACTTCATATTGGAGGGTGTACGGCAAAATTTTTTTCGGCGCTACGGTCTATTGCTCAGTACCACCAAAGGGTTGAGTTTATTTTTTCAGTAATTCGAGAAACAATTTTCAAAAAACATTACACTACGAAGGCCAACTTTAAATGCGGGTACCGAACTTTAAGTACTCTAGAAAAATGTTTTTTTCCATAAGCAGCTCGATAATGCTAATCATTTGAATGAAAATACAAAAGCGTTCAAAGTTCGGGACAAACTGGTGGACAGTTTTTGTTGATGCTTGAAACAAAAAAATTAATAAATCTGGACCCGCCTCTTGGTACATCGATCAACTCAGAATACCTTTTTAAATCGATTTAGTCATGTCCATCTGCCGTCCGTCGTTCGTTTTATGCATTGTTTTTATTTATACAAATTTGGTACAGCTGAAAATTATGTTGATACATTTCAATAGGGTACACTGAGAGAATTAATCTTCATGATATTAATGATATAATTTCATTGAATTTTTTTCGTAGAACCAATGAAGAATTTCATTATGTATATAATATTTAAATAATATTATGAAATTTTTCATAACTTTTCTTTCATAAAATTTATAATTTCATTAAAAAAATTCATTGAATTTCATAAATTAGATCTACATAAATTTAATGAAAATATTCTTTATATATATGAAATTGTTCAATAGTATTTACTTTTTTTAAATTTTTTTATAAAAGATCGTCATTTCTTGAGATAAAATCTTTTATAATTTTTATTTTTTTTTTTTTAATTAATTTTTATTATTAATTTTGGACTATGAAATTTTTTTATAAATCATATTTATTTTTTCGAAACTTATTTTTATTGAAACTCTTTAATTTAATGAATTCTTTCTTTAGATATATTTTGTACATCCGTAAAATATGCTACGATTTTATCACGGCTTTTGCATTTGCTAAGTACTTTTTATTTATCCACCCCAGCTTAGCAACGACAACAACCAACTATAATAAATAATAGTAAATGAAATTACTTCATAGATTTTATGAAGCTCTTCATTGGCTGAATAATTTATTAATTGGACGAGTGGCCTATTAATTTTATGAAGAGTTTCATTAATTTTATGAACTTTTCATAAACCTAAAACCTATTTCATAGATTCTATTAAAAGTTTCAATGGACGAGTTTTAGTGACAATTTTCATTGAAACTATGAAGAAATTCATTATTGAAGTGATGATAATTCTCTCAGTGTACTTAAAACAATAAAAAGTTAAAAAATTTTTCTAACAACCTTTAAAACCACTTTTGCCAACTAAATATTTTATTGGGCCGCTATGGCTCTTAGGCCCAGAAAACAGACTCGTGTTGACAACTAAATTTGTTGCCAATCGAATGGTTCAGTTGCAGCAAGAAAATACAGTTGTCACATTCAAATAACTCTTGCCTCAATTTGTTTTCTCTTGCCACAACCAAAAATTTCGGTTGCCACAATCGTTTCGCCACAAGTTCTGTTGTCAACATGAATCTGTTTTTTCTTTACACCAATGTGTACCTCGAAATCTGGATGAACTCCCCAACAGAGGTTCCTTGTAAGATAATATTAAGAAATTTGCGATGCTGCCTCATATCGGTCCAAGGTCTATATTAATTTGAAATCGGTCTATATGTAGATCTAATTGCAATATAAAGCCGGATTCACAATGCTGGAGTACTCCACTCCGCACAGTGGTGTGTGCTAAAATAGAGATGGAATTATACAAAAAATATGTAAGTGTGAAAAAAAAATAACAAAATTTACTCTGAATAGTGGAGTGCTCCAGCACCGTGAATCAAGCTTAAAGCTTCCCCATAAATTGGCTGTCATTTATGCTTGTTCACTTGCTAAAGTTCGCAACATTAAAGAGATTTTAATGAAATTTGATACGATGACTCATATGGGCCCCGATAAAAGTCAATTGATTTTGGTTTGAATCGGTTCCTTTTTACATCGTTTGTAATTTACTCTTATTAAAGCTTCTTCGCATGTTACAGGTCAAAAATATGAAAATATTTCAAAGAACTTTTTTACGTGGACTCATATTAATCCAATGATAAGTTTATTGATTTTGGTTAGAATCGGTACATCTTTGGATTTAACATCCACGTAGACCATATTTTCTCTTTTCTCTCAAATACACTTAAGATTGATTTAAGTTTGTCAACAAATTTTCACACAAGGCCATTTCAGCATATTCAAATTTCGGATCCAAACATTAGCTGACTGATCTAGACTTTTATAGGGCCCGACTTTAACTTTTTTACTTGTTTTGAATAGATATTCTTTCATTTTGTTACTCTACTAAATTTGAAAACTTATATTCTTCATTTTCATTACTACATGGAAAAAAATTATTCGAATTTGTTCATTTAATTAAAAAATTAATCGAATTCATAGCTTAAGTGAATAAATTCGTAATTTTTATATAAAAAACGTAAAATTATTACATTTAAAATGATAATAATTAAATACTTCAAAATTAATTGATTTGTTTTAAAATATTAACAAAAGAAAAAAATTTAAATAATATTTTAAATTAAATCAATACAATTATTTAAGTACTTTATTAATTGGTTTGATAAAGCGTTTTAGCGCAATCAATTAAAACACTCAAGGAAAATTCAATTTAATTAAATCAATTAAAGATTTGTTTCAAGAAACATTTTATTAACAATTTATGGGATTATTTTTCTTTTGTTGATTTTATTTGTTAAAAATTATATTTTCCTCTGAGACAAAAAAATCATTAGAGTTAAAGGGTTTCCTTTCAGGAAAAATTTATCAGAATTTGAGGGGCTCTTTTGGAAAAAAATCTTCAGAATATGGGATTATTAATAACAGAAATAATCTGTGAAATTTTCATGAGGAAAAATACCCCAATTGCTTACGATTTGTTTACAGTAAGAACTCTGCAGAATTTAAATATTTTTTGATTAGCTAAAATATTTTTAACAAATTTTGAGTTTAAACACTGATTTAAACAAAGATTTTAGTTATCCCCATTTAATTTTATACTAAAAATCCCCAGTACTTTAACCACCACTGCCGTATGTCAAAGCCAACTTAAGCAAATTAACGACCAAGTTTTCCGATTTAATACTCCTTCACTTCTCCCGAACCATTACTGTTAAATTTTCCGGTGTTTGAAATTCAGGGATGAAAATACAAAGGCTCACCTCTAATGTACTTATCCTTTGTAAAACGTCCAAAATTTACACAACCATCGCTGTATTAAAGAACCATTTCTTATGTGCTTTGTCACCTTGTTCTTTAACCCTCTAATGCTCTTTCTTCTGATTACGATAATATTTAAACTATATATTTGGCTTTGAAAATCTACTATGGAACAAGTATTAAAATTTTAATTTATCGCTTTATTTAGGCGATATAGCACAAAAAACATTGAAGACATATCTAGAAACCCAGTAGTCAAATAATTTCGGTTTTTGCTATAAATAACACTATTTGTAAAATAAAATTACGTGCCGAAAATTATGAACATTTATTGTTATTTCAGAAGTTATGGCAATTTTCGCTTTTCGAAAATTACGAAATTTGACAAATTTGGCACTAAACATCAATAGATTTTGACTAAATTATTTCTACTTACTACTACCTCTGAGTATATGCTCCGTATTTAATTAAAAAAAATCTGTTATCTAGTTTTTGAGTTAGAGAAATATTCGTAAGACGTATCCTGCGGTTATCCTGTGAGACCTGGAGAACAATTTTTAACTGATTTTACAAATAGAGACTCTAAACTAGCTTTGTTATTATCGATAATGTATGCCAGATCGTAAATGTATTTTTGGCGATTTTTCAAATATTTTTTTCTTTTTTAAAAAGTTAATTAGTACCATTTCAAAAATCTAATTTTTCATCCCTGCTGACATTTAATCAACTAATTACCATCTAACATAAGAGACTGATATCACAAATAATTTTTTTTTTTTTTTCATTTGACCATGAAAGTCAATTTTAAGATTGTTCTATTGTTAGATATTTTTGCATCCACCGGATTGAAATAGGCTAGATATGGAATAATTTTACAAAATTGTCTCATGCATATAAATATTTAAATAATGCGCTACACAAAATCCTACTCAAAAAAACGAAAAATTTAACGTAAAGAGAAAATCTGTGATTTTTAATTTAACTTATCGCCGTTTATTTTGAGAATTTTGATTTATCCCCTTTAAACATTACTAAATAACAAGTTGAAACAAAAAAAATTTAATGAAGGAATTCACAGTTTGAGTGTTAATGTGCTATCGTTGTAAAATAGCATGATTTTTGAAGTTTAAAAATGTGAAAAAGTGGATTTTGAAAAATCCACTTTTTCAATAAATTTGCCCATCTTCACTAAAGAACATTCTTTCACATTAAAAGCTAACGAAACGAGGCCGGGTCAATAAGTTCGTGATTTTTTAAACTTCGCTTTTCCCGGCAACTATAGGGTGGATCAATAAATCCGTGACTTTTTAAATGAAACAAAGTTTTTCTAACAAGAAAACTTTTTTATTTTTCAACATAGTCTCCATTAAGCTCATACTTAGTCCAACGTTTCTATAACTTTTTTTATTTCTTCCAAAAAAATAGGATTTCTTAAGGTCCTCAAAATAGGCATTTGTTTGAGTAATAATTTCATCGTTGGAGCTAAATCTCTATCCACTAAACAATTTATTTAGATTTGGAAATAGAAAAAAGTCACTGGGGGCTAAGTCCGGGATAAATATGGCGGAAAAGTTACCAATTTTGTACCAGTTTTGCCGCGTGCATTGTCTTGATGAAAAAGAAATTTTTTCTTTGCCAAATGGGGTCGTTTTTTTTAAATCGTCATTGAATTTGTCCAATAAGTTAGCATAATATTCGCCGTTTATTATTTTTCCCCTTTGAAGGTAATCGATGTGGATTATTCTGGGTGCATTCCAAAAAAAAAAACTGTAGCCATGACCTTGTTGGCTACAAATCCACCTTGGCCTTCTTCGGAACCGGTTCAGCTTGAGAAACAAATTGTTTAAACGGCTGATTGGTCTACGGTGTATTATAATGTTTGCATGTTTTATCCACAGTTACAAAACACCGCAAAATCTCATTCGGATTTCGGTTAAATAACTCCAAACAATCCTTTGAATTTATCAAACGATTGCGTTTATGGTCAATTGAGAGAAACGCACCACCAATTTCGATGGTATAAAAATGATTTACTGAGATCCATCCTGGTCGCACAAGCACTAGTGACGACTAACTTTCACTACACCCGAAGATGTCGAAAAAATTCACTATGTGAAGTTGGCCCATCAGAGAGTGACATGCATGAGATTCTTGATATCATAGGCGTATCATATGACTTTCTGATTTCAATATTATATGATTAGTTTGTTTTTATAAAGCTTAGCAAGATGGGTGACGCTCACAATTGAGTAATCACCATTGTGGGACAAGGAATCACCACCTTATTCGCCAGCCTGCAAAAACATGGTAAAGACTGGTCATTACCGCAAATATTTTATTGAATTATAAAGCTAATTATATATGTGCAAACTAGTCACTTACTGGTAGTTTATTAAATACGTACCTATTTAGTTTTTGTTTTTGTTTTTATTTTAATGTTATATTTATTAACATGTTTTGATAATTTTTAAAACTAAAGGCGCGTTTCCAATGACGGAGTACTCCAATCTGTAGCAAATTTAGATTTTTTTTCTCTTTCATACTAACAGATTCTTGTATTGTGCTATCTCTTGTTATTCCACTCCAGAATAAAATTTGTTTGACTTTGGAGTACAGATTTGCTGCACTCTAGAATTAACATTGGTCTGTTAACTGTTTAACATGACAAATATACCCAAAAAACACATCACTAATTTGTTCACATCTCTAATTGTCAATAAATTAAAAAAAAAAAATAATAACAGAATATAATAAGTAAATATAAAATTTGTGGTGTTTTCGGTATAATCTAAAATAAAAAAAATAATTTAAATTAAAAACGATAAAAATTATGGCAAATGAGTCGTGGAAATATGGAGTAAGTACTAAAATGTCAAATAAGTTTTGAAGTAACTCTACTCTGCATTTTGAACAGTTAACATTTTAATATGTGCTGCAGCGTAGAATCACTCTACCATTGTGAAAGCACCTTAAATAAAAAATTTTCCGAGGTAAAAATTTACTTTTCAAAAATGTAAAAATTTTTCTTAAAGAGTTAAGCTTATTTCTTCACCACTTTTTAGCAACATTGAAAACGATTTAAGTTTTGCATATTTAAATAATTATTTCACAATGTAATCGCTCATTTTCTAACTTCTAGGTAACCACTAATTTAACTAACCATGTTGGTAACCCATTATTCTCACTTTTCTATAAGAGAAAAAGTAATAACGACCTATGAATTTTGGGACATCACAACCAAAATAATTAATCAAGTAAGTAGCCTGTTAGCTAGTGGAACACTTTATGTGCTATCTTTACGCTTAATTAGCAAACCTGCAAAAACAGGCATTACCAAGTAATTAAGCGAGTAAGTAGTACACAAAAAGTTGCCCCAAGAAGCTTATAAAACTAGGAGGCACAGTCGCTATCGGATCTCACATCGGACAGAAAATTATGACCTTGTCAGACAACAATAATAATGTTCTGTCGGATATCTGGTCCGATTTGCGATCAGATAGCGATTGTATCTCCTAGTTTTATATGCTTCTTCGTTGCACTACTTACCAGGCTCTTTACTCGCTAAATTACTTTAGTTTGTGATGTCTAAAAATTCATCGGTTGTCATACCCTCTCGCTTACAAAAAAGTGATAATAATTAATTACCAGCATGGTTACCCCTAGTGAAGGAAAGCAGAAGTGATGACCCAGAAGTTACACTCTCAGAACGATTCTGTTGCGATAACGGAATTTTTTGCCCCAACCGAATTCAGTTGTGACAACCGAATTCGATTCGACAACCGAATTATCAGTTGCCACAACTGAATTCGGTTGGGGCAACCGAATTACGAGATTGCAGTAACCGAGCAAATTCGGTTTGAAAAAATTCGGTTGTCACAACGGAATTGTTTTGAGAGTGTACGAACAAACCAGCAAAAAAAAATGGAGTAATGCTTTACAAACTACTTTTTAAACTGCTTCACAAATATCCGTTAGCGTATTTTTACTGCTTTTTTAGAAGTTATTCTGAACAACTTTAAAAAAGCACTTCTTTCATTGCTTCCCAAGTATCCGTTACTACATTTTTACAGCTTTTTTAGAATTACTTCTGAACCACATCCAAAAAATCACTTAAGTATTGCTTCTAAAGAGTATTTGCTCTAAAAGTGATCGTAAAAAGTGATTTTGGTATCATTTGGCAATTCCAAACGGAGGGTCCTGGGTTCGATTCCCAGCGGGACCAATATTTTTTTTTTTTAATTTTGTTTTATTCTATTAATTTTTTTTTATATTTATAATTAATTTGTTTAAATTCATTTTTTTTTTTTTAATTTTGAAATTTTTAAAAAAAATGTATATGTAAAAAAAATGGTGAGAAATTGCTTTTTATGCACCTGTAAAAATACAGGGTCCGCCATCTAACGTTTTTTTTTCAACTAGTGCTTATTTCGTGAATGGTAATACTTAGCTCATGTCTGATTTGACAGATAATTAGTTTTATCCTTCCGCTGAACGAATATGGTTGTGTATACACTTGAACAACGCTTCGCTAGTGGGCCTGCGATCGACTTACAGAAGATGCCGATTTTGCCAAAAAAAATTATCTTTTCAGATGAAGCTCATTTTGATCTTGGCGGGTATGTAAACAAGCAAAATTGTCGCATTTGGGGCACAGAAAACCCGCACGCATACATTGAAAAGCCGGTGAACCCAAAACGTTACAGTCAATGGCGATCGTTATCGGGCCATGTTGAACGAATTTTTGTTCACAAAAATTGAAGAGGAGGATATTGGCAACACTTGGTTTCAACAGGACGGCGCTACGTGCCACACAGCCGAAGCTACACTCGATGTTTTGCGCCCTGTTTTTGAAGATCGCATTATCAGCCGCCGAGCTGATGTCGTTTGGCCACCTCGGAGCTGCGATTTGACACCGTTGGACTATTATTTGTGGGGTGCCGTCAAAGATAAGTGTTACGCCGACAAGCCAGAGACAATTGACGCTTTAAAGGACAATATTCGTGAAGCCATTGGTGAAATACAGCTGCACACAATCGATAATGTGCTTAAAAATTGGGCCGATCGTGTAGGCTACTGCATGGCCAGCCGAGGCAGCCATATGAATGAAATTATTTTCCATTATTAACCGGAAGGATTGTACTTTCAAATAAAAAAAGAAATTTGAGAAAATATTCAGTAGTTTTTTTTATAGCATTTTCAAAAAAAAAAAGTTATTTGGCGCACCCTGTAGTAGTGAAAACAATATTGAATTGGACTGCACCTTTTACACTTGTTTAACAAGTACTTTTATTGAAGAGAATAAGGAACAATATCTCGCAGTAACAAAGTGGTGTTTTTGTGCCAGTCAACATTCATATCAAAGAATAGCTCAGTGGTAGAGCGCTAGACTAGCAATCTTGAGGTCGCAAGTTCGATACCCGGTAGCGGCAATAAAAAAACTTTTGTAAAATAAAAAAAACATAATTTTTTTTGTGAAGAATTTATTTTTACTTTTAATTGGTTGAAAAAGAGCTTCCTTCGCACTCATCCAAAAAGTACTGAAAAAATGTAGAAGTGGGAGTACTCCTCTTCTATGACAACTCAATGTTAAAATCATTAGTGTTTATGTTTAAAAAGAAGTACATCTAGATCATCAATTGTAGTGCTTTTTCTACTTCTTCGGCATCTCTTTTTTTGCTGGAAAATGGTTACTTTTAGTAAGTATATTGAAAAAAAAAATGATAAATCGGTACTTATTTAATGAATTACCAGTAATTGACTATTTTAATAGAATATATAAGAAATTCTATAACTTATTATCAGTAAGTCATTATTTTGTATATTAATGTAATGCAGAAGGTAATGATCTATCATTACTTGGTAATCTGTGTGGTAAAGACCTGTGATTATCATGTTTTTGCTGAAAATGTCTGTTTTTAACGGGCATATTCTCCGGGTTTAGCCCACAGTGAATGTTTTCTATTTTTAAGACCAAAGAAATGGCTCGTCGGTGAGAGATTTGTTAAAAAGCAGGCTTGACAGGTAATACCGCTAAAATACCGTTATCGATTCAAAAGCCTTTCAACTGACTACCGTTTTCCCTAAAATACCGTTACCGAAATAACCGAAATACCGTTATCCTTAAAATAGGGTTACCGAAATAACTGAAATACCGTTATGCTTCAAATACCGATACCTAAATAAATGAAATATCGATACCTTTAAAATACCGTTACCGAAATAAATTAAATACCGTTACCCCTAAAATACCGTTACCGTTATCTATAATTTTCTGCTTTTGGTAATTGCACGCGGTTATGGAGTATTTTTCGTACATTAAGTTGGTAAATTGGTTCTGTTCTTAATTTCATTTGTTTTCGTTTCCGAAATAATCAAAAAACCGTTATCCTTAAAATACCGTTACCAAATTAATTAAAAAAACCTTTATCTTTAAAATACCAATACCGAAATAAGTGAAATAGCGTTACCCTTAAAATACCATTACCGAAATAATCTAAAATAGCGTTATCCCTTACCGATAACCGCATCGTTTCGGTTACCATCCATGTTAAAAATATTAAATTATTGATCAATAAAATTGTTTTGAGGTCTTTGAGAAATCCTATTATTTGGAAGTGATATAAAAATTGGGAAAATATTAGATAAATTAAAATTTCCTTTTCTAAAGAATTTCTAAAAAGTGTGTTGCATTCAAAAAATTACGAAATTATTGACCCGCCTTCGGTAGTAGTAGAGATGATTTTACATTTTCACTAATAACTTTTTAATCCGTCGACCGATTTTATTCATTTTTGATACCAAGTATTTTATAATAACTTCAAATAATTTGACTTAAAACTGGCAACTCTGCTTTTAAATTACGGTATATTTCACGTTTGAATTGAAACACGGACCCCTCTACTTCGACTACGCTCTTCATGCTGATTAAGAATGTATATAAGTAGTTTATGTGGTCAAAGTTTTCTTTTCGATTAAAAAACGGAATAATAATCTCAATACATAACATCCTGCACAGTGGGTTGAAGAGAATGAAAATATGCAAAAAAATAATATCATATCAGTAATTAGTTTTAAAGTACATATTACGGAATTTTATTAAAATCCAACAAGAAATTTTGCAAAATTTGTGAGATAAAAATTTAAGTTGTTGTTGGCTTTTAACGTTTCATCTACAGTTTTCTTTTAGTGTAGAAAATATTTCAAAATGATATGTAGAGTTAAAAGCCAATATTAAAATATTTTGTAAAAAAAAAATGTTAGCTATATATTGAAGAATAAATATAATTTTGTTAAACATTTTTTTAATTTAATTTTTTTTTTATATATATATAAAATTATAACACATATAAAACACAACTAGCACAACACCGAATATATATTGCATTACAACATCGATTACATACCCAGAACAAAAAAAACGTTTAGAAAATTTACTTTTTAACGTTACACAACAACAAAGCACTAACAATAGATTTATTATTATTTGCAAAGTCAAGTTCTTTAGAATTTTACACACTTTTTAAAATATATTTTAAATCAACAAAAAAAAAGCAACAACATTAATTTAATTTTTAATTACTATTTATAAAAAAAAAATAGGAATCCAGATTATTTAATTTTTGATTAAAGATTTTAAGGAATTGAATTTTTTTTTTTTTTAATAAATTTAATTTTTAATTAAAATTTCTTAAGTTCAAACCATTAATTTAAATTTTTTTATATGTAGTTGAAATTGAAAATGTCCTTCAACTCATACAAACTACAATCCGAAGGATGCATTAATGTCTTTGTTCTTTATTAAAAATAAAAAAAAAAAATAAATGAAAAAAAATTTCAATCATTCATTTATCCATCCATCCACCCTTCCCCTACACCCCTCCAATATCGTATAGAGTGTATTTTATATTCCGTAGTTCCTCTTTTATACAAAAAACGAAACAAAATTTTTATGCTTTTGTCTCGTCACAGTCGGGACTTTTTGTAGTAGTTGTTGCTTTTTTTCAGTGATGATTTCTTTTTTTTTTTTGCTTCAATTTTTAATTTATTTTTTTTCTTCTTCATTTTTTGGTTTGTTTTTATATTTTATACACTTTTAGTATATTAGAGATGCTGTTGTGATGGTAGGTATGAAGAAAAAAAAAGAAACGGTTTTTGTATATGACGTTCTCGACGGCGCACAGCCGTAATATTAAAGCGCACCAAGCGCACTAGTTGACGCCTAAACGTCTACTACGAATAACGGTTGTTGTAGCAAACCCCAATTTCGGCAATTTCAAATGGCGGCACTACCACACTTGCACAATATCTCACATAAAAACTAATACCAGCAAGATACACTCACACACAAGCAGAGATTGTATATAAATGAAAGCAGCATCCTTGTTAAGTAAAATGTATAGAGATCCATACTTAATTCCTTAATTTCACTCAAAATTCTGTTTTTGCTTTTTGTTCATTTTTGTTTTGTTTCTACCAACACAAACATCATTCACATATACGACTGTATATACATATAATAAGCCTATGTATGTATGGGGTAATCATTAAACTGTAACTCATACTTTTACAAAAATTTTATATGCTCTGTATATCTCTCTTTTAAGACTCAATAAATACTCTCACTTAAATTTAGTTATTTTGGAAGCTGTTGCTGTATTTATCTTATTTTCATCTAAAGTTTGTACTAAATTTCTATGGCAACCGGCTTTTTATAATTTACCCGGGCCGGTTTAGCTTAGCCCGGGACCTGTTTGAGCTTTATTATATTTTTATATAATTTCTTAAAAAAAAAACGATTCACTCATTATTCTAAAGTTGTACGAATGTAGTGAAAAAGTTTTTCCTTATTTGTAAAAGTGTTTTGTATGTGTACGTGTTTTTTTTTTCATACATTCAATTTTTATCTTAAATTTTTACTACATTGACCTTAAATTTATAACAGAAATATACAATAGGCTTGTAATGCTTTAGAATTTTTTATATATATATATATGAAATGAACGTTTAATAACACTGTGCTATAGTAAAATTACCTATACAATTTTTTTTTACTAAATTAAAGAAGTTTTCTTCAAAATGTGAATGAAAAATTTCTTAAATTTTATTAAAAAGCTCTGTATTCTTTACGAAACAATTTTTAATGAAACTTTTTTATTGAAGGTATGAAATTTTTAATAAATAATACGAAACTTTTATAAAAAAAAACTTCATTAATTTAATGAAGATTTTCAACGGACGAATTCAAGCGGGACTTCATTGAACTAGTGCATTAATAGCACTCAGATAATTCTCTCAGTGTACTGTGGGCTTCGCTGAGTTGATCACCCTCAAAATCAGAATTTATTGCTGAAAAAAGCTTTTGCAGACTTCATGCTCCAACAACTCGGTAATTTTACATTGGGCGATAAATTTTCCAACGGTTTAAAAATAAACTATAGTTAGGCTTTCCAAATCTACCTATAAAAATGTCTACATGTTTAACAAAACTCTCTGCAGATGTTTTCAAAGAAAGTATCTTATGTGATACACTCGCAATATTTTATCGTTTAAAAAAAATATAATATACATATTAAATTAATTGAAAACACAATTAAAAAAAGGACTAATAATTTTTCATTATATTCATACCATTTTGCTATTTATTTTCAAACATTGTTTAAACAATCCATAAAAGAAATAAAAATAATTGAACAGTCTGTTAAAACAATCATCAATTTTTAACTGACCAAACGTAAAAAAAACGATTTGTGGTTGGTTTTTACATATTTGAAAGTTTTTTTTTTTTTGTTTGAATTTTCAAAACACTACACCATATACAATATTTTTATTGGCTATGTTTGTGTGTATGAGTAAAGAATTTCTTATAATTTGAATTGAAATAATTTGGATATAAACAAACTATTTTAACAGAAAAGAAAACCGAAAATATTTTAATTTTTTGTTTTAAAACAGAAAACAACGAAATTATTTAAATTATTTTTTCTAAAAATAGAAATCTTAAAATATTTGACTGAAAATAAAAACTCCTACAGACGATACACATTTTTTGCTAGTTTGTTTTTTATTGATTGATAAAAAAAAGTTAAACAATATGTTTCAATGTATTTTAATTGATTCTTCAAGTGAAAACACACTTTACCTATTACTTTTCAAATAAACCTGAATCAGTTATGGAAAATATATTGTGAGTGTATGTATTGAAAATTTACCATATACTGAAATTAATTGTTCGAAAGAAAAAGTTCACTTAAAAAAAACAAAATTTCGTATCGAAAAAACTTTAGATTTTAATGTTCTTAGGGTCATATGCATAATCACTTTTATAATTTATAGGTCACTTACAAAACAAATTTTCCATACAAAATTAATTTTATAAATGTGTTATAAGGTTTTCAAATTATTATGCATAGGCACTTTAGTCTAGAGATATTTCACAGGTACCTACTAAAGAATTTACATGAAAAGAGTCCAATATTATTAGAGATTTAGGAAAAACTATTTTAAATAATAATAATTACCAGATTCTGTGTTAGTTTTCCCACAAAAAATCATCAGATTCTAAAATGACTACCTTAAATAAAAATTTTATGATAAATATTTATAAATTACCTGAATAAATTTTCAAAACAAAATTAAAATTAAATTCAACAATTATTGCTATAATTCCTATTTTGACGATAAATCTTCAAAATGACGATAAATCGTCAAAACTGGCAACATTGGCTGCACTCCGATAATACATATAGGCCTAGTCCGGGAGAGTTCCTAGCAATAAAAGCAATTTAAACATCTCCTTTTTGTAAGCAAATACTGGTTTTGTTCAGTTGTAATTAGTTTTTAATGCATTAGTTCTATTGAAAAAATCCAAAGTATGTTTCATTCGGTAGAATTTCATAAATAAATTCGGTTGGATTTACCAAACTTTGTCAATTGAATTCAAAAATTATGTTGGAAAATTAACTGCATCGATTTCTTCAACCACTTTAACAAGATATAGCTTAAAAGCCCGATACTTCATTACAGACTTGAGTAATTTTTTCAATTGTTCCGAGTGTAGAAACGGTAATGACATATCATTATTTTTTGGACTACCAGTAATGACACCCACTTACCTTCTGCATTATTTTAAAACATATAATAATGAGTTACTGATAATTACTTATTTTTATCATTATTTCAAAAGAAAATAATTTTCTGAAATTTTTTTAAATTTTTTGAAATCTATTTTTAGACTCAATACTTTTTAAACACTGGTAAGGTTATATGTAACCACATATTTTTTGATTTTTTGTATTTTGTTGAGTAAGTTTACTTGTGTGCAGCAGGTCAATTATGTTTTTATCTATTAAATATTACATGTCGATATAGCTCAAATGGTAGAGCTATTGACTGGCAATCTGTAGACCCAGGTTCGATTCCCGCACCAGCAAATTTTATTAAAAAAAAAAAAATACAATAAAAAATATTTTTTATATAATTTATTTTTTTGAAAATCTAGTTTTAGACTCATTATTTTTGTCAGTACTGGTAAGCATATAGGTAATGACATATTTTTGGATTTTTCGTATGCTGGTGTGTAAGCATAATTCATTATTTTTCGCGACATCGCCATATAAAAGCAATAAGAAATGTATTAACAAAAGTAACTAGTTACCATTACCAAGTAAATATATAGTTATATCTGGTATTGATTTTCTACACTGGTTTGTTACTAAAAATTAATTTTTAATTTTTTTTTAGATTTTGGTTAGATTTTTATTTTCTTTTTTTTCTGTTTTCTTTTTTTTTGTGTTTTTTTGTATTTAGCTTTTTGGGATATTTTTATTTTTTTCGATTTTTCCTTTGCCCGATTTTTTAGTTTTAGGCCATTTTGCCTTGGGTGACTTTGCCTGTAGCCAAAATAATAAACTTGCAATTTAAATTTATCAAACAACCACTTACACAAACGCAATTTAATTTTCATTTCTATGAAATGCCCATTTAAAATGTAACATTTTTAGTTTTTAATTTTTATATAAAAATTTTCATTCCTGAAAGTGTAGAGGTTTTTGAAAGCAAAAACTCTGTGAAGTATTTGTCAGGAGATGAAGAAAAATAGCAGTTTTTGAAAAAAGTATTTATTATTTTAATTCATAATAATTCATAAATTGGCCTCAAACTAAATTAATAAATTTCTAATGTAACATTTTAAATTTATATTTTTTTAAATTTTTTTACAAGTTATAAATATTTATGTAAGACAAACAACCTTTTAAAATCTAATACATAATTTATTAGACTATGTTTCCGCCTAATGACTAAACGCCTTTTTCAAGTAATTTACCAGCTTGAGAAAAAACAAATAGATTAAAATCAATTTTTTTATCATCTTCTTGCCTAAGTACTAAAGGTTTTTCCTATTGCTATTTTGCCTATATATTATTCTATAAGACATCCTGGTAAACGTTGGAGCAGGCAGTTCTATATGTATGTATGTTTTATATTAGGTAATTTATAAATGTAGGTTACGAAAACCTCATTTTATCTAAATAAAGCAAAAAAAAAAAAAAAATAAGTATGACATTAAATTACCTTTAGGTACCAAAAAGCAAAGTAAACGTTCAAATTCAAAATCTAAAAAAAAGGGCTTGCAGCTTTTACATACAAGGAGGTTGTTACTTCACATCCTTAGAAATACTAATGGGAAAAAATGTTGTTGCAACAACAACAAACATTTAATTTAACTGATGACTATTCTGCTCGGTATAAAATATCCAGGGTAAATGTTACTCATAGTGGGACAAAACTGCTCAATAATGTAAATTGTAGAATAGCTCAAACTTACAAAAAAAAAAAAAAAAAAGAGAAAACTGAGTTATTTCTCTATAACCATTTAGTTTATATATATTAGTTAACAAATACTTACTCCGTAAAATAACACACATTGTAAGCGTACATTCACCTATACCACGATGCTTTCGTATACTATATTATAAAAGGTACACGAGCTGCTGATATTTGTTGGCTTTAGCCCAAACTCAAAAATTACTACGTGTACAGCATTTACAAATGACTACAAACATACAGCACTACCACCCAAAAAAAATATCCTTCTACCATACAACAGCAGCAGCATCCTTAACCTTTCCATCATCAATTATGATATTTGGCTACCCAAAATATGTATAAAAACACCCCATACCATCGCTTTCCATGCTGTATGTATGCTGACCCTTACGACTGTCACAATTTACAATTCGGTAAAAGACCGAGAGAGGGGTGGTGGTGGTGGTGGTGATGGCGGCGATGGCAGTGTTAGGTTGATAGGTAGGTAAAAATATACATTCGTTTTATTCATATTCACCCTCCCGTTACACACCTCTCTTTTTTGTTGCTGTACATACCTTAAGCCTGTACTTTAACTTTTACCTAACATACCCGGGCATTTGCTCGGGATGCTGTAGCTTTAAATTTGTTTTTGTTATTCTCACAACTAGTCTTTACTCTGTATTCTCTAGTAATTTACAGTGGCTATACAGAGAATATTAGCGAAATAGATTTTTACCAGGAACTTAAAAATCAATATACATTTTCAACGCTTTTGCATTTAGAGCACAAGGTTTTCAGGTTTCCTACTTTATCTACTCTAGCTGATTTTGATTTTGATTTTCCTTTTCTTCTTTTAAAAAATTTTCTTAAATATTCTTATAGTGAATGTTTGAATTTTAAGTTTTCTAGGTTAAGGGACTTGCACATTTTAATAAATTAGCTCCTACCTCAGGAAACACAAATTTGGAATTTCAGATTCCAGTAATAGTTAAAAAAAAAGCATCCTAGTGGATGTCAACGCTGTCTACGCTACATTTCAAGTTTCTACACTGAAAATGTATACACTTAAAATACTTTGTATGTAAAGGCCACTGAAATTTAATTCGAAAACTTTCATTTTGTTTTTGGCTGTTAGAAAAATGAACCACAAATTAGTTAAAACAAGTAACAAAAATTTTCTACATAAATTTTTTTTTCTTCTTTATTTTTTTTGTAACCAAAATGACTGAATAAAATAGATGTTACTAATTCCCAATATTTTATGTTTAAGGATTTCGAATGTAGTGTACATTTACATTTCTTCTACAAATTAATGTTATTTTTACTTGAAACAACAAAACTGAAATACAAAATTTTTAAACAACTAACTAATAGTGACTCCAGAAATTCCCTGAGTGTATGTCTGTTGGCTTAATACAAAATTTGTTAATTTAACAAAATTTGTTCCTTTTTTTGTACTGAAATAAAATTTGTTGACTTTAACACATTTTTTGTTAAATTTAACAAATTTAAATTTAATTAAAAAATTAGTAAAACTACCCAGTCAAAAAATAACAAACAGGAAAACGACGGCAATGTTGATACAATTCCTGGCAAAAAGAGCTTTTCCATTCCCAAAAGAACCAACTGTTCAAAAAGCGCCGGAAAAGCACTGGCAATTTTTTCAACGTTAAAAAAAAGGACTGGAAATATAGTTTTCAAAATAAAATTTAAAAAAAAGTTCATATGTATTTTTTTTTTCCTGCCGTGAATAAACTCCAGGCTGTCAGTTTGGTAGATAACATCTTTACCTATTGAGCTAACGAGACATGTCATACTTGGTGGCTTAAAACATAAATAAATGATAATAACTGGGCAACTACTGGCAAAAAGTTTTTTTGGAACTAATATGCCTGCGTTGGAAAAACAAAAAAAATTTGGTCTTAAAGAAGCGTTTCCATAACAAAGAAATTTATTTTATTAAACATAAAAAATTTTTTAAATTAAAAAAAAAATCAAAAAAATGTTTTGCGTGCAACCGGATTTAAACTCGGAACTTTCTGCCTACAAACCTTTTTTAACAAAGCGTCATCATTTTTATAAAATCATTGCTCTACCAATGAATTTATTTTTGTACTGCTGCATAGTACTGGATAGCCACAGGTTGCAAAGGTTGGGATATTACTGTAACCCTATTCTTTGCCAGTGCTATTTTTTTATAAACCACAGCTAGCAAAGCATCCCGAATGAGTGTTCTTCCATTGTTTAAGTTTTTTATACCACTGGCAATTTTTGAAAGTGAACACTTTTATTTGTAATTCGTAAAATCTTTTAAAATTATAAGTTCTCGGTATCCTCCCCGTACCTTGTCGGTATCATATAAATGCATGTATGTGTACTCGAATGGAGCAAACATTTTGTCCGTTTTGTTCTATCTCGCTTAGTTTTCCAAATGTGGGCCATTTTGTGAAATGGGTTTTTTTTTATTCAAAAAAATTAAAAATTTCAATTAACCAAATTATTCATCGAATAAAGCTATAATGTGCTATTCGATCAGTTAACAAAAGGTGACACGGAGGAAATAAGAAGATAAACAGGAAATCTAAAGTAGAATGTTTGTATATGTCTGTTTGATCACTTCTGAAAGTATTCATATAGAGACAATCTGACAATAAAAATATAAACAATATTACAATTTAATGGAAAATCACTGATGAAGCCTGTCCATAAAAAAAGGCAGAAACTGGATCTAGTCTGATTTACAAATTTAATGTGTTTATAACTTTTGAAGAAAATGTTTATTCTTCTTCTTAACCTCAAACCTACTACATTAGAATTAATAAAAATTCATATTAATTACAATATTAATTGTATTTGGTCTATACGACGCGTTTGAAAAAACAACACTTAACTAAAAAAATATACTTAATTTAAGAATAGTGACCGAATAATCGTAAAATCTCTACTATAAAGCCTTGAACCGAAGTACCTAAATTTATCAGAAATTGAATTAAAAAAATGTCATGATTTTATATATGATTTTTGGTTTTCACACAGAAGCATGAAATTAGTTTTTTTTTTTGACAAGTGTTTTGCGTTTTTTGCATAAAAACGCTTGTTTTTTTATTTCATTTGGTCTAAAATAAAAACACCTGTCCTTTTTTGCTTGTGGAAAATCCGTGCATAGGAATTTTTCCCACTGCATGGTACACATATATTAATATGTCAGATCTCTAGCCGACAGTTTTTGAGCAGACTTTGAAGTTAATATTTTTTTTTTGTCCTTAAATTAATGGAGGAACGTAAGGTAAGTATCTAGCTCCAGCCGTTTGTACTGGCTAACTAAGGTCGCACTTTTGTTGGACATTGTGAAGCAATTTTTTCCCTTAGTAACAATTTGCAAAATTGCCATCTTTATAGATGTTTATACCGGAGTAAGAACCCACAGGTTAAATTTTAACTTCCCGGTTCCAGCAGCTTAAGCTAGCTGATTAAGGGGCCATTTTAAGCCTTTCATCTTATTCGTACAACTTTTTTATATAAAATTTCTGTAGAAATCTTTAGTTTCTGAGCTGATTTTTCTATAAAAAAGACTTACTACCTAATTTCGTAAAACACTTGGGTGAAATGAAGGGAACTTTCAATGTAAATTGTTTTTGTAGCAAAAACAATTTCTATAGAAATAACGCAACACTTCACCGAAGTGTTTTAAAAAATTACCCCCTTAGATACTTAGAACTTTTTCCTATCGGAAAGCCTGAAATTCTGGATATTATTTTCACAACATCAGATTACGAGTACTCTTTCCTATAGGGGAAAAAGTGCTTTCCATAGAAAAAGCCATAGATTATGTATTTTTTTTTCATATAACAAAACAAGAGTTTCAGAGAATTTTTCTTAAAGAGAAAACCCCAGAACTTGGGGACTTTCTCCTACCAGTATGTCTCAAATTTAGCGACCTTTTTTCTATAGGAAAGAGTTCTTCTGAGGGATTTTCTATGGAAAGAATTATTCAAAATTGTAGGGTTTTCTGTAGGATAAGGTATTCGAAATCTGGGGTATTTTATATGGGAATAGTCTTCAGTATATGGAAATTTCCTTATAGGAAATATACTCAAAATTGAAATAGTTTTCATTAGAAATAAATTTTCAGAACCTGTGGATTTTACTATAGAAAAAGTTCTTAGAACAAAAAGGATTTGATATAGGAAAAATCTTATAAATCTGGAGGTTTTTCTATATGAAAACTTTCTGATATCAGGAGAATTTTTACAGAAAAAAGTTTAGAAAAAGTTTTCAGATCCTAAATGTTTTTTTTTTTTTTTTTGAAGAAGTTGTAGGAATCTAGGGTTTTTTACACTAAAAATTCCTCAAAATGGGACAAAATTTAACAGAATCTGACAATTTTCCACAGGAATGTGTTCAGAAACTAAACGTCGACAGAATCTATGATATTTTCTATAGAAAAATGGTTCCAGAATCTGAGTTTTTTACAGAAAAAATCCACTTAGTATATTAAGGGCGTTGTGGTCCCAGCAAAATCTTGGTAATGGTTTGGATCTTTCACGCATTGCCTGGCAATGGGTACCCATTTACTCTTTATTTTACTTTGAAACCTAAAGTAATACGTTACTAATAATGTGATACATCAGTACTTCTGTGGGAGGTATCAAATAATGAGTTACCGATATAGGGATATATCATTACTAATTTGCAGGCTTTAAAATAATGCATCACTGAAATTGTGTTATATTGTTCTTATTTCTAATGAGTTTAAAGTCATGTAACCAATGAATTACGTACTAATGTGTAACGACTTATTTTACTCCCTACAATTATGCACTTATTTTAGCCGTTATTGCTAACTAGTGAATTTATTACATTACATATTACAAGTAACAATTTATTTCAGTACTTGCTTCATAATCACTTACCGTACCGGTACGATTTAGGCAACAATTTACCTCCAATGACAATCCCATGTTAAAATAATATCCCAGTGTAGAAAATCATTACCAGATATGTGGTTATGTAACTACATACTTGGTAATGGTAACTAGTTACTTTTGTTATTACATTTCTTATTACCTTTATATGGCGATGTCGCGAAAAATAATGAGTTGTCGTTGCACACCAGCATACGAAAAATCAAAAAATATATCGTTACCTATGTGCTTACCAGTACTGACAAAAATAATGAGTCTAAAAATAGATTTTCAAAAAAATAAATATTATAAAAAAAATATTTTTTATTGTATTTTTTTGTAAATAAAATTTGCTGGTGCGGGAATCGAACCTGGGTCTACAGATTGCCAGCCAACTGCTCTACCATCTGAGCTATATCAACATGTAATATTTAATAGATAAAAACATAATTGACCTGCTGCACACAAGTAAGCTTACTCGCCAACATACAAAAAATCAAAAAATATGTGGTTACATATATCCTTACCAGTGTTTAAAAAATATTGAGTCTAAAAATAGATTTCAAAAAATTTTCAAAAAAATCTAAAAAATTATTTTCTATTTGAAATAATAATAAAAATAAGTTATTATCAGTAAGTCATTACTATATGTTTTAAAATAATGCAGAAGGTAAGTGGGTGTCATTACTGGTACTCCAAAAAATAATGATATGTCATTACCTTTTCTACACTGGGATATTATGCGACCAAAGTGTAAGTAGTTATTGTACAATTTTGGGTTCCTAATTCCATTTCCCTTCACCTGGTAATAGAAGTTTAGGTGGTATGTTGCGCATATAAAGTGTTAAAATATTTGAAGCCCTTTATTTTTCACCAGCTTTCATTTCTTCTGTATCCCCTTTCCGAGAAAATCAACACATAAATTAATATGAAGAATTTCTTTAGTGTTGCTTTTCTTTTTTAAAAATAGAAAAAAAAGTTGTGGTAGAATTCTTTGTATACTGGTGTTATTTCTCTAATGGTCAAGGATTCAAAGAAGAAAGGTCTGTTTCTCGAAAGGGAGATTTAATGGTTTTTTCAACTTTACATTTTATAAATGATAACATAAAGAGTAAATAAATCGACACAGGCGAATTAAACACTGTTACTGCCGAATAAAACGGCCCACTGTGTGCTTGGATAATGATACTTAGTGAATGTTGAGTGAATGTAGAGAATTTTGTGTGTGTACCATATGCCAACATATGTATTTCGTTTACACACGTTTCTCTATATAACTTTGTTATATTCGTAGTAAAGAGTACTCGTACAAAACAAACAGCATCATCAGTAGCATTTCTTTCCAATAATAAACAACAACAACAACAACACCAATATTGTCAAAAGTAATGACAACTTTATGAAAAACAAAAACGTAGAAACAAGTTCAAATTGGAGTCGGTAATGCGGACTACATGATACTCCACACCACAGTATGATTTTGGCTATATTTGGAGAAGCGGATCATATTGGTGGAAGCAAATTTCAATTAACCGTGCAATAAATATAGTATAAGTCTATAATAGGTGTAAATAAAAATGGGCGAGGTAAAATTTTTTCGAATATATATCATAGTGTGGGGTATAATACTACACTCAAAATAATACGTCAGTATAAAAATCTGTCAAACCGGTTTCAAATCTATTTGACTAATTTTTAAAAAATTTTTAGTTGAAACACTGATTTAAGCAAAGATTTTAGTTATCTTCATTTAACACAATACTAAAAATCCTCAGTACATACTAATTTCGAGTGTTAATTTTCAAAATTATTTAAAACTAATTTTTAAGAACCCATTGGTTAAATTTTACAAACCCTTTAGAAAATCGTGTAAGTCCACACAATGTAATCGATTTCTTGTAGTTCACATTGTGCGTACTTACGATATGGGATACTTGTGTATAACAATTGTATATGAAACTAAAAATATCGATTAAATTGTGGGGACTTACACGTTTTTCTAAAGGGAAAATTTATTTTTAAAATATAATATTTTTGTGTTACTGTTATTGTCCGATAGATGGCGCAACCAATGTATCCGTCCCGATTTGTTAAAATGGCCCATATCTCGAAAACTAAGAGAGATAGAGCAAAATTGATGAAAATTAACTACCCATAGCCGTATAATACCCCAGCGAAAGGGGTTATCTCTATCCAAAAATGGACTTTGGCGGGGCCTTGGACCCTCGGAACTTAGTACAAGACTGTCTAAATGAATTGCAGCAATGGTTAGCAAAATGGAAGATATGTATTAATACTGTAAAATCAAAACACGTCACTTTCACTTTTAGGAAAGAAGAAATACTGCAACGTTATCAGTCAAAAACGCTACGTATTATTGCAAATGCTCCATGGTATATGACAAACAAATAAATTCATAGAGATCTCAATATTCCTTTTATTAGGGATGAAATAAATAAATTTAGTATCCGATATTTAGGCAGACTTAGCAATCACATTAATATATTAGCAATATTTTTATTGGACGAAACGGAGGAAGTTAGGAGGATAAAACGACATCACGTTTTAGACCTACCATTCAGAAAATAAAATTTAAGACTTTAATTTAACCAGAATATTGTAAATGACTAAATTGTGAACACAAAATTTTAGTATTAGTTTATTAAGCTTATTGAAGCTTAATAACTTATGTTAAGTCAATTAATGTGAACAAATTTACTAAATTATTGTAAAATAGATTGTAAATAAATATCTTTATAAAAAAAAAAAAAAAAAAAAATGGCCCATTTCTCGAAAACGAAGCGAGATAGAGCAAAACGGACAAAATGTTTGCTCCTCTGGAGTGCCCTCACATGATATGTACTAGGCCCGGGGAGGGTCCCGAGAGTCTAAACTTTGATAAATTCTACGACTCAGTAGAATTACAGATAAAACTGTCGTTTTACAAATTTATTACTTAAATTTAGATTTGTTAAATTTAACAAAACAATTTGTTAAAATCAACAAGTTTTATTTTAAGCCAAAAAACAGGAATAAATTTTGTTAAGGTAACAAATTTTTCTGTCCAGCCAATAGATGTATTATTTTGAGTGTACAAAAACGCGTTTAAAATTTTTAAATTAGGATTAGCTCAGACATTTAGCGTGTTTTTTAATCACCTGGATTTAGAATTTTTCATACAAAAAGGGGATTTATTAAATCCAAAAAAAACTGGATTTAATAAATCCACAATAAAAGCACAAATATATGAAGCAGCCTATTAATTTAATGTCAGAAAAAAAAACGAATGAAAATTAAAAGAGAAACAAAAAAATTGACAAACTAACAAATAAAAGGTTTTTATTAAATTTTTTTTATGAAATATGTTTAGAAAAAAAAAATACACCTCACCAAATACATATTTTCTATCTTGGACATGGAGAAATAGCTGAAATAGAGATGGCAATTTTTCACTCTACAGTAAGTAATTTAATTAAATCCAATTAGTGAATATTAAATATTGCAATGGAATTTTTTAATTGTGAAAAAATATAAATTGAAGTGATAAAACTGAAAAAGCAGACTGTCTATCGCTGTTTTATATAAAACATAATTAAAACTTAAAAGTTAAAGTAAAATTCTTCATCATCGAATTCGGTATTAAAAATTAGGGTGAAAGAAGTGTCGGACAGAAAATTCTTTTTAAAATAGGGAGAATCTAACCCCATATGTTGAGCACTTTTAGAACTACTTTTTGGATTTATTAAATCCAAGTAATTAGAAAAAACGGCTATTATAGTTTCCGATTGCTACGTTGCGATGTCCGTAAATTTTTCGGTTTTTCTGGTTGTCTTGAAACTTTCCACGTCAAATTTTATTGCAGATGGGTCAGATACCCAAAATTTTGCCCATCAGTTAGGTATCGAGCTCTAATTTCCAATTTGGTAAAATTCAACAATTTTGTATTAAAAACGCTGTAAAAAAATAAACAAATGGAACCGAACCAAAGTTGGACCCGAGTTCAATCTGATTAATGAATACAATTATGTAGTTACTGTGCAAGCAATTGCTATAAATCGCTTTGATTTGGTAATACCATTTGAGCTTACTATATTGAAGCGTAAATTTTAGACGTTCTCTAAAAAGACATTAGAAGTGATCCGTTTTTGTGTACCTATTGCAAAAGATTTAACAAATTCTTCAATATTGCTCAAATAATGCTAACTCAAGCTAAAATAAAGTCAAGTTAAAAAATTGGTGTAATATGGTAAGTGCAGAAATTTTGGCAAAAAATAAACTTATTTGAACTTAAGTAATTTTGTGTATTTACTAAAGTTTAAAGGGGATAAATGTGTTTTAAAAAGTTGATAAAATCTAATTGCTTTTTAGTTAACTTTTACTATTTATCTTCAATGGCTTTTTCCCGATTTCATTTTTTTTTTGTCGAACGCGATCACTGATAATAAAATTGATATAATTATGCCAAATAACATAATAAGAAATCGTTTGGTGTTCTCATAAGTAGTTTCAAAATAATTGCAATTGAGAATTATTTATCTATAGTATGCAAATTGATGCCAAAATTTATAAAATTTGGAGATGGTAGCACAATAAAAATTAATTATTTATGTATTTTTTTTAATTAACTTTATTCGTACGATTAATTGAACAATTTCAAATAATTAATCACATAATCCTACAAATTATTGACAAATTTATTATTTGTATCACTTAAATATGTCCTGTTTCTTCACCTGTCATAGTGCAGGTACTTTAAGACCAGTTCTGTTTTCAGACCGGTCTTGTTTGCAGCGGTCACGATATAGGTCACATGATAGATTCTTTCAGACAGGTACTGTTTTCACCGGTCACTGGACAGGCTCTCGCATTACATACCCCTGATTTCCCATGGAGGCATATTTGGAAGTGTGTTGTGTTCCTTAAACGTAGTTGAATTGAGAATATTACCTGTATGTAAAACTTATGGACACGACACAGAAATCTCATTGGACTATCCACGGATATATCAAAGAACTTTCTCAAAAGAAACAGTTGGATCCCATGTCCTAGGTTAAGTCTTTGACATGCCAACTGATCCACAACTTTTTAACACACAACTTCTTATTAGTGAAAGCTGTGCATTCTTTTTGCAGCTGTTATTTTTTACTTACGAATAGATCCCCGATAAAATTTCACTTGATATTTTGGGCTTTTTAACTAAATTTTTTTAAAAATATTCAAATGTTGACATCACTGATTCAATACTCCCAAGTGGGGTGACCAATTTTTTTCTCATTTTCTTAACTGGGTTCTGTTTTCTTTGTTTGTGCTTATTTTCTTTTGGTTTTCTATTACAAGTTCCTTATGCTTGTGAACATGAAAGTTTTACTAGTTTATATTGAAACAGGGTCCTTATGTGTGTGAGCACTTTTGGTTAATTGTTAAGTACACAAATACACACAACAAGTATTTGTAAATACATATTACTAAAAATGTGCCTTCAAGTGTTTTTAATGAATGATACTTTACAGATGTTTGTAAGTGTAGTTAATGTACTATATAGTATTTATATAATTTTATAGGCATTTTTTTTCAGCAAATAAAGGAAGTTAGTAAATACTTAGTGATGGCTGCTTAAAATATAAAAGAAACCATTTTTGTTATTTTAATTAAAAATACAAGAAAAAATAAAATATACTTTAATATTTTTAATTCCTTCTGTTTTTCTTGCAAACACACTCGATAAACACCCTGTATATTTAAAAGTTAAATATTTTCACTTTACCTAAACAACAAGTATATAAGACAACATCAGCTCAAGTATATAAATAGTGAAATGGAATTAAAAACTTTCTGTTGTCAGTATTATTGTACCATCTTCTTTTTCATCTTAATACCATAGAAAATAAACTAATATCAACAACAACTGCATCTCGTAGCAACATCAAGGCACGTTCATCAACAACAAGAAAAAATATAAAACTTTTAACTATGATGAACTGAACTGAAAACAAAAAAAAATATTTTTACTTTAAAGTCTGTTTCAAATCCGGCAGGGCTAAGGCTATAATTTATGCACTCAATTTACAATAACAAGGCAACTACATAGTGGTGTAACCAGCAGATTTTATTAAAACTTGGATAGTTTGAAAAGGACAAGAAATAATAACGCTCATAGAAATAAATCTGTAAAAATAATAGAAAATTAGTTAAAAATGATCGTGAAGAAAAAGCTCCTGGAATTAGCAGATTTTTTTGCTAAATTCTAGTAAAATAAGAAGAGAAAAATAAAACTGTTAAAGTTACAGAATATTATTGTTAGTTATACTTGAGTTTACCTTTTAGTTAATTGACACTGACAAGTTATACTGTAAACTTTGGGAAAATATTTGTTAAATTTTAGTAGACTAAAAATAGCAAAAGCAAACTGTTATTTCTAAAAAAAATATTTTATTATTTTTCATTTAAATTTAGTTGAAAGCAAATAGCTGTCTATCCTACTAAAATTAAAATAAATATTAACTAAAAAAATAGTACACTCTTGGTTTCATTTGCATTACAAAATAATAGAAAAAAATTTAAATTTTAATTTGATAGTAATTTTTTGTGATTTTTTTAGTATACTATTTAGCAAAATGTTTTGCTGATTTTAGCAGGTTAAATTGTTATATTTTATTAAATAAAATTTAACTCAAATATAACTAAAATTTTGTGTATTATACAGTCTTATTTTTGTTGTTTGTATCTTACTAATATATAATAGTAAAAATAATCGCCTAATATCAGCAGTTATTTCTGCGGTCACGAAAAATGGAAACAAACTATAATTTAAGATATTTTTCCCTTTTGCTTAAATTCCTAGCTTTACTTCCTAGAGTACTAAAATTTTGACATATGGTGCAATTGATCAATAAGTTTACTTTTTAACCGAAAAAACGGCGAAAGCTCAATCAATTCTGACACCAACAAATTAGTAATAGTCTCTGCAGATTTGGTACTATTGAAGTTTATAGAAAAAAAACAAATATGATGAAAAATATATGAAGAGGGAAAATAATAATGTTGATATCCCAAAGAAAAAACAAAAAAGTTTTATAGAAAATCCTCCTTTGCAAAGTTATTAAGAAACAGAAAAAAAAACTACCAGCAATTCTTTTAAAGGTGAAAATTACCTCTTGGCTTTGAAGATTCAGAGCCAAGAGGTAATCGAAAAAAATCTAAAAACCATATGAGCACATTTATGCTTGAAAATTTCTTATTGGCATTTAAATTTAATTGGCATTACTCGACGTCAATGCTAATGGTAAAAAAAATTAGCCACCAATGCGTCTTTTTAATATGAGTATATAAAATATTTTTTTTAATTTAACTTTTACACTAAAAGTTACATAAATGTCACCTCCTTTAAGTGAACGCCTTCAACAAAAAATGTACGCAAATTATAGCATTGAACTGAGTGCATCGTCTAAAAAAACGCTGAGTTCTCAGCTACCGATGGTTGGCTTGGCAAATTCTAAAGACAACATGGTATTCGCCTCAGAAAAATGTATGGGAAAGCTAAAATTTAAATCATAAATCTGTAGCTTGAGCGAAACTATAATAATATGTTCGTTTACTCGAAATTCTTACTATTTTTACTACAGTTGGAAGTTTTGTTTATATTTTGTATTAAATTTTTCCAACTGTAGTAGAAATAGTAACTTGTAGTAAGTAAACGAACACGCTTATATATTGTGTTCGTTAACTCGAAGTTCTTACTACTTCTACTACAATTTGAAAGTTTTGTTTGCTTTTTGTATTGAATTTTTCCACCCAGCAAAACCTTCTATTACCAGGTAAAGGAAAATGTAATAAGAAACCAAAAAATGTAACTACTTACACTTTGGTCGCATAACACATTATTTTAACATGGGGGTGTCATTGGAGGTAAATGGTTGCCTAAGTCGTACCGGTATAGGATAAAATAAGTGATTACGAAGGAAGTACTGAAATAAGTTGTTACTTGTAATATTAAATTCACTAGTTAGCTAAAATAAGTACATACTTTTATAGAGTGAAGTAAGTCATTACACATTAGTACATATTTCATTGGTTACATATAGGGAATAAAATAAGACATTACCAGTAATGACTTTGTTTAAAAGTACACCGATCCGAGCAATGTAATTATATTCTAAATTTTTATTATTATGCAATACCAATAACTTATTATTTTTACCCTTATTAATAGTTATTATAAAACACAACATCGGTAATATATTATTTTAAAGCCTCCAAATAAGTAGTGATATATCTCCATATCGGTAACTCATTATTTCATACCTCCCACATAAGTATTGATGTATCAAAATATTAAAATATTAGTAACGTATTACTTTAGGTTTCTAAGTAAAACCAAGGGTAAAGGGGTACCCATTGCCAGGCAATGCGTGAAAAAGGTCAAACCCATTACCAAGGTTTTGCTGGGCAGTTGTAGTAAAAGTAGTAACTTGAAGCAAGTAAACGAACAAGCTTATAGAGTTGTAAAGTGTCGATACTTTTCTTTTGTTTCCTTTAAAGTAAAACAAAAAAATATAAAAAATAGACTCTCAGTACACTTTAATTGTCGAAAAATTCTACAAGAAGAAGTACAAAATTTTTATTAAAAATTTCAGAAGGTCAAAGGCGTTAATTTTGGATATATATAACCTTTGCTGGGGGTATTGTATGGTTATAGTCGAAATTTTCGTCAATTTTGCGCTATCTCTCTTAGTTTTCGAGATATGGGACATTTTAAAAAATCGCGAGGGAAAGAAATAGCGCCATCTTTAAAACTTCGGAAACACTGGTGGCGCATAAAAATATTATATTTTAAAATAAATTGTGTAAAATTTAACGAAGGGGTTCTTAAAAATTAGTTAGAAATAATTTTGAAAATTAATACAAAAAATTAGTTAAAGTACTGAGGATTTCTAGTACTGTGTTAAATGAAGATAATTAAAATATTTGTTTAAATCAATGTTTCAACTAAAAATTTGTTAAAAATTAGTCAAATCGATGTTATACCCGTTTGACAGATTTTTCTACTAACGTATTATTTTAAGTGTGATAATTCTTACCTACTCATTATACCCTACACCACTATGTGGTCATTATACCCTACACCACTATGTGGTCAGGGTATTATAAGTTTGTGCTGATGTTCGTAACACCAAAAAATATTGGTCCTAGACACACCTTATAGTATACCGATCGGCTCAGAATTTTTTTTTATTTCGATTTAACGATGTTCGTCTGTCCGTCCGTCTGTCTGTCTGTCCAGGCATTCTTGTGCGCACTCTACAGGTCGCAAATATTAAGATATTTTGATGAAACTTGGTACACCGACTTATGTCAGCCCAAGGACGACGCCTATCGGTCCATGTTTAGACCTAGTGCCCATATAATGGTCCTCCCAAAATTATATTGTTTATACTCTGCAGGTCGCAAATATTAAGATATTTTGATGAAATTTGGTACACCGACCTATGTCAGCCCAAGGACGAAGCCTATTGATTTTGGAGAACATCGATCCATGTTTAGACCTAGTGCCCATATAAGGGTCCTCCCAAAATTATATTTTTTATACGCTGCAGATCGCAAATATTAAGATATTTTGATGAAATTTGATACACAGAGCTAAGTTGGCCCAAGGACGACGCCTATTGATTTTGGTGAACATCGGTCCATGTTTAGACATAGTGCCCATATAACGGTCCCCCCAAAATTGGCTTGGTTACAAACTGCAGATCGCAAATATTAAGATATTTTAATGAAATTTGGTGCGCTGACTCACATTATAGAAAATTTTGACACAAGCCCCATTTTAACCCATTCGAATTTCGGATCCAAACATTAGTTGGCTTTTACCCAGACTGATGTAGGGTATTGTATAGTCGGCATGCCCGACTTTAACCTTTTTACTCGTTTGATCTTCGCGATTTTATTGTAAATAGCCATAATTGTCATCGGATGTGTTCTATGTTGATACAAAAATTTTGTAGATAGCGCTTTTGTGATTTGTAGCTTTTCTTTAAAATGTTAATAAAATGAGAATATTAGATTCGTTATTCAATATTTCTGTTTTGTTGTGATACGTGTAGATACCTCGTTAATTCTGAGTTGCAAAAACATTAAGAATTTGCAAAATTTAAAAAAAAAATTTCCTTATTTTCCAAAAAACTTTTAATATTTTTGACTATTTATTTATAGCCATAACCGCTGATTAAATCTGTTGCAACATATAGTGTTTTTTCGTGTTCCGCGATTATTTTTTTTTTTTTTTTTTTTTTTAAAGAGAAGCAACACTCAGGAAATTCTTCCTATTAATTAACGTGTGGCTTCCTTTGGAAAGGGAATAGAGAAGCAGTGAAAGGTGGTGAAAGATGAAGGGCTTCAAATATGGCAACACTGTAATTGCGCGAGATGTTGAATTTTACAACAGTTGTTGCGCGCAATCTGATGGTGAGTTGGCGAACTTTGTTGAAGCTTTTTAGTTCATAGCCCTGTTATATTATTTTACTTCGGTGGAGTTAAGTGCTATGGGAACACCGAAGGAGAACACTGCGATATGTATGAGGGATAGAAAAAACTCATACATATTATTATTTTTCATAAATTGATGTTGTCACAGTCCAACGCGCTAAGTAGCAGCTTTTTAAACGCTGTTTTAATAATTAATGACTGTGCACTTTTCTGCGGTACCATATCTTATACAAAAATTTAGCGGTTTAGTTGATGCCAGCAGTTAATTCATGGAATTCGGAGGACTTTTAAAATCATTTTCCAATTTTTCTGAAACCGCTAATACAAAAAGCTCTTCTCATGTATATATGTAGGTAGAACAATTTCAAATTATTTTTTAACAATTATAAAAAAAATTCAAAACTTATTATTAACCCTTTCGACCCCAACTTAAAATGGCTGGAAATTTTCCAACCAAACTTCGTGTAAATATAGATCTCTACCAAAGAAATATTTTCTCATTACTTTTATGGCTTTGCAGCACCCCCTAGCGGAGCTTTTTGGAATTAAAGTTCACATATTTACATGCTGCAGATTCCGAAAGGGTTAAGATTTTTTTTTTCTTTTTAATTTTATATTTTTTCTATTAATAAACTCTACATAAAATTTTTTGATTTTTGAATTTTATTCATACACAATTTTTGAGACTAATTAAAACAAAAATTTTATTTTTCCTTAAATTTTGATGTGAGAAAAACTGTGTGCGAACACTATGAAAAACACCTCGCAAATGAATACTATCAAAGTCTGCTATATGAAATTATACACAGGCATTGTGGATCTGCAATGCTACTGAAAAAAATCGTTATAAAAAAATTAAGTATAACGGGAGTTGCAGGCACAAAATAACAAAGTTGCCTGTAGGCAACGTTGGGGCTGAAAGGGTTAAGTGTTATAAAATGTATGAAAGAATTATTTTGCGCAGTGTACGGACTTTCAAAAACCTTAAAACCATGAATTTCAAACGCGATTTTTTCAAAAATGTTATCTGGTAGAAAAATTTTTAGTTAGTTAAAATCTACACCAACTTGCAAATCGTGGTCAAAAATATCTCTTTAAAAAATATTTTATTTTCTTAAAAAATGAAGTGAAATTTGAGCTATGTACATCATACATGGGACTAATTAATTACGTGGACTAATTAATTGATGATTTCATTACCATTGCATTGATATCAATTGTATTATTATTTTCATTACCATTTTTTTAATTAATGGTAATGATTCTAAAAATTAATTTCATTGATTAATGAAAATGATTTTAAATTTCATTACCATTGGTAATGAATAAATTAAAAAAAATAATTGCCATTGACAGAAAAACATAAATATGGAGAAAAACTCGCTGAAATCGAAGATGGAATATGCTCATTCAGGCTCAGGCTCATTTGAAATTAAATATTGCTTTCCATTCCATTGTTATTTGTATCCAGGTAAAGTTTAACGGAATTAAATTGATCCTTCTTAAAAAATTATGTTTTATAACTTCCCCGGCCAAACCCGTTGTTCGTTTTCATTTGTCTGAATTTTTTTGTAAACAAATGGTTTTTAATCAATTGTAATTAGTTTTTTTATGCATTAGTGTAATTTCATTACCATTAGTAATGATTTTTCTAATGACAATGAAATTTTTTTCATTGTCATTAGTATGAACTAATGGTAATGAAATTTCAATGGTAATGAAAAATTCCCATGTATGAGGTACATATATAACATTTTTAGAAAATAGTTTGACAGATAGTAACCCAGTGTAGAAAATTATTACCAGATATGTGGTTATGTAACTACATACCTACTTGGTAATGGTAACTAGTTACTTTTGTTATTACATTTCTTAATACCTTTATATGGCGATGTCGCGAAAAATAATGAGTTATGGTTACACACCACCATACGAAAAATCAAAAAATATATCGTTACCTATGTGCTTACCAGTACTGATAAAAATAATTAGTTTAAAAAGAGTTTTCAAAAAAATAAATTATATAAAAAAAAAATATTTTTTATTGTATCTTGTTTTTTTAATAAAATTTGCTGGTGCGGGAACCGAACCTGGGTCTACAGATTGTCAGTCAATAGCTTTACCATCTGAGCTATATCGACATGTGATATTTAATTGATAAAAACATAAGTGACCAGCTGCACACAAGTAAGCTTACTCGCCAACATAGAAAAAATCAAAAAATATGTGTTTAAAATATGAGTCTAAAATAGATTTCAAAAAATTTTCAAAAAAATCCAGCAAATTATTTTCTATTTGAAATAATGATAAAAATAAGTCGTTATCAGTAACTCATTATTATATGTTTTAAAATAATTCAGAAGGTAAGTGGGTGTCATTACTGGTAGTCGTTTTCAGTAACTCATTATTATATGTTTTAAAATAATGCAGAAGGTAAGTGGGTGTCATTACTGGTAGTCCAAAAAATAATGATATGTCATTACCGTTTCTACACTGGGAAATTAACTAAAATGGAAAAGAATGGTTATAGAATTGTTTTTTCAGTCCAAAATCAATATCCATAGATGACAGCAGTGCAACTGAAGCGTTTGCCATGAAAAATTCATTTTCTTTTCAGATGGCCGTATTGAATATAAGCCTTCGATATGTTCACTTGCTTATCGATTACTTATGTAGAACGTCTTTCGTATATCCTTGAAAAGTCTGTTGTTTTAAGTGATTATTACATTTTTTTTTTTTGTTTTACGAGGTCTTTAAATTTGCATTTACAAAATCCTCATAAAAATCCGCTTATAGTTCGAAAAAACCGTTTTAACAACGAAAAATTAAATGCATACAACACTTTTAGCAATGTAGACTTTATGTTTAATCTTTTAATGGACCAACAGCTATCACACGCCATACATACACAAATACAAGCTAATGCTCAGAGCTTCGAAGGAATTAATTCCTTAATACCATTTTTTTTTTAGCTAATTTTATATTTCGGGAATAAGTTTTCTGAGCAAATTTAAGCAATCGAATGAATTCCATTTTTTCACTCGATTTAACTTAATTTTTTTTTTCTAATTCCTTTATAAAATTTAATGCATTCATTCATTAAATAATTCATTCAATTCCAGTTAATTCAAATTTTGGTCATGGAATTTAAGCCAAAAAACAGGAATAAATTTTGTTCAAGTAACAAATTTTTCTGTCCAGCCAACAGACGTATTATTTTGAGTGTATATATATTCGCGGTTGGCGGGAAACCCTCCTTCCACTCCTAATTGTTAATTGCGGTTCATTGTTTTTTTTAACATATATAGAACAAATGAAAATATGATATTTTTTTAAAAATAAAAAAATACAAATTTAAAACTTTATCGCTGTTAGTGGGTGAGTTTTTTTGACGCCAGCGAAAAAGTAAAAACGTATTTCTTCATAGTTTTTTATGTTATATTCGACTATACTATACTAATTATGATATTTGCAAAAAATGTTAGAAAGTTATAGCCCTAGTGTACACTCAGAGCTTTGAAGAATTAATTCTTTTTTGAATTAATTCACTACCAATCGAATTCAATTTTCTTTAGAATTGAATGAATTCCTTTTCTTAAGTAATTCACTGAATTCGTTCAACTGAACGCGTTCATCAAACAATAAATTCAAAGAATTAATTCCATTGCAATAGTTCTCTTTATTAAATCAAATGAATTAATTCACTGGTGAACGGGTTCAATTTTATAAATCGAACGGAAAAAAAGTGAACTAATTCCATACTGAATTAATTCACCACTGAATTCATTCAATTTCATTTTCATTCAGTGAATTAAAAAAAATAAAATTTCATTCAGTGAATTAAAAAAAATAAAATTACATTCAGTGAATTAAAAAAAATTAAATTACGTGTAGTGAATTAAAAAAGAAAAAAAAACGTTCACTGAATTGAAAAAAAAATTACGTTCACTTAATTGAAAAACAAAAATTACGTATGCTGAATTAAAAGCCTGTTTCTTCTACTACCGTTCAGTAGAAGAAAATATTGTATTGTAAAAACGTATAAATGAAATACGTCATAGTGAAGCATCTACATTTTACTGGGAAGCATAAGTTTGAAAAATTAATAGTTATATTTTTTTCCAAATTCATCTACATCTGTAAAGTTTTTATTTTTAATAATAAAAGGCTTTATTTTTTAATCATGTAGGTTGATAAAGTGCATCGGATTTCTCTAACACTTAATATATATGTAATTTGTTTATTTTCACTAACAAACGCTGTAAAATTGCTTAGTTGCAGATTTTATTTGTAAATAAATGTTTTCTTCACTGAACGTAATATTATTTTTTTTTAATTCGCTGAATGTAATTTTTTTTTTTAAATCACTGAATGTAATTTTTTTTTTTAATTCACTGAATGAAAATGAAATTGAATGAATTCAGTGGTGAATTTATTCAGTAAGGAATTAATTCACTTTTTTGCCGTTAGATTTATAATATTGAACACGTTCACCAGTGAATTAATTCATTTGATTTAATAAAAAGAACTACAGCAATTGAATTAATTCGTAACAAAATAAATCGAACGAAAACAAATATGAATTAATTCCATCCAATATATGGTGCTTTGTGAATTAATTCATCGAATTTTTAATTCAGAATTAAAAAATTGAATTAAGGAATTAATTCATTTTTTTCATTTTATAGTCTTTACGTAAAAAGTTAAGTGTTTCTGGTCATTAAGGAAAATTTTTTAATTCACAGAAAACTTAATTCCTTCGGGGGAAATTAAGTCCTTTAAGGAAGTGAACGATAAAGCAAAAGCCTTCAGAAAATTAAATGCAAATTGAATGAATTTCTTGTTCAAAAATTTAACTAAATCGATTTAAATGAATTATTTAGCTAATAAATTCTTCAATTTAATGCTTAATATTTTTGTCAAGGAATTCATTTGCTAAATTTAAATTCTCTGAATTTATTCAGAGAACATAGTTCTTGGATTTTTTCCTTATTAATGAATTAATTTCTTAAATTATAAAATTAAATAAAATTTTAGGGAATTTATTCAAAAAAGGAATTAATTTTTTAAAGCTCTGCTAATACTTACATGCACTCAGAAGAAAACTTTCATCACGGAAAACTTTATATATTTTCATTCAGTGTACTTAACAATTCATAAATATAATGAAACTTTGGAATTAAATTCAAAATGATGACATGGCTTTTTCAGATACAGAATAATCATAACGGTTTTTTTTTTTTGATAAAGAATTTTTGCAAAATATAAATAAATATTTATCAAACACTTCGTCATATTTACACCCAGAAAACAGATTCGGTGCTGACAACCCCATTTGTTGCCAATCGAATGGTTCAGTTGCAGCAAATGTATTTTTCGGTTGCGGCTACCAAATTATTCTTGATACAACTGAAATTCAGTTGCCATAGTCAAATTAGTCCTGTCTCAATTGGTTTTCTGTTGCCAAAACTAAAAAATTCGGCTACCACAACCGAACCATGCGATTGGGTACAAATGCGGTTATCAGAACTGAATCTGTTTTCTGGGTGTATAAAGAAATTTTTTCATATTTATGAAGAAAAATTCCCATCAAAGTTATGAAACTGATTATTCAACGTAATAAAGTAACTAAATTTAATGTTTGTTATAAAAATATTTACATTAATAAAAATATATTCTAAATGAGAATTAAAAGCAGCGTTTTGCAACTTAGAAAATAATCTTTTTGTTAGTTTTATTGAAAATTATTTAAGAAATTAGTAAATTATAAATTTTAATAATGGATTTCTAATCAGCCGATTAAAGTTTATATGTCTAAGATATTTTTTTTTTTTTTTTTTGGAAGAATTTTTGTGTTAAATTAAATAAGTTACAATAAAAGAAATCCAATAAAATTTTAGCCATCTTAAACCATTTCATGGTTATTCTTTGAGTGTACATATATATAAGCCAATATATAGATAACGGAATATATAATGAAGAAGATATAAAAACAAAACATAAAAATGATTTTAAATAAATTATGAGCAAAAAAGCGAATAATGCATTTAATATTTTTTGTGTTAAACTTTTGTACACAATGATAGATCGAGGATACCAGGTGTATCTTTTGAAAATATACAGTTTGTTTTCATTCCATTATTATATTTGTTTTCTATACACATGAATATGTATGAAAGTATAAACAGCACAAAGGCATTATATTAAGTAGAATAATATTTTCGAATGTGGCTTTAAAATGAAAGCTCCAGTGGCAAATCTAAATCGAAAGATAGTCAATAAAAATCAATAGACTTTAAAGAAAAGATTATACAAAAATGTGAGATCTTCTCTGCAGAGCCGTAATTTATAAAAAAAACGAAAAACTTTCATCCACAATTCGCAGTCAAGATACTGCTTATACCTAAAATGCAATTTCCTAAATCAACAAATAGTAATGAACTCTGTATCTTTAGAATGGACATTGAATATAATGCAATTATGTAAAGCAAAATAACAACACTAAGGAAGATAAAAAAAATCTTAGAATTAAACAAAAGTTGAAATAACAAAAGATTTCACAAATAAAGAGAAGAACAAAAAAGGCTCAACTAACAATAGAAACAAAAATTTTTAGCAAAAAATATTGGGGACAAAAAAAATACAAGGCACACGACTAGTAACGAGTGTATCTTGGAAATGTGCATTTTTTCCATATTCGTTGATATTTTATTGTGAACTCTTCTTTATGAAATATTTAATTTTACCTAATGATCATTTTGTGCAATATACAGTAGGGCCTAAAATTAGATGCGTGAACCTTGTAATCCGAAGGTAAATTTTTGAAAAAAAAAAATTATTGTAGGACCATCAATTAATTGAATCTTCACAAGAAAATTGTAGTTTTTGGATAATGGAATTTTTTCTTTCAATCCAAATCATCACCGTTTTTTAAATGGTTTTTCTATGCAAATGATAATTTGCATTGCATTATTTGAAGTACTACAAATAAGTAATGCAATAAATTTTACTATGTGACAGTTTTCTTTTTTTTTTAGCGAAAGGAAATTTCATTAAATTTTTCAATAGGTGCAATCTATACCAATACAAAACCAATTTTTCTGCATTTAAAGATTTCTTGCATCTGTCTTAATCCTAGAAATATTGACACCAATTTTTCAAAAGTACCCGTGTACAGACACCTCCCCTACTTTTACTACTACACTTTTTACACATGAAATTACAATATAAAGACTCCTATCGCACAGGCACAAAAGTATCTGATATAATGAGATTTTTCTTGAAATTTTGAGTGGAGTTCTGAAATATTTCTTTTTAGTTGAAAAACGTTTATTTAAAAAAAATAAACACAGCATCGGGTCGCAATTTATTTTTTTAAATTTCACAATAATTATTTTTTAACCCTTCTTCGTTTCATCAGACACCGCTGGTTGGACGTTTCGATCTCCGCAGAGCAAGGGTTAACGATTTTATGAGCGGCACTCTTTCATAGATAGGTATAAAAGACAATACCCAGCAAAAATAAATGGAATGACTTCTAAATGAATCACTTCCTTCATTACCTCACAAAGAATTACTCCCTTAGGAATGGGTTTTAAAAAACATCTAATGCTGCAATAAATATATGCTAGTCAAAAGTTCTTTTTCATGGGTGATAAGAAGTTAATATTTTGTATGGGGGTTGCATAGGAACGTGCTGGCACAGAAATCAGAGGGTTGCGGGTTCGAATCCCACCAGGTCGAAAAAAAATTTTTCGAACTTTTTTTACACAACTAATAATTTTTTGTAGTTTTCACTGTCAAATTTTTATTTTTTTTCTATTTTTGTACACTCAAAAATTAATTTTTGAAACGATTTAAATTTTTTTTAATTTTCTATTAATTTTTAATGAAATTTTATGGAAATATAAAAGTTCTAAATAAATATGTAATTCTTTAAATATTTTTTGTTAAAATACGAAAAAGGTAAATATTACAATTTTGTTTGTATTTAAAAAACTGTAATTTAAAAATCCATTTTGATCAAATTTTTACTAAATATATTTAGAAACTAAATATAACAGAAAAAGAAAAATCCTGTAAACATTTTAGTTAGAACTAGTAAAAATAAGTTAAAAATTACCTTGCAGGAAAAACTATTTTTTATCTACTAATATGCTGCAAAATTTTTTCCGGATTTTATCAAGGTAATTCGTATTAAAAGTTAACTTAAATGTGACCAAAGTTTTGTAAATTTAAGAGTTTTATTTTTCCTTCTTATCTTACTAGTATTTAGCAAAAAAAACAATCTGCTAATATCAGCAGTTTTTTTGCAAGGTCATTTTTAATTACATAATTTTTAGTAGCTTTTTCTCCTATTTTTACAGCTTTATTTCTGAGTGTATTATTTTTATAAAAAAAACAACTATATATTTTCGAATATGTTATATATTTCGTATTCGTATTCGCCGCTTTATATATTTTTGTTAATAAAAAATTAAAGAAATGAAGATAAAAACAATTTACTGAACAAGACTGCTAAAAGTCAGCTATCAGTTATAACAAGCGATAGCATAGAGGGTAGAGCGTCTCCTATGACAAGCCAATGTTAAATTCATCAGTGAAAACCAGAAATTTTCACAACTCCCTATTCAACCGTTGTTATGTTTTTACTACTTCCCAGTGTAGAAACGGTAATGACATGTCATTATTTTTTGGACTACAAGTAATGACACCCAATTACCTTCTGCATTATTTGAAAACATATAATAATGAGTTACTGATAATGACTTATTTTTATCATTATTTCAAATAGAAAATAATTTTCTAGATTTTTTTTAAATTTTTTGAAATCTATTTTTAGACTCAATACTTTTTAAACACTGGTAAGGATATATGTAACCACATATTTTTTGATTTGTTGTATGTTGGCGAGTAAGCTTACTTGTGTGCAGCACGTCAATTATGTTTTTATCTATTAAATATTACATGTCGATATAGCTCAGATGGTAGAGCTATTGACTGGCAATCTGTAGACCCATGTTCGATTCCCGCACCAGCAAATTTTATTAAAAAAAAAAATACAATAAAAAATATCTTTTTTAATATAATTTAATTTTATTAAAATCTATTTTTAGACTCATTATTTTTGTCAGTACTGGTAAGCATATAGGTAATGACATATTTTTAGATTTTTCGTATGCTGGTGTGTAAGCATAACTCATTATTTTTCGCGACATCGCCATATAAAGGTAATAAGAAATGTAATAACAAAAGTAACTAGTTACCATTACCAAGTATATAGTTACATAACCACATATCTGGTAATGATTTTCTACACTGGGTTCGTTTTCCTCCCACGGGAATATCTAATTGTAAGTACTTTTCCTTTCAAAAATTAAAACAAAATAATAAATCAACCCAGGAAAATTTTCTGTTCCAAAGAATCGGTTGTAGAATAGCTACTTTTCATTCACAACCCCTTCTACACCGATTCTTTTTGTTTGAAATTGTTCCAAAAGCAACCCCTTCTATAGCTCCAAAGTGGAACCGGTTGCTCTAGAATCAGTTCTGAAACTAGTTCTGGAACTGATTCTACGTCACCTACACCTTCCGTATTGGAAACCCAGGAACTAGTTCCGGAACCAGTTCAATGGATTCGGTTGCAGTGGAATCAGTTGTAGAATGGGTGTGGTTGCCTACCTATTATAAAAAATTTTCCTGGGAAGTAATATCTTTAAAGTTTAAATGATCGTTGATTCAAAATCTTAACCCCGATTTTGATGATTAATATCTCATTTCAAATATAATGAAACACGTTTTTGTGTTTGCTGAAAATGATATAAGAAATACATATGTATCAACAATTTTTTATTAATCTTTCTTCATCTTTTGGAATATATTTCAGAATATTATGTTGTTTTTTAGTTTAATAAAAACGATAAAATTTTTACAAGTAATATACAGAGAATAAAAATTTAAAAATTTCGATACGGCCAGCAAGATATAATACGTATTTTCGGATCCCCATCCTCAGTATCATATGCCTTTTTGGGTTAATAAATGATGATCTATTTATACTGAATGTGAAATAAAAATGACACACAAGCTGAATGTTTTGCGTTCGATTTGAGATCAAATATTACATAATTTTCTTTTTAAATTATTTTCAAATTAAAGAAAGATGATAAAATTTCTGTAAGTGAATTATAGATAATAAAAATTTAAAAAATTCGTTCTTCCTTAGTTTAATAAAGTTTTTAATAAAACCAAAAATTATAGCAAAAAATTCAATATTTCCTGAAACATCAAATATACAATTAGGTTATTCACAAGGGGTGTGCTATCTGTTGTATCGTTGTATCGTCCTAACGAAAAACAGAGTTGTTAGAATTTTTATTTGACTTTAACAACGAAACATAGGACACCAAACATACGTAAAAATGTTGTATCGTGCTATTCTCAAATGTTGTATTTTTTCAATTTAAATTCAAACAACTTTGTTTTTTGTTAGGACGATACAACGATACAACAAATAGCACACCCCTTGTGAACAACCTTAATATTTACCCTAGAAATATTCCTTTTCAGATTATGAAGAATTTAGGTTTTGTATAAAATTTAAAAAAACAAAAACGTATTTGTCATGGATTTTTCCAGAAATACCTCTTTTTTGTAAAAAATCCTGATGATTAAAAAAAATATCGCAAAACTCTACTAATATCTCTTTATAAATATTAAAACTGCATACAAAAGCTTTAAAGAAATGAAATATATTTTATTGAAAAAAAAATTCAATACCACGTACGAATTTCTAGTAAATATCATGTCCATGAAATATAAACAACACGCAAAAAGTTGCATACGTACATAAATAAAATGAATGTTACTTTGCACACTGCTGCAACACTCTTGATTTTTCTGTTTTACTTTGGTACTACATGCACAGTTATTTCTTTTCTACTTATGTAGTAGTAGTAGTAGTAGTAGTAGTAGTAGAAGTTTTTCCACAATTCATATTATTGTCATACACAATTGTAAGTGGCTGTTCTTTTAATTGTTTGTGTATATGTTCCTATGTAATACGTGTTATATATAGTTTATTGCCAGTACACTCCATATATATTCAATTAAAATCATGCTATTACATGGTACGGAAGAAACACCAACAAAAAACAAAATGGCGATCTATTTCCGGTCCTCTTTATAAACAACAAACGAAAAAATAAAATAAAAACAATTTAAAATAATTGTAAAATATAAAAAAATCGTTATACCAGGGTGACGGGTAGTTTTAATCAATTTACATTTTTGAAATTTTTTTTACACATTTCGGCCTACGAGTATAAATATGTACTTATTTACAGGACAATAAAAGAATTTTGTTCGGCATTTACGACCTAAGTTTTCACCACATAATTTTTGTTTAGAAATTATCAAAAACTTTTGAATATTCTTTTCAAAGGAATTTCAATTTGAAGACCAAATTTTTATTTTGACTGGTAATCTTAAAGACTTAAAAAGGGTTTTAAAAATCGATTTATATGTTGAACATTAAACTCATATATGTCAATCTTACTGATAGCAACTGACATAAAGATTGTTTATGTGTCTATTAACGTCGCTTTTATACCAACCGTATACCCTGACTTTTCTGAAAGCAACCATTTTATTTATTTTGAAAGTGATATAAGTCCGTTTTTCTTTAAACTGGGATATAAAGGTTGTAAATTTAAGTTTTTTTTTTAATTTTAAGGGAAATGAAAGTATTAAATGGAGAGAAAGTAGAGTTTCTAAAGTAAAGTATCTAACATCTTCTGTGTTGCTTCAACATCTCAGCTATTTGTAGCATCTCTTGAGGTCAAGTATCATCCCTTTGTAATTTGGCAGTGGGTACTACAGGTCAATGTCAAACTAGTCTGCAAACCGGTAAGAGTTTCGGTCGAGACATTATTAACTGCCTCCCTCTATGTCAATAAATACTGCCAGAGTATACACTCGATATGTAGATCAAATATGATAAACCACATCATGAGGGCCACTTTTCACTGAAAGTCCGTCTTGCTTAAATCTAAGCAAATCGATAGGGATTTGATCCCTAAATATGTCATGTCATGCTATTAGGAAAAAGGATGCTAGTCTTATCCATCGGTAAGTGTTTGGCTTCGCATATCTATCCTTTCCAGGCTTTGATATAAAGACAGCTTTTGCCTGCTGCCAAATACTGGTGGTTTATGCTACTCTTAGGCATGCATAGAAAATATTCGACAGCTGTACGTTAACCAGCTCAATACTTTGTTGCCAAAGAGATCCCACCTGGTCCTGGGTAAAGTTTTTCACAGCTCTTTGAAATTCACTTTCTGGTCGGTGTTGTCCCTCATATATCTTTCTTCATTTGGTCCCTACCCCTGGCTACTATTGGACCCAAATTGTTGTTCGACATTGGGTCCAATATATAAGTAGTACAACATTGGGTGAAACATGTTGTTCTCCATTAATTCCAACTTGTTGTCCAGAATTAGTTCCAGCATTTTCGGCAAGAAGCTGGGTTTCCATAAGAATCTTTAAAGATTCGTTCAGTGAGTCCACCCTATTTTTATTTTCATCAATAAAGATTTTGAATCTACGATAAGATTTTCGGTAACTCAGTTTGGACAACACTTCTCAAAAGATTTAATAACGTTATTCGTTAACCTGTCCACTTCATTTTCGTTTTCATTCTTCTGCTGAAAATAGGTTTGGGGAGTGTTAAGACCAGGGACCGTAACCATTATGACTTTTATCATAAAAGCCAAATAAAAAAGTTACTTTTGGGTTTTCATTTTTTTAGCAAAAACAAAAGTTATTTTTTGACTTTTCCTTCTATCAAAAATAAGTTTTTTTTTCTTTTTTTAAAAGATTATAAAAATATTAAGATTTTAACAAATTCATATCAAACATACAAAAATATGAGAAATTCCTGTGAAAGCGAGCTCCATCGCAATTTTTAATTGGCATTGATTTCAACAAATAAATATTATTTTTGCTCAAAAAAAATTAAAAGTCAAAACATAAATTTCATTTCCTTTCGAAGAAAGAAAAATCATAAAATAACTTTTGTTTTTTGGGCAGAAAAATAACTTATTTTTTCTGGAAGAAATAAAAATCAAAAAATACTCTATATATATTGAAAGATGACAAAGCAAATTGTGGTAAATTTTGTTGTTGTTGTTTTTGTTCGATCTTTGATATTTTAAATGTTTAATAACGCTCCTAATAATGTCGTCCTTTGACGACTTCCTTAGGCAAGAATCAAATCTGGACAGGGACACGCTTTCAACAGATTATTTTTCACAATTTGTTAAATAAGTTTTGGGATTTTAGCATATATAATACCTTTAATGCAGTTACTGTATATCCCGTTAAAAATAAATTTGAAAAAAAAAATTTTCATATTTGCTTGAAAAAATAAAAGTCAAAATACAACTTTTAGTTTTACCCTAAAAAATAAAAGTCAAAAATTTAAAAAGCAAAGCATTTTTGGAAGACTAGACCCAGGGGTATGGCATCACCAAAAGCAAAACCTATAACGACATCCTTATCAATAGATGGCACTTTGTTCAAAAAATTGACAATTTTCTTTTTTTATTTAAATTGAAATAATAACAAACAAAAAAGCAAAAAAAAAACAAGGAATTCTCAAATTTTATTATTTGAGTATATTTTGCGCTTGTTTTTTTTCTTATTTTGCGCAGTTTTCAGCAATTTTTGAGTTTTTAAATATAGGCTCAGCTGATACTAAAGTGGTACTAAATAGTTGTTCAGGTGATACTAAATTACAGCGCCGCCTACCGGTGAGTAGTGTAAGTTTTGATTTCATATCTCTATAATTAGTAGTCTCTGACTAGACCAGAAGTATTATTACGATATACTTGAATCACTACTCCGACATTTGGTTCCATATGCTTTTTTTGTATAAAAATTCAAAAAATAACTGTTATTTTCTGTCTCTAGCAGTGTTGCCACTTTTTGAATAAATATTAAAAAACGGGACTGTTTACACATTCCTTGGAAAATTTTTGAATAATGACATTTTTGTGTAATTTTACTTTTTACAGAAATTTCCGTAAATTCATTTCCACACTCAAAATAGTTTGTAGTTTAAATTAACTGAAAATGTAATTTAAAATAAATGAAAAATCACTTGAAACCCGGTCTACTAACTTTTCATTTAAATCAAAAGAACTTTTCATTTATTTCTAAATGTTAACAAATTAACTACAAAATCCCTAAAAAAAAATTTGATTTTTCATTTATATCGTTTTTATAACTTTCAAAAAATTAACTACAAAATCCGTAAGAATAAATGATATTGAGTTTATTAAACTGAACTTTTTTTTTAAATGAAAATATTAACTGTAACAGAAAATCCGTATTTATATGTAATTTGTTTCTTAAATAAAATACAAAAACAGTTGAAAAATATATTTCTTTTCAATTTAACTGAATAGTCATTTAAAAATAAATCTACGGATAACTTTTTAATTAAAATACAGTCAGTTACTGTAATAATATTTTCAGTGCAGAGCTTTTTATTAATGAAATGAAAATTAGTCGATATTTCGATTAAATGAGTTTGTGAAATATTTACCACAAATTTCTTTTTTCGACAAATTATTTCGTAAATTTGTTCAAAACTAAGCCCAATTAAAAAGAAATCAAACACATTGTTCTATATTTAATTCATATTTTTAACCCCGTATATTGTTCATGTTTTGTGAACATATTTTTTAAACTTCATGTAAAAAAAGTACTTTACTCTAGGCTGGCAAGACCATTTGAAAATGCTGCGACAGAGTGATATTTGGATTAGTTAGTTTTTGATTGATTGAAAAATCTAGTAATTTTCAAAGTTTTTATAACAGCGAAATTTTTTGCTGTAGTTTCCATCATCAGAAAAAAATGTTAACTCATCACAGTGGTTCAGAATCAAAATATTTTGAAAATAATTCAGCAATTTAGAAATAATTAACCAAGAAAGGTTTCTTTTAACTATGTACGACACCATATAATTCATTATTTTAAGCCTGGAAAATACATTGCATTTAATTTTTCTTTAGATAATAGAATATTTTTTTTCAAACATAACCAATATTTTTCAGAAAAATTGGCTTTGATTTGGCTCTGCAGAAAACTAGACCAGGTTATTGAAAAAATGCAAAATTTCAGGCAGGATATCACAATGCTCAAGGGGGTTTGATTTGGTGTCAAGTGGCACTGTGGGCTCGGTCAGAAAAACTTAAGCTCGAAATTACTTTGATTTCGACCCGAGAAATTTCATAGTAATCCAACGAGTCGGTAAGAAATCACTACATTATTTCCAAAATATTTTGATTCTGCCCCACAAAGCGCAGAAATTGGTTGGTCTAAGGCCATATATTATTTGGAAAAGTATATAAAAAATTATAAACCTTTTTGTGTAATTTCATACAGTTTTGGATCATTTTTGACCTACAGCTGTGTAATTTTTTGTTTTACTGGTGGCAACACTGGTCTCTGGTTAACACGGTTTTGTAGATTAATCTGAAGTGATGTGAGAAGTTACTCACATAAAAATTGTAACTCTACGATGTGTCCAGCATATTTAAAACAGGGTGAGTCACAAAATTTCAAACTGAATATAAGTAAATTTTTTTTACATACCTCTGGCTAAATTTAACATTATGATACTCAATATGTTTTAAATATGACAGAGTTGTAATTTTTATGTAAGAAACTTCTCACATAGTTACAGAATACCGGTACAGTTTGTCCTAGTATTATTTCAAACCATAATGGTTCTGGTGGTGGATGTTTCAGCTCAAACAATATGCACAGGTGACCCAAAAATAATGTACATTCGAGACGTGCCAGTCTTGGATCACGTCTCATATATTTGTTAAACAAATATTAATATCTATAACTACTTCCCTTAATTTGTCAACCAATGTAGGTGAGTTCCCAACATTAAAGTTAAAGAGCTTATTTCCTTTTTCCAGTCTGTAGTTCCAGTCGCAACCTCCAAGAATTTCCTTACCCTACCGAAGGTGGTAGTGTCGCCAAGTTAGAAGGTCATTGGTCGGACATTAATGTTTGCCTGTCATATGAGGTAGAGTGCGCTTGTGGTCAATATCCGTGGAGGTTATCACATATCATTCAAAAAAGCCAATATGCATTTGAACAATTAATATAACGCAATAAATACTTTTGAACCCCATCATTGAATCAATTTTTTTGAGAAAGTGACTTACACCAATTTCATAGTAAATCTATATTATAAAGGTGTTCATATAATGGTGCAAAAGCTTAGAATAATCTAAACTTTATTTTTAGTTTTTCTTTTGAAAGATAAATCTTGACTTAAATAAAATTTAAATCTTTTAATAATTTACATCTCTAGGTGAATACCCTTAATATGTAATTTATGGTAAAACATTGCAGTCATTGTATTGTCTCTCGTTAAAACATTAAATGTTTATTTTAATTTTTACAACTCATACCAATTATGCGGTAAAACATTTTTTGTTACTGGGTTACACACACAAACAACAACAAAGAAAAGTTTACACAGTCATCATTGTTATTGATTGCATGTACAAACGTACAATAGGGTATCCCGTAAAAAAATTGTAGTAATAGCAAAGCTTATTTGGAGAAAACTATTTTAAAAAAATTGTGAAGTAACAGCGTTTCTTAGTTTAAAAAAAAATGTATTTTGAAATAAGTACCGCCCAAAAAAGAGATGCAAAAGCAGTAAAAAGGCACTACATTTGATGATCCGGATGTACTTCTTTTTTAACAGAAATACTAAGGATTTTAACATTGAGTTGTCATATAAGAGGAGTACTCGCACTTTAATATTTTTTCAGTACTTTTTGAACGAGTGCAAACGAAACTCTATTTCATCAATTGAAAGTAAAACAAAAAAATTAGAAAAAATTAATATTTTTCTTGTTTCAAAATTATCTAAATTTGCGCACTAAAAAATACAAAATTAGTTTTTTCGAACTTCCTATATTTTCATATATTTAGTAACAATATTGTGCTACCTCAAGTCCAAAATCTAATATGTCATATTATATTTTATTTGTTGCTTCAAATAATACTTTTATATAAAATTTTTTCTGAAATGTGAATTTATGACTGAAATTTTGCCAAATATTTTACATAATGCTCATTCCGTTGATTTTATTGACTGTATGTAATATCTCGGTTTCTTATTGCAGACAATTAAGGAATTGGGTGATGCACAGGAAAAAATTGTAATATGATCTTAATGATCATAATATATTCCCCAACAGAGCTTTAAAGAATTAATTCCTTTTTGAAATGAATTCGCAAAAATTTAATTCAATTCTCTAATTCAAGGAATGAATTCATCAATAAGACATAAGCAGGAATTAATTCCTGTGAATGAATTCAAAGAATTCAAATTTATAGAATGAATTCCCTGATCAAAGCGTAAAGATTTAAAATTAAATAATTCATTCACTAAATAATTTATTCAACACTATTTAATTCAATTTGAAGTCAAGGAATTCATTCAATTCTAGTTAATTCAACTTTTGGCTAAGGAATTCATTCAACTGTGCACTTAATTTAACTTTTAATCAAGGAGTTCATTCAATTCTAGTTAATTCAACTTTTGGTCAAGGAATTCTTGTTAAATCAACTTTTGGTCAAGGAATTCATTTGAGTTCAACTTTTGGTCAAGGAATTCATTCAATTCTAGTTAGTTCAACTTTTAGTCAAGGAATTCATTCAATTCTAGTTAATTCAACTTTTAGTCAAGGAATTAAATTTATTTCGTTTAATTCCCTAAGCAATTACATTTTTTTCGTTTAATTCCCTAGGAATTTATTATTTCCGTTTAATTCCCTGAATTAAGTTTCAATTCCTAGGGAATTAAACAAAAAAAATTTAATTCCTAGGGAATTAAACGAAAAAAATTTAATTCCTTAGGGAATTAAACGAAATAAATTTAATTCCTTAACTAAAAGTTGAATTAACTAGAATTGAATGAATTCCTTAACCAAAAGTTGAATTAACTAGAATTGAATGAATTAATTGACCAAAAGTTGAATTAACTAAAATTGAATGAATTCCTTGACCAAAAGTTGAATTAACTAGAATTGAATGAATTCCTTGACCAAAAGTTGAATTAAATAGAATTGAATGAATTCCTTTACCAAAAGTTGAATTAACTTAAATTGAATGAATTCCTTGTTGAATGAATTCATAAAATTTTATGAAGGCCTTAGAAAAAAATGAATGAATTCCTTTAATATAAATCGAATGAAAAAAAAAGGAATTCATACAATTCCTTAAGTTTGATCAGGGAATTAATTCCCAAAATATAAATTCAGTTCAAAAAAAGGGAATTAGGGAATTAATTCTTCGAAGCTCTATTCCCCAATAATGAGAAAATTGTCATGAGTGTCTATAATATGATCAGAAAAAATAATGTTTATTATCACTAGAATTATACAATAATAATTTCGTTGCCCTTATCATGTTCAGCTATACTTTTTCCCTGCATGCAGAAAAATGATTTGTTGTCCGAACAGAATTTGGCGCCAATCGAATCGTTCGGTTGCTGCAACCGAAAATTCCTTTGTCTACATAAGTTTTTCAGCCAACCAGCGTTATTTAACGTAAATAATGAGTCATTTTGACACCATCCTCTCAAGTAGGTTAATTTTAATTTTTTTTATAGAAAATACTTAATTAAATGTTTTTATATCAATATTCATGTTAAATGGCAATTTTTTACATTTTAAAAATTTGGTGTCATTTCGACCCCATGTGCCTATAAAGGCTAACTTCTAATTTGTTATTACTATGTACAAAATTTGGTATTAACAGAGTTATTTGGACAAATTTCAAAAAATTCCGCAGGAAACAACACATTGTTTTGATATACTTCCAGGAAAAATTGAAAAATTTCAAAAATTTCACCTTTGACCTTGGTAAAGCAAGGGTTAACGTTGTCAGAGTTTTACAAAATTTTCGGAAAATAATCTCTTGTAACAGAATTAAAAGAAATCGGAAGTGATTTTCTTATACCTGGCTAAAAACAAAAAAAATTAATACTATTATCTAAATTATTGGCCAAAACCACACTTTTTTCGAAAATTTTCAAATTGAAAAAGGGATGATATGTGTAATTTTCAGCAGAATTATTCTCTAATGTGTATTTAATAAACTTCTATGCGTTTACCACTTTTTTGTATTTTATTGAACAAAATTTAAAAAAAAAAACTCAAAATTAGAGTTTTGCAAATTTATAAAAAATAAATTCCATCTTTGGCCATACCTGGGACTAGGTTATCATGACCCAAGAGCTACAAAAATTTCCATCTGAATATTTGTGGATCCTAGAAAGGAAACTACAGTATAATATTGTAAATTTTTGTAAAAACTATTTTTTTTTATGAATTTCATAATTTATCTCATTTTAACCCTACAATGGTCTGAGGAAATGGCAACTACTTATATATTTTCTAACCGATTTTAAATTTTTATACATTACCGGAAAGGTAATTCAGTCTAGATTATGATTCTATTTACATTTTCTAAAAATTTAGTTACTGAGAGCCCGTATTTTCAAAAAAAAGACAAATTTCAAATTTCATGGCCGATTCGGCCTTAGATTTTTTGCATGGTATATTTTTATTCCCATAGGCTTATTTCTAGGAGGGACGGCCTTAAATAGCAAGTTGAAAATTTTAGGTCGACCCTAATAATATACATACGATATGAGTGTATGTTACATACATATGTACATCATCATGTGTGAGTAAAAGACTTTTAATTGTTTGAAAGCCTCTGTTAAATTTATGATGACAAAACTGATGCTAATGATGATGCTACTGACATGTAAGTTGTGAAGTTTATATTGTATAATTCACGTTCATATAAAATAATATTTTAAAATATCCAAAATTATTATCAGCCCAACTATATAAAGATTCACAATGAATATTTTTGTTAAAGTCAACGTTAGTTAAAATTTTGTGTCGTAGTCAGTGTTGCCATATAGCCAGTTTAAGGTATTTTTTCAGGTTTTTGGTATGCTTAGCAGTTGTCCAGTTATTTCATGGAAAAAACAGTTTTTCAAGTTCATGAAGGTTGTACAGTTTTTTTTTTTTATAAAAAACAGCATATTTGTGCCATTTACCATTTTTTTTTTTTGCTAAAATTTAAGAATAAAATCAAAGAATTACAACAAAAAGTTTCCTTTTTAATGTACAAATAGAAAGGATCGTATACTAAATTTGAAATATGGTAATTGTAAAAGATAGTTTAGATAGTTATTCAAAAAAAAACTACTGAAATACTAAAAGCTTTTTGTGTAAAACAAGAAATTTTGTAAGAATAATATTTAATTTCCTTTTTTTTTTTGGTGCTCAATATTCGACTTTAAATTGCAGATTTTATTCAAGGATAAATAACATTATATTATTGTGCCATTAAGATACTCAAAAGTGTCGACATAAAAAAAAACTTTTTTTTTTAATTCCTAAGAAACTTTTGTGTGTTTTTTTTATGATAAATTTTTGTCATAAAATATAAAAAGTTTTTATTTTATAATTCTTTAACAATATTTTGACACAACTGTCTGTCATAGAAATAAAATACAAGTTAAATTGTTTAAAACACTTATTATACATTTTAATGCATAAAACTTTTTCCAGCAAAGCATTTAATTGTAATATTATTTAAAATTTATAAGATTTATAGCTTATTATGTAAGCAAATATTTATATTGAGAGAATATGCCTTGAATAATATTATTATAAATAAAATTCCTGTAAACACTAAAAGAAAAAATATTTTAGGAGAAGAATTTTGATTATATTAAAAGCAATATAAACACGAACCGAAATTCTTTACTGTCATCATGGTAAAATATGCAATATCTCATTTAGACTGCCTCAATAGTTAACAAAAGTTTATGCGAAATTAAGAAGTTATGTATTGAATTTAATCTTAATTCACTTTGATATCATTAAGATTTATTTAAAATATTTTAAGTAATTTTCTACCGTGGATTTCTCAGTCGTTTTTGCCTTCGTTCTTATTACTATAAATAGAATTAAAAATTTGAATGTTAAAACACAACATACAAAAACTTGCTTTACTACTAAAGGAACTTTAATTATAGCAACAACTATAACATATAGAAAAATAATAGCTTTGTTAAAGACAAGTGATTTTCATTACATGATAAACTAAGTAAAAATGTTTGGGTTTACTTCTCGAAACGTTTTTCAACGTTTTGGAGTGAAGGTAAATACAAAAAACTAAAATCTACATCAGTGATGTACTTTACGCACACTATTGCATTTATACTTGTGTGTGTAGCAGCGAAAAAACGAAGTTTAATCTACGGTACACTGATAAAAAATTTCAATTGCAGAAAAAAGATTCTTTTTTGAAAAAAGTGAATTTCATAAAAATATATTTTTTAATATATGAACCCCTTTGAAACTAAAAAATATATATTTTTTCTATTTTGGCTTAAGCGGACAAGGGCTCCTGGGAACAACCATGGCTCAGAAACAGTTTCGCGTTGTATCATATTAGTGTGTGTACTCAAGTGAAAAAAATGTTGTTAGAATTTAAAAAAATAGATTTTTTGCATAAAAAGAAAGCTACACTCATAGAAATAAAGCTGTACAAATGCACTCATAGAAATAAGTCTATAAAAATAGCAAAAAAAATTGTTAAAATTGGGCTTTATGCAGGCCCAATAACAATAAAATTAACAGATTTTTTAATTAAATATTATTATTATGACAAATATTATTAATGTCCGTACTTTCGTCTAAAGAAATTGAAAAATATTTGTAATTTTTCAGTCTAATTTCAGCAGCAGAACGGATATATTGACTTATCTCTTCTGTCCTTTTTGTTACTGTTTTACGGGATAACGGAATATTTTGAAACATTTTTAAAACCTCCTGGCATTTTTCACCTAAACAACTCAAAACATCCAACGCTAAATTTTTAAAAAATATGCCATCAGTAAATGGACGACATTGCTTTGCCAAAGACAAAGCAACTACATATGATGCCTTTTTATAAGGCAAAGAAACAACTTCATTTATTAATATAACGCCGTTATCCTGGTTAGTTTCATCAACCATAAATGTTAAAAAAAACTTTGCTTTTAATTCTAATAATAATAGTGTTCGATGACCATTATTAAGTTTATTAATATTACCATGACAAGAGTCGTAATCCTTTTTTATATAAAACAACGATTTTTCGCTTATAATTTTATTACAAATTAAGCATTGTGCATCGTCATCCATATTCTCTATAAAAACAAGTGTTTTCCCATTCATCATCAAACATTTTTGTACGTGTATTTTTTGTGTGTTCCGCAGCGTGATGTTGCTTCAATAATGGTTCAACTACAATTGATTTGTTTTCTTTTAACTCAGTGAGAACAAAGCAAAAGCCGAATATGCATATCGATAGCCATACGAAGATGTTTATAGTGTACGTGTGTTGACGCAGCGCAAGCAGCATTTTCTTTTGTAACCACGCGTGGTTGGAAATTGAGAGGGAGTACATCACTGATCTACATTATAACCTAGAGCGAACCCCATAAAGACAATCTGATGATAGTGCTTGGTAGCACTTGAATATGCATTAATTGTCAGCCATTGGTTGTAGGAAAGTTTTTTTTCTCATAAATTTTTTCTCTATTTGTTGTAAAATAAATTTTGAATTCTATTTGAAATTTGTCATATTTGATCTTAAAACCGAACCTAATTTTAAATAATTTTAGTCTAAACATCCTATTACATAAATGTGTATGTTAGCTTTATACTAAATATAATCGTGATTATGTTTCATGTTTAAAATTAATTGCATTTTCTCGGAATAGTAAATGCATGTCTATGGCACTTTTATATTTTTACTCCAAGGCTAAAAAAAAAGAAAAAAAAAAGAATTATAATTTTTCTTTATACATCATATCTTCTTTGTATTTGTGTTTGCATACATACAATACTCTTACTTACCATCTCCTTATCTTATGGCTGCAAAAGTAACAACAACAATAGTAGCAACAACAAGAAAAACTAACAACAAAGCCTTTACTTACTTAGTTATTTCAGTTGTCTGCATAGTACAGTTTGTACTAGAAAGTGTTCTTTGTATGTATGTGTGTACGTTTTTACTTGTTTAAATCCTTGTTTTTTGTTGTTATTGCACTGTCTTGATCCCTTAAGTTTTTCCATAAGCATACATGCATACTAAACGAGCTCACTAAATATACATACAAACACTTATATATGAGGCTTTCCATACCAACTGCTTCGTTATAGTAAAAAGTATAGCGTATTAATGTCAAATTTACAAATAAAACATGGACAACTTTTTTTAGTTTTTCAATGTTTTTTAATGGGATGAAACCAACGGGAAATGTTATATCGGTCAAAAACAAGTTATACGTGTCCCGGCGTTTCGCTGGGTCATCCCTAGGAATCGAGATATATTTTTTTTTTTTTAAATAACTCGAGAACCACTAGTCCGATTTTGCTCAAACAATTTTAAAAAAATTAAAAATTACAATTCCTTTAATCTGTTCATATAACGTTTTTCTATATACTCAACAGTTTTGCCGGTAAAAATAAATGTTTGTTACCGCTACCATAAAAATCAATAACCTTTTGTTTATTACTTTTTTTAATATTTTAGGCAAAAAATATTTTTTTCTTCATACATTTATTTTTACCGGCAAAACGGTTGAGTATATAGAAAAACGTTATATGAACAGATTAAAGGAATTGTAATTTTTTTAAAATTGTTTGAACAAAATCGGACTAGTGGTTCTCGAGTTATGTCAAAAAAAAGACCACCAAAGGTCAAATCGATATATCTCGATTCCTAGGGGTGGCCCAGCGAAACGCCGGGACACGTATAACTTCTTTTTTACCGATATAACTTTCCCCGGTAGTTTGAACCCTTCCCGATCACTGACCCCTACCATTTGTCTCACAGTGTAATTAATTTAAAGGAATTTGGAAAAATTTTGAAATTTTACATTTTACACGTAGATTTTTATGGACAACTTAAAAAAATTTATGGAGACCCCAGATTTAGTAGACCATATCTATAAAAATGGAATTGTTCAGGAGAGAAGAAAAACTGATTCACTCGGTAATAAAAATTTTTTTAATCAATCCATATTTTGGAATATATTCTAAAAGTGGCAAGTAATTCCTATGTAGAAATATTTTGAAATTTTTTGCATTATTTACACCACTAAGATATAGAGTTTTGTAATAAAATTAAATAAAAAAAAAAAAAAAAACAATGACAAAATTGTTGTTCATTGGAACAAAAAAAAAATGTTACGGTTACTGTTTGGACATAACTATGCGATATCGTTATACTAAGTGAATTCTCCCTAAGAGTGCTTTTTTCCAAAACAAAACGTCAACGGTTCTTCACTCATGACCGATCTTATGATGAATACGAGTAAGTTTGCAAAGAAGTGGTTTTAAGACAACAAAGTTAACCAATATGAATGCGAAGCTCAGTCCTTCGATTTTAATCCAATCGAGAAGTTATGGGGCGATATAAAAAAGGGAGTAACTTAAATACACCCAACCAGTAGAAATGCACTTTGGACAGCTTGCAAATCTGAAACTCAATTTTGAAGAAAATATCCCAAAATCTAGTAAATTCGATACCAAAACATTGAGAAGAGATTCTTTCCTATAATGGGCATGCGATAGAATATTAATTTCATTATATTAAAGTATACCTAATATAAATAATGAATTCACAATTACTAATTTATTTCAATTTATTTATTGATTAAATATTTACCCCTCAATTCATAAACACTTTGTAAAGAAATAGGAGGTTTACAAAACAAATTTTTCAAACAAAAACTTGTTCAATAAACTTCGTATAAATTTGTAAAAGGTTTATGAATTTGGGGGTTAATTTTTATACAAATTTGACTGTGGTGCTATTTTTTTGACCAACAAGGAAAGACTCCCAATGCGGACCGGCAGATCTTAATGAGCTTCGGATATGTTGTAGAGGAGAAAAATCCAAACGACACCTATTTTTACTTAGCTGCCCAAACTCATATTTAAGGGTTAAAAAATGCAATAGAAAAAGGCCAAATTTTTTGTTTTTCGTTTTATTTCATATTTCTTCCAAAGTAACTATAAAGAAATTTGGTGTCAAACGAAAGGTATTTGAGAGACCTTTTAATCGGTGTGTAAAACATGCTTAAACATTCTTATTTATTTATTCCATAACACAAAACATAAAAATTTGAGGTGGTTTTCTATGGGATGTATGCAGGGTTAAGGATTAAATTCACATATATTAATCCTTATCATATTTAAGTGAGGGGGTGTTTCGGCTTTTTTCGATATTCGGCTTACTTCGAGTTTGAAACAAATTTTCCCGAAGCTCTATATTTTTTTAGATTTGGGAACCTCTGACAACTTAACATATGGGATGTGGGTATCAAACTTATTCTTTTTGAGTTTACATTCCTGTTATGTAAAAATAATTTTCAATTTCATAAATACAGAAAAGTATGAAAAATGGAATTTTTCCCAAATATCTTTTTTGATTTTTTTACAACATGTCATGTCTTTCTGCATCAATTAATGTAGTTTTCAATAAGCTTTCTGAAAATATATAAAATGGTATAGGAAAATAAAACCTGTGGACAGTAGACCGTACCTTAAAAAAAAAGTTCGCCGTTCACCCTCCAATATAAAATATTTTTGCAAGGAAATTTCAAAAAAAAAAATTTTCCCGAACGTAGGGGTCGCCATTTTCAATTTTTCGTTATAGCTTCGGCATTTAAAGTTAGATTTTAAAGTCTGATATTTCGATTTTTTTGCCTCAAGGAGACCAGTGTTTTACTATACAGGAAAAATCCAATGAAGAAAATTTTAAAAAAGCGAGCCCTACGTTCGGCAACCAATATATAAAAAAAATTCTACTGGGTTTATCGAAAAACTTCCTTAGCAAAAGTTTAATGACTTTTTGCGAGCTTTAATTTTCTGACATTGCACTGTGGGCCAGGATCGCCCTTTTTTGGCCAAAAGTACAATTCAGGTAAAGGGAAATAGGTTTATATATTCAAAATCTAGGATTGTTGAATATGTTGTGAGTGAAATATTGTAGCATTGTGGTTACTCGTTGTTAGCTGGCGAGAGTTCAAAGTCAAAGTTTTTTTAATTTTGTGACATTTTTTATTTTATAATGATACAATTACAACGTCATAAATTAACAATAATTTGTTCCAAAAACAATCTCAAATTATAAAACTGAAACTAGTTATCGAAAAAAAAAAAAATAGAAACCTGTTAAGTGTTTACGAAAAAAGTAACAAAATTATTAATTTTACCTCAAAAATATGGCTCCAAAATGTTCCAAGAGATATTTGAAAAACTTGATTGCCAATGTGTTCCCTAAGATGTCTTCTACGTAGGTTTTTGCGACCGTTTGCGACCGTTCATAAACTTTCGAGATTTTGCCCTTTAACTGAAAAAGTACCTTCAGATCTCGCTGATTTCCAGCATTCCAGAGTTTCAGTAAAAACTAAAAAAATAGCACTAAAAATTACTTTAAATGTAGGTTCTGGTTTTCTGACACAGACTAACCTCCTAACGTCCAGGTTTGTGGGACATTTGAGTGCCAATTCTGAATAAGTACGAAATTAACATTTAAACACATTTTAAGTTTTGACTTATTTCTAGCATTGAAGTTAAATTTTCAACTTTGATATCTTTAGAGGCTTTAGTAAAATTTCATGACAAATATTTTTGCGTAACACTTTAACCCTCTAACTCCTCAACTTATGGGTCTTTTTTGACACTTTTAAAAAAGGGACAAAAAAGACCCTTTAATTGCAGAGTTAGAGGGTTAAAATGTTCCACAAAAATAGCTCTCGTAGTGTTTTACATAAGTTCGCTGAACATATCCTCTACCTAAAATGGAAGATTCACATGGTTTCCTATGCCGATTCACAATAAACATTTTCAAAAGAGGGGAAATTTTAACCCCCCAAATACATAGGGCCAGAGGAAAACTTTTAAAACGCCGATACACTTATATTTTTCTTTGGTACCTCTGCGTGAATCAGTTGTCATCAGAACCTTTTTTTTTCTTTTTTGTACAGTGTAATTTATTTTCCAACACACAACAATTTTAAATGTATGGCCGCCATATTGGATCCGCCATGTTGAATTTTTTTAATTTGATTTCAGATTCGTAATATGCTACCCAAAAGCTTCCCCTGGTGGAAATTTGAAGTAAATCAGACGACATAAGAAATTTAATGAAAAAATAGTTTGTCGCCATATTGGATCCGCCATTTTGAATTTCAAAATTCGAATTTCAGATTTTTAATCAGCGGATCCTGGAGCTATATAATTGATTATTTTAAGTCCAATATATTAAAAACTAAAAATTAATGGCCGCCATCTTGGATCCGCCATTTTGAATTTTATACTTTTTATTTCAGATTCGTTATCAGCAACAACCAAAACCCCCTTTGTGATATCTTTTAGTTTCATATACTCAATATTCTAGTTTTGGCCAAAATTCTATTATACTGGCCCACTGTGCATTGGGGTGGTACATTAGGGTGGTAGCAACTGAGATCTGGCGGGTAACTACTAGAACGGGATATTTAAGGTCAATGGCCATTAGAGCAAAACACTGGTCTCCCCCAGAGAAAAAATTGATGTATCACACTTGTAATGGCAGAAGTCGGACACTCGTTTCTGCCAACACCCTGGCTAGATTTAATCAATTAAATTAATTAAAATGAATTGAATAAAACTGAATTGAATAGAATTGAATAGCATTGAATTTAATAGAATTTAATTGAATTGCATAGAATTGAACGGAATTGAATTGAATTACTTTAGTATTACTCTTACCAAGATGAATAGAAATAAATAGAACATGGGAGAAAGCTTTCATTTAGTTTGTACGAGCCACCCTAATGTTAAGTAAATAACGAACTCAGCTGCCAAAAAGGGTATAAAAGGCAGCACATCAAAGAAATCGGGATCAGTTGCTGGCAGCCGCCAACGCGTGCACAACTAACAAGGTACATCTCACTAATTATCCTTTTTTTCTAGCTCCTGAAGACACATCCTGCCTGTATCCTTTGAGGTCCTGCCCATATCCTGCGAGGTCCTGCACACATCCTTCGAGGTCCTGCGAACATCCTTTGAGGTCCTGCGAAGATCCTTTGAGGTCCTGCGAAGATCCTTTGAGATCCTGCGAAGATCCTTTGAGGGCCTGCACACATCCTTCGAGGTCCTGCGAACATCCTTTGAGGTCCTGCGAAGATCCTTTGAGGTCCTGCGAAGATCCTTTGAGATCCTGCGAAGATCCTTTGAGGTCCTGCACACATCCTTCGAGGTCCTGCGAAGATCCTTTGAGGTCCTGCGAAGAACCTTCGAGGTCCTGTGAAGATCCTTTGAGGTCCTGCGAAGATCCTTTGAGGTCCTGCGAAGATCCTTTGAGGTCCTGCACACATCCTTCGAGGTCCTGTGAAGATCCTTTGAAGTCCTGCAAAGTACGAGTGTGTGTCGAGCGTTGATCACCTCTTTTTCAGCGTCGAGTGTGTGTCGAGCGTTGATCACCTCTTTTTCAGCGTCGAGTGTGTGTCGAGCGTTGATCACCTCTTTTCCAGCGTCGAGTGTGTGTCGAGCGTGGATCACCTCTTTTCCAGCGTCGAGTGTGTGTCGAGCGTTGATCACCTCTTTTTCAGCGTCGAGTGTGTGTCGAGCGTTGATCACCTCTTTTTCAGCGTCGAGTGTGTGTCGAGCGTTGATCACCTCTTTTCCAGCGTCGAGTGTGTGTCGAGCGTGGATCACCTCTTTTCCAGCGTCGAGTGTGTGTCGAGCGTTGATCACCTCTTTTTCAGCGTCGAGTGTGTGTCGAGCGTTGATCACCTCTTTTTCAGCGTCGAGTGTGTGTCGAGCGTTGATCACCTCTTTTTCAGCGTCGAGTGTGTGTCGAGCGTTGATCACCTCTTTTCCAGCGTCGAGTGTGTGTCGAGCGTGGATCACCTCTTTTCCAGCGTCGAGTGTGTGTCGAGCGTTGATCACCTCTTTTTCAGCGTCGAGTGTGTGTCGAGCGTTGATCACCTCTTTTTCAGCGTCGAGTGTGTGTCGAGCGTTGATCACCTCTTTTTCAGCGTCGAGTGTGTGTCGAGCGTTGATCACCTCTTTTTCAGCGTCGAGTGTGTGTCGAGCGTTGATCACCTCTTTTCCAGCGTCGAGTGTGTGTCGAGCGTGGATCACCTCTTTTCCAGCGTCGAGTGTGTGTCGAGCGTTGATCACCTCTTTTTCAGCGTCGAGTGTGTGTCGAGCGTTGATCACCTCTTTTCCAGCGTCGAGTGTGTGTCGAGCGTTGATCACCTCTTTTTCAGCGTCGAGTGTGTGTCGAGCGTTGATCACCTCTTTTCCAGCGTCGAGTGTGTGTCGAGCGTTGATCACCTCTTTTCCAGCGTCGAGTGTGTGTCGAGCGTTGATCACCTCTTTTCAGCGTCGAGTGTGTGTCGAGCGTTGATCACCTCTTTTCAGCGTCGAGTGTGTGTCGAGCGTTGATCACCTCTTTTTCAGCGTCGAGTGTGTGCCGAGCGTTGGTCACCTCCCGATAGAACCCGACCAACAGACCCCGTGAGCGAAACTAAGTTGTCCTTCTCCCTCTGAGGCCCTTCTTTTCTTTTCGTCCCGTTAGTCCTAAGTGTTTTGTTTGTAGATATAAGCCAATAAATTGAAATTTATAACGTCTAAGACCACGCCTTTCACTCTCTGTCACTAGATCAAACAAATTTCTGTGACGATCCCTACCCCCGCGAGCTTACCCCAGCTAACGGAGGAAACTCGTCGTTACACACTTTAAGATCCCCTACGTTCGGCAAAAAAAAAATTTTTTTAAACCTCCTTACAAAAATACTTCATATTGGAGGGTGTACGGCGCACTTTTTTTTGCATGTAAGGTGGTACGCTATAGTGGACAGGGTACATTGAGTTTGTGATGATGTTTATTGTTGCTTCTCTTTATTAAAAAAATAAATAAATGCATAAAATATGTGATTTTTAAAAATGTATATTGCGAACAATATAGACTACAAACTTCAGAAGGGAATGGGCATAAAATAAAATAAATAAATAAATGATAAAGCATAATTCATATTCAAAAATATAGAAAACTTCGTGACGCGAAATTTCCCGTATATACGTCTCAAAACATATACACGCAAGATTTTGGGCCTGGTACCATTTGAAATAATAAAAAAGTAAAGAGTTACTACTTACCTACCTAACTTGGCATATATTTAAATATTCAAGCGAATCAGACAGTTGTTCCATAATCAAAACTTATTATTATATTTTATAATAAGATTCTTTTATCTTATAAGTTATTTTAATTGTTTATTATTTTTAGTATCATTAATTAAATTAAATGTAACCTATTAATGTAACTACGAGTACCATTTTTAAATCCCATACTTTAATTCAAATCAAACCATATCGTTAGGCCAACAGTACGTATACTCAATAGCATATTTATCATAATGCTTATACGCACTGTAGTCCCAGCTGATTACTAGGGGAGAGAAATTTGACTATTTTGCTTCTTTGCCATTTTTACTCATACATACATATTTGCTTATTTTTTCATCTCTCGATTTTTTTAATATTTGAGCTTAAAAAAATCTTCCTGAGATTTTTGTACTTTAAAATGAATTTCCCTTAAAGTGTTTTTATGCTTAAAACCTTGTTTTTCCCAAAATATCTATTATTTTTTTAAAAAGGTTATATTTTTGGTTATATATTTGTTGACCCTTATTTAATTTTATTTTTTGCCATTTTTTTAAATGTTACGTAGAAATAAACCTGTAAAAATAGCAGAAAATGTTACTAAAAATTAGTTAAAACTGCTGAAATTAGCAGATTAATTTTTTTTCAAATACTACTTAGTAAAATAAACTCAATAAAAATAAAACTGATACACTCAAAATAGTTTGTAGTTTAAATTAACTGAAAATGAAATTTAAAATAAATGAAAAACCACTTGAAAACCGGTCTACTAACTTTTCATTTCAATCAAAAGAACTTTTCATTTATTTTTAAATGTTAATAAATTAACCGTAAAAAATAATGATTTTTCATTTATTTCGTTTTTTAACTTTCAAAAATTAACTGCAAAATCCGTAGGAATAAATGATATTTAGTTTAAGATGAATGGGGGAATATTTAGTTGGTCTCTTATTTTTAAGTAAATGAATGTTCTTTTTTTAGTTTGACCCTAGATCATAAATTAAAAGAACATTCATTTATTTGATATTTAGTTTATTTCGTTTTTTGAACTGACCTAGAAATCTAAATCTAACAAAACATTTGAAATGAAAATATTAACTGTAACAGAAAATCCGTATTTATATGTAGTTTATCTTTTAAATAAATGACAAAAAAAAGTTGAAAAATTTATTTCTTTATTTTTAACTGTATAATCATTTAAAAATAAATGTACGGATATTGTTTTAAATAAACTACAGTCAGTTACTGTTATAATACTTTCAGTGTAAGCTACCCAGGAAAATTTTCTGTTCCAAAGAATCGGTTGTACAATAGCTACCCAGGAAAATTTTCTGTTCCAAAGAATCGGTTGTAGAATAGCTACTTTTCATTCACAACCCCTTCTACTGTCGATTCTAACACCGATTCTTTTCGTTTGAAATTGTCCCAAAAGCAACCCCTTCTATGGCTCCAAAGTGGAACCGGTTGCTCAAGAATCAGTTCTGGAACTAGTTATGGAACTGATTCTACGTCACCCACACCTTCCATATAGGATCCCAGGAACTGGTTCCGGAACCAGTTCCATGGAATCGGTTGCAGTGGAACCAGTTGTAGAATGGGTGTGGTTGGCTACCGATTGTAAAAAATTTTCCTGGGTACTTTTCATTCACAACCCCTTCTACTGTCGATTCTAACACCGATTCTTTTTGTTTGAAATTGTCCCAAAAGCAACCCCTTCTATGGCTCCAAAGTGGAACCGGTTGCTCTAGAATCAGTTCTGGAACTAGTTCTGGAACTGATTCTACGTCACCCACACCTTCCATATAGGATCCCAGGAACTGGTTCCGGAACCAGTTCCATGGAATCGGTTGCAGTGGAACCAGTTGTAGAATGGGTGTGGTTGGCAACCGATTGTAAAAAATTTTCCTGGGTACTTTTCATTCACAACCCCTTCTACTGTCGATTCTAACACCGATTCTTTTTGTTTGAAATTGTCCCAAAAGCAACCCCTTCTATAGCTCCAAAGTGGAACCGGTTGCTCTAGAATCAGTTCTGGAACTAGTTCTGGAACTGATTCTACGTCACCCACACCTTCCATATAGGATCCTAGGAACTGGTTCCGCAACCAGTTCCCTGGAATCGGTTGCAGTGGAACGAGTTGTAGAATGGGTGTGGTTGGCTACCGATTGTTAAAAATTTTCCTGGGTAATGTTTGTTTAATTTTTATTTTTTAATTTAAAAATAAAAAAATTTTATTTCATAATAAGGATATAATTGGCCTCGAACAAGATAAACTGATAAATTTACAGAATTTTTATTACATTTGAGTTAACTATTAGTTCATTGAAAATGACAAATTATACTGTAGAATTCTACAGATTAATCTGCAGAAATTTTTTCTAAATATTGGTAGACTAAAAATAACAAAACCCAACTTTTTTCTCTACAACATTTTTTTATTTTTAACTTAAATTTGAATTCAAATGGTGGTCTATCCTGCTAAAATCAACAGAAATATTTGCCAAAAAAAAAAAAATAGTAAGAAGGCTAGATTTTTATCTGCTTTAAAGAAATCGGAAAAACTTCGCAAATTTAAATTTTTTTGTGATTTTTTATTCGATTAATTTTTTATCAAAATTTTTTGCTTGTTTTAGCCGCTTTAGCTGTAATTTTATATTAAATAACTATAAATTTTTTTCGACGCAAATTATTTTTTTATTATGAAATAATATAATAAGTACCTACTTTTTTGAAAAATTTAGTTAAATATTTTTCTCTATCAGAATATTCTCCTAACAAATACTTCACAAAGTATTTGCTTTTAAAATATTCTACAATTTCAGGAATGAAAAAAAATATTTTTTCAGTTCCCTATTATTCTTTTTTCTCTCTATTGCATAATTAAAGGTCGAAAAAACTATTATTGTTTTAAATTTAAAAATAAAAATTAAACAGACATATGTTTAACTACAATTTTCACAGACTTGTTTATATTAGTGTAGGAATAAATAAATAAAAAAATCACTTACGGAAATAAAAAATGTTGATCACAATAACAAAAAGCTGAATCAGAAAGAAAAACTATGAATTAGTTACATTACGATCAAGGCCTTACTTGGGTGAGATGGCTAAGCTGTCGCGCTTTAGTATAGTTACGTTTGTAATGTTCGAATAGATACATGTTCGAATCCTACAGCCGGCTGGTTGTTGGAAAATTATCATATAGAGACAATCTGACAATAAAATATAAACAATAATACAGTTGAATGAAAAATTACTGATGAAGCCGGTGCATAGAAAAAGGCAGAAACTAGATCTAGTCTGATTTGAAAATTAATGTGTTTATAATTTTTAGGAAAAAAGGTTTATTCTTTTTCTTAACCCCATTACTAAATTAAAATTGATAAAATGCATATTAATTACAATATTAATTGCAGGATGTAAAAAAAGCACTATACTAACTAAAACAATGTTGGAGAAATTTTTTATAAACTGAATTATCAATTACACTAAGTGCTGATTACTCAATGTCCAGTTAGCTACTAACTGGGACTGTAACTGACACATTTGTTGTTGTTTCCCAACTGGATATTCAGTAATCGGGCCTAAGAATTACAGATCTTGCTCTTAAGGCTATTTGTCATTTGAAAAACCTAGTATCAGTTCGATTTCAATAAAATCTATCACTCTACCCAAAGCATTGATTTTCCCAAACAATTAAAATTTTTTTTATCATTCAACCATTAATTTGATAATTAAATTAACATAATGAGATTAGCAACAAAATTTTAGAATGCATAATATTATTACTTTTCACATATACACATATCACATTTCAATTCAAAGTTAGACAACAATTAAATGTAAGTAAGTATCTGTAGAGCAGGGGTTATAGACACAGCCGATAATCATCTTAGCAAACTGTGTTCAAATTAAAGACATATATTTTTTTTTTAATATTTTTTTTCTTCGTTAATTTAAATCAAAAGACACAAGTGATTTTCAGTTGTTGATACAATTTTATTTATAAACATTAGAGTTCGTCACAAAAATTTGATTTTCGGATATCATCACTTTTTTTAAAGTTTTTGCATAGAAAAAAAAATGGCGTTTTTTTTTCTTTTTTATTTGAACTCCTTCCACTGGCGCAAGTCGGCCAAAAACGCTAATTTTAAGACCGTTTTCCTTCAGAGCAAAAACAGCTGCATTTATAGGAAATCTGATTTTACCATTCGATTCTACAACAAAATTTAATACACAAAACTTTTTTTTTTGCATTTTCAAAATACACCAGATAGCCGTTAAAGTGGTTTGAAAATCCGCTTTTTTCAAAAACTTATAAAAAGTAAATTTTTTATTACACACAATGAAAATGTATTTCCGGCGGAGTACATGGGTACAAAAATTTTGGATATACCGCGAACCGTTAAAAAGTTATTAGCTAATCAAATTTGGATTTTTTTTTTAATTCAATGAAAAAGTATTTGAGCTAATTAAAATGCAGCTTCCAATACTCGCTGCAGCATTATAAATTTATTTTTTAGTAATGACAAAATAATTTGTAAGTTTTGTAATGTTTATTACAAAAATTTTTTTTTACTAAACATATTTGATTACTAAATAACTTTTTAACGGGTCGCGGTATATCAAAAATTTTTGTACCAATATTCTCAGCAGGGAATATATTTTTATTGTGTGTAATAAAAAAGTAACTTTTTTGAAATTTTTGAAAAAAGTGGATTTTTGGACCACTCTAATGACTATCTGATGTATTCAGAAAACGCAAAAAAAAATGTTTTTTATATTAATTTTTGCTGTCGAATCGATTGGTAAAATCAGATTTCCCAGAAATGCAGCCGTTTTTGCTCTGCAGAAAATGGGTATCCAAATCAGCCGTTTTGGCCGACTTGCGCCAGTGAAATTTTTTTTTTTTTTTGACGAACCCTAATAAACATAATATTCAAGTCTCCAACCTAAAAAAAATCAAATTTGAAATTTAACTAAAAAAAATTTAATTGAATTTAGCCTAGAGCAAAAGCAATGGTCTGACAAACGGAAGGTTTGCGGATCTATCCCAGTTCACCACATACAAATTTTTAAATTTTTGAATCAATATTGTGGAACGTGTTATTCTATTTATAGAATTTATATTCCATAAAAATAAAAACATTCAGTTGAGAAAATAAAAATTAAAAATTTATAAATAAATTTGGGCAATTACAATGGTGTTAAATATAATTATACCTGGAACTAAAAAAATTCGGTTGAAACTACGAATCTGTTTTCTGTGGGTAGCGGTGCAGTTGGTACGGAAAGCCTCATAAGCACACTTTTACTAGCACACGCCTCAAAGTATACTATATATAAGTAAATATAAACAGCAGCTAGAATATGAATGAAGCATTTCTTCAAGAAAATATTTGTACAGACTTTGAATCATCTTTGAAATGTTAGTGCACTATGGATATAAAATATTTATGTAGTAATTATTATAAAATAATATTAAATAACGTTTCAAAGGCTTTTTATTAATTATTTTACTGTGATTTCATACTGTGATTTAAACATATGTAGAGTAATTTACGAGATATATTAAAGACCTGATTTGGTGACCGTTTAAACTCATAATTGAGATATATTGTAGTCTTCATTTTTCCCCAAAGTTTCGGATATTTGCCAAAAATGGTAAAAATTAAAAAAATTATGCCAATTAAATTAATTACTACTAATTTCTTTTTTTTTCATTCATAATTCATTCAAACTTACCGTTAACCCCTTTTAGCACGAGGCCAAAGGAGAAAATGTAACTTTGACTTGATTTTCAATTTTTTAAAAACATAAAAAATAAATACATAATATGTCTTTTTTAATCACTGGATTTGTTTTTGGAATTATTTTATTTTGTTAAAAAATTCACATTTTGTTTTTTTAATTTTCACAATTTCATATTATGAAAGAAAAAATTTACAATTTCTGCGAAAATACAATTTCTGGAATAAAATTAATCTAAATCTAAAACGGATTTATTTATTTATAAACTCATTTTGGATTTAGCTTATTTCAATTCCTGTGTTCACATTTTTACAAAATTTAATAATTTCCTTGCAGATTATATTGGCGACTAAGTTTTAGATTTTGATAAAAAATTATAAATAAATGAATGTTTTTTTAGTTTAACTATAGATCATAAATTAATATCACTTTTTGTTTTAAATTATTTTTCAAATTAAAGAAAGATGATAAAATTTTCACAAGTAAATTACAAAGAATAAAAAATTTTAAAGAATTCAATAAGGCCATCAAGACAAAATACGTATTTTCGGCTTTCGTACAAAGACATCATCAGTGTCATTTGCCTTGACGGGTTAAACTTTTAAAGATTCATTTACTTTTAAACATTCATTTACCAAATAAAAAGATCAACGATACATACCCATCATTCATTCTAAAAACTCATGACATGGTGCAAAATATAATTTAAATAACATACATTTAAATTTAAATTTAACGGTTCGTTGTAATTCAAAAATCTGTGGTTATCATACACAAAGTTTAATAGAAGCAGCTGAGATAACTTAAGGTTCAAGGCATAAAAAGAGAGTAATAATAACAAAGGATAAAAATAGCATTGTTAGATTTCGTTGATGTTAGTCTAAGTTGAGTTAAGTTAGCCCGTCAAGGCAAATGGCACTGATGATGGCTTTGTAGCGAAAGCCAAAAATACGTATTCTGTATTGCTGGCCTTATCGAATTCTTTCAATTTTTTTATTCTTTGAAATTTACTTGTGAAAATTGTATCATCTTTCTTTTATTTGAAAAATAATTTAAAACAGGAAGTGATATTAATTTATGATCTAGAATCAAACTAAAAGAAACACTCATTTACCAAATAAAAGGATCAACTATACGTACCCTCAAAAATTATAAATTTTGAAAATTTAAAACAAAATATGGATTTGTTAACAAAATAAAATAAATCCAAAAATAAATCTCGTGATTAAAAAAAGGCTTTATATCTCTCATTGATTTTATCAAATTCATCTTAGAGAATAAGAAACAAAAATGTATTGTGTTGATCACAATAACTGAAGAATAAAGTGTTTCTGGCATCGTTAACCCAAGCTAAGAGGAGGCCAAATATGTCACAAAGTCCAAATTTATAATTTGAAAAGAAAATTTAATGGAATTAATCCCTTTAAACTATTCACGGTATAAAATGTATTCATTATCACTTATCTGAGGAAAAATCATCTACAAAATCCACAAAGGCTAATTGTGGTCGAAGTCCTAAAAATGCCATTAAACGATTTTTTTCCGAAGTAACATAGTATTGATTTTTTATCTTTTTGCGGAGCTAAATGTAATACCGGCAAAAATTGTAGACAAACATACACTCTCAGAACAATTCCGTTGTGGTAACGGAATTTTTTGCCAACCGAATTGATTCGGTTGCTGCAACCTCGTAATTCGGTTGCAGCAACCGAATTCAGTTGTGGCAACCGAATTAGATTTCTATTCGGTTGCGACAACCGAATTCGATTTCAATTCGGTTGCAAGAACCGAATTATCGGTAGCAACAACCGAATTATCGGTTGCCACAACTGAATTCGGTTGAGGCAACCGAATTACGAGGTTGCAGCAACCGAGCCAATTCGGTTGGAAAAAATTCGGTTATCACAACGGAATTGTTCTGAGAGTGTAGACATTGCGGATATAATTTTTTTTAAATCGGTTGAAATCGTCTGTTGGAATATTCGAATCAAAGTTTTAGATTTTCGCCAAAAATGGCAAAATAAAATATAAATAAAAAAAATACTTATGAAATTAATTACTTCCAATTTTTGTGTAATATTCATTCAAAAATATCCATAAAAAAATATTGAATTTTTAGGATAACATTAACCCATTTTAGCCCAATCGTACAGCTATTTCAACGGTATTTAAAGAGGAAATTATATAAAACACTGCGAAGAACATTTTTGCGGAACATTTTAACCCTCTAACTCTTCAACTTACGGATCCTTTTTGGTATTTTTAAAAAGGGGACAAAAAAATTCTCTTTAATTGAAGAGTTAGAGGATTAAAATGTTCCACAAAAATATTCCTCGTAATGTTTTACACACGTTCACTGAACACATCCTATACCTAAAATGGAAGATTCACATGATTTTCTATGGCGATTCGCAATAAACATTTGAAAAAGGAGGGAAATTTTAACCCCACCTAAAATAAAATTCCGATGTGATCTTTCAAAACGCCGACACATGTATATTTTTTTTTTGTCACCTCTACCAGAATCCAATGTCAGAACACCGTCGTTTCTTTTTTCTTTGTTGTACTATGTAATGAGCCTTACATTAAGTAGTCATTCGTTAAAGTTAATTCATTTGCGGTAATTTTGTGATTCAAATTCTTGTTTTTGTTCTTTTATCATTCTGATTTTAAAGCTTCTTAATGTTTAATGTTCTTTTAAAGCTTCTTAATATTTTAATGTTCATTCTGATTTTAAAGCTTCTTAATGTTTAATGTACTCGAAAGAAAAGTTTGTTACCATAAGCTAGTACCATTTTAACGACTTGAAAAAATACCTCATAATTTCATTGTTGATATGCGAAGACTCACTTTAGCTTAGAAAGATGTTCACATTATTTTTGAGTCTTATTTCGTAGTATCCGCTAGTGTATTTTTACTGCTTTTTTAGAAGTAAATCTGAGCAGCTTCAAAACAACACTTCCTTCATTGCTTCGAAATTATTTGTTAATATATTTTTTCAGCTTTTTTAAAAGTAATTCTGAACAATATCCAAAAAATCACTTAAGCATAGCTTCCACAATATAATTGCTCCAAAAGTGATCCTAAAAAGTGATTTTATTACAGTTTATTTCCAAATAGATGATCGCGGATTTGATTCCCGGTGGTACCAATATTTCTTTTTTAAATTTTTTTATTTTTTTTTTTAATATTTGTAATTAATTTGTTTAAATTCAATATTTTTTTAATTTTTCAATTTTTAAATATATAAATTTAAAAAAATTATTAAAAATTACTTTCTATGCACCTGTGAAAATAGCAGTGAAAAAATATTGAATTGCATTGCACCTTTTGCTATTGTTTAATAAGTACTTTTATTGAAGAGAATAAAGCAAAATATCTCGCGATGACAAAGTGGTGCTTTTATGCCAGTCAACTTTCATATCAAAGAATATGTCAGCGGTAGAGGACTATACTAGTAATCTTGAGGTTACAAGTTCGATACCCGATGGTGGCAATAAAAAGAATTCTGTAAAATAAATAAATAAATAATTTTTTTTTTGCGAAGAATTTTTTTTTTTACTTTTAATTGATAAAAAAGAGTTTCCTTTGCACTTGTTCAAGAAGTACTGAAAAAATATGGAAGTGGGATTCCTACTCTCCTATAACAACTCAGAAGTACATCTAAATCATTATTTGTAATGATTTTTCTACTTATTTGGAATCTCTTTTTATTGACGAAAAGAAAATTAAATTCTAAACGGGCCTTATGCCGTTAAAATCTTCTCCGATGTAAAAATCTTCGTTCATCATAATCTAACACTGATATTTTAAATGCATATATTCTAAAATATATATTTAAACTAATAAAATATTAAGTGGCCCATAGTATGTTAAGTATAGCTACATAAATTCACAACACGGAGTAAGTAAAGAGAAAAATATTCCAAAAATCTCTAAATGTAGCAGATGTTCTGGAAAAACCCCAACAGCAATAATAATGTTTTGTATTATTTTATTCCTATTTCAACAGTTAAAAACTTCAAAAAAGAATACCATATTGAGTACAAAACAAAAATTTAATAAATTTTAATGGAATAAGTAAAATGAGAAATAATATTCTGTAAACATAAAATTAAGGAATTTAATAAATTTTTATAAAAGTGCTTTTAATGTTTTTTTAACTTAAAATATAAGCAAAATTTATTCTTAAGTTGTTTCTATAAAAACTTTCAATGCTTGCAAACTTTTTAATCAACTTTTTTAACTTCGATTAGTGTTTTGTTATCAAAACAAAACAACGATTTCTTATACTTTTATAAACAAATAGTGATGAGAGTCATTAAACTAAATAAATGTAAAATGGAGATGTATCTGCTCAGTATGGTCCCAAGGGATCTTAGGAACGGGGTCTTGACCACAGGTAATTTTAAGGTGGCCAGGGTAAGTGAGAAAATTCAATATATCAATTTTATTAAAAATATTATTACAATGTCTAATAATAACTATTACAATGTTTAATAATAACTATTACAATGTTTAATATTTCAGTAGCGCTGGGTTTCGTACTGACGGTTTATGAGTTAGCTATTTCCCAGCATGAAAAGAGATGGAAAAGCAGTAGGAAAAGCACTGCCATTAATGATCTAGATGTTTTTCTTTTAGCTTTTTATGCATTGGAGATACAATAAAATTTTCTGAGTGTTATTTTCAAACTGAGAATATATATATTAATAGTACCAAACATAAACTAAACAAGAATTATAAAAAATAAAAAATAAAATTTTAATTAGTATATTTTTCCGCTAAATTTAGCACTCAGTTTTGAAAAATTAGCAAAATGTTTTGCTGAAATCAGCACCGAAAATTAGTAAAAAAAAATCCGTAATTGTAATAAGAGAACAGCAAAAATGATTACTAAAAAAAATTGTACTAAAAATCAGTATAAAAATGGTAAAGTGCGATTGGAAAATGTTTACAAATTTTTTTTACTAACTTTTTTATCTGAGTGTACCCTTGATATACAAGATGTTATACTAACTTTTCTACTAACTTATTTTTTTGAGTGTATGGAAAATATATAAAATTATTCGATCAAAAAATATGGAATCGGTCCAAGATTTATTAATTTTAGAATTTTGAGTTTTAATAAATCTTAAGCTCTAGTATTCTAATTTATTAAAACTAGTTTATTAAAAATAAATAAATTTAATTTTTTTTATGAAAAATAAATTACATCTCTTCTATTCTATTCTTATAGAACAATTCTGCTTTTAAATAATTTTTCATAAATATATCTTTTGCATTAAAAAATGTTGTAGTAATGTAGTTTTATATAAGGGGTCACCAGGGGAAAGTAAGAAAAATACTATTACAACGCATAAAAACATTGTAGTATGTGCTCGTGCTGATAAGAAATAATATAATGTAAGGGCCCCTAAGTGAGTGAGCGGATAACATTATAATAACATAAGCGTGACTTTGATTTTCTACAAAAACATACACAAATGCTATTAATACAAAGTTTTAATTTAAAATTAAACTTTTCTCAAAAGCAATGTCCTGTTGAGTTGATAAAAGTAAAATTGTTTTACTTTGTCATTTTTATTTTGTTTATTTTCTTATTTATACCCTACACCATAACGTAATCAGGGTATAATCAGTTTGGGGTGATAATTGTAACAACAAAATATAGTAGACATAGATACGAGTTTTTAAGCGCCTTAACATAACTTTCTTAGCGATGTCCGTCCATTTGTGAATACAAAGATAATTTAATGAAATTTTGAATTTATTATATCTCCATGTCAAACAGTATTAATTTTGGTAAAGTGTTGTTTTTCCAAACGCGTCATATAGACCAACTGCAATCAATATTGTAATTAATATGAATTTTCTTTTATTAATTTTAATTCAGTAGGTTTGAGGTTAAGAAGAAGAATAAAGTTATAAACACATTATTAATTTGCAGATTAGACTACATCTGTCCTTTTTTATGGACAGGTTTCATCATTAAATTGTATTTTCCATTAAATTGTATTATTGTTTAAATTTTATTACAAGATTGTCTCTATATTATAATTTTTACAATAACCTGTCGGCTGTAGGAATCGAACTTATACACTCCTACATTACAAACGTAAATATACTAGAGTTCGACAGCTTAAACATCTCACCCACGTAATGCCTTCCTCATAGTGTGGCTAATTTATAGTGTTCTTTCCTATTCAGCTTTTCTGTTATTCTTTTTACACTCAGAAGTTATCAAACCGACACACAAACATTTTACTTTAGATTTTTTGTTTATCTTCTTATCTCCTCCTTGTCACCTTTTTCGCAAATGTTGCCACGCTGACGTATGGTTTACGTTCAAGTACAGGCAATTTGCGTATATCGGAGACGGACTGCCAGCAGCGTATTTTTATTTTTTTAGTAAAGTGTTGTTTTTCCAAACGCGCCATATAGACACCCCAGCAAAAAAATCTGAAGTAATGCTGTACAAACTACTTCAATCACTGCTTCTCATGTATCCGTTGGTGTATTTTCACTGCTTTTTTAGAAGTTATTCTGAACAATTTCAAAAAATTACTTCTTTCATTGCTTTCAAAGTATCCGTTAGTATATTCCCTACGGGAAATTTTAACAAACTGTCACAGAACTGGCCCCTTTACATGAAATAGACTGGTCACTTTTACATGGCGCTGTCATAGGAGGGGGAAATTGACCCCTTGAGACATGTCACAAGACAAATCCTATGACAGGTTACTGAACTCTCATAAAAAACAAAGTTCGGGGACCTGTCCTGGGATTTGTCTTGTGACATGTCACAAGAGGTCAATTTCCCCCTCCTATGACAACGCCATGTAAAAGTGACCAGTCTATTTCATGTAAAGGGGCCAGTTCGGTGACAGTTTGTTAAAATTTCCCATAGGGTTTTTACAGCTTCTTTGGAATAACTTCTTAACCACATCCAAAAAATCACTTAAGTTTTGCTTCTAAAGAGTAGTTGCTCTAAAAGTGATCGTAAAAAGTGATTTTGGTATCACTTGGCATTTCCAAACAGACGGTCCCGGGTTCGATTCCCGGCAGGCCCAATATTTTTTTTATTTTTTTTAAATTTTTTTTTTAATTTTTTTTTAATTTATTAATTTTTTTTTTAATATTTATAATTAATTTGTTTAAAATCATTTTTTTTTTCAATTTTTCAATTTCAAAAATATATGTATATAAAACGAGTAAAAAGGTTAAAGTCGGGCATGCCGAATATACAATACCCTACACCAGTCTGGTTAAAAGCCAACTAATGTTTAGATCCGAAATTCGAATGGGTTAAAATGGAACTTGTGTCAAAATTTTCTATAATGTGAGTCGGCGAACCAAATTTCATTAAAATACCTTAATATTTCCGACCTGAAGTTTGTAAACAAGCCACTTTTGGCGGACCCTTATATGGGCACTAGGTCTAAACATGGACCGGTGTTAACCAAAATCAATAGGCTTCGTCCTTGGGCTGCCATAGGTCGGTGTACCAAATTTCATCAAAATATCTTAATATTTGCGACCTGCAGTTGGTAACCAAGCCAATTTTGGGGGGACCCTTTAATGGGCACTAGGTCTAAACATGGACCGGTGTTAAACAAAATCAATAGGCTTCGTCCTTAGGCTGCCATAGGTCGGTGTACCAAATTTCATCAAAATATCTTAATATTTGCGACCTGTAGCGTATAAACCATATAATTTTAGTAGGACCCTTATATGGGCACTAGGTCTAAACATGGACCGATGTTCACCAAAATCAATAGGCTTCGTCATTGGGCCGACATAAGTCGGTGTACCATATTTCATCAAAATATCTTAATATTTGCGACCTGCAGCGTATAAACAATATAATTTTGGTAGGACCCTTATATGGGCACTAGGTCTGAACATGGACCGATGTTCACCAAAATCAATAGACGTCGTCCTTGGGCCGACATAAGTCGGTGTACCAAGTTTCATCAAAATATCTTAATATTTGCGACCTGTAGAGTGCGCACAAGAATGCATGGACAGACAGACAGACGGACGGACGGACTGACGGACATCGTTAAATCGAAATAGAAAAAAATTCTGAGCCGATCGGTATACTATAAGGTGGGTCTAGGACCAATATTTTTTGGTGTTACAAACATAAGCACAAAATTATAATACCCTGACCACATAGTGGTGTAGGGTATAAAAATGATGACAAATTGCTCTTTATGCACCTGTGAAAATAGTGCTGACAACAATATTGAATTGGAGTGCACCTTTTACACTTGTTTCATAAGTACTTTTATTGAAGAGAATAAAGCAAAATATCTCGCATTGACAAAGTGGTGTTTTTATGCCAGTCAACTTTCACATCAAAGAATAGCACAGTGCTAGAGCGCTAGACTAGCAATCGTGAGGTCGCATGTTCGATACCGAGTGGCGGCAATAAAAAAACTTTTGTAAGATAAAAAAAATATCATTTTTTTTCCGAAGAATTTTTTTTTAATTTTAAATTGGTGAAAAATAACTTCCTTTGCACTCGTTCAAAAAGTACTCAAAAAATGTTGTAGTGGGAGTACTCCTCTCCTATGACAACTCAATATTAAAATCATTAGTGTTTATGTTAAAAAGAAGTACATCTAGATCATCAATTGTAGTGCTTTTTCTACTGCTTGGGCATCTCTTTTTTTGTTGGGACATTATTAATTTGCAAATCAGTTGAAATTGGTCCACGTTGGCAACCAAATTTTCAAGTGACAAAAATAATTGTTAATATTCAATTTCCATTTCAAGGACAGTCTATTCAATCAATTAAACGTTTTCTTGATATGACAAATTTGTAAGTTTTTTTTTTAATTAAACTTGTTTGTTGAATCTCAACAAGTTTTTTACTGATTTGGTTATTGTCGTTAATTCAAGGCAGTGAATTAATTCGCTCAAATAGTTCCTTTCTGTTTTGAGATGTGCTGAACGGCTTATAGTGAATTGATCTTTTAAATATTTGCTCAATGTAGTTGGCATCAGAAAATCTGAAAATTTATTAAAAATATAAAATTGGTTTTTGTGAAAATAATTTTTTTTCTTTTTGTGAAATTTGACTCGTTTTTCTTAATTTTGAAAAAAATGTTACCACATCTTCAAAAACAATTTAATAGAAAAGAAATACAAACAATTGTTTCAAGACCGAATAATGATGATATAGTTCCTATCCTATATAAAGTCCATCGTTCAATTGAACGAATTCGTCCACGAAGGACAAAACTCCATTACACACACGCATAAAGGCTTAATTCATTTTTTACCAAGCATGGATTCCGTGCGAATTTATTGGCAAAACTTAATAGAAGGAAGAAAAGTCAAAAATTCTTTTTTAAAATCATATGGCAACCCTGGAACTAAAATTTTAATAATTTTTTAAATTACATTTACAGTGAGGCCTCAAGATATCACATGCTGTTTACTGCGTTACTTAAAATTGGACGTCTTTAAGGACACGTTGGTAAAAAATTAGTTAAAAAATACTAAAAGTGGCGATATAAGGAAATGTTAAATAAAATTTTTTCTAAAGCTATTTTAGAGGAAGAAGAAAACATTTTTATTGAAAAATTTAATGGACACAAGGAAATCACCAGAGTGCCGTAGTTTCGTCTCACTCAAAGACTCATCAGTGGTTAGTTTATGTGTCAATTAATAATTTTAAATGTTAATTTGTCACTATATGAAAAACTTTTTGTGTATGCCATGACCGGGAATCGAACTGGCAGCCTTCTACACAGGCTATGACTCGTAGCATCACTTCTTAATGAGATACACAACGGTCGGCAAAGCGATGAGTCTGGCTAATTGATGTTTTGTCAATCACAGCCTACATAATGTATGTAAAGGTTGGCAATAACATGTGAGATTGATTTCGGGCATATGGCCACCGCGGATGTTGCCGAATCGCATTCTAGAAGCAATTTTGGGCCATTTTTTCGAGCATTCCTAGCCTTATGTCATGAATAACACGAACAATGTTGGCCTCAAAGGCGTAAATTTTTGCTGGTTTATCAGCATAAAACAGTGACTTCATGTGGCCCCATAGGAAATAATCGAGAGATGGCAAATCTCACGACCTTTGAGGTCAATTGACAGGTCTATTTCTCGAAATTAATTTATCGCCAAATTTTGATTTGAATAAGTCGATTTTTGCGATCACTATATGGCACGTAGCGCTATCCTGTTGGAACCACAACTCGCCTGGATCAATGTCATCCATATTTTCAAACAAAAAATCGTTGATCATGGTGTGGTAACGATCTATATTAACCGTAACGCGAGCTCCGACTTCATCTTTGAAGAAATAAGGTCCAGTGATGCCACCAGCATGCAAAACCGCACCAAACGGTGCATTTTTCTGGATGTAGTGGAATCTGTATGGTCTGTTGTGGAAGCCAAAAATGAGCCTCATCGCTGATCACAATTTTGCGTCTATAAGTTGCGCGAACTGATGACTGATTTTCAAAGTAAATCTGGATAATTTGGTAGCGTTGTTCAAGCGTCAATCTATTCATGATGATTTGCTAGAACATACTGATCATAAATGTTAAAAAGTGAGTGTAGTATGACAGTTCGTTTGATAGTTAACCCTTTCGTAAGTTCCATCGGGCTTAAAAAACACTCTTTATGTAATCAGAAGATCTAGAGCTAATATAGGAGCAATTTATTTTTCAATTAAAATGTTTCCTCTCTTAATCCTATTATTTTTCTCCTTTTCACAAGTAATTACTACATTATGATGTGCTTTATTCGCATTAAATAAAATTTGTTGTAAAGTGTTGTTTTATTCAAATGCGTCATATAGACCAACTGCAATTAATACTGTAATTAATATAAATTACACTACTAAATTTGTTGTAGGTTTAGACAAAAATGTAACTTAGTAAATTCATATAATATTATTAAATTACATTTTTCATGATTACTATTTTAAAATTATTATTTTTGAATTAAAAAATTAATAAAAATCAACAAATCCGCCTCTTAAATTTATCTTTGAATTTCAACAAATTTGTTTGTTGGTATGACAGCATCGTTTGTTAAAATTTGCTTTGAATTTCAAAAAAAATGGATTTGTTTGCTACTTAATTGAAATTAATCAAGTAAAACAAATGTTAGAAAAAATGTTGTTTGTAGTTACAAAATCAATTTCAGGCTGAATTTTAATCAAAAGTTTAATTGTATTTACAAAAAGTCTAATTGCATTTACAAACTATTTTTATCTGCGAACCGTCTTCGTTATGAAAACATTTGTAACAAAATTTTGCACAGAAATTTTAAACCTTTTTAGACACAAGTCCATTTCAACCTATTAAAATTGTTGATCTAAATTTTTAAGGAATTTTACTTATCGTAGAATGGTGTAGGGTATTACATGGTCGCTCTTGGTTGACTATAATTTTTTTTTTTGTTTGTTTATAATTAATTTTGTATTTTGTATTATTTAAATGAATTTTTTTTATTTATATTTTTTACAACAGTTGATGTACGTGACATTTTCATTAACAATTAAATAGCAAATACATAATAAAAAGAAAATTTAATTAAAATTTGATTTAAAATTGGAAAAATAGAAATACTTAATTTACACTGCAGGAACTACGTGACGTATGAGTGATATTAATAAAGTACTATGTAGTTTTTTTTTATTTTACGTGACATTATATAAACAATGTACTTAAGTATACTGGCTGTCTAATTCATAGTATACCGTACTATGTAAAAACAATTTGTAAATACCCTACGGGAAATGGATCAGTCACAGAGCTGGTCACGTGACTGGAACTTTGTGGGAGTTACCGGTCCACGATTCGGTTTTTTTATATGAAAGTAACCGGCAACTTTAACATGGGCTTGTCATAGGAGGTGGCAATTTCCACCTTTTGGGCTACTTGTGACTTGCCGCAAAGCTTGTCGATTATAACATATCACACTACTGGTTTAAGAGAGTATGCAATATAACAAGTTAAAATTATCTAATACGGAAGTAGTCACATGTTATACATTATGTGATATGTACCGAAACTAGTGCCAAATAAAATATCACGTGACTGGTTTAAGTGCACATATCACAAAACTAATGAAAAATATTTGTTAAAAAACTAGTCACATATTAGTCAATATGTGTGTTGTTGCTGAACTAGTACAAAAAAATATTTTCGTGACAAATCATTATACTGCTCTAAGTTAACAAGTCACAGGACTAACTGAAACTAATTGACATTTAACATGTCACTTGTTCTTCACTGGAAGAACCTAGAAGGATCCAGTCACTGAACTTACGTAAAATCACAAGTCACCGAATCTGTTTTTAAATCATCACAAAGTCACAAAAAATTATTTAAAATTATAGTTTATTTTTTTCAAATAAATACCAAAAACATAAATATTAGGGGTTTTGATATAAACTCGTAAATTCCATGTAAACCTTGTATAAACATAAACATATTTTTCATGTATGGATTTTGATATTAAACTCATAAACATACCAAGTTTACACAGATTACGAGTAGAATACGGGTTTTTTTTTTTTTTTGAAGAGAAGCAACACTCAGGAAATTCTTCCTATTAATTAACGCGTTACTTCCTTTGGAAAGGGGATAGAGAAGAAGTGAAAGGTGGTGAAAGATGAAGGGCTTCAAATATGGCAACACTGTAATTGCGCGAGATGTTGAATTTTAGAACAGTTGTTGCGCGCCATCTGACGGTGAGTTGGCGAACTTTGTTGAAGCTTTTTAGTTCATAGCCCTGGTGGGGTTAAGTGCTATGGGAACACCGAAGGAGGACGCTGCGATATGCATGAGGGATAGAAAAAACTCATACATATTACTATTTTTCATAAATTTATGTTGCCTTGGTTGGGGCTCGAACCCGCAACCTCACGTGTAACAGTCCAACGCGCTAACCATAACGCGATAATTCCTATTAACTCATGATTATAATTCAATTTAGTTAAATTTATAAGCTATACATACAAATTATTTTAATTTTTGCATCAAAAATACAAAAATTGTTTTTCCGGACTTTCAAATAGATTTTCGTATATTTAGTGAGAATATTGTTCTACCTCAAGTCCAAATTCGAATACGATATTGTAATATTAGATTTTATTTGTTGGTTCAAAATATCATATTCGAACTTGGACTTGAGGTAGAACAATATTCTAACAAATATATTAAAGTATACAATTAATTTTAACTTAAAAGTTAAGGTATACTAGTTACACCATACACCACTACTTCGACAGGGTAAAATAAGTTTATAGTGCTGTTTGTAACACCAAAAAATATTGGACCTAGACAAAACCTATTAGTGTACCGGTTTAATCAGAATCGCGTTTTGAGTCGATTTGGCGATGTTCGTCCGTCCGTCAGTCGTAAATACATCGGATCGAATTTCGGCAAAATGGAATGACGTTTATAGGTCCCTAAAAATTTCAAGTTTCTTTTCAGGGTTTCTGCACAAATTCTGAACAATTTTATATACGTTACGAATATAAAATACAATTTTTTATAGTTCATTTACAGGAAGAAGTTTATGTTTGAATTGATCAAAGTATTTTTAATCGTTAAATTGTCTCTATATGAAACACTTTTTCTGCATTCCATGACCGAGAATCAAACCGGCAACTCTCTACACAGGCTACGACCCGTAGCATCATCTCTTAACGAGGCACACCATGGTCGACACATCGATGAGTGTGGCTAATTGAAGTTTTGTCAATCTAACCTACACAATGAATGTTTTGTAATCGGAAGACTCAGAATTAACTAATACATGAGCAATATATTTCTCAATTAGAAAATTCCTATGGTTATCTCCTTTTCACAGGTAATTATCACATTATGATGATTTCTTTGGCCAAGATTGGATGATATTGATATGAACGACATGTGGTTCCAACAGGCGGCGCTACGTGCCACATAGCTGACGCGGCTTATACATTCTGAACGACCGATTTGAGGGTTATCTCACACAGAAGCGACTTTAACTAGTAACCGAAATCGTGCGGTTTGACCGCTTTAGACTTGTTCTTGTGAGGTTTCATCATGTCGCATGTTTATGCCAATAAGTCACAAACAACCGATGTCTGCATAACCCGTGCCTTTGCTCAAATTTAATTGGGCATATCGGATGTGCTCTCCCTGGCGAAGCCGCGGCGTTCATTTAAACGGTGTCATAATCCACACATAATGTCATTCATAGGCCTTTCAAGTAAAACACAAAATCCATTGCTATTTCAAACACAAAATCCCTTGACACAATCTCAATGTTGAAGGCAAAACTCTTTCACATCAACATGTGAAAGAGTGTCTCCAAAGGAGTCTCCCAACTGAGAACTCTGATTTTGCCGAAATTTTCATCTTATGCAGTTTGTTTGGATTTTGTCTTTCTTAGAAAAGTAAAAATTATTCAGTTTCTCAATTTTATTTACAATTTGAGGCCTTAAGAGTTCGAGTAATTTTTTTTTCACGCAAAAACAACATTTGGAAATCGGTTCAGTAGTTTTTTTCTTAACTGACGTGATCGTTTTTGCAACATGCTATGGATTCTATAAAAAACTGACGATTATCTTCAACTTTTCGATGTTAAATTTCCAACATTTTAAAGATGTTACTTACAAAAATGTTGAAATATGTGATGCAAAATTGCTGTCTTTCACCAAATTTTTTAAAATATTTTAAAAATTTGATATAATATGCTTGTTATTAAACTTTGAAAATTGTACGATAATCGTCTATCGTATTATAGAATCTGTGCACAGATTTTAAGTAAAACCCATTTTTGAATTCAACACTAAACTAGTTTTCAAGTCATTTTGAGCTTTTTGAGCTAGTTTTTAGTTATTTCTATAAAATTGGGAATAGCATATTTAAAAAAACTGTTCCATTAATCTATTTAAAAAAAAAACATAAATTAAATCTTCTCTTTAATTAATTTTTGCAAATACAGATGTGATGTACCTATTTTAGTCGAATGGGTCAGTGATTTAAGCTTCTCTAGTGATTTTTTTAGAATACTCTCTATTTTATACTGGTAATATCGGTATTATAAAACATTTTCTTTTGATTTATTCTGTTAACACTTTTAGAAATATTTAAATAAAATTTCACCAACGATTAGAAAAAAGAACCGGCAATCAAAATATCCAATAAAAAATGGCTTTACATATTTTATTTATTTTGTATTTTCTCTAAAAATATTCATTACATTTTCAATTTTTTCCCCTAAACAACTTGCAAAGCCATGTAGGCTTCTCTGCAGGTATAACATCCCCGAAGTGTTTGTAAATAATTCCAAAAGGGTTGTACAGCTTTTCAGTCAGTCACTGAACAGTTTGTTTTGCTTGTAATTGACACTCTATTATGCATACTTGTATCCGAACAATATTTTTGAACTACTCGTAGTTTAGTATTACGTCATCATTTCTGTGGCCAAAAAGTTAAGTATTATGTGAACTTTGTAACAGTCACGGGATAGGGTTTTACGGTACCGATTGTCAATTTTTCATACACATCTAATACTATATTGCACCTGTTCTGTGTTATATCACTACTTCAGCTTTAACGGTACTAGTAACTTTTATCAATTTGAGGTTATGATACTTTTTCTCCAGTTATATGATATATCCAAAATGAACCAGTTAATGTTTGGTATCCATTTCAATAGTCACGTGGTTGAATATTTTGCTTCAATTACCACTTTTTGATGCACCGAAATTTTTGTTTACATCAGTTTTGTAACATGTCCCCTATTCACCTGTCACAGATTTGTCACTTTGGATCAATCGACCCTTCATTTCCCGCAGGGTATATTAAACTTACCTTAAAATTGTTTCAAATTAGCGAAGCCATTAAAATGTTTGTAGGAATGCTGTGACTTTTAAAACCAATTCATAATTTGTTTGTAAAAAATATACTTAGCGTAGGTTTTATAGTCAGAACTAAGAGCGATTTTTTTTAACAAAATTTTAATTAAGTCAGAAATTTTCCTACAAAATGTTGAACTTAAGAAATATTTAATATAAAAATCTTACTTAGTTCTGACTACAGAACTGTCCCTTCATACTAATTTCATGTTAATCAACAATTTTTCTCAGTAAAGATTATGTTGTTTTGTATGTTTTTAAACAGTTAAGGCCTCATTACTAGAACGTAAATGTAACGAGAACGAGTCGATGCGTGGTATTTTATTTTTGCTAAGTTACTCAAAATATGTAAAGTGCTATTAAGGAATGATAAATTTGATGTTCAGAATAGTACCAACCAAGTTAAGAATAGTACATTTTCGACCACTATAGTACCAAAACTTACATTTTTTTTTATAAAATAACAAGCAAGAACTTTCATAAAAATTCATTGTGGTTTATATTTTATGCCTGAAAATCGGATTCAATTTCATTTTAAATTGAAAATAATTTGTAGTCAATTTAGCTCATTTGATTCATTCAATCATTAAATTAGTTTATGCCAAATTTAATTTATTTGTGAGTTCAATCAATTTTTATTTACTTGATTTGTTGACTTTTCAAATATAACATTATATAACAATTATATTAATTTTTGCATTTAAAAAATACAAAAATTGTTTTTTCGGACTTTCTATATTTTCATATATTTAGTTAGAATATTCTTCCACCTCAAGTCCAAATTCTAATATGATATTGTCATATTAGATTTTTTATTTGTTGTTTCAAAAAGGGGTTGATCATTTTCATGATAGACAATACAATTGTTTCGTAGATATCACTCTACTCTTCAGTTGTCCGCAATAAGAAAATGATAACTTTCTTACTCAAACCGAGACATTACATAAGGTACAAAAAATCAACGGGACGAGAATTTTGTACTTTCGTATATGAACTATCTGATTTGGTAAAACCAGTTATAAATCAACTCCTTTTTGAAAGCAACAATTACATAAAAGTACCCTTTGGGTACTATTTATATGTATGTCTGTTGTCAATACATTTTGTAAAAACAACTAATTTTAAACTCAAAACAAAATAAATATTTGAATGAGATTTTAGCCGTGGTGTGCTTATTTTCAACAATTATTTTAATTTTTGCATTTAAAAAATACAAAAATTGTTTTTTCGGACTTTCTATATTTTCATATATTTAGTTAGAATATTCTTCCACCTCAAGTCCAAATTCTAATATGATATAGTCATATTAGATTGTTTATTTTTTTGTTTTTTTTTTTATTTTTTTTTTTTATTTTTATTTTATGTGTTTTTGTATGAAAATTTAAAAAAAAATTTTATTGTTTTTGCCAATTAATTTCTTTTTTAAATTAACCAGATTTCTCTAACAAAAATGTGCCAGTGTACCAATCAAACTTTTATTGTGCCAAACATGGTACAAAATTCCCATCACTGATATGCAACTAAAAACAGCTGTTTTGCACTATCACGTGAAAACGGAGAAAAAATTCTGTTTTCAAGAGAAATGTCCGGCACGTTACGACTCGTTTATGTGTAGTACTCACCACTATGTGTTTCTCATTAAGCAGATTGAATCAGCTGATCCGCCACGTTACATTTACGTTCAAGTAATTTTGACTTTAGCCAAAACGGAGAAATAACCAGTTTTACGTGGGTGGAACAATCAGTGAGTGATTTTTCGAACTCCCTTGTAGGTTTTTTTTTTTTTTTTTTTAAGAGAAGCAATACTCAGGAAATTCTTCCTATTAATTAACGTGTTGCTTCCTTTGGAAAGGGAATAGAGAAGAAATGAAAGGTGGTGAAAGATGAAGGGCTTCAAATCTGGCAAAACTGTAATTGCGCGAGATGTTGAATTTTAGAGCAGTTGTTGCGCGACATATGACGGTGAGTTGGCGAACTTTGTTGAAGCTTTTTGTTCATAGCCCTGTTATATTATTTTTCTTCGGTGGGGTTAAGTGCTATGGGAACACCGAAGGAGGACGCTGCGATATGGATAAGGGATAGAAAAAACTCATACATATTACTATTTTTCATTAATTGACGTTGCCTTGGTTGGGGCTAGAACCCGCAACCTCATGTGTAACAGTCCAACGCGCTAACCATTACACCACAGCGCCCACAATTTCTGCCTTATAAATTTCAATTTAGTAAGTAAGAGCCCCGCTTACTTAATGAGTAATATAGCTTTATAAGATATAAGGTGCATGAAATACAACACTGCTTCGGTCTGTTAAAGGACTACTGTTTGAGCAAGTTCCGTGATTAACTTTGCGTTTAACAGGTGTCCAAAGCATACAACACCGCATGGAAAGAAGTGAATTTCGAGTGCTCATCAAACATTATTTTTTTGGGAAAAAACCCTTACTCAAACCAAGAAAAATCTTGATAAGTACAATGGGGACTCTGCACCAGCAACTTGAATGATAAAAAGTGGTTAACTTGTAGTCGCACAAGGACTAGTGACGCTGAACAGCTAATTGAGGTCAACACAACCCATGGCCGATCATAGAGTGAAAGTTCGTGAGATTTTTAATATCATAGGCAATTGCGATTTCGATTTTAAATGATCAGTATTGTTTTATAAGCCATCCGCAAGGTCGGTGCCGCGTTTTCTCTCAATTGACCATAAACGCAATCGTGTGACAACTTCATAGGATTCAATGACGATTTAAAAAAAGACCCCATTTGGCCAAGTAAAAAGTTATTTTTCATCAAGACAATGCACGGGTACACACTAGACCAGGGGTGGCAAGACTTTTTTCGCTGCGTGCCAGAAACGGACAAAATTTTTTTGGAAAAATTTCTCGCGTGCCACCTTAATTTTAATTTTCTTTTAAAAGTTCTTTTTTAAAAATTTTTAAAATTTGGAAAATTTCTCTTAAAAATATCATCGCAGATGTAAACCCCAAAGGGAAAAATTAAATAACATCCAAGAAATGACGTAAAAATATTTGACGGTTATTTAATTTTTAGGGATTTATTTAATCTTTAAATATTGAGATGATTTCATTATGAAAAAATCCCCAATGAAATAAAATTAAAATAGTTTGAACAATATTGCCTTTTCATTTTTTGGGGGGTTATTTCATTTTTGGTGGTTGTTTCATTTTGTTAAAAAAAGTTAAATTATTGGGCGCCATTATTTATTTAAGTACGTAAGAAAAATAGTTGAAAAATATGCTTCGTGCAAAGTAAATCGAGCGGTTTTCATCATCATAATAATGAATAAGAAGCAAATATTATGGATTTGAACAGAGAACTTTCTATTTGAGATTAAATGGCTCTGCGAAATACGATCAAAAACCAATTACATAATTCATTATGAAACTTATGTTAAGTATTTCATTGAGGGTTATTTCGTAGCACCTATTTTCCCTTTGAAAAAAAACTTAATTTTTTAGATCCAATTTTATGGCAAGTTGTTTTCCATTTTTGTGCAATTTTCTGGTACTTTTTATTTCTCCGATTATGAGGCATTTTCGAAACATTTAAACTTCTTTCAATCTAGAATTTTAGAAATTTTCCCAGAATTTTCTGATAATCGAATTCGGGAGTTCTGTATTGAACAAAATTCTTCAAATAAAAAATGGTGGCAATGCAGAGTTTTATTCATTTTAAAAGACGATTTACAAGATCTATGAAAAATTTCACCATTATGGAGTTAAATCACACATTTTTGTAGCGAAATTTAACATTTAACTAAATTTTTTGCTGGTCTTCTAATAGTTTAAATTTTTTTAAAATATCCAACAAAACGTCGCGTGCCACCTAAAATCTACTCGCGTGCCACTACTGACACGCGTGTCATAGTTTTGCCAGCCCTGCATCACCTTACAGGCAATAAAAGAAGTACACGGTACACCTTCGAATATAAAGTATTTTTGGAAGGCAATTTCGAAAAGTTTGTTTTGCCGAACGTGGGGGTAACCTTTTTTAATTTTTTGTTATAGCTTCGGCATATACAGTCGGATCTTAAAATGTGATATGTCGATTTTTTTGCCTCGAGGAGACCAGTGTTTTACTATAAAGGAAAAATCCAATGAAAAAAAAAATTAAAAAGGCGAACCCAACCTTCGGCTACAAAAAAAAAAAAATTTCTGCTGGATTTATCGAAAAACTTCTTTATCAAAACTTTCATGATTTTTTGCTAGCTTTAATTTTTTAACATTAGGGTTGTACATTAGGGTGGTAGGAACTGAGATCTGGTGGCTAAATACTAGAACGGGATACTTGAGCTCAATGGCCCTTAGAGCAAAACATTTGCCACTCTAGAGAAAAACATCGATGTATCATACTAGATCCGACTGCAAATGCCAAATATATAACGAAAAATTTAAACAGGCGACCCCTACGTTCGGCAAACCTCCTTGCAAAAATAATTTAGAATGTATGGCGAACTTTTTGTGGTACGGTCTAGTGCACACGTCTGTAGCTACAACGACAAAATTGCATGAATTGTTCTACGAATTGGTACCTAATCAGCCATATTCTCCTGATTTAGTCTGTTTCTGTTTCCAATGGTTCGGTGGAAAGAGATTTAGCTCCAACGTTGAAAGTATTGCTCCAACAAGTATTGCCTATTTTAGCGACCTCGGGAAATTCTATTTTTGGGAAGGAATAAAAGAATTAGAGAAACATTGGACTAATGTGTTGAGCTAAAAGGAGACTATGTTGAAAAATAAAAAACTTTTTTGCTGATATTACGATTAACATCAAAAAATTTAAATTATATTCACCTCTTTCGATTCATATATTTTATTATTCAATTTCTATTTTTATAGCCTTATATTTTCAAAACATAAATTATCAAAAAATTTCCGTCGTTATTTTTATAAATAGATGTCAGCAAAAAAACCGAATTTTTTTGTTAACTCAAGTTATATATTTTAGCAACTATTATGAAAAACAGTATACACACACCAACGCAGCCAACCAGATATTTTAAACAACCACCCATACCCCCACCCTTTAAGTTTTTTCAATACTCACACATCCTACACAGATCCTTCACCCTTCTTAATTCACTTTGGCAAATGTGATATCCTTATGCCTACAAACATATTCCTATTCGTACGTATGTTTGTAGTTTGTGTGTTTGTGTGTGTGTGTGTCACAAGTACAAAAAAACAAACAGAGCTCTTCTGGGAAAATTACGTTTATTAAACTAGGAATGTTGATAATTTTATTTCACATTATGTTATTTAAAATATTTTTAGTTTTATATCCATTCATAAAAAACAGATTTCATTATGCGGCATATCTTTTTTGTTTTTGTTTTTGCAATAAAATTATTGTACTTTAAAAAATACTTTTCATAGAATGCTTTTTGTGTAAATTTTATAAACAGATTTAAGAGGGAGTATACACAGTAAAAAAAAAGTATTAAAATCAGAAACAACATTAGATTAAATATAAACAACTTTGAAATCAAACTAAGTTTGTTATATCCTATAATCAATTCTCTCTATTCTATCTCTGCCCTATTGGAAATTAAAATGGGGTCCATGGTTTGACCTACTCCTCATAGAAAGTTCATATCTGAGATGCACTAAAAACACATTTTGATGACAAAGATAAATCATTCTATAAAAAAAGTATCGAAATGTTAGAAAGGCGTTGGAGTTATTGTGTCGCTTTTGAAGGAGACTATGTTGTTGAATCAGAGCTTTGAAGAATTAATTCATTAATTCACTTTTTCAATTCTGAATTAAAAATTCGATGAATTAATTCACTAAGCACCATATATTGAATGAAATTAATTCATATTTGCTTTCGTTCGATTTATTTTGTTACGAATTAATTCAATTGCAATAGTTCTTTTTATTAAATCAAATGAATTAATTCACTGGTGAACACGTTCAATTTTATAAATCGAACGGAAAAAAAGTGAATTAATTCCTTACTGAATTAATTCACTACTGAATTCGTTCAATTTCATTTTCGTTCAGTGAATTAAAAAAATAAAATTACGTTCAGTGAATTAAACAAAAAATAATAAGTTCACTGAATTGAAAAAAAAAAAAAAATAAAACAAGTTCACTGAATTGAAAAAAAAAAAATAAGTTCACTGCATTCAAAGCCTGTTTTCTGCCGTTCAGTAGAAGAAAACAATAATGTACAAATAAAATTTTTAAATAAGCAAGTTTACAGCGTGTGCTAGTAACAAATTAGAATCCGGATGCTGTTTATCAACCTACATGTTTCAAAAATAAAGCCTTTTACTATTAAAAATAAAAACTTTACAGATATAGATAAATTTGGAAAAAATATAAATATTAATTTTTCAAACTAGTTATATAGTTATATTTTTTTTCAATTCAGTGAACTTATTATTTTTTTTTAATTCACTGATTGTAATTTTATTTTTTTAATTCACTGAATGAAAATGAAATTGAATGAATTCAGTGGTGAATTAATTCAGTAAGGAATTAATTCACTTTTTTTCCGTTCGATTTATAAAATTGAACGCGTTCACCGGTGAATTAATTCATTTGATTTAATAAAAAGAACTATTGCAATTGAATTAATTCTTTGAATTTGTTGTTTGATGAACGCATTCAGTTGAATGAATTCAGTGAATTAATTAAGAAAAGGAATTCATTCAATTCTAGAGAAAATAGAATTCGATTTGTAGTGAATTCATTCAAAAAGGAATTAATTCTTCAAAGCTCTGTGTTGAATAAAGTCGAATTTTCGGAAAAAAAAATTGTTGTTTTATTGGTTAACCTACGGACTTTTCAGCCAAAATTGCTTTGAATTCATTGTTTTCAAAATCGCAAAAGTAGCGTCACTAAAACAGCTGTAACTTGTTCACTAATGAACGAAGTGTCATTAAATTCTGACAGATGTCATCTGAAGGTTGGTAGTTCAAAAAAATCATATGGATTTTTCATTAGTGGCGCCACCTATATGTCATCCTACGGACTTTTCAGCCCATGTGTTATGACAACAATGAATTTGTTGGATTTTTATACCCTACACCACTATGTGGTCAGGGTATTATAAGTTTGTGCTGATGTTTGTAACACCAAAAAATATTGGTCCTAGACCCACCTTATAGTATACCGATCGGCTCAGAATTTCTTTTTATTTCGATTTAACGATGTCCATCTGTCCGTCCGTCCGTCTGTCTGTCCATGCATTCTTGTGCGCACTCTACAGGTCCCAAATATTAAGATATTTTGATGAAACTTGGTACACCGACTTATGTCGGCCCAAGGACGACGCTTATTGATTTTGATAAACATCGGTCCATGTTTAGACCTAGTGCCCATATAAGGGTCCTACCAAAATTATATTGTTTATACGCTGCAGGTCGCAAATATTAAGATATTTTGATGAAATGTGGTACACCCACTTATGTCGGCCCAATGACGAAGCCTATTGATTTTGGTGAACATCGGTCTACGTTTAGACCTAGTGCCCATATAAGGGTTCTACTAAAATTATATGGTTTATACGCTGGAGGTCGCAAATATTAAGATATTTTGATGAAATTTGGTACACAGACCTACATTGGCCCAAGGACGAAGCCTATTGATTTTGGTTAACACCGGTCCATGTTTAGACCTAGTGCCCATTTAAGGGTCCCCCCAAAATTGGCTTGGTTACAAACTGCAGGTCGCAAATATTAAGATATTTTGATGAAATTTGGTATACCGACCAATATTAGCCCAAGGACGAAGCCTATTGATTTTGGTTAACACCGGTCTATGTTTAGATCTAGTGCCCATATAAGGGTCCCCCCAAAATTGGCTTGGTTACAAACTGCAGGTCGCAAATATTAAGATATTTTAATGAAATTTGGTTCGCTGACTCACATTATAGAAAATTTTTACACAAGTCCCATTTTTACCCATTCGAATTTCGGATCCAAACATTAGTTGGCTTTTAACCAGACTGGTGTAGGGTATTGTATAGTCGGCATGCCCGACTTTAACCTTTTCACTAGTTTTGTTTTCTTTTCTTTTGAATGATAAATTGCGAGATTAAAATATTTACGCTTAACCAGTCATTGTAGCGAGTTACAAAAGTCATTTTTGTCCGCTGGACCGCATTCCACCTTAGCTTAAATTTTTTAAAATGGTAGTTAACAAAACTTTTTAATTTCACATAATCAATATAAATTAAACAGCATTATAGATATTTTTCAGGTTATAAAAATGTTTTCACCTAATATTAGCAGGAAGCAGAGGTGCAAAATAGAAAAAGAATTATTGAAAAAACGATTACATTAAACACATCACGCTTTGAAAGATGGATAATTTTAAGTACATGTTTTTTGTTTCTTTTAGTTTACAAAATATATATTGTAACTGTTGGCAAACTAAGCAAACCATTTGCATTTTCCCATTCAATGAGAAATCGTCTTTCATACTTGATTTAAATATTTACTAAATTTGAAATTGCAAAAAACCAACTTTTCTTCAGTCTTGGCAGCGTTTTGCCGAAGTGTGAAAGTTTGTCAAAAAATTAGGTTTGTTTTTCTCAGAGACTATTAATTATAATTATAGAGATAGGAAATCAAGACTTACACTACTCACCGATAGAGGGCGCTGAAATTTAGTATTAACTGAACAACTATTTAATATCAGCTGGGCCTATACATAAAGACTCAAAAACCGCTGAAAACTGCTCAAAATAAGGAAAAAACAAGCGCGGAATATATCAAAGAGCATATAATTTAAAAGAGGTACCAACTCTCCCTACCCCTGTTAAGTCACTCTCTTCTTAATTTGTATCGAAAATTCAGCCATAAGAATTACACACGTCTGCAAAGGCTAACATTTTCGATACAAATTGTCAATGTTCGAAACAGGCGATGAAAACCGCCTGAATATATTCAAACAATAAAATTTGAGATATCCGTTTGCTTTATTGCTTTGTTGTTTATTATTATTTAAATTTAAATAAAAAAAGAAAATTGTCAATTATGATGTTGTTATCAGAGACATAAAGTATAGAGATGCAACATCGATAATTTTTAAACAAACTGTAGATGTCGCTAGCATGTGGGAAATTTTGTCAAAGCAGGATTTTATTTTGGGAAATTTTCTCAATGGACGATTTTTTTGTGTTAAATGAGGTTTTACAGAGTTGTTAGGTAAAGGGATTTGGGCCCAAATTAGGGATTTAGACTTCGTTGTGGGGACAGATTAAAAAATTTTTAAATTTTAAAAGATTTAGTTTTAGGCCCAAAATAAGAAGAACTTTGGTGTAAATTACATGGGTATTATACATATAAAATTAAAGTCGACCAAATTTCTACAAAATATTTGAATTATTGAAGAAATGTTCTCCAAATATTTATAAATCTTGAAATAACGAAAAGCAACCAAGCTCAATAATTAATCAAAAAAATTTCTATTTTCCAAATACTAAAATTGTTACATGCAAAGGACTCAGAAAAATAAATTTTGTGTAGGCTCAAAAAGTAACAGGGGTTTTCATATAACCTCTTAATCGTGTACACTCGACTAGGGTATTCAATTAATCGGCTTTTTATTTTAAGCGATTAATCGTGCAAATAATTATTCGGGTTTTTTTCTTAACCGGTTAATCGAACAAAATTTTAAAATTAATCGATATATCGAAAAAATTTTATGTAAAATAATATACATACACTTGTTGTGTTTTTAATAATTTTATTTAAAAAAAGGAACAAAAATAATTTTAATAATTGAGATCAGATTTTGTCAATATTTTTATTTTTTCTATCCCCTCTTTTACATATTAAAATTTTATCCAAATCGGGGAGAACCACACGCGAAAGAAGAATATAAGACCTCGTATATTAATTTGTATATCTTAAATAAATAAAACGTAAATGTAGAGAGGAATTCTGTTGAGAATTGATTTTCCCTCTACGTTACCGTACTTCCATCCCTTTATTTTATTAATTCAGAGTGCTCACTTAACAAGCTTTATTACATTGAGCATTAATTATAATTAATAATTCTAATAATCATTAATTACAATAATTATTAATTATTTAGTATCAACGTTTAAAAAGTCGTAAAAAATAATTAAAAATTTATTATGCGTAAATAGATACTACTTCGTTACTAGATAAGTCACAACAACAGGGTAGGAATTTGGAAGATTACAAAGTAAACTGTGTTAATTTTGTGTTGTTTTTGTTTTTTCTTTGGGATTTAAGCTGTTTATTAACGCTCCTTCTTGAAAACATGAAATTCTCATTGAGTTGAAGCTAACAAATATTTCTAGAAATTCGAAAAGGTCGTCCCTTAATTATTTTCTTAGGCCAGAATGAAATCCGAATAGGTACAAGCCTACAACAAATTATTTATCACAATTTTTTAAAAAAATTTCCAGTTTTTAGCACATTTACTTTAATAAAAAATCTATATTTTTTAAACATTTTTGTAATTTTCTACCAGTTTCGATTAATCGTGTGAAATTATTCGAATTATTCGTTATTCGAAATTTGGACATTTTAAATTATTCGAACAATTTTTGAGAAAAATTGTTCGATTAATCGAATAACGATTAATCGATTGAACACCCTACACTCGTCTTATGCAAACTTAATATTCAAAAGAGTTTACGAGCCCTAGAACTTACACCTTACTACTTAGATTTACAAATTTTATAAAAAAAAATACTTTTCAATATAATGAACTTCGTGTAAAAATTGTGTAAAATTTTTTCTCTACAAAATTTAATATACGAATTTTATTTTGAAACGTATAATAAATTTTTTTAGTTTCACAATTTTAACAAAGATTTGACGCCTTTAAAGTTCGAGTAAAAACGTAAATATTTCTTCGTAAAATATTCAATTTTATTTAATTTGCTCACTCATTTCTTAATAATTTTCTGAACTTAACAACGATGCTAACTTAGCTCCTTTTTTAAGTTTTTGTTTAAATTAAAATGAATTGTGTATAAAATTGGGGATTTGAACATTTAAAATGGGAATAAGCTAAAACTTTTTGGGCGACACTTTTACCCAATAAAATAAAACAGTATTGCCAGAAAAAACAAAACAGCAGTTAGCGCCATCTGTTGCATTAAAAACCGGTGGAGGACCATGGTAGACCCCGGTTGTTATAGCTTATTTTTTTGGTGATGCCATACCCCTGGTTTTTCTTTTCTTGATTTCATAGTCGATAAATTAGAAAACTTTCTACAGATACAAGTGTTGCCTTCAAATAAAATTCAAAAATAAATTCAAAATAATTGAATAGATTTCCCAGAACTCAATAACAAAATTTGGCGGAACTGCCTACGCACTGGCACTTTCACTTTTTGATTTGCGCTTAATTGTAGAATGTGAACGGTTTCACTGTTTTGTGGGCAATATGAAATTTTTGTATATCCACTTTTCGGAAATTTGTTAGCTTTTTGGGCGATATGAAATTTTTGTTTTTAGAATTTATGGTTTCGGACCTTATTACCTAACGCCTGGTTTTACTGTAAGAAATTAAATATGTCGAGGATGAAATATTAAAAAATTAAGCTTTATCCCATTAAGCATTTTTAAATATATTTTTTTTAAATCCTATGCATAAATTAAAATTTTTTAATCGAATTATGAATTATGTAACATATAATGTATTTCAAACAAAATGTAGATTTTTCTGTTAAAATTTTGGTGAAAAATAACTTGAATATTCCCGGGAAATAATAAAATTGAATAACAACTGTTATATTTCTAAGGATAAACTTAAAAAAAAAATTTTTAAATTTAAGTATCCTTGAACACCTACCGACATGGTTTTACTCAAATGAAAGATAAATTTTTCTAGATTAATAATTAAAAAACCAGTTTATGATCCACATTTAAAAACTGCCAAAGGAACGCAAATTTTTAAATTTAATTTAATTTTTAAACGGAATTAACATTGGCAAATAAACATTGCAAGAAGGAGATTTCTTCAAAAACTTAAAATTTATTGAATAGTGTTACCAGGGTCATGCATTTTATATGCACAGACGGTCGGATGCACAAACTCAGTACAACATGTTCCACAGAGTGGTGTTGGGTATAAAAAGACGGTGGTTATCAAATATGATATAATAATTGGTTTAATTGCGAGTTTTTTCTCTGTGTATGAGATGAGTTCATGGAATCAAATGATGATATTTACAACAGAGCACAGTGGGACAAACTGAAAATATGATATTTAGAATTATATAAGTTATTCCTAACTGTATGGCCAAAATTTAATGAATTTTTATATTATACTTACGGTGGGTCTCATACTGGAGATTTAAGAGTTACAATAGCCGCTTTTTCTAATCACTTGGATTTAGTAAATCCAAAAAGTAGTTCTAAAAGTGCTCAACAGATGGGGTTAGATTCTCCCTATTTTAAAAAGAATTTTCTGTCCGACACTTCATTCACCCTAATTTTTAATACCGAATTCGATTATGAAGGATTTTACTTGAACTTTTAAGTTTTAATTATATTTTATATAAAACAGCGGTAGACAGTCTGCCTTTTCAGTTTTATCACTTCAATTTATATTTTTGCACAATTGAAAAATTCCATTGCAATATTTAACATTCACTAATTGGATGTAATTAAATCACTTATAGTGGAGTGAAAAATTGCCATTTCTATTTCAGCTATTTCTCCATGTCCAAGATGAAAAATATGTATTTGGAGAGGTGTAGTTTTTTTTCTAAACATATTTCATAAAAAAATTTAATAAAAACCTTTTAGGTATTTGTTAGTTTTTCCATTTTTTTTCTTTTAATTTTCATTCGTATTTTTTTCTGACATTAAATTAATAGGCTGTTTCATATATTTGTGCTTTTATTGTGGATTTATTAAATCCAGCTTTTTTTGGATTTAATAAATCCCCTTTTTATATGAAACATTCTAAATCCAGGTGATTGTTTTGTGTACAATATTTTGACACTTTCTTTTGTTTAGTAGTTAAGTTAAAGTTAAAAATACAGTATGAGATCCACCGCTAGTAGCCAAATGCCTGCTTCAATGAGGCACAAAAGTAGACCCAGCAAAAAATAGACACGATTTTAGAAGCTGTGCAAAACAAGAAGCGCATTTTTTAGCGCTACTCTCTTTTCTCCCTTCCAAAAATATAACAAAAGAAGGTAGTTTTTGATATTGTTGGATTTTTGTTATAATTTATTGCTTCTAAGTGGAACATCGCTAACAAGTGCTACTTTTTACTGAATTTTTGGAAGCAGCTTCTGTTATTGCGGGAACATTATATAATTTTTATTGGCAATATAACACTAGAAGCAGAGCTTCGAAGAATTAATTCCCTAATTCCCTTTTTTTGAACTGAATTTATATTTTGGGAATGAATTCCCTGACCAAACTTAAGGAATTGAATGAATTCCTTTTTTTTCATTCGATTTATATTAAAGGAATTCATTCATTTTTTTCTAATGCCTTCATAAAATTTTATGAATTTATTCAACAAGGAATTCATTCAATTCTAGTTAATTCAACTTTTGGTAAAGGAATTCATTCAATTCTAGTTAAATCAACTTTTGGTCAAGGAATTCATTCAATTCTAGTTAATTCAACTTTTAGTCAAGGAATTAAATTTATTTCGTTTAATTCCCTAGGAATTGAAACTTAATTCAGGGAATTAAACGAAAAAAATTTAATTCGTAGGGAATTAAACGAAAAAAATGTAATTCCTTATGGAATTAAACGAAATAATTTTAATTCCTTGACTAAAAGTTGAATTAACTAGAATTGAATGAATTCCTTGACTAAAAGTTGAATTAACTAGAATGGAATGAATTCCTTGACCAAAAGTTTAATTAACTAGAATTGAATGAATTCCTTGACCAAAAGTTGAATTAACTAGAATTGAATGAATTCCTTGATCAAAAGTTGAATTAAGTGCACAGTTGAACGAATTCATTAGCCAAAAGTTGAATTAACTAGAATTGAATGAATTTCTTAACTTCAAATTGAATTAAATAGTGTTGAATGAATTCTTTAGTGAATGAATTATTTAATTTTAATTCTTTACGCTTTGGTCAGGGAATTCATTCTATAAATTTGAATTCTTTGAATTCATTCACAGGAATTAATTCCTGCTTATGTCTTATTGATGAATTCATTCCTTGAATTAAAGAATTGAATTAAATATTTGGGAAATCATTCCAAAAAGGAATTAATTCTTTAAAGCTCTGACTAGAAGTAATAAATTACAACAGAAATACAAAAACATCACAAACTAAGCCTTCTTTTATTGCATTTTTGGAAGGGAGAGAAGAGAGAAGTGCTAAAAAAATGCTTCTAGTATTAAAGTGCTTCTAAAATCATCTCTGTTTTTTGCTAGGGAATATCTCTGGTACATGCAACTTTAGTGATATGAGTTTGGAGAACGTTACAATTTTCTAAAACAGGTGCTAGTAAAAACTTAATATCTACATGCTCTTGATGGAAATCGATTACTATTTTGAAAAACTTGAATCGTTCACTGAACTAAAATTTGTTATATTTAAGATATTATTTTTATTTATTTTAATACCACTGTGGTCTCTGCAGGATGTTTTCTATTTTGTGTATTTTTGTGTATATTAATATGGGTGTTGGTTGTAGTGTTGTTATTTTTTTTATACTAAATACAACAGCTAATTATATTTACTTCATGCAGTGAATATTGTATGGTTGGTTACCGATTTTGGCATAACATATACTACATAAACACATACATAATCACACATGTATACAGACATACTTACTGATTTAAAGATAAAAATACAGATTTAGATTATACAACAATCTATGATTTGGTTTTTTTTTTTATTTGTATGTGAACATTAAAGCTCAACATGAAGTCCTGGTGGCATGATGATAGAACGACGAAAATACAACTATGATAAATGTTCCACACACGTACATAAACATATATTTATTTATATGTATTTGTGAATGTTAGCCATACCCTTTTTCTATACTTGACATTGATATTGCAACAACATAAATTGTGCAGTAGATGTGAAATGTCTCATATGTATTTTTTTAAGCTTTAGTACCTGCACACATACACACAAGGATGTGTGTATACATATATGAACTTTTTTACATGGTGTTGAACTTTAACTCTAGGTTGAATATATCTTTACGGATCGCTTACTGTTTTTGACTGCTTGAGGCAATTGCTTTATTAAGAGTTTCTGCTTCGTTTGCAGTTGTTGTGATTCTAAATAGCATTCTTTTTTTATTAAAATTTTTTCAAAATTCATTCTCATGCATTACTCGTAGCAAACTGTAAACTTTATTTTATTTCTAAATTAAAGGGTGGTAAGTCCCAGTCATAAATATTTTGAAAACTGCCAACGATTATGTAGTAAGTATATTAAAAATACACAAGGGGGAGGATGGAGGAAACAATATACATATACAAATGTAATTTGAAAAAAAGGTAAAAGGTAACTAATTTCAAATGTGGCTGCTCATGGATTTAAAGAATTTTTTAATCAAAACTTGTTAGGTTTTGGTTAACTTTAAATTAAATTTCCTCTTCCATGTGCAGATATGTGTGGGATCATATCGTGTGTTTGGTGTAATCACCCTTTTTGGTTTAAATTTGTGTTTCAAAACAGTTAGGATTTATTTGAGTTTTTTTTTGTATATTTGTATTTGATTGTATTTTTATTTTATAATGCATGTGGGAAATATTAATCCTTAGCGCATGTGTTTTCCCTCTATCTGGTTGTCTGTCTGTCTTTTTACCAGTTGGTGTCATTGTTATTTTATTTTTATATATTTTTAATAAACATACATTTACAGTAAGGTCCCGACTTAATGAATACTCGGTTTGTTAATGTTATTACGAAATTTTCTTAGTATATCGAACTTACCCAGTGTCTTCAGATGCACTGAATGATCCCTACGGGAAATTTTAACAAACTGTCACCGAACTGACCCCTTTATATGAAATAGACTGGTCACTTTTACATGGCGTTGTCATAGGAGGGGGAAATTGACCCCTTGTGACATGTCACAAGACAAATTCTAGGATAGGTTACTGAACTCTCATAAAAAACAAAGTTCAGGGACCTGTCCTAGAATTTGTCTTGTGACATGTCACAAGGGGTCAATTTCCCCCTCCTATGACAACGCCATGTAAAAGTGACCAGTCTATTTCATATAAAGGGGCCAGTTCGGTGACAGTTTGTTAAAATTTCCCGTAGGGATATGATAGGAAGTGTCAGACTGATTAAAGGAAAACTACAAAAGGATATCAATTTCACTGTATGCTTCTTAAAAAATTTTTGTCAACTTTCTACTAGAAAATGGGTAAAGTTTTGTTTAATTTTACGAAAATTCGGTAAATATAAACAAAAAATGCGTAAGCTTTTTTGTACACACTTACATATACAATAATACAAACACAATGTATTTTAAGACATTATGTGTTTACAAATAAATATATTATGCCTAAAATTATGTAGTATTCCTTTGTTAAATAAAACTTTTAGGCACAAAGTTGGTTCTAACTTTTAATACTACACTCAAAAAAAAAAGTCAGTAAAGTCAGCAAAAAATGTTGCTGTGTCAGCAAATTTTTAGTCAGGAGCGTGCTTGCAAAAAATTTGGTAATTTCAGCAAAAAGGTTTGCTGAAAATCAGCGAGCTGATTTTTACCAAAAAAAAGTAATCTTTAGCAAAAGTTTTGCTAACAGTTAGTCGATTGCAAATGAAAAAAATCCTTGCTAAAATCACTAAACTTTTTGCTAAATATTAGTAGACTGAAAAAAACTCAAAAAACTTGTAGCGAAATTTTACTTTAGTTATTTTATTTGCTGAAAATTTAAATATAGAAATTGTGTAGAGTTGTTTTTCTTTTTTTTTTCATTTCCGTTGTCTGTACTACATCCAGACAAGCTGCAACATCTACATCTTGTCTATCTGGGTGTCGTCCACGCTATAAATGCGGTTGTCAGCACAATTTTTGTAGCAAAATAAATTAGTAAAACATTAGTTCAAAATTAGTTTAGTGCTAAAAAAATATAACTAAAAATTTTGCAGAAAACGGAATTTCAGCAAAAAAAATGCTGAAAACCAGTACACTTGATATACAAGACGTTTTACTAACTTTTGTACTAACTTATTTTTTTGAGTGTAATGAATAATCTAATATTTTAATTCAGAAAATATTAAAAAAAAAATTTTAAATATTAAAAAAACAGATAAAACTGATTATTTCATGTGAATTGCTACATATCTATAAATACATTTTTGTCTCGAAATAGCAACATAAAAATGAAATTGTTTTTGGTTTTTGGGTGGTTTAACTTTAAGCACATCTATGGTTAAAAATACGTAATTTTAAGGGATTTTACGGACTTTCTGTGGATTTTTTTCTCGAATTTTTTGTGCATTTTATGCGTACATTTACACGTAAAAAATGCTCTTTTACGCACAAATTTAGTAAATTAATGCACTAATATCAAATTTTCATTTAATTTTTACGCAACTTCAATGTAAAATTACATAATATTTGTGCACCTACTTAAACATAATGTGCGTATTTTTTCAATTACACAGATAGAGTAAATTTAAGCAAATTATAGTAGCTGTACAATTTCCTACTATAAGTTGGATAAATTTCAATAGAATTTAAATAATTGCAATTATCTAAAATTCATCATCACAAAAGTTAAATTTAATTGTGAACAAAATATATATAAGAACAACTGAAACACTGTCACATTATCCAAAATATTGGATAATCAATATTAAAAAAAAATACTGACTTCTAAATTAACTTCAATACCAACAACCACCAATTTACCGAAGGTTCAGTCATATGAATGAAATATCGGCAGCAAAAATATTGTGTCAGTTCTATTTCAATAAAATATACTACCTCCGTTCCGAAATGAGGTTAACATTTCTATATTTTACTAGGATTATGGAGGTTTTTTAAAAAAACAATTTTTTTTTTTTTTTTTTTTTTTTTTGATAGTTGTTAGGACATATCAGTGATTCTGAATTTATAGATAGCTTTTCAATTTTTTTTATTTATTTATTTTTAATTCGATGACAAAGTTGAAAATTAGAATTAAAATAATTCTTTGATTTTGTGTGAAAAAATAAAAGCATTCAGAAAAATAAGAAAACTTATTTTTAACATTACAAACATGTATGGAATCTATAATGCTAAACAAAGATGGTAATAATTACAAAATTCGACGTATGGATAAAGAAAGTTTTCGCCAAGATGGCCTTTTACTGGTTTCTATTAAATGCAGCGAAGAGACATTAGCAACAGCTCGTCAAAATATTGTTCATTAATTTTATTACAATACAATATTATTTTTTCTACCATAATAGTGGCACATGAACTGTTATTTTTATTTATTTTCTTTTATTTGAATAAAAAGACTTTGTTTAGCAAAATGTTAACCTTATTTTGGAACAAAAAAATCATAGAAATGTTAACCTTATTTCGGAACAGAGGTAGTATTACTCTATCGAAAGTATTTATTTCTTCAATCAATTGAAAATTTTTTGTCAACTTTAGCGCAACCAACCATTGATTTCCATTATTCTGGTAATTACAATATACCCTACGGGGAAAGGGACCAGTCCCAGATGACACGCAGGATAGGTCCCAAGGGGGCAGAGACAGGTCGTTGATCGGTATCTTTCTTTGAAAGAGACATATCAATTTATCATGGCGTTGTCATTGGAAATGACGTATTGCCACAGATTAGACACCTTTCGACATGTCGCAGGTCTAGCCCCAAAGGACATGTCGCCTAACTGACTTAAAGAGACATGTCACCGAACTACCCCAAAAGGATCCGTCGAAGAATGAGTCACACTTTTTATATTTTGTGACATGTCACCCAACTAACCTAAAAGGAACTGATACAGAACCAGTCCCATTACAAAACTGACAAAAACAGTGACAAAACTGAGGTGAATGGAAATTGTTATGGTTTTGGTATTATAAGTAAAATTGTCACAGCAAAACCTTGACTAATATTTTCATTTGTCAACAAATTATAATATAAAAATTTGTTTTTTTTTTTTTGAAGAATTTTGGTATGTTTTTTCACAGAAATAAAATATGAAATACATATTCCTTTCTTTAAAATGTTCTTATAAGATATAAGATATATATATATGCGTCGAACCTTTTACCGATTCTAAAATTCCTGTAAAATCTTCCAAAAGCTTGGAGCTGAAGTTGTTAGCAATAAGCTCAGGGTTCTTGATGCTAAAATTTAAAGAAATCTTCAAGTGCTTAGAACTAGAACTAAAATTATCAAAAAAACGTAACTTTTCACATATTACGATTTTTTGATCATTTTATTTAACGAAATTCTTCATTGAACTTACGAAAAAAATTCTATGAAATTGTTCATCATGAAGGATAATTCTATCAGTGTACTGGGAAACCGAGCAATAATGGACGTGATGTTGCGAATCCGATCCCCAAACAATTTATGAAAAATATAAATATGTATGCGTTTTTCTATCCCTCATACATATCGCAGCGTCCTCATTCGGTGTTCCCATAGCACTTAACCCCACCGAAGTAAAATAGTATAACAGGGCTATGAACTAAAAAGCTTCAACAAAGTTCGCCAACTCAACGACAGATGGCGCGCAACAACTGTTCTAAAAAATTCAACATCTCGCGCAATTACAGTGTTGCCATATTTGAAGCCCTTCATCTTTCACCATATTTCACTTCTTCTCTATCCCCTTTCCAAAGGAAGCAACACGTTAATTAATAGGAAGAATTTCCTGAGTGTTGCTTCTCTTTAAAAAAATAAATAAAGTCTTACTTGTGGGTTTTTTTATAACACACTTATCCAGTTAAGTGATATGTCCTCTTTGCACCAGCCTTGGGGCCAGTCCTTTAAGTATAATTGACAGAGCTTAGCCCATAGAAATAAGAAATTATACCAGTCCTGCGACAAGACCATCTTTAACCACTCACGGGATAGGTACTTTGAGGACAATTCAGTGGTATGTCATCTTTGCACCAGTCACGAGACCAGTCCTTTAAGTATAATTGACACTGCTTAACCCACAGCAATAGTAAATTATACCAGTCCTGCTGCAAGTCCTTCTTTAACCAGTTACAGGATACGTACTTTGAGGGCAATTTAGTGGTATGTCCTCTTTTTACCAGTCACGGGATAGGTACTTTGAGGGCGATTAAGTGGTATGCCACCGTTTCACCAGTCATGGGACTAGTCCTTTAGGTATAATTGTCACTACTTAACCCACAGCAATGGTAAATTATACCAATCCTGTGACAAGTCTTGATTTAACCACTCACAGGATAGGTACTTTCAGGGCAATTGACCCCTCATTCCCCGTAGGGTAATAATATATTGAGACTAGGAACAAATTTTTTTTTTTTTCATAATAAAATTTTGGAATGTATCATATTTTTTCGTTTCATACATGTGCACATTTAAATTCAAAGTTAGACAACAACTAAAGGGGATAGAGATACAGCCTGTTAGTCTTAGCAATCTGTGTTCAAACCTCAGCCAAAGCATTATAGTTTTTTTAAATATTTTTTTAATAAATACAAATTAAAAGATACGTTTGAAAAAACAACACTTTACTAAAAATATAAAAATGCCCTATTGGCAGTCCGTCTCCGATATACACAAATTGCCTGCATTTGAACGTAAATACCATACGTCAGTGTGGCAACTTTTTCGAAAAAGGTTACAAGGAGGAGATAAGAAGATAAACAAAAAAAATCTAAAGTAAAATGTTTGTGTGACTGTGTGATCACTTCTGAGAGTAAAAACAATAGCCGAAAGCTGAATAGGAAAGAAAACTATGAATTAGCCATATTATAAACAAGGCCTTGTATGGGTGAGATGGCTAAGCTGTCGAACTCTAGTATTGTAATGTAAGAGTGCATGGGTTCGATTCCTACAGCCGACAGGTTGTTGAAAAAAAATTATCATATAGAGACAATCTGACAATAAAATATAAACAATAATACAATTTAATGGAAAATCACTGATGAAGCCTGTCCATAATAAAATAATAAAGCAGAAACTAGATCTAGTCTGATTTGCAAATTAATAATATGTTTATAAATTTTGAAAAAATGTTTATTTTTCTTCTTAACCTCAAACCTACTAAATTAAAATTAATAAAACTGCATATTAATTACTAAGGCAAGGAATTCCATGCAAATGCTTGTTTTTTCTTGATAGTCCAAAACTAATACTGATTAAATATTTATCCGAATAATCAAATTTCGAACAAAATGGCATCGATTTGTAGTTGCATATTTTTTCAAAAATGCATGCTTTTGCAAATTTTGACTTAAAATGCATATTTGGTGCCTTTTTAAAGCATATTTTGTGCTTTTTAGTGCATATTTGTGCATATTTTTAATTTTTAGGACCATTTATCGTTTTGTGAAAAAATATAAAAATTTATAAGTTTTCATATTTTGATTCAATCAAAATAAACATTCTTAAAAACCTTATTGACCCATGGCAAATCTTCGAGTTCAGTGTCTGTTTGCAAAATAACTGACTTAAATATATTTTTAAGTTTAAAAGTGCATGATTTATGCAAAAATAATAGTTTTTAGTGCATATTTCTTATATTTTTAATGCATATTTTTCTCTTTTAGTGCTTGAAATTCCTTGATTAATTAATTGCAGTTGGTCTATATGACGCGTTTGAAAAAACAACACTTTATTAAAAGATACAACTTCTTTTCTGTTGCTAACATAATTTTTTTCATAAGAAAAATATTAAAATTTCCAACCTGCAAAAATCAAATTTGAAATTTGACTAAACAAATTTAAATCAAGTTTCCTCTAGGCTAACGCAATAGGCTGACAAACGAATGGTCGCCGGTTCTATACCAATTCGCTGCATAAACAATTTTGAATTTTTAAATAAATTTTATGGAACGTATTATTCTATTAATAGAATTTATAATCCATAAAAAATAAAGCAATCAATTAATAATAAATGAAAGTAATTGTATCTGGAACTACAAAAATTCGGATGGCGAAAAATTCGGTTGGCGAAAAATTCGGTGTATATTTTCGTTAAAGTCGACTTTAGTTAAAATTTTGCATGGCAGCTTTGACTTGGTTGGTTTTTGCAGCATACTGATTGGTTAATTTATTTTCAACGAATAACAATGTTTGGAAATATACATAAATATTTTTATAGGGCTTTCATACTCAAAACAAACAAAACCGTATGTTTAAAAATGAATTCGACTTTAAATTTAAAATGGTATTTTAATGTAATATTAGTAACGGCCATAATGTTTTCTTCGAAAAATAAAAAATTTTAATATTCTTGTTTACAATATTAAAAATTAAAATTAATTTGATTGTTTATGATTGCTAAATTAAAGCGAATACTAAAAGTGATATTTTGTGGCAGACATCATGGCAAGAGCTGCTCAACGAAATCAAGATATTAGAATAACACTGAAATTAAGTCTTACTCACTTGAAATGAAATCATTTTGACAATTGCTTGATATCGTTATTATATTGCATGTCAAGACACTAGGTTAAGGGATTTTACTGTACAACTATGATATGTTTACAATTTTAGTGTAGGATTTGTATTGTTTGCTGATGTTGTTGATACTTATTTATAACTGGCGAGTGGGCATACATTTATTCAATTTAAGTTTTATTAAATAAAATGCAATAAGGAAATAAATTAATTTTTGACAGTCGTATAACAAATTGAAGTTTGCATACTATAAAATGAAACATTTAAATTTAGCTTTCAAATTCTAAAACATTATTTAATTGTGTTTATAAATCCATTTATTATTCAAACGAAAGATATTAATTTCTTTTTTAATTAAAATTAAATTAAATCACATTCAATCCAATTTTCTTTAACTATAGTATTTGTTTGACATTTTATTGATGCGGTTTAACCACAAACTCTAATTAAAATATAGTTAAATTAAATCAATAACACTCAAGGCCACAATAATAAGAATTTTATACTAAAATGTAATTGAATGTTCAATAAAACGAATTCGAAATGTTCGCTAGCCAGCAAAATCTTAGTTATACACTAGATGCTTATTACTAAGGCAAAAAATTTGATGGATCTAAAATTCGGAATTATGCTGCCACAAAATGCAGCTAAAAAATACATACGTTTAGTATAATTTTCTATATATTTTTTTTTACTCGGGTATTATATTTTCCATAAGTCTACGTTCATGTATTTTGGTCTTTAGGGTACTACAAAAATGGTACAAAACAAATAAAAAAAAATATTTTTGCTCGCTAACTCTTTATTTTTCTTTTCAAATATACATAAATACCGACGTACAATTTAAAATGTTTTCAACGTACAATTTAAAATGTTTTCAACATCCAATCCAAGATTGACATAATGTTCTAGTGTGAAGTTGGCTGCAACTAGTCCACAGCTAACAGGAATGGGAAATAGGTTTTTCATTTCGGTATCAAAAAAAAATTACTGTTTTACTTTTGCAGTTAAAAAACAGTAAAAAACCATAAACTATTAATAAAATGAATAAAAAATTAAAACAGTATCAATGTATTGTTTTTTTTTTATCTGTCTTCTTTATTATTTTGTGCGTTTTTCGGTAGAACGGACTCATACAAATAGCCGTAGCGTAAATATCAAATGCGACTCACTTTAATTTTAGGATGGGGGTTAAAACCGAAAAAAATGTTTAAAGAAATATCGAAAAAGCAACTTGCAAAGTGGAAACCTTAAAAGGAAATTATTGCAGTGCTTATTTTCAGAAAAAATAAGAGAAACTATGTAAAGAATAAGTACAAAATGTATGTAGTGTTACATTTTCTTTTCAGTAAAATGAAATATTTTTATAATATTATTTTCAATTTTGTTTATTTCTTTTTTTGAAGAACATAACCATTTCTTTCTTTGTATTGATGCCTTTGAAGTACAACAATATTTTTTAATTAAATCCAAAGGCAATAATGCTACAACTACTGCTGCTTTATGTCTGCTACAATTTTAGCTAGAGAGAGAGAGACAGAGCTGAAAGGAGTTATTTCATTTTGTAGTGAGTTATTCTATTTATTCAATTCAATCAATTTGTTTAATTCATTACATGCACTCAAGTCATTCAATTTATTCAATTAATTTAATTAACTCATTTTGTTCCGTTCATTGAATTCATTCAATTTAGTAAATTCTTTCAATTTATTCAATTCGTTTAATTATCGAATTGGGCTTAATCGTTCTTTTTTATGACTCGGTCATATCGTTCAATAAAAGTCATTGAACTAGTTCGTTCAAATCGTTCAATCGTTCTTTTTTGTCATGAGCTGTGTCTGAACAGTGATTTGTGAACGGTGTCGTTCGTTCGACAATTTTTTGGTGCACTACATGTTTATATTAATTTTATTGTGCATAGACTACTAATGTCAGAAAATTACAATTTTATTAAAAACTGGAAATTATTAAGAAAAACATTTAATTCTGTAATAAAATTAATAAGAATGGGATACAAATTGTCTATGACTAAAAAAAAGAAGGAAATGAACGAAAAGAACGAATGGTGAACGATGTCATATCGTTCAATGAACTGAACCGTTCAAATGTACTAGTTCGTTCATTAACGACACAACTCTATTTAATTAATTGAATTGATCCAAATTTAAAATTTCCCCCCTTTTTCAAATGTTTATTTGTGAATCGGCATAGGAAACCATGTAAATCTTCCATTTTAGGTATAGGATGTGTTCAGCGAACTTATGTAAAACAGTACGAGGAACATTTTTGTGCAACATTTTAACCCTCTAAAGTTGAAGAGTTACAGGATTAAAATGTTCCACTAAAATGTTCCTCGTAGTGTTTTACATAAGTTTGCTGAACACATCCTAATGGAAGATTTACATGGTTTCCTATGCCTATTCACAAATAAACATTTGAAAAAGGGGGAAAATTTTAATTCCCCCTAAAATAAAATTCCGATATGGTCTTTCAAAACGCCGACACACGTATATTCTCTTTAGTCTGCTCTACCAGAATTCATTGTCAGAACATCGTAATTTTTTTTCCAGTTGTACTTTGTAATTTGATGGTCTTGGAGAGTAGTTCCGCAAACAAATAGAACGGTGTCGAAAAAGTGGTGATTTTTGCCGTCGTATGAAGAAGTAAAAGTCAATTACTGTTTTAATAACTCGACTATGCTGAACTCAAATATGGTGACTTTAATTCTATAAACGACTATAAATATCTAAAAATTCGTCATATGTGTGAAAGTTACCCTTAGCTATTTCATACGGCAGCTTATATTTAAACAGCTGGCTTTTTCAAACCGCTTTTAATATTTTCGAAATTCCTTCTGATATAAATGTTGATATCATCAGAGTTTTAAATTATGTTTCTTTTTAAAGTTTGTGCCAAAAAGGGACCTGGAATTTACGAAAATGGGTTTAAATATTTACGAAAACTCTAAAAAATGTTAGGCCCTGTTTGTCTATTACGAAAATACTCTAAACGATAGCAATTGACAATTACTTTTGTCAAAAATATATGGAAAACAAAAACAAATTTTCGTTACTTTGCTTTCGTTGAGACCATTTTCGTAATACATAAATAGGGGCTCAGTTTCGAATCTTACATGTCGTTAATTACTTAAGATAATATTACAGAAATATTTTAACGTTCTTCATAAAGGTATAAATAAATTTAAAAAAATATCAATCAACACTTTTCAGCTCAAAGTTAATTTTTATATTTTTCTAAAGCTGGGGAATTATATCAAAAAACGTCGCAGTATGCATATTTAATTGAATTAGTTCTTAGCTTGTAGGTACATTTTTATTATGGTGCCAACTCAAGTGAATAAGATCTGGTACAAGATCTGGTAACAAATCTGGCAAGATCTTCTCATATTTGACCATAAAAATTACCCGATTTGCCGGATCTCTTCAGATATTAACAGATCTGGCACTAGATCTGGACATAAAATGTAACACATATGTCATATCTGATCATATATGATCAGATCTAGCATCGGATATAATTATATTCAATCATATCTATTTGGATCCAAACAAATCTGATCAGTTCTAAACTTTTTTACACAGGTCATTCAATTTATTCGATTCAATTCATTCAATTCGTTTAATTTATTCAATTCATGTACAGCTCTGCAATGAGAGCTAAATGTATATGTATGTTATAGAATCGTTTGCGGAAAAAGCCATGTATATGATGCTAATTAAAGTACTCTGTTGCCACATTGCGATTGTGTGTGTATAAGCTTTCATTATTTTTTTTTTTGTGGTGGAATTAAAATAAAATTGAATTTATTTTCCTTAAAATTAAAACCGAGTACGTGCAAATTAGAGTTGAAATTGTAATAAAAAAAAACTTGCAAATAAAATTTGCTTTCAACTCAAAACATGAGTTAATTTGTAACGCAATTAAATATGCTAATTTAAATGTGTAAAAGTGGAAATTTTGTGTAATTTTAGGCTCTATGTTATACAATATATTTGTATTTTTAAATCTACGAAATAAGATTTAAAATTTTTCTTATTTATTAAGTTTTATGTGGTTTTGAAATTTTTCCTTTCCAACTTTTACTTTTGTTAAAGTTTTTAATATGAAGTATCTCTTGAGATTTACTTAAATTTTAACTAGTGTGGATGATTTTTTCGGTCCACTTGAATTATCTTTTGTCAAACTTGAGAACCTTTGGGGAAGTAACTCTTGAATGAAAATATTTGAAATGACATAAACATTAAAACAAATAAACACATAAAAACCATTAAAAATGTAAACAAAACTTTTAATATTATTCAAAACAAACAATAAAGGGATAAAGTTTTATATAAAGTTTAATTGTTAAGAGTTTTTAAGAGGTGCGCACTCAAAGAAAAAATTTTCATCATATTTATGAAAAATTCATAAACATTATGAAAACTTCATAGTTTTTCGTCCAATTAAAAGTTTTATAAATAAGTATATATAAAAACATTTGATATGATCTGGTTTGTAATATCTCTCGGCCTCTGATAGACTTAAAAAATTGTCTCACAAATGATTAATATCTTGAAAACTGAGGGAAAGAAAAATTATTTTGAGATATTGGCTATTTTAAACACAAAAAACATATTGATGATATTCTTCTATGAAATGATGGAAAAGGTCTCGGGTCCAAAAAGTTAATAATTTATGTCCAATGCTAAATTTTCATAAATATAAATGGAATATTTGAATGGTTGTCGAAAATTCAAAAAACAATGAATGAATTCACAGTTTAAGTGCTATCTTTTTAAAATAGCACAAGTTTTGATATTTTATCCATACAAATTTGTCAAATTTACGATAAATGCTAAGTTACTATTTAAATTAGTACCAACTGTGAATTCCATCAATATTTATAAAATTTTATTATTTTATTTAAAAGACATGTAACTGTAGTATTTTCAATCGCCAAGGTTGCCACTCCAGTAATGGTCTTTTTGAACAAAAGACAAAGTCAAGAAATCAAATATAAAAAAGTGGAAAATTATATTTTCCTGTAGTATTCACCATCCTTACACAAGTTTTAAATTTAAAATAAGATTTTTCTTTTTTAATTATAGCAGAAAAACACAACTTTAAGTTTGCTGCTCGTTATCTAAAGCACAATTTAAATACGACCATTTTAGAAGTTATTGGCAATTTCCAACTTTTCCTTTGCCACATTTATGACATCCATTGAAGCCAATACAATTTGAAAATTGACTAAAGTTATTATTGTATATCATGTTTAATAAAATTCATAAAGTTAAACAGACTTTTCACATTAACACTTTCATAAAAACTCTGAAATTGCCAAAATTATAAGGGCACTTATGCTTATTTTATTAAAAACTCTCTTGTGTATAACGAAACCGAACTCAAACAATAAATTTTCTTCTTCTCACCCCTTATCAATTAATAGTAGAGAGGCACTTATATTTTAAGCTTAAAAAATAAAAGTTTTCAAAAGAAAACTGATGATTTGGAACTGGAAAATTCCCGAAATGACTGTCTTTTCATTTCTGAAGTTATAGAATATTTTCAATAGGAAAATCTCTGTAAAGTATTTGTTAGAAGAATATCCTGATAAAAAAAAGTCGCAGAGTTTTTGAAAAAAGTACTTACCAGGAAACCCGCAAGCATCGCTGAATTCAGCGGTAAAATAAAATTAAATTTAAAAATATTTTTTCGACCTTTAATTCTACAATGAAAAATTTTTATATATTCTTATTTCTTATGTTATGAAAGAACTTATGGTTTTTCATAATAAGGAAATAATTGGCCTCGAATAAGAATAAATAAAATTTTTTCATTGTAGAATTAAAGGTCGAAAAAATATTTTTAAATTTTATTTTATTTTACCGCTGCATTCAGCGGTGCTTGCGGGTTTCATTATTTCATTATTTTCCGCGACATCGCCATTCAAAGGTAATAAGAAATGTAATAAGAAAAGTAATTAGTTACCATTACCAGGTATATAGTTACATAACCATATATTTTTTATATTTTTTTTCGAATCTTTTACCTATATTTTGATTATTGTAACAATGTTCAATTAACTAATGTCAATTATTATTTTTTTTTTTAATTTTAAAAATTTTTTCTTTAATTTTTTTTTTTTTTGCAATTTTCTTTTTTATAACAATATCCTTGTTTTCATGTTTAGATTATTTTTTTATACAAATACAATTTTATGTACCATTATTTTCCATGTGCTGTTAAAAAGACTAGTTCTTGTTGCACTGGTATAAATAAATAAAATAAAATAAATAAAAAAAATTTTAAAAAAAAAATATATATATCTGGTAATGATTTTCTATACTGGGAAGTAATCGTTGTAAAAGTTCTTTGCTTTCGTTCTAATAACTATAAATAGAATTAAAAGCTTGAATGTTAAATACAACATTTGGTTTACTACTACTTTGCTTAAAACAACAAATAAAGAAAAATAATAGTTTTGTAAGAAATATGCGATTTTCCTTGTATTATATAAATAGCTAGTAAAAATGTTTGAATTTATTTCTCATTTCATTATTTGCTTGGGAGTCCAAATCTTAAATCTTCATTATAACCTACAGAGAATCCCATAAGAACAATCTGATGATAGCGCTTGGTAGTACTTGAAAATGCATTAATCTATTTGTTGTAAAAAAAAATTTTGAATTCTATTTGGAATTTGTCGCATTTGACCTTAAAGCCAAACAAAAATTACACTCATTGTAAAAATATTCATATCAACTAAAAATCTGCGGTAAGATAATAATTTTTGACAGTAATTAAATTGTTTATTATTAGCTATAAAGATTTTTTCGCTTGAATTCAATAAGCCAATAATTGAAAATTTGGCAAAAAGTAACTATGTATTAAGAAAATAATTTTTTTTCTAATTTCTCCATTGTTAAAAGTTGTATTTAATTTAAATTATTAAATTTTAGGCACACTGAAAGAATTATCCTTCATGATATTAATGACATAATTTCAAAGAATTTTTTTCGTAGAACCAATGATGTATATATAACCATTATGTATATAATATTTAATTAATATTATGAAATTTTTCATAATTAGAAAAATTCATTTAATTTCATAAATTAGATATCCATAAATTTAATGAAAATGTTCTTTATATATATGAAATTGTTTTTAATTTTTTTTATAAAATATCGTCATTTCCTGAGAGAATAATCTTTTCTAATTTTTATTTTTTTTTTTTAATTAATTTTTTATTATTAATTTTGGACTATGAAATTTTTTTATAAATCATATTAATTTTTTCGTAACTTTTTTTATGAAACTTTTTAATTTAATGAATTCTTTCTTTAGATATATTTCGTACATCCGTAAAATATGCTACGATTTTATTACGCCTTTTGCATTTGCTAAGTACTTTTTATTTATCCACTCCAGCTTAGCAACGACAACAACCAACTAAAATAAATAATAGTAAATGAAATTGCTTCATAGATTTTATGAAGCTCTTCATTAGCTGAATGATTTATTCATTGGACGTGTGGCCTAATAATTTTATGAAGAGTTTCATTAATTTGATGAACTTTTCATAAACATTGACTTTAATGAAACCTCTCTCATAGATTCTATGAAAAGTTTCAATGGACGAGTTCCAGTGACAATTTTCATTGAAACTATGAAGAAATTCATTACTGAAGTGATGATAATTCTCTCAGTGCATATGACCCATTCAAGACAGGTCTACTCCTGGCACATAAATTTCAGACCATTAATTTAAATTAACTGAAAACTCTTTTGACATTTATCGCCCCAAATTTATGTCTGTCGCAGGAAATCGAGGTTAAGCTGTAATTGGAAACATTTTTTTTGTGTTAGTATTAAGGCTAAAGATATCAAATCGTCATTATGCTAAAGGAGCAATTCTTTATTTATATTATCACAAAAATTGGCCTAAAAATAAGTCACCCTGTGACTAATTCATTAAAAGTAGTCCCTCGGTGTCGCTACCTTATTTGTTTTATTGGAGTGTGGTTTTTAGTTAAATTTGGAAAAATATCAAAAAATTCCGTTATCGCGCTCTGTTTTTGAGATACTGTCCATTTTATAAAATGCTTATGAAAAAGGTTCCAAGAATCCCAGGCAACAATTTTCTGAGCGCTCAGAAATTATGACTCATAAAAGACTCTAAAATACGAGCATTTTTAGAGTGCTCAAATTTTAGAGTCAGAAATAAAACAAATAGACTCTTATTATGAGTGTATTCAAAAATTTTTTCAATACTCATAAATGACTCAAAAATTAATCATAAATGACTCATAAATGGCTCAGAAAATTCGAAATTTTCCAGTAATGCTCATAATTCGGAGTCTTTTATGAGTCATAAAAGTGCGCTCAGAGAGAGGCGCCATCGGTGAAGAAAAACACCCTCATATATCTATGATTTCAGAAGGTCTAAGGGCTCTTTTATGCGTCTTTTCGGACTCCAATTGTACACTGGGATCGTATAAAATTTTTTAATTAATCGTACCATTTCGAAATCGAATCGTACATCTAATTTATACACCACCTTTCGGATGCCTGACCCGACTATGAAGCCAAAAGTTTTGGGCAATTTTAAAGCCCCAAAATTCGTCAAAAATAAAAAATTCACAAAAAAGGAAATTTTGTATTTATCTCGAAAACTGTGGAGCTGTTATTTATGAAACAAGCCAATTCGGAACATGGATCTCTTCGGAGATATAAAAATAAAATATTCTCATTGGTTGATTTTTGAAAACTTGATGTATAATATTGCATATGTATTCCTGCCTTTATAATTAAATGACAATTCAGAAAATTTTACCATGTCATTAGAGTTTTACTTAGCCGATTTTTGAGACATTTATTTGTTAAATTCTAAACTCAGAGAATTATTAAAATTAACTGCATTCGCAATTAAAAAAGTGTTCACCCAGTTGCAGTTATTTTAAATTGCAAATTTAGTTAAAATAACTGCCATAACTAGGGCAAGGAATTTCATGCACTTAAAAACGGAAAATATACGCCTAAAGTATGCGGCTAAAAAAGCAAAATATGCACACAATATGCATTAAAAAGGAGAAATATGCATTAAAAAGCACAAAATATGAATTAAAAAGCCACCAAATATGCATTTAAGTCAAAATATGCAAAAGCATGCAGTTTTGACAAAATATGCAAAAATATGCAACTACAAATCGATGCCATTTGATTCTAAATTTGATAATTCGGATAAATATTTAGTCCACATTAGTTTTGGACTATCGAAAAACAACATGCATTTGCATGGAATTCCTTGCCCTAGCCATAACTCTCTTAGCGTACTTCTCTAGTAAATGCTATTCAGTTTGGATGGCGAAATATTAAGAATATATTTTACAATAAATAAAGAATAAATAAAAAACAGACCTCGAGCTTGAAAAATTACTTAATTAAAATTAAATTTCATAAACCATTCTTTTTTAATATGTTAGTTTCTTTTCTGAATCCATTTGTCTATTTTGACTTTATCTCACGCTTAGTACAATAAATTTCTTCAGGTTTTTTTTTTATTAAACTCTCCCATACGGTTAAGTGTGACCTTAATGTAAATTCATTAATATCCTGCAGGTTCAAACATGTTTTAAACAAGAAAACATAAAATTGGATGTGTGATGTATGTTATGGTGAATAAGGAAAAGTAGAAGAAACATAATATTTGACTCTAAAGGGTACTTCTGGGACCATTTGTTTCTCCTTCTTTTTTTCTTTTTTTTGCTTAAAATACTTTTCCTAACAGGTCTATTTTTTTTTTTTTTTGTGCGTGTGGGTTTTATTTTACTTTATAACTTTTTATTATGTGTTTTCTTTATAAATATTGATAAGAAGAAAATCAAGAGAATTTATATTTTCCTTTTGATATAGGGTTAGGATACATAATACTTTTCATTTTATCCTTTTTTTAAGTACTACATACCTACATTCTGTTTCGTTATTAATTAATCCCACAAGCGTTTTTTGTTTTTCAATACACTTTAGCAGGACTCTAAATACTTTTTTTTGGGAAGATAAAGAAAACTTACTGAAATGTTTTAAAAATTTAGGGAAAAAATGATATGTACCACGCCTTTTTGTTCTCATCACAATCTAATTATTAAAATACTTTGAATTGCTTTGTTAGTTTTTACAATAATGGACGTAGACCCATCTTACAGCATAAGGATTAAAATCAGAATCACTTTCTGATTTTAAAATGAACGATCTTTTTAATCAAGCAGCAAGTCGCAAACTGCAGATGATTGGATAAAATTTGGCATATAAGTATGTTTGTACACTTAAAAAAAGGCGACAAAGGTATTTACCTTTAAAATAACTAAAACTTTTGTTATTTTTAACTGTTGAAAAATAACTAACAAATGCATTAAAAATAACTACCAATGTCGTAAAATTAACCGTTCTTCAGTTATTATGCTTTTATGCATTCGAAATATAATGCAAGTTTCTGATTTTTATTTGCAAACTAGGAATATATAAATAATAACAAATTTTTAAAATTCAAAAAAATTCAACGAAATTTTTTATTTTTAAATAACTAACAAAAACTATTGTTTACTGTAAAAATACTGTTCTGGTAGTTGTTTATTATTTATTTATTTGTTTGATTTATTTATTCATTCAATCTACCGATCATGCGCGATTAATATAAGGGGAAAAATCATACGCCTCAGTGTCCAACTCAATGTATTTGTCTACGGTGGCGTATGATTTTTCCCCTTATATTAATTGCTGGAACCGCGCATGCTACCGATACATAATTATCTTACAGACTAATACATGTAAAAATGTTTATAATACATCTTATATTGATTAAATATTGAAAATAATTTTAACTTTAATTAGTTTTATCAACATTATTATCCAATGGTGAAAACTGTTACATAGCCTCAAACAATATCCACCATTGCGCTGCTTATTTTCGGCGTCAAATTTCTGTAAATTTGACGTGGCCCGGGGATCACCACGCGGAGAGCCACCTTTTTCATAAACTAGTATAATGAGTCGACTTGAAGTTTTTAGCACCTTAAAAACTCCCTTGATATGATATTAGAAATAACTGATTTAAATAACTGTTACGAAAATACAGTTCTTTCGTTAGTTGTTTTCTTAAATAACCGTCATAAAAGTTGTTTTGCCTTTATCTATAGAAAAACAACTGTAATTACTGTTAAAAACAACAACTACTGATTACTACACAAACAACTGTCATGTAGTAACTGCCAAACTTTTTTGAGTGTACTGTCCGCCAGCTTACCATAGCTAACGGAGAAAAACTTCTCGTTACAAACTCTTTAACTGTTTGCTGCAAAAATACTGTTTTGGTAGTTATTTATTATCATATTAAAAATAACTACTTTAAACAACTGTAACAAAATACTGTACTTTGCTTTAGTTTATTTTTGAAAAACAACTCTAATTTCGGTTAAAAACAACAACTACTGATTATTACACAAAAAAACTGTCATGTAGTAACCAGCAAACTGTTTTGAGTGTACTAATACAAATACATAATTCAATGTAATTTGAAATATTTGTTTGTTAAATAATCGAATTATATAAAAATTTGTATATAAATTCCCTTTAATAATATAGAAGGAGGATAAAGCAAGAAATTATAAAACCAACAATCAAATTTCTTTTATACACACATGGATGGGTTTTCAAATATAAATTAACTTTAATATTAGTTTAAACCAGTGGTGTTCAAAACTAAAAATGTAGTTGTGTTGGTGAGAAAATGAGAATTGCACTGTAAGAAATGTTGAATGTGTTAATAGAATCTGTATGCATTTATTTTTTATTAAAAATATGAAAATGTTTTGTGTAAAAAACGAAGTAGGTACTTTCGGATAATATAAAATAAATACTACACTGTTTTAAAGAAATAAAAATAAACAAAATACAATTTTTGAAAGAAAAAAAATACATACATACATAAGGTTGGCTTCTTTTATTCTATGTAAAACAAAAGGTTTTCAATTTTTTTAAATCAATATCAATGGTTTCAATGTATTTACATATATATAAAATATCTTTAATCTACATTTATAATCATAAAATATTTGTCCTATATTGTTATTAATTTTTTTTTTCAGTACATTAAAAAAAAACGAGTAAAAAGGTTAAAGTCGGGCATGCCGACTATAGAATACCCTACACCAGTCTGGGTAAAAGCCAACTAATGTCACCAAAATCAATAGGCTGCGTTATTGGGCCAATATAGGTCTGTGTACCAAATTTCATCAAAATATCTTAATATTTGCGACCTGCAGCGTATAAACAGTATAATTTTGGTAGGACCCTTATATGGGCACTAGGTCTAAACATGGACCGATGTTCATCAAAATCAATAGGCTTCGTCCGTGGGCCAAAATAGGTCTGTGTACCAAATTTCGTCAAAATATCTTAATATTTACGACGTGCATCGTATAAACAATATAATTTTGGGGGGACCCTTATATGGGCACTAGGTCTAAACATAGACCGATGTTCACCAAAATCAATAGGCTTCGTCCTTCGGCTGCCATAAGTCGGTGTACCAAATTTCATCAAAATATCTTAATATTTGCGACCTGCAGCGTATAAACAATATAATTTTGGTAGGACCCTTATATGGGCACTAGGTCTAAACATGGACCGATGTTCACCAAAATCAATAGGCTTTGTCCTTGGGCCAACGTAGGTCTGTGTACCAAATTTTATCAAAATATCTTAATATTTGCGACCTGCAGCGTATAAACCATATAATTTTAGTAGGACCCTTATATGGGCACTAGGTCTAAACATGGACCGATGTTCACCAAAATCAATAGGCTGCGTTACTGGGCCAATGTAGGTCTGTATACCAAATTTTATCAAAAGATCTTAATATTTACGACCTGCAGCGTATAAAAAGTATAATTTTGGTAGGACCCTTATATGGGCACTAGGTCTAAACATGGACCGATGTTCACCAAAATCAATAGGCTGCGTTATTGGGCCAATATAGGTCTGTGTACCAAATTTCATCAAAATATCTTAATATTTACGACCTGCAGCGTATAAACAGTATAATTTTGGTAGGACCCTTATATGGGCACTAGGTCTAAACATGGACCGATGTTCACCAAAATCAATAGGCTGCGTTATTGGGCCAATATAGGTCTGTGTACCAAATTTCATCAAAATATCTTAATATTTACGACCTGCAGCGTATAAACAATATAATTTTGGTAGGACCCTTATATGGGCACTAGGTCTAAACATGGACCGATGTTCAAAAAAATCAAACTTGTTCGTCCTTGGGCCAACATAGGTCTATGTACCAAATTTCATCGAAATATCTTAATAGGTTCGACCTGTAGAGTGCGTACAAGATTGCATGGACAGACAGACAGACAGACGGACGGACGGACGGACGGACAGACGGACATCGTTAAATCGAAATAAAAAAAAATTCTGAACCGATCGGTATACTATAAGGTGGGTCTACGACCAATATTTTTTGGTGTTACAAACATCAGCACAAACTTATAATACCCTGACCACATAGTGGTGTAGGGTATAATCAGCGTATATCCGTACTCATGTTCATTCGTCGCTGTTTCAGTGACGACTAAAAGCAAGAGCGTAAGAATACATGTGAATTGAGCAGGGACAATTGTCCTATGGGCTGAACACCACTGGTTTAAACACACATACATGTTTATTAGGGATAGGGTATTCAATCGATTAATTGTTATTCTATTAATCGAACAATTTTTCTTAAAAATTGTTCGAATAATTTAAAATGTCCAAATTTCGAATAACGAATAATTTGAATAATTTCATACGATTAATCGATTAATCGAAATTAGTAAAAAATTACAAAAAATTTTAAAAAATATAAATTTTTTATTAAAGTAAATGTGCTAAAACCTCAAAATATTTTTTTAAAAAATTGTGACAAATAATTTGCTATAGGCTTGTACCTATCCGAACTTCATTCTGGCCTATGAAAATAATAAAGGGACGACCTTTTAGAATTTCTAGAAATATTTGTTAGCTTCAACTCAATGAGACTTTAATGTTTTCAAGTAGGAGCGTTAATAAGCATCTTAAATCCCAAAGAAAAAATAAAAACAATATAAAATTATCACAGTTTGCTTTGTCATCTTCCAAATTACTACCCTGTTGTTGTAACTAATCTATTAAAGTAGTGGTATCTATTTACGTATAATAAATTTTTAATTATTTTTTACGTTTTTTCAAACATTGATATTAAATAAAAGCAAACACTGGGCACGAAAACGAGACTTTTTTTCCCCGACAGGTGGGGCACCCAGTGGGTAATAATAATTCGGGTACGCTGAATCTAGTGGTACTAGCCGTTTTTCTAGGTTAGCTCTTAAAAAAAGATATTTGAGTTTGAAAATTATGGTTTCAAGCACCCCTAAACACTCGATTTTTTAATTTGTTTGCCGTTAATTTTTAGTAAAGTTGTTTGTTACTCTACCAAGAAACGTTGTGTTAAAAATAATCAAAATCGGTCCTCTGGTTCAAAAGTTGTGATTAAAAATGTGAGGACACCATAAAAACCTTTATACAAATTTTTCACTTCTATACAAATTTCAGTACATTTAACGAAGCAATAAAATGTAAAATTTTGTATGGAAAATTTCGAAGTGTCCTCACATTTTCACTCAGAACTTTTGAACGGCTGCACCGATTTTGTTTATTTTTCACCCAAAACTGACTGGGGAAATAACAAACAACCTGGGTAAAAATAAATGGTCAACAAGTTAGAGAAATTGCTTTTTTTGGGGTCCTTGGACCCAGAATTTTCCAACACAAATATCTTTTTTCCAAGAGCTAATCTAGAAAAACGGCTAGCGTCACTGGGTTCAGCGTACTCGAATTAGGTTTACTCACCGGGTGGCCCGCTTGTTGGATTTTTCAACTAGCACAGTGTAATTATTGTAATTAATGATTATTAAAATTATTAATTATAATTAATGCTCAATGTAATAAAGCTTGTTCAGTGAGCACTCTGAATTAATAAAATAAAATAAAATAAAAGGATGGAGGTACGGAAACGTAGTGGGAAAACAATTTCTCAACTAAATTCCTCTCTACATTTATGTATTCAATGCATACGAAAGATATACAAATTAATGTACGGGGTTTTATATTCTTCTTTTGGGTGTGGTTTTCCCCGATTTGGATAAAATTTTAATATGTGAAAGAGGGACAGAAAAAATAAAAATATTGACAAAATCTGATCTCAATTATTACACTGTTTTTATTTTTATGAAATTCAGAAGAGTTACTGAATTTATTTTTGTTCCTTTTTTTAAATAAAATTATTAAAAACACAACAAGTGTATGTATATTATTTTACAGAAAATTTTTTTCGATTAACCGATTAATTTTAAAATTTTGTTCGATTTAGCGGTTAAGTAAAAAACCCGAATAATTATTTGCACGATTAATCGATTAAAATAAAAAATCGATTAATTGAATACCCTAATTAGGGAGTTCCGATAAAAAAAAAATTCTATTCACCAGCACTCAAACAATGCGTATTAATGCCCTATCAGCTTTTAAAGCTGACAATATTTCTGTGTATTGGTATTAAAATTTTCATACAAGAAAAAAAATTTTTTTGGAGTCCTTTTGGTCCAATAATGCTTGTTTGCTGACAAAACAATTAAGAAAAATTAAAGTATGTCATGCCGAGTATATAATACTCTATACCAGAGTACGATTTGGATCACATTCCTTAAAGAGGATTAAATTCCGGGATCAAAATTTCGATAAATGTAATAAATATAGTGAAATATTTAAAAATTGTTTTGAAAAAATTGGCCAAAGGGCACACAAAATAGTTTTTAAATAGAATGAAACTTATAAACACAATCAAAGTTTTAATTGAAATTGAGCCTACAATCGATTTTGTAAATAGAAACAACACTTTCTGTTAGATTGTTAATTTTTTTGGTTATTAAATTTCAATTTGGTTTTTGAATTTCAATTAAATAGTTTGTCATATGAATTTGTTGATTTTTATTATTTTTACATTAAATTAATATTTTTTTAGTAAAGTGTTGTTTTTTCCAACGCAACATATAGTCCAAATGCAATTAATATTGTTATTAATATGCATTTTTATTCATTTTAATTAAGTAAGTTTGAGGTTAAGAAGAAGTTTAAACATTTTTTCAAAGTTATAGACACATTATTAATTTGCAAATCAGACTAGATCTAGTTTCTGCCTTTTTTTATGGACAGGTTTCATCTGTGATTTTCCATTAAATTGTATTATTGTTCATATTTTATTGTCAGATTGTCTCTATATGATAATTTACTCTCTCTCACAAGTGATCAAACAGACATACAAACATTCTACTTTAGATTTTTTGTTAATCTTCTTATCTCATCTTTGTCACCTTTCACAAATATTGCCACACTGACGTATGGGTTTTTCGTACAAGTGCAGGCAATTTGGGTATAACGGAGACGGACTGCCAGCAGGGCATTTTTATTTTTCTAGTAAAGTGTTGTTTTTTCAAACGCGTCATATAGACCAAATGCAATTAATATATATTTTTTTAATTTTGCTAATACTGATTTTTATTTTCATCCTAAGAATATATTAATAAAAACAAATTATAAACTAAACGAGAATTTTCAAAAACTCTAACAAATTTTTTATTTTTTAAACAACTAAAAATGTAACTGTTTAAGCACTGTAAGTTGTTTTTCAGGTGAACGAATTTCACGCGAACTTTAAAGACCTTAAATCCGAATTTAATTTGTGAAAATTAACAATTTTTTTTATTTTATGAGTAAAGCTTCGTATGTTTTTTGAGGGAAAATTTTTCACCCGAAAATTTTTTAAAATGGCAATATTTTTAAAAGTCTAATATCTCAAAAACTAAGCAGTATAGGGCCAAGCGGGAGTATTAGCACACTCCGATAATGGGAGTAAACCTCTCAATTGTGAAACAAAGAAATGTCAAATTAAATTGGGCAAAAAACTTGACTTTAAGGTGTGACTCACAATTAACATCGTGCATTGTGGTTGGACCATCCTTTATTAAAAACAAAAATTAACACACTGGAATGCAATATTGGTCCAAATCCGAATGATATAGTATAGAAAGAACTGGGAACGGGTGAAATCGAAACTTGTACCTCAGGGAATGAAATTTGTATTTACACAGTGCATTAATTTCTATTATCACATAAATTGAAAATAAAAAACTGTGTTACCAAAATTAATGCCTCGAAATTCCTCCGGACCTACCTCATTTGTTTTATTAGTGTGTACAACCAGTTCTGATAACCGCATTTGTAGCCAATCGCATGATTCAGTTGTGGTAGCCGAATTTTCCAGTTGTGGCAACAGAAAACCAATTGAGACAGGACTAATTTGACTGTGGCAACGGAATTTCAGTTGTATCAAGAATAATTCGGTAGCCGCACCCGAAAAATTCATTTGCTGCGACTGAACCATTCGATTGGCAACAAATGGGGTTGCGAGCACCGAATCTGTTTTCTGGGTGTATTTTTAATTGAGGTTGGCCTATTTATAATATATATGCGATACCTCTCTTAGTTGTCGAGATACTGGCCATTTTGTAAAAAGGTGCATTTTTTAATGGCCAGCATTTCGAAATAGAATAGAAAAAGTCTGCATAAAATTAAGTTAAAACAATTATTTTAATTTTTGCGTTAAAAAATACAAAAATTGTTTTTTTTCCGGACTTTCTATATTTTCATATATTTAGTTAGAATATTCTTCCACCTCAAGTCCAAATTCTAATATGATATTATCATATTAGATTTTTGAAACAACAAATAAAAATCTAATATGACAATATCATATTAGAATTTGGACTTGAGGTGAAAGAATATTCTAACTAAATATATGAAAATTAAGTTAAAACTACTAAAAATTAGTTATTTTTGCTATATGTTACTATTGGAGTTAAATTTTTGTTAATAGAAAATAACAAATTAACCTTCTAAAATCAGCAAAAAATTTTGCTAAACATTTAATATCCCAAAACAAAAACACAAATAAATTAAAAATATTCGATTTTTTAAATACAACGAAAAATAGAGCCTTTTGAAAATAGCAGTTTGGGTTTTTTTTTTGCAAATATTTCTGCTGATTTTAGCAGGATAGCCTGCCATTTGTATTCAACTAAATTTAGCTTAAAAATAGCAAAAACTTTGTGGATATAACAGTTTGTTTTTGCTATTTTCAGTCTACTAATATTTAGCAAAATATTAACTTAAATATAACTAAAATTCTGCAAATTTAACAGTTTCTTTTTGCCGTTCTTGTTTTACTAGTATTTAACAAAAAAAAATAGCATTTTCTGCTATTTTTACAGATTCATTTCTATGATTGTATGAGTACCTAACGCTTTTTTACGGTACTTTTAAGTTCACACAAGTTCTAGTACATATTGTCGGTTGATTATTAAAGTGCCGCAGAGAACAAAAAACTTTGTTTCGAGAAAAATTGTAAAGAAGGTTTGCATTAATTGTCCTCAAAAACTACGCAATAAATAATACTTTTAATACAAATTTTCATAATAAAACTTTTAATATATCAAAAGTTATTAAGCTATTGTACAATGTGATTTTACCCCATGTCCAGTTTTGCTCACTTTTTAGTTCGAATTTTGTATATTCATTCACGTGAAGCAAAAGTATACCTTTTTTAAAGAACAAAAAGAGCTAGATCCATGAAACTTGATAGATATATCACTTATACAAACTGGCTGCTTGGTATTGACAATTGGATTGATGTATCATATAGCTCTAGGCTTGCCAGATTGAAATTGGCAAAAAGCTTGACATTCAGAGGAAAAAGCTTGATTTTCCTTGACAATTTAAAATTCGGTTAAATTAGCAAAAAAAATTGCAAAATTGACTTGAAAATTTAAATGCTATTAATTTATACAGATTTTCAACATTCTTTGTTCCACATTTTTTAAAGAAATGGGCCCATATGTTGTCAATGGATATGTCTTTTGGCAATTCTTCGTAAACTTCGCGGAGGCAGTAGTAATCTGAATACAACTTATCAGTATTAATTGAATTTGATTTTTTTAAATAAATGTCAGTTCTGCTTAATTATTCCTTGACAACAACGAGTTTTTTATATTTAAAACAGCAATTTGCTAAAAAAAAAAATTGATTTTTCTCCAAAATCATATCTTTTTTCTAAGTATTTTACAGCATCTTGTAAAAATTGGTTAACATCGAACTCAAAAGTTTCCTTTTCATTCAAAGAAAGACTTTTTATGCTTTACTACCATGGAAACAGTCATTTATCCGTAAAAATTAGTCATGGTACATTTAAAAACAATTAGTTTTTTTTTTTGCTAATGGTTAATTTTTGTTGATTTTTCTTATGAACTTTATTAAAAAATTTCGAAAATTCCGTTTTAGCTTGACAAATGACATTTTTTCTTTATTCTTGACACTCATTGAAAAAGCTTGAAAATCAAGCCAAATCAAGATAGTCTTAAATCGAACCTATTTTTCGATAAGTTAGCCAACCTAGGTCAGTTAACCCTTTGGCGAGTGGCGTACATTATAATGTACGTCGACTTCATCAACTCGTCACTGATTTGAATTTTAACCAAAGCGCTATTCATTTACTGCTATCGGTTCGTTATTTTGTTCTTATTAAAATTTTATGCAGGCTGTGAAATTTCAAAACAACATGAGAGCAGTAGAGTGCGTTTTGTCTTGTAATCATCAACGCTGCTGAGAATGTGTTAAAATTTAAAAGTTCAAAAAAGGCTAAAGTTTAGTCTCAAAAATTGTGTGATGAATAAAATTCAAAAATTCAAAAGGTATAAAACCTTTTGAACCTTTTTTTGGTAGAGATTATAAAATTAAAATTAAAATTTTAAAAAAAAATTTAACCCGCTCGGAGTCGGCAGCATGTTAATGTTTGAACTTTGATTTCAAATATCTCCGCTAGGGGGCGCTGCAAAGCCATAAAAGTAATAAACAATATTTCTTGGGCATAAATCTACATTTTCACGAAGTTTGGTCGGAAAATTCCTAGCCATTAAAATTCCCGTGTCAAAGGGTTAAAAAAAATTAAATAAACTAACTACAATATCATTTATTTATACGGATTTTGTAGTTAATTTTCTGAAAGTTTAAGAAACGAAATAAATTAAAAATCATTATTTGTTTAAGGATTTTGTAGTTAATTTATTAACATTTAAAAATAAATGTCATTTTTTTTGATTTAAATGAAAAGTTAGTAGACTTAATTTAAACTACAAACTATTTTGAGTGTATAATCTTTTGTAAGATTTATTGTAATTTCATGTATATAGTATTTACTATGTGTGTATTAGGGTTATAACTTTTGATGTATAGTAAAGTCCAAAAAAAAAAAAATATCGGGTTTCAAAAATGTTTGCCCATAAATCTTACTGAAGTTCGGAATAATTCTTTTTAATTAGTCAAACTAAAGTTAAATATTTTATTAAAGGAATTAAATGTGTTTTAAACTCAAAACTTGTTTAACAAATTGTGAAAATTGATCTGTTGAAGAAGACACGTCCCTATAAGAATTTCAGGAATGATGCTTTCTTTTAGTCACAACTTTTATTGACGGATTTTGTGTATTTTGACAAAAAAAAAATATAAATATATATATACATGAGGTAGAAGAATATTCTAACTAAATATATGAATATATATAAAGTTATTATTAAAATTTGCAAAATGGCAAACACATTAAATAACAACAAACATTTTAAAATACGTTGTGCACTATTTTGATCCATTACTGCAAGTTAATTTATAAAACCGTGAAAAATGCTAATTCTGCGGAAGGGTTTCGTTACCAAAATAATCCGAAGAAACAATTTTAATATTTGTGAAAATTTTTCATAAAGAATTGTTATAACCCTAATATACATTATACAAAGATGTATGCTATTTTCGTTTAAAAATAAAAAGACCAGTCAGTACCAGAAACTCAAATACTCTTTGTAACTTGAATAAGGAATTCTTTAAAGATCTGGCCCGGGACTTCCGTTAGATAAATAAACAGTAAAGAGTACAATGTAAAAAATTATAATTTATGAGTTTGTCATAAATCGGTAATACGTACAGTAGACCGTATACCCTCCAATATGAAGTATTTTTGCAAGGAAATTTCAAAAAAAAATATTTTTTTTTTGCCGAACGTAGGGGTCGCCTTTTTTAATTTTTCGTTATAGCTTCGGCATTTAAACTCGGATTTTAAAGTGTGATATATCGATTTGTTTGCCTCGAGGAGACCAGGGGTTTCCTATAAAGGAAAAATCCAATGAAAAAAAATTTTAAAAGGCGACCCCTACGTTCGGCAACCAATATATAAAAAAATTTTCTACTGGATTTATCGAAAAACTTTCTTAGCAAAAGTTTAATGATTTTTTGGGAGCTTTAATTTTCCGACATTAGGGTCGTACATTAGGGTGGTAGCAACTGAGATCTGGTGGGTAACTACGAGAACGGGATACTTGAGGTCAATGGCCCTTAGAGTAAAATGCTGGTCTCCTCGAGAGAAAAACATCGATGTATTAAACTTTAATATCCGACTGTAAATGCCAAAGATATAACGAAAAATGTAAAATGGCGACCGCTACGTTCGGCAAAAAAAAAAATTTTTTTGAAATCTCCTTGCAAAAAACGTACAGGTTTTTTGCCATTTTTAAGTTATATGTTAAAAATAATTAGAATATGCATTAAAAATTTAAATTTAACGGTTCGTTGCCGTTCAGTAAATATGTGATTCATAAGCTGGCGATCAGAGTTGAATAGAACCAGCTGCGGTACTTTAAGAATTAAAGTTCAAAGCAAAAACAGTAATAACAGAGGATAAAAATAGCATTATTAAAATTTTTTTGATGTTACTCTTATTGAGTTGTGATTACATTTGTTTAGTTGTTTCGCAGTCAATATAAGTAGATCATTATCAATTATTAACCCATAAAGGTATGGATACTGAAGATGGATCTGCAGCAGGACCCGAAAATACGTATTCTATATTGCTGGCCTTATCAGAATTTTTTAAATTTTTATTCTATGTAATTTGCTTGTATGATCTCGAATCTAACAAAAACATTCATTTATCAATTAAAAGATCAACCATACTTCATACATCTCCTTCATACCTTCATTAGATACTGTGAAAATTATAATTTAATATGCCTAATTGTTTCCTATCAATATAAACTTATATTGTAGGTTAAAAATAATTTAGAATATGCATTCAAAATTTAAAAATCTGTGATTCATAAGTTGCCGATCAGAGTTGAATTGTACCAGCTGCGGCACTTTAAGAATTAAAGTCCAAAATATCAACTATAAATTCACTCATAGAAATAAATCTGTAAAAATAGCAGAAAAGTTACTAAAAATCAGTTAAAAATCATGCTGCAGAAATTAACATATTTTTTTCTTAAATACTAGTAAAATAAGAAAAGCAAAATTAAAACTGTTTAATTCACAGAATTTTAGTTATATTTAAGTCAACTTTTAGTTAATTGAAAATAACAAAGTGTACTATAAAATCTGCAGAAAATTTTCCTAAATATTAGTAGACTAAAAATATTAAAAATAAACAGTTATATCTACAAAATTGTTGCTATTTTTAAGCTAAATTTAGTTGAATACAAATAGCAGTCTATCCTGCTAAAATCTGCGGAAATATTTACTAAAAAAATTGTAAACTGCTGTTTTCAAAAGGCTCGATTTTAATTTGCTTTAAAAAAATCCAAAAAAAACTTCGAAAATTTAAAATTTTTTTGTTATTTTTTAGATCACAAATAATTTAGCAAAATTTTTTGCTGATTTTAGCAGATTAATTTGCTATTTTCCATTAACAAAAATTTAACTTAAATATAACTAAAATTCTGTATATTTAACAGATTTATTTTTGCTGTTCCTATATTACTAATAATTGCAAAAATAATCTGCTAATTTTAGCAGCTTTTTCTGCAGCATCATTTTTAACTAACTTTTAGTAGTTTTAACAAAAAAATTTACAGACTTTTTTCTATTAGTGTACCTTAATAAAAATTTGGAGTTTTTTTTAAGATTTTCATAATTTATTTAATTTTAATCCTACAATGGTCTGGGCAAATTGCATTTCTTAAATATTTTCCAACCGATTTTGGATTTTTATGCCTTGTTAGAAATTTAATTCAGAAATTTAAAATGAAAAAATAAATTTGTTCCCCTTGTAAATCGTATTTCGAAACTTTGAAGGACCAGGCATAGCTCAAAAATTCTTCGATTCCCAAGTAAAAAAGTTTTGATATAGTCATATATTATCATATAAAATGTTGTATAATAATATATTGGAACATATATACCAAGATATAATTATATAAAATGTTACGAAATTATATCCTAAATATATAACTATATCTTGGTCTATATTGCACAATATATAGCGCAACATATTACAATATCCAATTATATATAGACCTGTATATATTTACAAATGCCTCATATAATTATGTATAATTGTATCGAATTATATACCATTACATCTAGTTGGATATGGTTATATTATATATAATGCATTTGGATGAGGACAAAATCCGGATAAAATTGTATCAAACCATATATTATTCCATCAAATTAGATCTAATTGTGTCAAATTAGATCTAATATGACCATAATATGATCTAATTTATACAATTATAAGTTATCATTTTTCGGATGTAATTATATATAATATCAAAACTCATATAATTTTTTTTAGTAGGGTTGGGCTGAAATTTTTTCTGGTTTAGTTTTTCCAGTAACCTCACAAAATAAGCCCAGTGGAGCGGGATTTGGAGCAGCTTTTTAAATAAAGGCCAGTATAGTAGGTTTATATTTTGTTGTATGTAAAATACTGTGTAAATAAATCTGAAATAGCCAAATCCTATCCAAATTGACCGTAGTAGGGTTATTTGTGTCTATAAAACTTCGGTTTTATATTAAAACCACACACACACATATACTACTAACACATATGCTTTTTTATGGTTTAACTTTATATTCTAAGAGCATGTTGTGGTCTTTTCTTTTGAATAGCTTTCTTTTTAGGAATAATATTTTCATTTAATAGCATTTAAAGTGAAAAAGGATTTTAAACAAATATTTGCCCTAAAAGTATACTTTATATTTTGTTTTAATTAAATACTGATAAGTATGCAACACATTTGTAACTTTAATTTGAATAAACATAAAAAATGTGTAATTACGAAAAGTTTTTGTACAACTTAAATAAAATATATGGCCCTTACTATAAAAGAGTATTTTAAATTTAAAGTCAACTTTATTTTTAATCATACGATTTTGTTCATTTTTCGTATGAAAACCCTACAAAAATATTTATATTTTCAAACATTTTGATTGATTGAAAACAAACTAACCAATCAGAATCAGGGGTGTGGCATCACCAAAAACAAAAGTTATAAGGACATCGTTATCACTAGATGGCACTTTGTTCAAAAAATTGACAATTTTATAAAAATAAAAAAAAGGAATTCTCAAATTTTATTATTTGAACATATTTTGCGCTTGATTTTTTCTTATTTTGCGCAGTTTTCAGCAATTTTTGAGTTTTTAAATATAGGCTCAGCTGATACTAAAGTGATACTAAATAGTTGCTCAAGTGATACTAAATTTCAGCGCCCCCTACCGGTAAGTAGTGTAAGTTTTGATTTCCTATCTCTATAATTAATAGTCTCTGATCAGAATCCTCCAAAAATAAACAAAGTCGTGGCATACTGTCACCCAATATTTTAACTAAAGTCGACTTTAACTAAAATATACATTTGAAAACTTGAGATAGTAAGGGCGAATGTTTTTAATCATAATTATCATTTAACAATAATTCATGATGATACCATAGTAACATGATAACGTACTTATTACGTTTGCTTGCATCTCTACCTTTTCAATTTTAATATACAAATAATAGATACATATATTTGATGTAACCTATGGCAACGATCTATGAATATATATGTATGTATAAACATTATTTATCTATGTAAACCACCTGTACATTTTTTGCTATTTATTCAAAATACTACAGCAAACAACAATGCATTTGATAAATTGATGTTGCAATATAAAGCTGTACTACGTATTCCTGATTCTATAGAAGTTACTATGGTTTCAATATTCTGCAGTTACTAATGCCAACAAATATAAAATTCCATTTAATGAAGAGATATATTTAGGAAATAAATTATTGCAGACTATTGCGTGTGCAATTTATTAAATTGAATTTTTTTATTCGAAAGCTTAAAAGAATTGAAGAAAAAATACACGTTTGAAAAAATAAAAGAAAAGTTTTTGTAAAAATTATCGAAATTGTTTGAGATAACTACAGAATCAAAGTACTTACGGTGGGTCTGTTATTGAAGGGTTAACTTTAACTTAAAGGGAGTAATTACTGTAACAGCAGCATTTTAAAGGACATATTTGAACTGTTGTCAAAAATTTAAATAGCAATATTTTTACAATTTTATTTTTCTATTTAAAATATACACACACAGAAAAAAGATTGATTGGAAATCGGTTACGACTAAGAAAAATCAAATGGGCTATAAGAATTTTAATTAAAATTCCCAAATGCTTGAAATTGCTATAAATTCTATACAGTAATTACTATAATAACATAATATTAAACAAATGAAGGTATCTACAACAGACACATCAGTTGGCGCTGCTAATCGAAGTCTTAAAACAAATTAATAAACTCATTCTATTTTTACAACTATATTTAATATAGTATAATATGGCTTAGTCCCAAATATTGGGGACTACAACCTGGAATTTGTTCATTACCAAACTTTTCAAACTAAAATTAGGTTATATCAAATATATTAATAAATTTTTAGTTGTTACGATACAAAAAAATGGAATTTCAAATTATTTTTCGGTTACAACAACAAAAGAAAATAGTGTTAATTGAATATTTGTTAAAACAAAAAAAAATTTCAAATATTTTTACTTAAACAGCACAAAAAGAATTTTTGGTTTTTTTACATTTATAATAAATAAATTAAAAATAAAAGTTTCCATCATAATTAAACAGAAAAGAAAGTGAAAACGAAATGACTTATAAAAATTTCATTTAAAAACAGAATTTTCAATTAAAAGAAACAAACGAATTTTATGAATAAAAAGATATTTTTCAGTACATATTTTATCTAGTTATTCAATAAAACAAACTCTTAAGTTTTGAATAACTTTCTGTGGTAAAATAATAAAAGATCTGAATCGATGTTGAGAGTTCGATTGTAAGTAAGTATGTGTGTATGTTCAAATTTTGCAATGATATTTACCGATAAAATCACCAAATGGTCATGGTTTTCAGAATACAACAGAAGAGTTTACAATTGTTTTAAGTTTCTATTTCAAAAAACACCCTCAGAGACCGAAATAATTTATAAAATTTTTCTTTTTAAAAGATGTTTTGTTTTCTACGTAAGTTTTTCGCAATATTTCTTATGAGATTTTGTATATTTTAAACCAATAAAAAAGTTAAATAATTTAAAAAATATTTGTATTTTTTAATTCAAACTGTTATTAGGAATAATAACTATATAAAAATTGTTGTAATAACCAATGCATTAGTTGTATATTTCATTTCAATTCCTACAACCGATAAAAGCTTTCCATCGTCTGTTACTTCAACTAATATTTTCAGTTAGAATAACCAACAGTAATACTAACAATCAGTTGCGTTTAATAAAGTTCGGAGGTAAGAAACGAAATTATAATAAAATTATGTGACAGTACATGTGACCGCATAAATTCGATTGGCAACAAATTCGGTTGCGACAACGAATCTGTTTTCTGGGTGCATATTAGTGTTTTTTGAATTTTAGATTTTCGGATATCATAACTTTTTAGAAGGTTTTTGTGCCAATAAAAATAATGGCGTTGTTATTTTTGAAAAATTCCAACTCCTTCAACCCCCTCTCGGCGGCTAAAATCGCGAATTTTGGGTACCTTACTTTGTAGAACAGAAACCGCTAAATATATTTAAAATCTCACTTCACGAATCGATTCTACATAAAAAATTAGGCTTATAAGCAGTTTTTTACGCTTTTACAATGCACCGGATAGCCATTAGGGTGGTCGGAAAAAATCGATTTTTTTATTCTTTTTTTAATATACACAATTAAAGAGGATTCTTTCCTGAGAAAAATGGTATACTATACTTATTTTTATTACCACCCGTTAAAAAGTTATTAAGCCTTAAATTTATTTGCAAGTACACACAGAAAAAAGATCAGTTAAATATCGGTTAAAAATACGTTATTTTAATTATCACAGTTGAGTATGTGTAATATATATAATCATCACGAATATTTTGTTCTTATGCTAATATTAATTTCTCACAAAGACGGAACTACTTTCGTAACAAATAATTTGTTACCCCAACTAATTCCAAAATACAAATATGGTTAGGAAAACTTTTAGTGGATGCAACTGGTTAACATACTGTAAAGAAATCATTACAACTTTTATTCGGTTGCTGTAACAATTAAATTTTTGTAACGACCACATATTCCAATGTTTGCCATTACTGTCAAATATATTATTTTAAAATCCAAAAAGTTATTTTCTATTCATTTAAAAATTTAATTTTATTTGCAAAATTTAATTATTTAATATTAAAATAAAAATCGACAAAATATATCGTGGAAATATGCAAGTAATAAGTGCATGAAATGGTTTTCATAGACGACGAAAATAAATTTAATAAATTGTTTTTTTTTCAGACAATCTTTCAAAATTCTGCTGTTGACCGTCAGTTAAATTTTTATTTCGATCAGCATAAAACTTAAGTGGTGTTTAATGAATATTCAAAAACTATTTTATGCAGTCAATATTGAAAAACGAATTTGTCGAAGTTATAGATTAAAAAGTAGGAATTTTAGAAGTGTCCTACTGAAAATATTTACGAAGTACATACGTCTTTAATAAGGCCTTATCATAACATAGGAGTAGGAATCAACCTTTACTGCATGCAACAGAACTCAATTGGGATTCGTCACCGAGTGGTTTCTTTTGGAAGAGTCCCGAGGCACGCTATAAGTTATTTCAGTGGCATGTCCTACGAAAATTTACTTAACTGTCCTAAGAATATTAATTCTAGGATATGTCACAAATGGTCGTTTTACTTTCTAACCTACAAAGAACAGGTTGTTATATGGCAATTCGTATAAATTTTCTGTTGGAAAAAAAGGCAATCAACTTCTGTTTCTTACTTTCAAAAATTCACAGTATTTGAGGACTCTTATTTTAAAAAATACTCCAGATTATTTAGCATATTTTCTTAAAAAAGACTATATTTTTTGCTATTTTAAATTGTAATTTATATTTTTTTATTATAATTATGAATTTATAAATAAATCATTATAATTAAAGAAAAATAAAAACATAAATAATTGATTTGGAAACGGTGTAGTCTACTTTTTAATTCGATTGTAGGGACTGAACAAATTTTGGTAGAAATTAGTATTCATAACTGAAATTATACAAATTCGTAGCCGAATTATTCAATTACGCCGATCGAATACATCATTAAATTGGATGCTAGTTGTCGCAACCGCCTCAATTCGATTGGCGACAAATTCGGTTATCACAACGAATCTGTTTTCTGGGTGTAATAACAACATTTTTTTGTTTTGTAAATTTTATTGCAAAGTAAATTTTATTTATTAAGAACAAAGTAAACATTTTTTATTAACAAAATAATGATAATGATTATTAGAAACAATAAATAGTAATTATTTAATTAATTACCCTTTTTTCAACTGCTGAGAGAGCTAAAGAATTCTAATTATCTCTATTTTTTACTAAGCCAGAAGTGTTCAACCGCGAAATTTTACCAACAAATTTTTCGGTGTAAATGTTTGTTGATTGAATATTTCTGGAGGTTTCAATTTTTTGGGAGAAGGTACTTTTTTTTTGAAAATGGTTTCTGTTCTACAAAGTAAGGTACCCAAAATTCGCGAATTTAGCCGCCGAGAGGGGGTTGAATCAGTTGGAATTTTTCAAAAATAAAAACGCCATTATTTTTATTGGCGCAAAAACCTTCTAAAAAGTTATGATATCCGAAAATCAAAAACAAAAACCAAAAAAAAAAAACACTAATAGTATATTTAGACTGCACTCTAAAAAATGTTTGTAAGTTTACTATTATAAAATGGGTAAAATTTTGTTTAATTTTACGAAAATTCGGTAAATATAAACAAAAAATGCGTAAACTTTTTTCATACACACTTCCATAGACAATAATACACACACAAAGTATTTTTAGACATTATGTGTTTATAAATAAACACATTGTGCCTAAAATCACTAGTGTTTTGTTAAATAAAATTTTTACGCACAAAGTTGGTAAATATACTATCCTATAATAGTAATAAATACTCTGACATTTCAAATTGAAAAAAATTTTAAAAAAATTATAAATTATAAAAAGAAAAAGCGAAAACGAATTATTTTTTGTGAATTACAACATTTCCACAAACACATTAGAGTCTGGAAATAGCAACATAAGCATGAAATTGTTTTTGGTGGTAGTCTACGAGTAAACCTCATTTCAAAATTGAAAACGCCGTAAGAGAGATACGGCCTACGCAGGAACAACTGGGTGCAATGACTCCTGCTCAAAAAAATGCCTTCTTTGCAAGGGAGGCAGTCAACCAACAACCGTCAACAATAACGGGAGAATACGCCGTAAGAGAGATACGGCCTAGGCAAAACAACTCGGTGCAATGACTCCTGCTCAACAAAGTCAGTATTCATTGAGTACTGTCTAACTTGCAAAGAAAGCATTTTCTTGATCAGGAGTCATTGCACTCAGTTGTTCCTGCGTAGGCCATATCTCTGCGTTTTCTCCCGTTATTGTTGACGGTTACTGCCTCCCTTTCAAAGAAGGCATTTTGTTTAGCAGAGTCATTGCACCCATTCAATAGTTATAACTAGGGCAAGGAATTTCATGCAAATGCATGTTTTTTTTTCTTATAGTCCAAAACTAATATGGACTAAATATTTATCCGAATCATCAAATTTAGAACAAAATGGCATTGATTTGTAGTTGCATATTTTTGCATATTTTGTCATAAATGCATGTTTTTGCATATTTTGACTTTAAATGCATATTTGGTGCCTTTTTAATGCATATTTTGTGGTTTTTAATGCATATTTGTGCATACTTTTCATTTTTAGGAGCATTTTTTATTTTGTAAAAAATATAAAAAATTGATACGTTTTCATATTTTGATTGAATCAAAATAAACATTCTTAAAACCTTATTGACCTATGGGAAATCTTCGAGTTCTGTGTCTGTTTGCGAAATAACTAACTTAAATATATTTTTAAGTTTTAGCGTGTATTATTTTTGCAGAAATAATAGTTTTTAGTGCATATTTCTTATATTTTTAATGCATATTTTTCTTTTTTAACCGCATATTTTAGGCGCATATTTTCCATTTTTAAGTGCATGAAATTCCTTGCCCTAGTTATAACAAATTTTTATATGAATTTTATACAAATGCCTTAAGATCCCAAAACTATTAATTTGGACATAAACGATTATGAGAGAATGACTTGGATATTATTATTAATAAAATACGTACTAAAAATTAATTTGTTATTTTATTTTAAAAAAAAATTTTGGATGGTGCTTAAAGTTAGCACAACTGTTGTAAATGTACGCATTTTATTGGATTTTTACGCACTTTCTGTGGATTTTTGCGCATTTTAGTGGATTTTTACGCATTTTATGCGTACATTTACACGTGAAACGTGCTTTTTTACACACAAATTTAGTAAATTAACACACTAATTTCAAAATTTCATTTAATTTTTACGCACTTTCAATGTAAAATTACAAATTATTTGTGCACCAACTTAAACACAATGTGCGTATTTTTTTTCAATTACGCATATAGAGTAAATTTACCCAATTTATAGTAGGAGTTCGGTTTCCTACTATAAGTTGGGTAAATTTCAACAGAATTTAATTAGAGTGTGGGCAAAAACTAGTAGTTTTCGGGCATTTTTAGTTTTTGAGCCGAAAACTACAAAATTACTTTAGTTTTTCCATACAATTTTCATACAAACTGAAAACCACACTCTACCTGGTTTTTGCCAAAAACCAAAAAAAATATCTGAAATTTGCATCTATGATACACTCGGTTTCTTTTATAAGTAATTTTCAATACACCCTGTTACAACGAATTTAGAAGTAAAGCAAGTGTCAAAAATATATTTTTATATTTTTTTTAAATATTTCAGTTTTAATTTTGAATTAGGTGTTTTTATCCATTTTAAAATGTGTTAATAATTATTTTAATTTAATTTAACAATAAAAACATAAAGAAAAGTGTTTAATAAAAAAGTGATGTGACAAAGAAAAACTAAATGAGCAGTTTAAATGACTTGGCTTTTGTAATTTAGTTTTGTACAAAAACCACCTGGTTTTTGCTTAGTCTAAATTCAGTATAATACATACACTCACAATATATTTTCCATAACCGATTGAGGTTTATTTGAAAAGTAATAGGTAAAGTTTGTTTTCAATTGAAGAATCAATTAAAATACATTGAAACATATTGTTTAACTTTTTATATTCGTCAATAAAAAACAAACTACAAGAAATATTTATCGTATGTAGGAGTTGATATTTTTAGTCAAATAATCTATTTTTAGATTTCTATTTTTAGAAAAAATATTTTTAATAATTTCGTTGTTTTCTGTTTTAAAACAAAAAATTCAAATATTTTCGGGTTTCAGTTAAAAATTGACGATTGTTTTAACAGACTTTTCAATTATCCTTTTATTTTTTAATTGTGTTTTCAATTAATTTAATATGTATTTTAGGTGGTTTTTAACGATAAAATATTTTAAGTGTATACATAGTTATAGAAAAAATAAAAAAAAAATTTTTTTGGGATGAGATTTGAACCACCACCTTCAAAAATTGAAATTTTGCAATGCCTGACCTTCCAGACATCTACACCACAACCGATTTGAAAATTGTATAAATTAAATTTGAATTTAAAATATTTTGAAATATTTATTTATACAACAAAAAGAAATTTAAACAAACAAATGTACCCAACACACAATTTGAATTTCTACAAATAATTTGAATCTATCGCACGACTAGAAAAACTGAACTTCGTTTTATATCTAAATTCTTTTGTTTGTTTTAACTTAAAATAGTTGAATATTAAATAATATGAATTCAATCAGTGTTTACGATAACTAAATTATCGAAATTGATTGCCAAATTTATTTGAATTGTTAGTAAAAATGTTTAAATTGATTTGATAATCACGTGGTTGCCGGGTTGTAAAAATGTGAAGAAATCTCGATGATGTCAGCTGCTAGCAATAGGGTCGGCATATACGACTAAAATATTTACCATACAAATCGTTTTAAATGTTCACCATACAAATCGTTATAAAAACTAAAAATATAAAATACTAAAATAAAATTTAAAAACAAGCTTTTTTATAATGTCCTTTGATGGGAATTTTTTTACAGAGTTTTTATTTTTAATTTTGTGTGGAAGTAAAAACGAAAGATTTTATATTTTATGAATTTTTTTTATTCTCAAAAAGTTTTATGCATGTCAGAAATTAAATAAATACAGGGTTATAAATTTTATTCAAATGAAAATTTAACTTAAAAAATCAAAAAAAGTAAATATAACGCAAGTTCTTCTTAATTAAAATTAAATTTTATAACATAATAATAATAATTTTATGAATAATTTCTTTTATTTTTTACGATACACAGAGAGAATTTTGCCGGACGAGTTTTAGTGAAATTTTTCAGTAAACTGTTGAAGTTTTCTTCACAATATAAATGAAAAATTTGTGAAATTCGATGAAAAAGCTTCGTATATTTTATGAATATAGTTTTAGTGAAACTTTTTCATGGAGAGCATGAAACTTTAAGCAAATAACATGAAATTTTTGATAATATTTTATGAAAAATTCCATTAATTCAATGAAAAGTATCAATGGACGAGTTTCCGTGAAACTTTATCGATTTTATGCAAAAATTCATTAATATCATGCAGATAATTCTCTCAGTGTATCTTTATTCTTAATTTCTATAGAGGGGAAGGCAATAAAAATATAAAAGCGGTGGAAATATTGTTTCTCAGAATGAAACTTTATATTAATACAAAAACAATAAAATAAAAAGTATAATCTAAGTTTTTCAGATTTCCATTTCCTCTAGTGGCATATTAATTACAGTTAGGGCCTTTCTGCATTAAGCATTAAATTTATATACCAAAAATTTGAAAAGAGCAGCATGTTCGTTGTTACATTTAGGGCATTTCTTTTAACTATTATATTTATGTGTGATGGGTAATTTGAAATTTAAAAAGATAGATTCAAATAAAATAAAAACAATTTGAATTATAAAAAAATGTTTATGAAACTATATGTATCAATATAGTTTGGCTAAAGGGGTAAGGCGATGAACTTCTAAACCAAAGGTCGTTGTTTCGAATCGTGTCTGGTGTTGGAACAAAACAAAATTGCTTTGAATTTAAAACGAAAGAAAATTAAATTAAAGAGAAATTAGATAAACAAAGAACGTGTGTGTTATGTGTGCAGTGTTTTGAAAATTGAAACAAAAAAAAAACTTTCGAATATGAAGAAACAAACCAAAAAATCGTTTTTTTTTTTTTACGTTTTGTCAGTTAAAAATTGATGATTGTTTTAACAGACTTTTCAATTATTATTTCTTTTATGGATTGTTTAAACAATGTTTGAAAATAAATAGCAAAATGGTTTGAATATAATGAAAAATCAGTAGTCCTTTTTTTAATTGTGTTTTCAATTAATTTGATATATATTTTAGGTTGTTTTTAACGATAAAATATTGTGAGTGTATATATGGTTTTGCAGTATTTATAAAAAATTATTAGCTTTAAATTTTAACAACCAAAATCTACAGAGTTGCCATTTCGTAATTGGCCTTTTTTAAAAAAGGTAAAATCGGCTGATGTGCAGCCGATGCAGCCTTCATTAATTATCGAAAAATAAAAATGTAAAGTCATTCTTAATGCCAGATAAATTCTCTAGTCCTTACCGTGGGCCGATTTTTTTTTTTTAATTTTTTTTAACAAAGTTGCCACACAAACTTAAAATTTCCAAAAAAAAAAAAAGACAAGAAAAAACACCTTTACTCGGGGGTATATAGAATTTATTTTCCAAAATTCAAAAAAAGGGCCAGAATAAGGAGTAGAGATTTTTGTTGCCTACGAAAAAAAACCCCGGATCGAAATCAGTTAACCGGCCTTGGCTGTACAGTGGCAGCCGATTTTGAACTCATGGTAGTGGGAAAACGCGTTTAAAGTTTAAAATTAATTTTACGCTAAGAATACAGCAAAACTTCAAAAAAAACGTGTATAAACAAAATTTAGATTTCACATGTGTACCAAATTTGGGACGTATCGGTCAAATAGTATTTTATATATTAACCCAAATATTCTTAAAAATTATAGTAGAGGATTTATTAGACATTTCATTTCGGTCAAAATGCATTTATTTCGTAAATTTTTTAGTTGTTTTTTGTAGTGTTTTTTATTTTTTATATACATACATTAGACCGACTCGGGAAAAAAGTAAAAAAGACTTTCGCTACACTGAGAGAATTATCTGCATTGTATTTAAAATTTTTTGCATGATACCAATGAAGTTTAATTGGAACTCGTTCACTGAATCTTTTGAGTTAATGAAATTTTTTATAAAATGTTGGGAAAATTTTCATTTTATTTATTAAAAGTTTGATACACTGACCGAAAAAGTTTAATTAAAACTGAATTCATTCACTTTTTAAAGAAAACTTCATTAGTTTTCTGAAAAACTCTTCCAGCAAAATTCCCTCTATGTACTCGTACTACACTGATAGAATTTTCGTTCATACTATTAATGAATCGATTTCATTAATCTGAATTCATTGATTTAATGAAAAATTTTCATTGAATTAATGAAAAATTCATTAATTTAATGAATTTTTTCATTATATATTTTCAACTAACCCGTAAGATATGCTATAATTTTTATAAGGGTTTTGAATTTGCTAATTACTAAAATAGATATATGTTCCAGTAATGAACGCTAGGGTTCAAACTAAAATTATTTAAATATAAAAGTCCAAATAGTGCCATCATTTTGTTTTGGCTATTTAGATCAATCGGTAACGCGGTAATGTTTACATTCTGGTGATTGCGGGTTCAAGTCGAGTTCAGGGAGATGTCAAAAAAGAAATATATGTACAAATAAAAATTAATAAAATAAAAACGAGTATAAAGGTTAAAGTCGGGCATGCCGACTATACAATACCCTACACCAGTCTGGGTAAAAGCTAACTAATATTTGGATCCGAAATTCGAATGGGTTAAAATGGGGCTCGTGTCAAAAGTTTATATAATGTGAGTCAGCGCACCAAATTTCATTAAAATATCTTAATATTTGCGACCTGCAGTTTGTAACCAAGCCAATTTTGGGGGGACCCTTATATGGGCACTAGTTCTAAACATGGACCGATGTTCACCAAAATCAATAGGCGTTATTGGCCCAATATAGGTCTGTGTACCAAATTTCATCAAAATATCTTAATATTTGCGACCTGCAGCGTATAAACAGTATAATTTTGGTAGGACCCTTATATGGGCACTAGGTCTAAACATAGACCGATGTTCACCAAAATCAATATGCTGCGTTATTGGGCCAATATAGGTCTGTGTACCAAATTTCATCAAAATATCTTAATATTTACGACCTGCAGCGTATAAACAGTATAATTTTGGTAGGACCCTTATATGGGCACTAGGTCTAAACATAGACCGATGTTCACCAAAATCAAACTTGTTCGTCCTTGGGCCAACATAGGTCTGCGTACCAAATTTCATCAAAATATCTTAATATGTGCGACCTGTGGAGTTCGCACAAGATTGCATGGTCAGACAGACAGACGGACGGACGGACAGACGGACATCGTTAAATCGAAATAAAAAAAAATTTTGAACCGATCGGTATACTATAAGGTGGGTCTACGACCAATATTTTTTGGTGTTACAAACATCAGCACAAACTTATAATACCCTGACCACATAGTGGTGTAGGGTATAATAAATAAATAAAGTAACGCAAAAAAAATATATTTTTTTCAATTAGTTTTCATTTAATGAATACGTTTCATTGATTTAATGAACGCGTACTTTGGGGACTTTTCAATGAAAAAAATCATTGTATTAATGAACAAATTCATTAATACTATGCACAAAATTATATCAGTGTATATACTCGTATACTGTGTTTTATTTAGGTAAATATTTTTTTTTGTATATGCAGTTTCCTTGTTAGAAATACGGAAAATGTTAGGCATTAAGAAGCGTGAAATTGAAAAGAGATAATTTGGACAATAATTCTAATAAAAAGCCATAGCATACGTGTAAACCTTAACAAATCAGAAAATACTTTATCTCTTTCCTTTCTGATAAGCAATATTTAATATTTCCAAATAAATTATTAGATATTTTTTATTTTTCGGCAGCCTTACAATTATTTTATGATTTTTTTTTATATTCCATTATCTTTACGACATTCTTTTATGATTTCGATTAAAAATTAAAAAAGAAACTGAAATGCGTAACAAATCCTCCATTTTTTTTTTTGTTGTTTATAAATCCTGTAGACGATAATAATCAAAACAGGTTTTTATTCATATTATTAAACAAAAATGTAATAAATTTCATGACTGTCCATCATCAGAAAAAAACTTTATATTTATTTTATTGTACAAGTATAAATGTCTGTTTGAAATAAATGAAAATCACAAGGGATGATTATATTTAACCCTCTAATGCCCAAGGCAGCCAAGAAACGGTGTTCAGATCTTAAAACGTTTTTGGCTAAATAATAAAAAAAATTTATTAAACAAGCTATATCAAGGGTATTCACAGTTTATGTGCTAACATGCAATCGTTGTAAAATAGCATGACTTTTGAAGTTTAACCAATAGAAAGTTGTCAAATTTACGACAAATGCTAATTTAGTACTTAATATAGTTCGAACTGTGAATTTTATCACTATATGGATAGAAAACAAATTGTATAAGGAACGATTTTCAAGCATAATAATTTGAAAACCTTATAACACTTTTATAAAATTAATTTTGTATGGGAAATTTATTTTATAAGACATTTATAAATTCAAAAAGTTATTATGCTATGATCAGAAAAAATTTACTTTTTAAAATAGAAACAAATATTTGAAAAATCGTCAAAAATAGACTTACGATGTGACATACATTTTAGATAATAACAAAGCTAGTTTAGAGTCTCTACTAACAATGTGAATTAAATTTATTTTCTCCAGGACTTACAGGACAGCGTCAGGATACGTCTTACGAATATCTCTCGAACTCAAAAACTAGCCTGGAACAGATTTTTTGGAAATCAAACACAGATTATATATTCAGATCTAATATATCGTCAAAATTCATTGATTTTTAGTGCCAAATTCGACAAATTTCGTAATTTTCAAAAAGCGAAAATCGCCATAAATGAAATAACAACACTACATCAACAATTTTTGATATGTAATTTTATTTTACTGATAGTACCCACACTGATAGAATTTTGTGCATAGTATTAATGAATTTCTTCATTAATCCAATGATTTTTTTTCATTGAAAAGTCCCTAAAGAACGCGTTCATTAGATCAATGAAACGTATTCATTAAATGAAAACTAATTGAAAAAAATATATTTTTTTTGCGTTACTTTTTTTATTTATTTTTATTTTATTAATTTTTATTTGTACATATATTTCTTTTTCGTTTTTATAACGTTTTATAACGGGAGATGTCAATCCCTGAAGTCGACTTGAACCCGCAATCACCAGAATGTAAACATTATCGCGTTACCGATTGATCTAAATAGACAAAACAAAATGATGTCATTATTTGGACTTTTATATAATTTAGATAATTTCAGTTTGCAACCCTAGCGTTCATTACTGGAACATATAGCTATTTTAGTAATTAGCAAATTCAAAACCCTTATAAAAATTATAGCATATCTTACTGGTTAGTTGAAAATATATAATGAAAAAATTCATTAAATTAATGAATTTTTTATTAATTCAATGAAAATTTTTTATTAGATCAATGAATTCAGATTAATGAAATCGATTCATTAATAGTATGAACGAAAATTCTATCAGTGTTGCTTTTGGGATAAACTCAAACAAAAATAACCGATGATAGAACATAAATTAGAACAGGTTGCATGCAAGAACAACCCTACGGGAAATTTTAACAAACTGTCACCGAACTGGCCCCTTTATATAAAATAGACGGATCACTTTTACATGGCGTTGTCATAGGAGGTGGAAATTGACCCCTTGTGACATGTCACAAGACAAATCCTAGGACAGGTTACTGAACTCTCATAAAAAACAAAGTTCAGGGACCTGTCCTGTGATTTGTCTTGTGACATGTCACAAGGGGTCAATTTCGCCCTCCTATGACAACGCCATGTAAAAGTGACCAGTCTATTTCATATAAAGGGGTCAGTTCGGTGACAGCTTGTTAAAATTTCCCGTAGGGAAGTTATTCTACAACCGGTTGTTTGCATCCGACAATTTTGCTGGGTGTTATTTATAGCGAAACCCGAAATTATTTGACTATTCGATTTCTTGATTCGTCTTCAACTTTTATTGTGCTATATCGCCTAAATAAAGCGATAAATCAAAATTTTAATATTTGTTTCAAATTTTCAATGCCAAATATATAGTTTAAATATTATCGCATTAAGAAGAAAGAGCATTAGAAGGTTAAGATCACAATGTAATGTGCAATCCGTTCATTTACAATCCATTCAAAAAATGAAAATAAAAATTTAAATGAATTTAAAAGTTAAATGCAAATTATGTTTGCGGTACTGTAGTAGGTATGTCGGTGCACTCAAAACAAAAAGTTAGTAAAATTGATATTTTAATTGAATTTAAAAATGAGAAAAAAACGAGTAAAAAGGTTAAAGTCGGGCATGCCGACTATATAATAACCTACACCAGTCTGGTTAAAAGCCAACTAATGTATGGATCCGAAATTCGAATGGGTTAAAACGGACTTGTGTCAAAATTTTATATAAAATGATAAAAGAAGAGAAAATCAAAAATATAGCCCAAATGGTCGATAGGTCCAAATATGGACCGATCCTATCTAGAATCAGTAGGCTTTCTTCTTGGGCCCATGTGAGTTAGCGTACTACATTTCATTAAAATATCTTAATATTTATATGGCTACGATATCTAACTATAAACCGATTTTAACCGTAATCAATGGACCTTGACCCTTGCGCCGATATAAATCGGTTTTAGCACAAAATCTTAATATTTCCGACCTGTAGCATGCGAACATGCCCATTTTTGGGGGACCTTTATTCGACCACTAAGTCTAAACATGGACCGATTCTAAACAAAATCAATAGAATTTGTCCATGGGCACATGTGAATCAGTGTATCCATTAAAATATCTTTGTAATTACGACCTGTAGCGTGCGAACAAGGCAATTTTGGAGAGACTTTTGTATGGGCACTAGATCTAAACATAGAGCGATTTTAACCAATCATCCTTGGGTCGATATAAGATGATGAACGTAATTTCAGACAGACGGGCTCCAGGTCTAAACATGGACCGCTGTTCACCAAAATCAATAGGCTTCGTCCTTGGGCCAACATAGGTCTGTGTATCAAAGTTCATCAAAATATCTTAATATTTCCGACCTGCAGCGTATAAACAATATAATTTTGGGTGGACCCTTATATGGGCACTAGGTCTAAACATGGACCGCTGTTAACCAAAATCAATAGGCTTCGTCCTCGGGTCAACTTAGCTCTGTGTACCAAATTTCATCAAAATATCTTAATATTTGCGATCTGCAGCGTATAAACAATATAATTTTGGGGGTACCATTATATGGGCACTAGGTCTAACCATGGGCCGATTTTAACCGTCGTCCTTGGGCCGACATAAGTCGGTGTACCAAGTTTCATCAAAATATCTTAAGATTTGCGACCTGTAGAGTGCGCACAAGAATGCATGGACAGACGGACGGACGGACAGACGGACATCGTTAAATCGAAATAAAAAAACGGACCGATTTTAACTTCGTCCTTTGGCCGACGTAAGTCGGTCTACCAAGTTTCATCAAAATATCTTAATATTTGCGACCTGTTGAGTGCTCACAAGAATGCATGGACAGACAGACAGACAGACGGACAGACGGACATCGTTAAATCGAAATAAAAAAAAATTCTGAGCCGATCGGTATACTATAAGGTGGGTCTAGGACCAATATTTTTTGGTGTTACAAACATCAGCACAAACTTATAATACCCTGACCACATAGTGGTGTAGGGTATAAAAAGCCAAAACGGATTATTTTTGGGAATTACTATATTTCTACAAACACATTATTATCTACAAAGAGCAACATAAGAAAAAATTGTTTTTGGTTTGCAAGCAGCAATATTCATCCAAAAGCAAGGAAATTGGGTACCACACGAGTTGAAGTCGTGAGACGTTGAAAGATGATTTCGCATGTCCGAAATGCTGCTTGAAAGCCATAAAAAGAAGTAATTTTTGCATCGAATATTTACTGGCGATAAAAAAAATGGATCCATCACGATAAACCGAAGCGCAAGAAATCGTATTTGAAGCCCCGCCAATCAGCCAAATCAACTCCAAAGCCGAATATCCATGGCGCCAAGGTAATGATTTGTATTTGGTGGGACCAGATTCCTTTTAAGCGAGCATTGGCCGAAAAATGCCCGGAATATGCGACCAGACATGACCCCTAATATTACATCATAATAACGCTCGGCTACATGTTGGAAGAACTAAAAACTATTTAGAAAATAGTGATTGAGAAGTTTTGCATCACCCGTCTTCTAGTCTATATCTTGCCCCTACCATTTATTTCTATCACTGCAAAGCACTCGCACTGGAACACGCTTCATTTTCGAACAGGGTATCCGAAATTGGCTTGATTCGTTTTTGGCCTCAAAAAATGAGCAATTCTTTTCGCGCGGAATCCATATGTTGCCAGAAAGATGGGAAAAGGTCATAGCTAATGATGTCCAATATTTAAAATAAATTTATATTGTACGAATGTTTCACAATAAACGCCCAAAAATTTCCAAAATCCCGCATTTTTAAGTTATACACGAGAATGAGACGGATATTACACTATGCGACAGTCAAAATCGGGATGGGATGAAACCAACGGGAAATGTTATATCGGTCAAAAAAATGTTATACGTGTCCCGGCGTTTCGCTGGGTCACCCCTAGGACTCGAGATATATCTTTTTTTTGACATAACTCGAGAACCACTAGTCCGATTTTGCTCAAACAATTTTAAAAAAATTAAAAATTACAATTCCTTTAATCTGTTCATATAACGTTTTTCTATATACTCAACAGTTTTGCCGGTAAAAATAAATGTTTGTTACCGCTACCATAAAAATCAATAACCTTTTGTTTATTACTTTTTTTTAATATTTTAGGCAAAAAATATTTTTTTCTTCATACATTTATTTTTACCGGCAAAACTGTTGAGTATATAGAAAAACGTTATATGAACAGATTAAAGGAATTGTAATTTTTAATTTTTTTAAAATTGTTTGAGCAAAATCGGACTAGTGGTTCTCGAGTTATGTCAAAAAAAAGACCACCAAAAGTCAAATCGATATATCTCGATTCCTAGAGTTGACCCAGCGAAACGCCGGGACACGTATAACTTCTTTTTTACCGATATAACTTTCCCCGGTAGTTTGAACCCTTCCCGATCACTGGCCCCTACCATTTGTCTCACAGTGTTATTATTCATAAAATACGTACTAAAAATTAATTTGTTGTTTTATTAAAAAAAATGTTTTTGGGTGGTTTAACTTTAAGCACAGCTGTGGCAAACATACGCATTTTTGGGGTATTTTTACGCACTTTCTGTGGATTTTTGTCCACTTTCTGTGGATTTTTGACAACTTTTTGTGGATTTGTACGCATTTTATGGGTACATGCTTGCTTTTTTACGCACAAATTTAGTAAATTAACACACTAATTTCAAAATTTCATGTAATTTTTACGCGTATTTTTTTTTTAATTACACACAGAGTAAATTTACCCAACTTATATTTAGTAGGAGTACAGTTTCCTACTATAAGTTGGGTAATTTTCAACAGAATTTAATTAGAGTGTAACTTAACTAAAATTGTCTGTGTATTAGGCAGTGTGTAACATTTAGCTTACCTAAATTTAGCACATCGTGATTTTCAACTATATTGAAAATTTTGCAGGTGCAAATACAGGTAGTATTTCCTGTTATCTTAGCAGAATTTTGAACTATTTGTACGGCCTTTGTTTATGAGTGTAGTTCCAATCTCTCTTCTGAAATCTCATACTGGCATATTCAAAATGAACTATTAATGTCTGACCATCAAAATTTGGTTTTGGATGTTGGTAGTGCTATATTTACCGCAATTATAAGTGTATGAACTGGGAGATGGGAGAACTTACATTAACATTTGCAGAGCTATGCCAATCTTTCTTAAGGGATCATTCTGAGCTTAAGTGGGATTGTGACGCACCGCAAATCGATATGTTTTTAGTTTTGAAGTTCGCGATTGAAATCGCCGCCACGGGAAAAAATATTTTTTGTTATTTTTATAGACTTATTAAGACGTGGTTCGGACAAATAGGCAGTTAGTCAGCGCGAATTAGGAAAAAATTCTTGTGATGATGACAAATAAGCAGTTATTTAGCAAAATTTAAGAATGACTTCTTGTAATGATGACAGATAGGCAGTGTGTCAACTTCATTTGAGAAAAAGAAAAAACGTTCAGACATATTTTTAAGGCGCCTTTCGTAAATACTTGCACCTTCTGATTTGCCACCTCAACGACGCTGCTGATATTAAGCGCATTTTTAATCACTATACTGTAAGTAATTTAATTAAATCCAATTAGTGAATACTAAATATTGTAGTGGAATTTGTTAATTGTGTAGAAATGTAAATTAAAGTGATGAAACTTAAAAGACAGGCTGTTTATTGTCGTTTTATATAAAATATAATAAAGAATTTAAAGTTTCAATAAAATCCTGCATCATTGTTTTATTATTAAAAAATTAGGGTGAAAGAAGGTCGGAAAGAAAAATTCTGTTAAAATAGGTGGACGCTAACTTCATCTATTGAGCACTTTGAGAACTACTTTTTGCATTTATTAAATCCAAGTGATTAAAAAAAGCGGTTATTGTATTCAATGCATATTTCCAGCTGGGTAGTTAAATAGAACTATCAACAGTTTTTTTTTTTTTGTAATTATTAATTTTATACTGATTTAATATAAGTTAAAAAAATTTTGATTCTAATTACGATTCCCAAAATTGCTAAAATATTTTTCCGAGTGCATTCATAATATTCAAATTGGAATTTCATTTTTATTATTTCTTCTGGAAAATCACAAATGAAAACAATACTTGTGTTTACGATGTTCATGAGAGACTGTTGGTTTTTTCGGTTAGTCTGTCCATTACTGTTTTGAAAAAGACGGAATTTAATAATAAAAAAATCGATATGGCGTTAAAAAAAAGGCAGCTGCGCTTTTTATCATGACAAAGGACACGCACTAAACGCGTGCTATTGTCTTGTGCTGTTTTTTTGTTGTCTGTAAAAGTCGAATCTGTCGAGAGTTCAGTTGAAACGAGGTCCAAGCATCAAGCACCATTAGACCATTAGTCATTTGGCATTTATTAACATTTTTGATGAAGCTATTCCATGCTCTTTGTTTGTCTTTGCCATAAGGAAATTTCAAACAAAAAAGTGGCATATGAATGAGCATGAATGAAAATACATTCACAAATATGAATGAAACAACAAGGAGTATGCAGATACCCAGGAGAGTACATATTTGTATGTAGGTACGAGTACATACTTTGTTGGTTTATCGAATTTGCATATATTAAAAAAGCATAAATATATTCACAATCGAAAACAAAAGCGAAGAATAGGATTGGAATTATGGTGATGTATGTATGTATGTATGTCAGCATTTGATTTGATTATTGTAAAAACTCATAGTAGTACATATTACTACATTTTGTTGATTCAACTTAAAATTAATTCAAATTTATGTATGTATGTATGAACATTAGGGGGTTCTACACTCACAATATTTTATCGTTAAAAACAACCTAAAATATATATTAAATTAATTGAAAACAGAATTAAAAACGGACTACTGATTTTTCATTATATTCAAAACATTTTGCTATTTATTGTCAAACATTGTTTAAACAACCCAGCCAGCAATTTCGGAGCGCTCATAAATAAGATTCTTAAATAGGTCATAGAAATGATTATTATTTTTTTGAAAACATTCTTTTTTTTTATAGAAAATATGAACACTCAGAAAACAATCCAAAAAGTTGTCTCTGCAATCTAAAAAGCTGTCTCGAAATGAGGGTACATTTTTAGACTCAAATAAGATTTCAAAATTAATTAAATTTATGAGAAAAATTTCGATTTTATATATTCTTTTTTCTGAGTCATTTCTGAGTACACAGGGGGCTCTTTTGAACGGACCACTTTCATAGGAAAAAGTGGAAAAATGTTTATGTTTTTGGAACTCATTTCTGAGTCATTTATGATCATCTTTGTTTGCTGGGAATCCATTAAGGAAATAAAAATAATTGAAAAGTCTGTTAAAACAATCATCAATTTTTAACTGACAAAACGTAAAAAAACGTTTTTTTTTTTTTCAAATTTGAAAGTTTTTTTTTTGTTTGAATTTTCAAAACACTACACACCTACATACACCTTCACATTTTTTATATGCTATGTTTGTGTGTATGAGTAAAGAATTTCTTGTAATTTGAATGGAAATAATTTTGTATATAAACAAACTATTTTAACAAAAACGAAAACCGAAAATATTTAAATTTTTTGTTTTAAAACAGAAAACAACGAAATTATTTTAATTATTTTTTCTAAAAATAGAAAACTAAAAATAGAAATATTTGACTGAAAATATCAACTCCTACAGACGATACATATTTCTTGTGGTTTGTTTTTTATTGATTGATAAAAAAAAAGTTAAACAATATATTTCAATGTATTTTAATTGATTCTTCAATTGAAAACAAACTACCTATTACTTTTCAAATAAACCTCAATCTATTATCAAAAACATATTGTGAGTGTATCAGAGGCGTTTTTAGAAGAAGGATGTGTTCAAGTTTCTTCCTTTCTAAATATAAATAATATATATGACTGTTAGCGACAATCGGTTAAAGAAAGACGAGCTAGAAATCGGTTGAAAATTTTATTGGTGTTTACAAGGCGAAAAAAAAAATTTTTTTTGTTTTTTTTTCAAAACTAACTACATAACTATCTTTCCGAAAAGATATGAAGTAAAAAAATCAGCTGGAAAATAAATAAAATATCCGGGCCTTTATTGCATCAAAGACCACCTGACTATAAAATTCAGTAACAAATTTAGCCCTTGTTTATGTATTACGAAAATGCTCTGAACGAAAGCAAAGTAACGAAAATTTATTTTTGTTTCCCATATATTTTTGACGAAAATAATTGTCAATTTCTCTCGTTTAGATTATTTTCGTAATACATAAACAGGCCCTTAATTTGTTGTGGTTTACCATTCGTGTAATATTTTTATTTTTATATTAATTTTCATCTCTTAGGTATGATCAGAAACGGTAAATTTTGTTAAAACATTAAGAAAGAAACTTTCAATATGAAAAACCACAACCACAAAATCGTTTTTTTGACGTTTTGTCAGTTAAAAATTGATGATTGTTTTAGCAGACTTTTCAATTATTTTTATTTCTTTTATGGATTGTTTAAACAATGTTTGGAAATAAATAGCAAAATGGTTTGAATATAATGAAAAATCAGTAGTTCTTTTTTTTAATTGTGTTTTCAATTAATTTTTTAATAGTTATTGTGAGTGTACCAAAAATAGTTGACCTAGAGCAATTTTTAATTACATCTAATTTTAAATTTCAATATATTTATTGCACCGTTAATATTCCCTTCCGGGAATAAAAACACTCAAGGAAATGTATTAATTTTCCATTATACGATTAATCGCATAATCGATTAATTAATTTAAGTTATTTTTCGAATAATGCGCTAACCGGTAAACATTATTTTTATCGGTTCAGGAGATGGACTTCCTTAGAGAGATAATTCTGGCTTCCCGGTACTTCTAAACGACAATGTATTAGAAAAACAGCATTTCCGCCACTCCCGTTTACTGACAGCTACAAAAATATTGCTTTATCGTTTACTAAAATTCTTAAATAATAATTAAAATTCTTTCATTGGTTGGCATTGGTTTCTTCCCTTTACAAAACTGTTACCATATTCCATACAAGCTTAAATTCTCTCCCTTTTTATTTTTAAAAAATATTTTAATTATTTTTAATCCTTAAAATATGTATTTAATTAAATAGAATTCTTTCACAAATTTTCCTTTTTATCATTAACAATAAAAAGTGAAATTTAATTAAAAAATTGTGAATAGTAAGCAAAAAAAAAGTAAATGTAAAGTTGTTACATAAATTTTCAACATTTTAACAACCACCACCCACATGGTATTATATATAAACTTTATATATTTTGCATATTTTCACCAAAGAAAAAAAAAACAACCAACCATACTTTAAAACCACCCAACTCTATCCAGACTGCCACATATACTCCATCCAACTGCTAATACCTTCATTATTTTGAACTCTGTTAAAAACAGCAGCCATTTAGAAATCACATTTTGTTCTACTCTTTACAACAACATCGTCATCATAGTTGTCACTGTTCTGTTATTTCAACATAAATTTCAATATTATTGAAGGTGGTTATGGGTACCCTACATTAATCTTTGGTAATTGGTGTTGCAAGATTCTATTGAATACAAAAATTAAATATCGTCAGCTAAAATGCAAAAGGGCGTAACAACAAAAAAATTTAAGCCGATTTTCTGATTGATTATAATGCACTAGAATAAAGCCCAAATTAGTTTGGAAGTATCGTAAAAAAAGTAACGTATCATTCTCATAATGAATAAAAAGAGTATAAAAAATAAAAATATTGTATTTTTTATCTTTTTCTTGTGCATAGAATTAAATGTCAAGTAATAAAATAGAAAATTTCTATTTTCAACAGAACTTTTTTACGATTTTACTTGACAACAGTTTCAATGCACAGAAAAAAGATAAAAATATATTTCTATATTATTTTAACACATTGAATTGATTACAGATACGTTCTTTTACTTTACGATTAGACTAATGAAGCCTTAAATTACATTTCCCTACAAAATTTTAAACTTGCTTGCTTGTAAAAAAATAAAGTGTTGTTACGCCCTTTTGCATTTTAGGTGACGATATATACCCACAGAGATTATAAAATAAAGTGTATGCAATTCTCTCAGTTGGTGAGAAAAAAAACATATAAAATAGGGCTGCAAATAGGAAATTGAAATTTATTCGCGCAATTTCGTTATATTTATTATAATTTAAAAATAAAATTTGTCAATTCATATTTGGCTTTCCTTTCAGTTTGTAGTTGAAAGCTGCAGACTCTATGAAAGTCCATCCACTACTGTTAACCGCTCTCACTGGCCATGTCTCGACATTTCAAGAAATTAAAGGGCCGTTAATGAGTTTAGTTTTTTCACATTTTGCGCATTTATTGAAACAGCTTTTAATATTTATTAGAATTTAACCATAAAACCTATCCTACACTCAAAAAAATAAGTTAGTAGAAAAATTAGTAAAACGTCTTGTATATCAAGTGTACTAGTTTTCAGCAATTTTTTTGCTGAAATTCCGTTTTCGGCAAAAATTTTAGTTGTATTTTTTTAGCACTAAACTAATTTTGAACTAATGTTTTACTAATTTATTTTGCTACAAAAATTGTGCTGATAACCGCATTCATAACGTGGACGACAACCAGATAGACAAGATGTAGATATCGCAGCTTGTCTGGAAACGGAAATGACAAAAAAGGAAAAACAAATAATAAATTAACTAAAGTAAAATTTCGCTACAAGTTTTTTGAGTTTTTTTCAGTCTACTAATATTCAGCAAAAAGTTTAGTGATTTTAGCAAGGATTTTTTTCATTTTCAGTCGACTAAGTGTTAGCAAAACTTTTGCTGAAGATTACTATTTTTTTGGTAAAAATCAGCTCGCTGATTTTCAGCAAACCTTTTGCTGAAATTACCAACTTTTTTGCAAGCACGCTCCTGACTTTTTTTTTGGGGTGTATCACCTTTAATTAAAAATTCTTGAATTGTAGGCCGCGCCAGTTATTCTATGCTCGTTGATATAACTGAGATTTTCAATCTCTCTCTTGTGTCCCTTGGACTAACTTACCGGCAATGTATTTTTTAATATTTTGGCAAAAACGTTGTAAAATGGGGTTTCAAAACTGAAAATGTGCCATCCCCTTGAAGGCCTATCCAAATCGCTGGAACTAGGAAGTTTGAATTTGGTATGAAGGTTCCTTCTCGGTCAAAGACATCCGCTAAAAAATTTTGCTTGTATGTTTTTATATTAGAATTTGTAAGAAAATTTTTCTGTAGCAGAAAATTTGAAGGAAGTGTATCATTTCTTTCATGGAGAGTAGCTTAATTTGAAGTCTATCGCTATCAACTTTGAATTTCATACTTATTTTTGTTGTATGAACAAGTCCTCCAGTGTATCGGTTAGAATGTATGGTGCGGTTGGATGGTTTGTACAAGTTTCACATTCATTTAAAGTTACGGGAGTTCAAGAGGAAACTTTAGGAAAATTAATTGCATGCAAATATTGAAATAGAAATATGAAAACACAAATGTTTGATTTGTTTGCATCATATATTTTCAGTAATAACTACATAGTAAAATGTAAAGAAAATTACAAAAAATAGTTTTAAAGTAATTGATAAGGAAACTACTTTTGGCTGAAATCTTAAGATTTTAATGAAATTGTTATTATCCCGGCAAATGCTTTACAAAGTACTTCCTTCCCTGATTTACAAAGTACTTCCTTCCCTGCTTCACAACTATCCGTTAGTGTATTTTTACAGCTTTTTTAGAATTAATTCTGAATCACTTCTAAAAATCACTTCTTTCATTGCTTCCAAAGCAGCCGTTAGTATATTTTCACAGCTTTTTTAGAATTACTTCTGAACAACATCCAAAAAATCACTTAAGTCTTGGTTCTAGAGTATAATTGCTCTAAAATTGATTCTAAAAAGTGATTTTGGTATCATTTGGTATTTCTAAACAGATTATCGCGGGTTCGATTCCGGGAGGGACCAAACTTTTTTTAATTATTTTCTGTATTAAAAATTTATTAGTTCCTCCAGGAATTGAACCCGCGATCATCTGTTTAGAAATACCAAATGGTACCAAATTCACTTTTTAGAATCACTTTTAGAGCAATTATACTTTAGAAGTAATAATTAAGTGATTTTTTGGATATGGTTCAGAAGAACAATAATTCTAAAAAAGCTGTAAAAATATACTAACTAATGGATACTTTGGAAGCAATGAAAGAAATGATTTTTGAAGTTGTTCAGAATTATTTCAAGCAGTAAAAATACCCTAACGAATACTTTTGAAAATACCCTAAAGGAAGTACTTTGTAAAGCATTACTTCCAATTTTTTTTTTATGTAAACATTCACTGGAATAATGCTAAGGAAGATATTCAAGGAATATCGAAATACTTATTGAGTCATAATGAGAATATTTATAATAAAAATCAATAAAAATCACTAATCGCGAGCTCAGATATCTGAAGTTTTATATAAAAAATTAAATTGAGTTTAGCCTAGAGGAAAAGTAATGGACTGACAATCGGAATGTCGCCGGACACTTCGCGACTTAAAATTTTTTTTATTTTGTTAACAAATTTTGTGGAACGTGTTATTCTATTTATAGAATTTATTATCCACATTTAAAGCAACCATCCAGCAATTTCGGAGCGCTCATAAATAAGATTGTTAAATGGCTTATACAAATGATTATTGTTTTTTTGAAAACACTCTTTTTTTGGTAGAAAATATGAAGCCTCAGAAAACAATCCAAAAAATTGTCTCTACAATCTAAAAATGAGGGTTCATTTTTCGGACTCAAAGAAGATTCCAAAATTATTTAAATTTATGAGGAAAATTTCGAATTTATAAGCTCTTTTTTCTGAGTCATTTCTGAGTTCAAAGGGGGCTCTTTCATAGGAAAAAGTGGAAAAATGTTCATTTTTGGATAATTTTCGGAATTTATTGTGAAACTATGATAGAATACATATATTGGGTGTATAACTTAAAAATACGGGATTCACAACATATGGCATATCTTTTACACATGGTTTGTGTCTTTAATAACTTATAATGTATTCTGGAGGGTAAACATCTGTCATTGAATGAAATAGTTTAAGCAACAAAGTTTTTTTTTTGCTTCGAAAATATCGAATTTTGTGCTGAAGTGCGAGAGATGTTTTGTGAGGTTCAGAAGTGGTGATTTTGATACTGAAGACAAAGACCGCCCACGTCAGCCAATATTAATATTATTTCCAAACTCCAGAGGAATTGCAAAATCATTGGGAGTCACTCAAATAGCAATTTTAAAACGTTTGCAAGCAGCAGTATTCATCCAAAAGTAAGGAAATTGAGTACCACACGATTTGAAGCCGAGAGATAGTGAAATACGATTTTGTATGACCGAAATGCTGATTGAACGTCACAAAAAGAAGTAATTTTTACATCGAATCATTACTGGCAATGAAAAATGGATCCATTACGACATCCTGAAGCGCAAGAAATCGTATGTGAAGCCCGGCCAACCAGCCAAATCAACGCTATAGCCGAAAATACATGGCGCCAAGGTAATGCTCTGTATATGGTTGTACCAGAAGGGTCTCATCTATTATGTGCTGCTCAAATCGGGCCAAATGAACACAGTGGACCTGTACCGAACACAATTGATTCGTTTAAAGTGAGTATTGGCCGAAAAATGCCCGGAATATGCGATAACGCTCGGGCACATATTGCAAGACCCGTAAAAACTATTTATAAAATACACTCACAATATATTTTCCATAACCGATTGAGGTTTATTTAAAAAGTAATAGGTAAAATGCATTTTTCTATTGAAGAATCAATTAAAATGCATTGAAACATATTGTTTAACTTTTTTTTATCAATCAATAAAAAACAAACCACAAAAAAATATGTATCGTCTGTAGGAGTTGATATTTTCAGTCAAATATTTCTATTTTTAGTTTTGTATTTTTAGAAAAAAAAATTTAAATAATTTCCTTGTTTTCTGTTTTAAAACAAAAAATTCAAATATTTACGGTTTTCGTTTTTGTTAAAATAGTTTGTTTATATACAAAATTATTTCCATTCAAATTACAAGAAATTCTTTACTCATACACACAAACATAGCAAATAAAAATGTGAAGGTGTATGTTGGTGTGTAGTGTTTTGAAAATTCAAACAAAAAAAAAAACTTTCAAATATGAAAAAACAACCCACAAAATCGTTTTTTTTTTACGTTTTGTCAGTTAAAAATTGATGATTGTTTTAATAGACTTTTCAATTATTTTTATTTCTTTCATAGATTGTTTTAACAATGTTTGAAAATAAATAGCAAAATGGTTTGAATATAATGAAAAATCAGTAGTCCTTTTTTTAATTGTGTTTTCAATTAATTTAATATGTATTTTAGGTTGTTTTTAAGGATAAAATATTGTGAGTGTAGTGGTTGGGAAGTTTTCCCTTACCCGCCTTATAGTCCAGACCTTACCCCATCTGACTATGATTTGTTTCGATGGATGCAGAACGCTCTCAGTTCAGAGCAGGGTATCCGAAATAAGCTTGATTCGTTCTTGGCCTCAAACGAACGAGATCTGGCAACATATGGCGCAGAATCCATATGTTGCAAGAAAAATGGGAAAAGATCATAGTTATCGATGGCCAATACTTATATTTCCCTGAAACTAGAAAAAATATGATACAATACATAGAAATTAAAAGAGAATTTTCTTCCATTTATCTAAAAAAAACATTTTAAACAAGTTTATTTACTAAAATATAATGGAATCTCATATAAAACTCTATAATAAAACTACAATTTAATAACTCAATTGACACAGTAAAGCGGTACCTCTCATAACCCAATGTGAAGTTTCCGTCTTTGGATTACATTCCAATAGCATACCCACCACAAAATTTGTACTATGTCCCGTGGTAGAGAGAACACCTCTTCTTTCTGCTGTCTTGTAGAGCGGACAAACGTAGATATGACGTGGTTTGAGATCAGATTTCTTAACTGGTTTCATCCATATTAAAGGCATACGATCAAATAACTCTCTCGGATGTGATTCGGCCAAATAGTTGTCGATACGATTCCATCTGGCACCTTCCAAAAATATACCATAAACATAAACACCATCTTCTGGTGGTGTTATATCAGCCGTTTGATCTTCTTCTATGCGAAGTACTTCATAATCAAAAACTAACAAATCAATGGGTATAACATATTTTCTGGCAAAATTTTGCTGGGCTCCGGTTAGAAAAGCTTGAGTAAAGTAAAATCCTGATAGCCAAAATGTTGTGGGTGGTCCATCATCATACCATTTCTAAAACAAAAAGGGAAAATTATAGAAAAAAAATAATTATTAAAAATCTTTACAACATCTTGGCCAAGGAAAAGTTTAGTAACATTTACTTAATCTTTCATAACAAATATAAAGAAACCTTCAGGGTGCGGCTAAAGTACCTATATGATGTAAAAAAATTGTAACTTCTTTGCTTGTGAATATTTCATATTTTTTTTTTCTATGTCAGAACTAGAACGCTATACAATTGCGCAAAGAACTAAGATTGTTTTTCTATTCCTTGAAAATAATCGTTCGATAGTTAATACTCAACGTGCATACAGAAGATTTTATGGTGTAAAAACAAATCATATAGTAACTTTAGCCGCACCCTGTATTTAATCAGCATTGGCTTAATAGATTTTAATTTAAAAAAATATTTTATATATATCAGGGGGCCGATTAAGAAAAAATTTCTTACTCGTTTCTGTAAAATCAAATATTGTGCACGATTACAGAAATCCTAACATTAAGGGTATTCATGTAAGACCTTGTATATAGTGTAGTTTGTAAAATTGGTAAACAATAGACTTTACACAGTTTACACATTATATGATATATGCAACTTTTGCATGAATCCGCTCATTTTAACATAAGAAATGTCATGTGTATCGTACGTTTATGTGACTCCCAACTATAACCCACATTGTAAATAAATGTAGCTTAGTAACTGAATATTTTGCTAATTTCATAAAAATTCCTTTACACACAAAACTTACCTGTAAAAATTCCAAACGTCTTAGAAAATCAGTAACATACGCACCAAGTGGCTTTAAACTAGGATACGATTTCGAAGCCCACATAGCAGGAATCTTACTAATCAAAATTGATCTATAAACTTCCTCATAAGCAGCCGACATTACAACCAGTCCTAAGATAAAAAAAAAGGCAAAAGGGTTAACAAAAATGTTTAAAATTGTAATAGGACTTTGAAATAACAAAAGAGAAAAGAAAACAATTAAAGGCTATTCGTGAATTAGTTGTAACCAGGGACGTAACAGTTATAACTTTTATTCAAAAAACTGATTGTTTTACAATTATTTCTTGTTTGAATATTTTTAATTTTCTGTTTATTTGCTCTGTTTGATTTTTATTTTTAATTCAAACCAAAAACAATCCAAACATGATTTTTATTTTTTCAAAAATAATAAAAGTTATTTTTGTGATTTTTTTTTCTTTATCAAAAAATAACAACTAAGAATATAAATCAAAAGCCATAGAACCAATAAATTCAACAATTATAATATTCTGATGATGTCAACTAGTGTTAATAAAAGATTGAATAGTGATTTAAAGCGAGTACATATGTATATTCCAGCAACTTCCGGCATTCAATTTTGGTCAATTTTTAATTTTTATTTTATTATCAAATAAAAAAGTTAGTGCTTAATTTTTTTCAAAAAAATCATTCCCCGAGTAAAAATATTTTTTATATAACCATTTATGATTTTATAGATTTATATATCGCTGAGTATTGTCATATGTAACACCAAGTACAATTGTGTATGATTATATCAAAATATATTTAGTTACATAAAATCATATTAACCAAATCCACCATTTTTCGGATCTAATAATATATTTTTAGACATAATTATGTTAACCCATATATGATTTGATCCGGGAAATGGTGGATCTGATTAATATGATTTTATATAACTAAATATCTTTTGATATAATTATATAAAAATATACATTTCACAATACTGGACAAGATATAATTGTATAAAATCATAAATCATTATATAAAAATATTATAAAAAGTTTTAAAATAAAAATCAAAAAACAACATAAATTTATAGAGTGAAATATAAAAATTGAAAAAATTAAAATCCTTGCCAAACTTTGTGATTTTTTTGTGCAACATGATTTATAAAATATAGTGCATTATTGAAATATTATAACTAAATAAATTTGGGTAGTGACTTGTTAAGAAATATAACAGTTATTATATGTAGTCATATCTCATTTGATATAGCTCGACATTTAATCTTATCCAAGTTCATCTCAAAATTGGGGTATCCAGTAATATCCAATCACATCCCTCAAATATATTACAGGATTAAATTAGATCCAAATAGATCTTAAAATTGGGAGATCCAATAATATCAAGTAATATAAAATTGAGATCCTGATAGATCCCCAAATATCCTATGGGATTAATCTAGATCAAATTAGCTACAAACGGATAAGCTAATTTTGGCAGATCGAATTGGATAATTTGAGATCAAAATTTATCCTATGATATATTTGAAATTATTAAAATTTTAATAAAATTTTAAAAATAACACAAAAAATTAAAAAAAAAAATATTTATTATTTAAAAAATATTTATTTCATTAAAAAAAAACGCCGTCGGCAGGATTAGAACACTCACTCAGCCACACACTGCTATACCAAATGACTGACTATATGAGACAACATTGTTCGTGTTACTGACCCAGTGTAGAAAATCATTACCAGATATGTGGTTATGTAACTACATACTTGGTAATGGTAACTAGTTACTTTTGTTATTACATTTCTTATTACCTTTATATGGCGATGTCGCGAAAAATAATGAGTTATGGTTACTCACCAACATACGAAAAATCAAAAAATATATCGTTACCTATGTGCTTACCAGTACTGACAAAAACAATGAGTCTAAAAATAGATTTTCAAAAAAATAAATTATATAAAAAAAAATATTTTTTATTGTATTTTTTGTTTCAGATAAAATTTTCTGGTGCGGGATTCGAACCTGGATCTACAGATGGCCAGTCAATAGCTCTACCATCTGAGCTATATCGACATGTAATATTTAATAGATAAAAACATAATTGACATGCTGCACACAAGTAAACTTACTCGCCAACATACAAAAAATCAAAAAATATGTGGTTACATATATCCTTACCAGTGTTTAAAAAATATTGAGTCTAAAAATAGATTTAAAAAAATTGTCAAAAAAATCTAGAAAATTATTTTCTATTTGAAATAATGATAAAAATAAGTCATTATCAGTAACTCGTTATTATATGTATTAAAATAATGCAGAAGGTAAGTGGGTGCCATTACTGGTAGTCCAAAAAATAATGATATGTCATTACCGTTTCTACACTGGGGAGTTATATACAATTATATAAATTTATAAATATAGACGACTTACGCTGGGCCTCATACTTCAGGTTTAAACTTAGGTTAATACCCAGTCAGAAAAATACAAACGGGAAAGCGGTGGCAAAGCACTTTAACAGGTGGTACATGTACTGGCAAAAAGTGCTTTCCCATTCCCAAAATGATAACATCATTAGACAAAAGGACCGGCTGTTCAAAAAGCGCCGGAAAAGCACTGGAGGAACAAAATTTTGAAACGTTGGCAAAACACTGGCAAAACCAATAAATAGGTGGTCTGGAAATATATTTTCCAAAATAAAATTAAAAAAAGTTCATATGTATTTTTTTTGGTCCTGCCGTGACTTGAACCCAGGCCGTCAGATTGGCAGACGATTTCTCTACCCACTGAGCTAACGAGACATATAATATTTAATGGCTAAACACATAAATGAGTGATAATAGCTGGACAACTCCTGGCTGTGCCAAAATGCTAGTACTGGCAAACAATTTTTTGTAACTAGTATGCCAGTGTGGGGAGGGCAAAAAAAAAGTTGGTCTTGAAGGAGCTTTCCCACAAACAAAAAAATTGATTTTATAAAACAAAAATGATTGTTCTGCCAGTCATTTATTTTTAATACCGTGGTTACCCAGTGGTATGCCAGTGCTTGATTTTTTGTACCACTGGCGATTTCTGACTGGGTAGTTAACCTAAAAATTTGTTGTTGTTTTGTGTACATTTTTTGACATTTTATTTTGTTTTTAGTTAAGTTAAAGTTAAACCTACAGTATGAGACCCACCGTTAGAAAAAATAAATTAATAACAAACATTCTTGCAAAAAAACAAAAATTAAAAATCTTAAATTTTTTCCACTCACGGAATTTTTTTTGGTGAAGCATATAAAAAAAATGTTTGTTGAGGGTCTTGGCACCGATTTATATGGCTCAAAAGTCTAACTTCTCAATTCATAAATGCTTTGTAAAGTTATAGCAGGTTTACAAAACGTCATTTTCATACAAAATTTGTTCAATAAACCTCCTATAATTTTACAAATGGTTTATGAATTTAGGGGTAAGTATCAACAGTCTGTATTTGCGAAATTAATAATGGGACAAGAACAATATTGGTAAAAATGTAATATAAATGTCTTTTAAATAAGGTATGACATGTATAAATTTAGCAATCCTTTGGAAAAAAATAATCTTATCCAACACTTTTTCGCAAGTTGTTTTGTTGGTATTAAAAGTAGGAATAAAAAAATAAGAATATTGCCAAAATTGTATGTAGCAATATTACAAAAAAAAATCATTTTCGCTCTGGAAAAACTCAAATTCAGAACTTTAACGAAATTATTATATATTACGATATCTAATTATATGTCTATTTAAAATACTATTAATTGAAAACATAATTTGCAGATGCTGTTGACACAAAATGGTTTAATCTTTTTAATATGTGACTATATATAATTATATATTAAACACATAGTAAATATTACTGACGTGGGACAATATATAATCATATCTCTAATTATATTGTTAATCTTGCACCATATATGGAATCATATATAATTATATCTTATAGCATTTAATATAATCTATAATGATATATAAAAAGATTTTACATCATACAACCAAAAAAAATTTTATATTATGTTATATATGATCATTTATAATTATATATGACAATAGATCTGTCATATCTAGGGTATTCAATTAATCGGCTTTTTATTTTAATCGAATAATCGTGCAAATAATTATTCGGGTTTTTTTCTTAACCGGTTAATCGAACAAAATTTTGAAATTAATCGATTAATCGAGAAAAGTTTCTATAAAATAATATACATACACTTGTTGTGTTTTTAATAATTTTATTTAAAAAAGGGAACAAAAATAAATTCAGTAACTCTTCTGAAATTCATAAAAATAAAAAAAATTAATAATTGCGATCAGATTTTGTCATTATTTAAATTTTTTTTTTGTCCCCTCCCAGTCAGAAGTCGCCAGTGGTAAAAAATCAAGTTACTGGGTAACCACGGTGTTACAAATAAATGACTGGCAGAACTTTCATTAGGTACACCTTGCCAGAGTTTGCAAAAAGCGCTCTGTCAGTATATGCTTTACAAATATTTTGGGTTGTTTATAAAAAAACCACTAGTAAAGAATAGGCTTAGAATGATGAGCCAACGTTTGCAACCAGTGGTTATCCAGTGCTACCTAGTAGGAAATTCCAGCTGTACAAAAAGCAATTCACTGGTAGAGCAAAGATTTTTTAAAAATGATGACGCTTCGTTAAAAAAGTTTTGTACTCAAGAGGTTCCGAGTTCAAATCCGGTTGCATTTTTTTTTATTTTTTTAATTAAAAATTTTTTTTTTTGTTTTATAAAATCAATTTGTGGAAAAGCTCCTTTCGGACCAACTTTTTTCTTGTTTTCCCAACGCTGGCATATTAGTTGCAAAAAAAGTTTTGGCAGTGCTAGGATTGTAGTACAGCCATTAGTTGTCCAGTTGTTATCACTCATTTATGTGTTTAGACACCAAGTATTATATGTCTCGATATTATGCTCCAGTGGGAGTTAGAGGAAGATATATAAATAGATACGACTACTTTACTAGATAAGTCACAACAACAGAGTAGTAATTTGGAAGATGACAAAGCAAATTGTGATAACTTTATGTTGTTTTTGTTTTTTCTTTGGATGTTTATTAACGTTCCTACTTGAAAATATGAAATTCTTATTGAGTTGAAGCTAACACATATTTCTAGAAATTCTAAAAGGTCGTCCGTTAATTATTTTCTTAGGCCAGAATGAAATCCGGATAGGTACAAGCCTACGCAAATTATTTATTACAATTTTTTAAAAAAAGTTTTGAGATTTTTTTTTTAACATTTTTGTAATTTTCTACCAATTTCGATTAATCGATTAATCGGATGAAATTATTCGAATTATTCGTTATTCGAAATTTGGACATTTTCAATTATTCGAACAATTTTTCTCAAATCGAATAACGATTAATCGATTGAATACCCTAGTCATATCTCATTATGTATAGCATATATGGTTGATATCTAATCTTATAAAAGACAATATATAAAAATATATGGTTATATAAGGCACTACATAAAAAACACATAATTATATATGGCTATTCATAACAATATATATACTCACATATTATAATATAAAACAAGATATTACTATATAGTATTGCAAATGTTGATTCTAATTTCTGGACGTTCGAATTACTGAAAGCTCTAATTTGCGAGCGTCTACTGTATGAATATATATATATACACCTACACGCGAGCGAAAGCTACTCGAGATAGAACAAATCACACCCCTTAATCGTTAAAATCATTCACAATAGAGCTATTTAGAGGCGTATTTTGCTTTATCTCTAGCAGTTTTCTCTCTCGACTAAGTGTGCCTTTAGAATGCTAATATTTTCGTCCAAAAATTGTATAATTTTTGACAAAAGGAAAATTTTTTAAATATGTGTTTTTAGTCATTTTGGACTCACAGAATAGGAGCACTCAAAAAAGTATCCAAGTTTTTCTGGCTGGGATATTCTATATAAAAAAAATCACAGTTTCCAAAGATTTTTCAGTGCAAAAAAAATTGTAAATTGTGTTACTTAAAAAAAATTTCTTTTTCCAAATATCTCATATACTAAAATTTTTAAAATTCTGAGAGATTGAGTAAAAACTTATTCACCGTCAGTCTATAAACAAAATGTCATTAAAACAAATTGAAATTTAAATAATTTATAGTCTTTTTTTACAGAAATTTGGATATATTGGACATAAACTACTTACCAAAATAACAACCAAAAAAAGGTTAAACAGAATTAAGGTCATTTGAAAATTCTCTACATAGAATCCCCACTTTGGTAACAATAAGCACACAAAAGGATAATAAAAGGATATATACAAAAACATTAATTTAAACGAATAGGTTTTGAAAGCACAATAACAGAAAAGTAATTAAGTATTCATCGGAATAGAACATTAAGAGATAGAGAAAATAATTCCAATTATCTAAATAATCGCAATTATATGACACGACCATCTAGTGATAGAGATGCATTAAGCGACAGGGTTAATAGCAGCACAAAAAGCAGACCATCAACAACATCAACAGCAAAACTTTATAAAACTAAAACTTTAACATCATTATCATCAAAAACTTCTGCGAAAATGTTTTTAAATTATAACAACATGTTTGTTGATAACATCCCAGCAAATCCAGTTAAAAGTAATTACCGTATCAACTCAATACAACACTATTCAACTTTTGCCGCTGATAAGGGTGATAGTAAGAGTATGTTTAGTGAAGTCTCATATTATCAAACAAGATTATCTGGAGGTAAGTTGAAAAACTTCGGAAGCATTTTTTCCTTTCGTTCATATTTTATTTCTCTTCCTAAACAGGAGCTAATCGTACCCAACAACAAGTCGATAAATTGATTCTCTCACCAAGTCAATGTAAATTTCAACCCGCTGGTTTCGAATATTTTGAACCTAAAATACAACTCAATGTTATTCACTTGCAACTCAACGACAGTCATAATAATGTGAATTTAGATTGTCAGGATTTGCCATTGCCACGAACTGGCAACAGCAAAACACGTGCCACTGAGACTTTGTATCGGTGAGTTCATTATTTACATATATGAAAGATTAAATCTCAAAAAATACACTAATAGAAAAAATTAGGTAAATTTTTTTTTTGCTAAAGCTACTAAAAGTTAATTAATAACAATCCTGCAGGAAACTGCTAAAATTAGCAGATTTTTGCTTATACCAAAGTATGCAAAAAACTTTTTGCTCATGGTTAGCAACTGAAACGAATAAGGGGCAATTTCTTAGACATTAACTTTTTAGTATCAGAGACTCAACATATTTAGGAATATTTGGTTATTTATAAACAAAACACAGCACTTAAACACTCTTCATCCATTTTTGAGAGCTGTGGTGTAATGGTTAGCGTGTTGGACTGTTACACGTGAGGTTGCGGTTTCGATCCCCAACCAAGGCAACATCAATTTATGAAAAATAATAATATGTATGAGTTTTTTCTATCCCTCATACATATCGCAGCGTCCTCCTTCGGTGTTCCCATAGCACTTAACCCCACCGAAGTAAAATAATATAACAGGGCTATGAACTAAAAAGATTCAATAAAGTTCGCCAACTCACCATCAGATGGCGCGCAACAGCTGTTCTAAAAATCAACATCTCGCGCAAAGAGTTGCCATATTTGAAGCCTTTCATTTTTCACCATCTTTCACTTCTTCTCTATCCCCTTTCCAACCCAGTGTAGAAAATCATTACCAGATATGTGGTTATGTAACTACATACTTGGTAATGGTAACTAGTTACTTTTGTTATTACATTTCTTATTACCTTTATATGGCGATGTCGCGAAAAATAATGAGTTGTGGTTACACACCAGCATACGAAAAATCAAAAAATATATCATTACCTATGTGCTTACCAGTACTGACTAAAATAATGAGTCTAAAAATAGATTTTCAAAAAAATAAATTATATAAAAAAAATATTTTTTATTGCATTTTTTTTTTTTAATAAAATTTGCTGGTGCGGGAATCGAACCTGGGTCTACAGATTGCCAGTCAACAGCTCTACCATCTGAGCTATATCGACATGTAATATTTAATAGATAAAAACATAATTGACCTGCTGCACACAAGTAAGCTTACTCGCCAACATACAAAAAATCAAAAAATATGTGGTTACAAATATCCTTAGCAGTGTTTAAAAAATATTGAGTCTAAAAATAGATTCCAAAAAATTTTTTTAAAAATCAAGAAAATTATTTTCTATTTGAAATAATGATAAAAGTAAGTCATTATCAGTAACTCATTATTATATGTTTTAAAATAATGCAGAAGGTAAGTGGGTGTTATTACTGGTAGTCCAAAAAATAATGATATGTCATTACCGTTTCTACACTGGGAAACGAAGCAACACGTTAATTAATAGGAAGAATTTCCTGAGTGTTGCTTCTCTTTAAAAAAAAAAAAACCGGCTTCAATTTCAATAGTATAGTGTTAAGTGCATTTAAGTATGAACTATAAATTCGACCCTAATTCGTTTCGATTGCCAATGCTGGTATTTGTTTTACAAAAATTTCATTCGTTAATAAAAAACAAATACTGGCAAAAAAATTACTTAGAGCGCTATGCCATCCTTTAAAAAAAGTGGTTATCCAGTACTATTTAGTAGAGTTTGCTGTACGGTTTTATTCGAAACCGAAATCTCAGCTTTTCAAGTCGGTTTTTAATAAATACTGTAACCAATTAAAATAATTAATCAAACTATTGAATCTTGAAAAGGGCTCAGCTCCTATTTTGCAATATTTGTATTTAACGGTAATTAATATCTCCTCCACAATTAAAATCGATACTTAAATTATAGGAAAAAATTCTACCAAAAAGTCAAATGGTTTTAAAGATATTGAGTTTCAAATTTTCAGTTCAGATTTCCACCACGTATTTTTGAAAAATTTATAACATTCTAACTTTATATTTAACTTTATATTGTATTAAACGAATTGCTAAGACCTATGATTTTAAAATTTTAACACTTCAAACTGCTCCTATTTGCTGCATTTCGTCTTAACGTATAGCCGTTAACACTTTAAAAAAATTAAAAATTAGGCACATTAACTTTCAATGCGGATAAAATATCGATGTTGAAAATTAAATGTTTCTATATTTTTTAAGTAACTTTTACGAGTTGATTCCTATGAAAAAAATATTGACACTCTTTTAACTGAAACGCGAATATTTTCAACATTTAATGTTCTTGCAAATTTAAATCGGGTAAATGGTGATTGGAATTTAATATTTAATGTTAATTCCTTAGGGCGAAAGTACAGCTATTATTTGTTTTTATTTCCAGTAAAATATCTCCAAAATATAAGGGTCCTTAATAAAATTTTGTATGAGGTTATAGCTGGACTTTTGCTAAAAAGCAAAAATTTTAATTCATAATGGATTCCCGCGATAGTTCTTCTTCTGCAAAGGTTAAGAAATGGGTTTATTGCCTTATTATCAGAGAGTGAGCAATTCAATTGAATTTTAATAAATATCTTATTAAAACTATTAAACTTTTATGCATATTTAATTAATTTCAAACAAACCGAAACCGCGTTTTTTAAACCTTTAAACCGCGGTTTTAAAACTTTTTAGTTTTTAGCAAACTGTACTATTTAGTCAGAAATTGCCAACGTCACAAAATCAAAGCACTGGTAGAACAATGATTTTATAAAAAATAATGATGCATTGTTACAAAACGTTTGTAGTTAGAAGTTTTCGAGTTCAAATCTGGTTTTAGTCAAAAAAGATTTTTTTTTTTTCAATTAAGAAAATTTTTTTTTTCCATAAAATAGATTTTTTTATTTATTGAAAAGCTTATTTAAGACCCCAACTTTTTTTTTCGCAGCATTGGCATCCCAGTTGGAAATTTCATGAAGACGACTTCATGGCGGCCTAGCGACATGTCGCTGTCATTTATGACTTGCTAATCCTGTCCTATACAAAATACCTATAGACAACTGCTGACATTTTCATGCAAATGTAAAAATGTCATCAGGACAAGTCACAAGGGGGTCTATATGATGAATAAATGATTACATGTCTTTAGAAAGCCGTCGGTGACATTTCCAACACAGGCCAGTAAGTTGTCACCAAAATCCTCAACTTATAAAAACCAAAAAAAAAACAATTTCAGCAGTTTTATTTTTCAGCGATCTTTCCAACTAAATTTTAGTAGCTTTTTCTGCTATTTTCACATGTTTATTTCTATTAGTGTATGAATATAAAGGAACATGTTGTATTTATGATTTATGAACAAAAAAAAAACATTCTTCCTAAATGCTTTTAACAAATTTGAAATATTTAAACTGTTGATGATAGATAATCAAATGTATTTTCAAAGGGATGTTGCAAAAGATACATACATGATAAAAGCTTTTCGAAATACGCACACTGTACTTTTTGTTTAAATTTTAAATTCGTGTAGTCATGGAAAAACAACCATATTAATTAAATAATGCTAAAGAATCTAGTAAATGTATGTTTTTATGAATTTTATTTTAAGAAAAAAAAATTTTATTAAAACAGTTTTTCTCGTACAAAATATCTTTGATTTCTCAAAGATGTCAGATTTCAAAATATATCGGTTTATCAAATTCGAGTGGTTTATTAGTTTAAAATAGTGATTCAAAGACAAGTGAATAAAAAAATTACTGAAACTATGCAAAATTATCCATTGTGGACTTATACAAAATTTGCAACAGAAATACGCGTGATCAGGTTCTGTTATATTATGTAAATAGATTATAAGTTTGTTGAATACAAAAAAAAAAATAAAAATTTTTGAATCGGCCCAAGGGGTTCTGAAATATTGCTACTTAAATTTTGATGACAAGTTTTTTAATTTTTTAGTTTAGCCTTCTAAAAATTAGTACAGAAATGTTTTTAATTATTTTTATTTACAAAATGTTTTTCATTCATTCATCGACATTTAACGAATGTTTTATATTCAGACGATTTTTTAACCTCTAAAATTTTTTTTTATCGATTTTGACGTTTTTTAAATTTATAGATTTTTTTCAATTTTTGCAATTTTTTTCCAAATCGGGCGTTTTTTATTTCCTTTTTTTAGTTTTAGCTTTTTGTCTGTTTTATTCCTGGATGGTAACCGATGCGGTGCGATTATCGGTAAGGGAAACGTTATATGAGATTTTTCCGTAACGGTATTTTAAGAGTAACCCTATTTTATTCATTTCAGTTTCGGTAACGGTATTTTAAGAGTAACGATATTTCATTTAATTCGGTAACGATATTTCATTTATTTCGGTAATGATATTTAAAGGATATCGATGTTTCATTTATTTCGGTATCTGTATTTTAATAATAACTGTATTTCAGTAATTTCGATAACGGTATTTTAGCGGTATTGCCTGCCAACCCTGAAATTAATTAAATTTATTCAATTTTATCAAATTTTTTGTGATAAATAGAGTGTTTTTTAATCACCTGGAATTAGAATTTTTCATACAAAAAATGGATTTATTAAATCCAAAAAAAAAAACTGGATTTAATAAATCCACAATAAAAGCACAAATATATGAAACAGCCTATTAATTTAATGTCAGAAAAAAACACGAATGAAAATTAAAAGAGAAACAAAAAATTTGAAAAACTAACAAATAAAAAGTTTTCATTAAATTTTTTTTTATGAAATATGTCTAGAAAAAAAAACTACACCTCACCAAATACATATTTTTCATCATGGACATGGAGAAATAGCTCAAATAGAAATGGCAATTTTTCACTCTACAGTAAGTAATTTAATTAAATCCAATTAGTGAATATTAAATATTGCAATGGAATTTTTCAATTGTGTAAAAATATAAATTGAAGTGATAAAACTGAAAAGGCAGACTGTTTATCGCTGTTTTATGTAAAATATAATTATAAATTAAAAGCTAAAGTAAAATCCTTCATCATCGAATTCGATATTAAAAATTAGGGTGAAACAAGTGTCGGACAGAAATTTTTTTTAAAATAGGAAGATTTTAACCCCATCTGTTGAGCACTTTTATAAATACTTTTTGGATTTATTAAATCCAAATGATTAGAAAAAACGGCTAAAGATTTAACAAAAATTTGTTAAATAAAATTGTAACCATCCATATCTCCAAAACTAAAAGAGCTAGAAAAAAATTGTTTACACCAGAGCACTATAGGTAAAATGGCCCCATTTTCTGGCCAAAACTATAAGGAATCACTGAATAAGGACGAAAATCTACATACGGGGGTTTTCAAGGTTGCTCATTTCGAATCTCAGGTAAAAATTTTCAAATTCAAAATGGCGAATCCAATATGGCGGCGTAAATTTTAAAATTTCTTCTGATTTACATACAAATCGGTAAGCGCGGGTTTTCAAGGGTGCTGATTTCGAATCTGAGGTGAAATTTTTCAAATTCAAAATGGCGGATCCAATATGGCGGCGTCAATTTTAAAATTTCTTCTGATTTACATGAAAATTGGTATACGGGGGTTTTCAAGGTTGCTGATTACGAATCTGAGGTAAAATTTTTCAAATTCAAAATGGCGGATCCAATATGGCGGCATAAATTTTAAAAGTTCTTCAGATTTACATGAAAATCGGTATACAGGGGGTTTTAAAAGTTGCTGATCTCGAATCCGAAGTAAAATTTTTCAAATTCAAAATGGCGAATCCAATATGGCGGCGTAAATTTTAAAATTTCTTCAGATTTGCTGATTTGGGTAAAAATGTTAACTGTGTAAAATGCAAACTTTTTTTGTCTAAAATCTCAAAAAAAAAATAAAAGAATAGAACAACTGAAAAACATTTCCCTCATTCATCTATTCAATAACATACATTTAAATTTAACGGTTCGTTGTAATTCAAAAATCTGTGTTTATCATACACAGAGTTGAATAGAATTAGCTGAGATATCTTAAGAATTAAGGTTCAAAGCAAAAAAGAGTAATAATAACAAAAGGATAAAAATAGCATTGTTAATTTTCGTTAATGTTAGTCTAAGTTGAGTTGTTGATAACAAACCCGATTTGCTTTCAACAGCCACATAAGTAGATGATTATCAAAATATTAACCCACTCAAAGGCGAAAGGCACTGATGATGGCTTTGTAGCGAAAGCCGAAAATGCGCATTCTGCCTTGCTGGTCTTATCGAATTTTTTCAATAATTTTTATTCTTTGTAATTTACTTGTAAAAATTGTATCATCTTTCTTTGATTTGAAAATAATTTAAACAGAAAGTGATATTAATTTATGATCTTGAGTCAAACTAAAATAACATTCATTTACTTAAAATAACAGATCAGCTAAAAAACATTTCCCCATTCAGAATATTTTTTTTAAAATCTGGGGCATATTATAGCAGAAAATTGAACAAGTGGAAACTTTTTTGAAAAAAATTTTTTTTTTAACAAAGCTATTTAAAATTTTGCTTTAATTTCATTATCTAAAATAATTTCATTTAATTTTTAATTTCATTTTATTTTTTTAATAAAGCTATTTAAAATTTCCTCTTTGTTTGTTCAGATTTCTCAGGATACTCTTTCTTTGGAAGCCCTATTGAAGCTGCAGTTAATTGCCAAAATAAATTCAGCGTTTAGCCAGAGTTCGCTTTGCATCTGAAATATGTTTATCTTCCTATGAGAACTCTCCCATCTAACTGAGATATTCTTAAAATAAATTTTCACTTTATCCTTCCCATAAGACGATTCCTCATTCAAAACACTGCCGCATTCAGCTTTACCAACAATAAAATTGTAAACAGTAGTATACTTCTCCTCTTTCTTTTGCTCATCCAAGAAATCTTCCGCAAGTTCGCTAATTTGCAAATGGAGGCTGCCTACCAAAAATGACATTTCTCAAAAAACGCAAAAAGTCGCAACATGAAATTGACACGTTAAACTCAAAATTCTTCATTTAACACGTTTCTGATTGTTTAAACCCAGCCAAATTCGGCCATCTTTTTAAAAGCTTATCCAAAGTTAATTTTTCAGAAAAAACTTGAAGTTATGTCAGAAGTATGAGTTTTTTCGCCAAAAAAAAATTTTTTTTAATAAAATCTTTCTCTTAAACCATTAAGCACTTACTATCGCCTTTGTTTTTCATATTTAGTTTAATTTTATGTTCTTTTTTTAGCTATTTAAAGAAATTTAAAAATTCGACCAAATTGCACTGTGTATACTGCGTTCAACACTTTGCTCACAAACAATCGTTGTTAATTTTTTACAAAAACAAAACTTGCCGTTATTTGCTTTGATGTGTTCTTAATTGAATACCAACAAAAAAAAATTCATTCTCAAATGTTTGAAAAATGACTTTTTGCCACAAAAATGGGTCAAATTACCTATAGTACAGAGGCCCAAACCCACCCCGACACCTAAATCAAATTTCGATCTACATGGCTAGATTTTAAGATCTCGATTTCCCGAAAACTAAGTTTCACAGAAAGAAAAGGACTATTATTTGGAATATTGCAAGCCAAAAATCTGCTGAGATCACAATTGTATTATTTAGGGTTTTCAATAAACTTTTTTTCGAAATATTTTGTTCGACTTTATAGATTTTGATGAAACTTGACGTACCTATTCTGTAAACTCTATACTTGCCATTTTTAAAGACAAAACTTATTTTGCATGAGCTTTTCTCCTTTCGTCTGTATAAATCTTGCGATGAAACTACAGCACTCAATTATAAAAATATTTATATGAAATTTAGCACATAAGCTTCTCTTGGCACTATTTAAATTGGTTAGAATCGGTCTATATTTCGATTTACCTTTCATAGAAACGTTTTGAAGGCCGAAAGAAAAGTTTACTGCTTTTCAGTGTGTTTTTTCTATACTTCGGTATAAAATTGGGCCCAACCGGTATATTAGCTACAAAGAAAAAAAATTGAGGAGGAAAGTTTTAAGACACAAAAAGTCACCCGTACTTTATTTCAGATTTATCAATTGTAATTCATAAATTATCAGCTGTTTTTAATATTTAACAATTGTGTTAAAGAAATTATCAATTGTTTTTTCAGAATTAACAATTACGTTGCAGAAACGATTAATTTCAGTTTTTTCAGTTTTATCAATAGTATTTCAGAAATTATCAATTGCATTTCATATAATATCAAATGTATTTCAGAAACTATAAATTGTATTGTATGCCTTTATAAGGGCACTAGGTCTAAACATGGATGGATTTGACCAAGGCCTTGTCCTTGGGCCAATATAAGCAGAGACTATTAATTATAAAGGTAGGAAATCAAAACTTACACTACTCACCGGTAGAGGGCGCTGTAATTTAGTATCACTTGAGCAACTATTTAGTATCACTTTAGTATCAGCTGAGCCTTTATTTAAAAACTCAAAAATCGCTGAAAACTGCGCAAAATAAGAAAAAATCAAGCGCAAAATATATTTAAATAATAAGATTTAAGAATTACTTTTTTTCTGTGCTTTTTTGTTTGTTGTTATTTCAATTTAAATAAAAACAGAAAATTGTAAATTTTTTGAACAAAGTGCCATCTAGTGATAACGATGTCGTTATAACTTTTGTTTTTGGTGATGCCATACCCCTGGATATAAGTCGGTGTACTAAATTTAATAAATATATCTTAATATCTGCGATCTGTAACGTGCGCACAACAATACATGGACTGACAGGCGGACGGACGGACGGACGGACAGACAGACGCACATCATTAAATTGAACCTAAATTATATATACTAAAAGGTCGGTCTAGATCCAATATTTTTGGTGTTACAAAAATTAGCACAAGCTTATTATACCCTGTCCACATAGTGGTGTAGGGTATATATACCCTACGGGAAATTTTAACAAACTGCCACCGAATTGGCCCCTTTATATGAAATTGACTTGTCACTTTTACAAGGCGTTGTCATAGGAGGTGGAAATTGACCCCTTGTGACATGCCACAAGACAAATCCTAGGACAGGTTACTGAACTCTCATAAAAAACAAAGTTCAGGGACCTGTCCTGCGATTTGTCTTGTGACATGTCACAAGGGGTCAATTTCCACCTCCTATGACAACGCCATGTAAAAGTGACCAGTCTATTTCATATAAAGGGGCCAGTTCGGTGACAGTTTGTTAAAATTTCCCGTAGGGTAATTATAAAAGGTTATTGTTTATATTTGCGGTGTAATCGAATGTATGCAATTTTAGGAAGTAATGCGAAGAAGTTATTTTAGATGTAAAAATGTATAAAAGTTGAATTCTCAACGTTGATAATAATCTACTTTGAAAGTTAACGTACCTACGAAAAGTAGTGTGTTTGTTTTCGTCTCAAACATGTCTTTGTGTACCTTGAGTTTTCTTTTCTTGACTTAACGTATATAGTGAAGTTGAAAACACAGCTTTAGTTGATTTTTGCGTATTTGGATTATTTATTATTTGACAAAAAACGGGAAATATTCGAGAAAAGGTCGTGTAACAAAACATATTTGTAAAAATGGTTGTTAAATAGTCTAATCAATTCTGCAAGTTTTTTTAGTTTTGATTCATTTTCAATTCAAATTTTATATTTTAACATGTTTCCTTTAAATGGTATTATGATTTACATCACTTTACGTTAACATATATTTTTTTAAAGTAAGAACCCCAACTCCTTTAACAACATCCTCCCTCGACTCAAAAACAGAAAGAAATTTCTTCGTTGAGATTAAAATTACCCTCAAAAACTACTCTATCAAAAAATCAACAACATCATCGTCGTCGTATTCAGTCTTCTGATAAGAATGGCCATTAAACAAAAAGATAATGTTAAATGAAGCTACATAATTACCCTGATAAAATAATATAATGTAATATACATAACTGATGGATGCTCCTAGCTAATGTTATTCTAGTTATGTAGCTGATAACGAAGGCTATGGCAATGCTGGTGTTTGGGATGAGAAGGGTAAACATTAAAAATCCAGTCAAGTGGAAGTTATGTTAAAAAATATGAATGGTTGATTTAAAATCACAAAGAGTCATTATAAATATATAACGATGGTCATAAGTAAACAGCGCCTAACTGATAGTTAAATTTCAATTTGTGTTAAGTATACTAAACTATTTATACATCATACAGAAGTCATTTAGCATCCTTAACTAATAGTTTTATCTTAAGTTACAAGTTGTCAACTTAAAACCATCGATAAGTACATTCTGCTGAAATTATATATTTTTTTATTTCAAATTCTTTATTCTATTGGAAATTACAGAGAATCCTCCGCACAAACTTTGCCCTATTTACCGGGAGTTTTAAATGATCCAGAAGAATTAGAAACTTTAGAAGTATTCAAATTACCTACAATTTTAAGCGGGGACGGTCCACCTGGTCTATATGAGGTAGAGGTATTAGAAAGAGCAAGAAAACGTTGGGCTTTTGCTAAAGCACTAAAAGAGAATTTTCGCAAACAATTAGAAGAAGCCAGAGATCAGGCCAAATTGCAAAAACATCATCATGTCTTGGAAGCTTTTGAATGGGAACATTGGTTAGAAAGAGAAGAATATATACAAGAATGTCAAATGTTAAGATTGGAGATTTTAATACGTATGTTCGATAAAAGGGAAAGAGAAATGTACAATTCTTCTCAAATTAGAATACAAAAAAGTTGTGAAATGATTGAAGCCCAAAGAAAAGCAGCTCTTAAGAAAAATCAAATCGAATATGAAAGAGCCCTAAGACGTTTAGAGATTAAACATGCTAAACAACCCAGAGTGTGGCGTAAAGAAGATATTACCAAAGAGCTAGGGGATCCAAGTTCAGAATTTTACGCCCCCAAAATGCGTTATGGTGTTAATCCTAATAGAAGACATTTTACAGCCTCACGAAAAGGTTTTAATATGCGCATGGATGATTTGGAGAAGACAGCTGTAAAAATGGATTATAAACATTTAAAGTGTCCATTTGCTAAGCTAAGAGAATGGTCCAAACCGAAGGAAGTGCTGCAGGAAGTTGAACAAAATTTCTGTTCGGAAACAAATCTAAAGAAACTTTACGAAAGTATGAGGGTAAGTAATGGTAATATGGAGGTATTTTTAAGTAATGATTAAGAGCCTATAAAAGGGCTTAAAACATTTGTTGATATCGGGAAATTTTAAATTTCGCTTAACCTTATGGTCTTTCAACAAATGCCAAGGAAACATATAAACCGTTACCGATATATTTATTTACTAGAAATTTTTAGTTAATTATTTTCGAACGCACCATATGATCCAATAAAATTTCGAAACCCTAACAAAGGTCTTATCTGTGGTTTGTTGATGGATTAATAGGAACATAAAATCATCATACAAGCACCCTATAGTATTTGTATCCTACACAACTCTGTGGAACACGATATATCGATTTTGTGCTGATGTTTTAAACTATCAAAAATACTGTAACTTAATGCACCTTATAGTAAACAGATCGACTCAGAATCAGTTTCTGAGTATCCATGCAAACCTTGTTATTAAACTACAGATCACATGTGCGAAAATAATTTGGTGAAATTTGGCATATGAGTTTCTGTTGGCCCATGGACACAGCTTATTGAAATCGATGCCAATCGTTTTATGCTCAAACCTGTTTCCCATAGAAGGGTCCTAACCAGAGATGGGTCAAACTCATTACCATTACTTTATGTAATATATCTTCATTACCATTACTTTTTGTGTAAAAAAAGTTCATTGAAAAAAGTTCTGAACCTAGGTGGTTCAGACCCTCAAGCAACTCATCAATGACCAGTGTCCATAGCAATGCCGACTGAAAACCGCCCTGAGGATATCCACTGGTCACATTTTTGGTCTTATTGTACTAGTATACCCTATGCTGAACATGATTTCCCTAGAATTGAGCATCTCCTAAGTCCAATTTATAATCATTGGAGAGATGTCTTTTTTAAACTAAGACAACCTCATCGCAACGTAGGACGTCTTGTCAAAAGTGCCCTGTATATCAATAAAAGCACAGAGGGTAATGTTTCTTGCCTCCAGTGCCTTCTATATCAACGCGACAACATGATGGACAGCAATTTCGGTAGACTTACCCCGTTGATACGCGAATTAAAGGTCGTGTATCGGTTTACGCCTAAGGTAAGTGTACCTAATATAATGATTCAAGACCTTCTCTATTGTCTTAAGGAGAAATGAGCTGAGGCTAATTGGTCTATACGATGTAGGCAGCTGTTCGGATTTCCCCCTGCCTTTAGAATAAAGAGCACTTTAACCCCCCCCCCCTCCAAGTTTTTGGTATATGACCCAGCAAAGGACTGGATCTAAATATCCTAATCAGTGGGGCTATCATATCAATTCCCCTCCGTAGTAAACATGGGTAGATCCCGTCGGGACCCGGCAACTTAAAGGACGAAAATCCAATTATTGCCCTTTTTAACCTGTCCCCTTGAAAGGCGGCACCAGTTAGGCATACATACCTCCCCGTCGGGTTATTTGAATCGCAAAAGATCCGTCGGAGGCTACGCAGCCTGGGAAGTGCTAGACAATAGTGTAGGAACCGTTAGGTCTCCTGAGAGTGCAAAGACCGTTTTTGTGATACTGTGAGTTGGCCTTCTGAAACCGCACAGCTTCCGGAAGATCAGAGATTATATTTGGTGCAGTGTAGCATATAGTCGGCATGATCGACTTTCATTTTCTTACTTGTTTTAAAATGTACTAATCCTTTTTTGTTTCTCTTTCAGACTCTTCGTCAATCTTCAATAAAACAAAAGACTACACCTTTATGTTTAAAGGCTAAAAAGCCTCAATCTACAATCGAAGAAGAAGATAATAAATATCCAGAGGAGGATGATGTTATTCTAAAAGTTAAAATAAAAGAAGAAATTGCATCCATGCAAACACCAAGTAATATTAAAACAAAAGATTCAGATTCAGAAGATTCTGAAAACTCCCAACAACGTCAGCAACAAGAGGAATTTGAACACAAACAAGCCTTGGAAGAATTACGTAAACAAAAAGAAACTGAACGTCTTAATATAGAGATGCTACAAAAAGAAATGCGCTGCGAAGAGTTGGAAACCCTGATAAGCTCATATGAAGGTCATACTATAGGATGGCTTATGCGTTTTTTATCCGAAGGAATGTGTCGAGTAAAAGAACAACGTAAATTACATTTCCTTACCATGATGGCCAAACGGGAGAGATGGCACCGTGAGGCTGCCGAAGCTGGTTTAAGACAAAAAGAAAACTTTTTGCGTGAAGAATATGGACAATTATACGAAGAGAGTAATAATGCTAATAAGGAAGTGGCTGAAAAGTTTATAAGTGACATTATGAATACAGATATTAAAGATTATGCTACGGATAAAGCCAAAGATTATATTACAGCTATGGCAAAAGATTTAGATATGGAAATTTCTGGATGGTTAGAGTCATTTAGTGAGGTACAAACTCCTCTTAACTATTATACTCTAAGAAATGCTTTAAAAGATATTGTGATGCCCGATAAAGAGAAAATATTATATAGATTGGAAAGAGATGACTGTATTGACTATATTATTAATGATGTACTGTTGGCTAATGTTTATCATTTATTAGAACCTTATGATGTCTCCTTTTCTCTAGCAAGTGACTTTGTAGATCGCTTGATAGATAATGATATATATCTGAATTCGCCTGATTGTAGTAGTGAATGTGAATGCACTGGATTTTGTTCATGTTCCACAGCTCGTCACGAGGCAATGGCCATATTAAGAAAAGTCATACGTCGGGCAGTACCGGGTAGACGTTGGTGTACACCAAATGAACGTGTGGCCTTTGAAAATGTAAAAGATATACTTGATGATGTATTTGAGAAAGTAATACCAACTGCCTCTGTTATTGAAGTTGATATGAAAAAGCCCTTAAATGTAACCGATCAGGGAGCTCATACTGATTTAGTTTGTTCTGAAAATGATGTAATATATAACGATAATTCTGAGAATAATTCATCTAAAGAAGATAGCATGTTTAGAGTAAGACGTTTAGGTTCCGAACCTAAGTTTTCCGTAATGGATATAACTAAAAGTTTAGAACATACTGAAAAGTTATTACTTGCCGATACCGATAAAATATCAGAAGATCGTGTATTACTACATATGGATGATTATGAATTACCACAACGTCAATATCATCCACAAAAAGTACATGTGATTCCTAGTACTTATAATATTTCAAAGGTATGGGATTTTGCTAAAACTCCTACCTATAATCAGACATCTTCCGATGATTTTGTGGCAGAAGAAGAAACTATGGAAGAGGAAATGTATGCAAAACTGCAACAAATAGCTGGCAGTGAAGATATGCATGAAATGAAAAACGAAATGGAAACATGGGCTTTAGAAATGTCATCATCACATCAGGGTTTTGATGAAGACTACGAAGTAGAGCAAACAATTGATGAAACTGAAGAACGTGAAAAAGAACAACAACATTCTGAAGAAATTGAGATAACAAATGAAAAGGAAGTTCTTATTACAGACCACAAAACAGTTCCAATTCATTCCTCACCTTTAGTTACCTCAAAAGCTCATGATAAGTTAACAGATCCTTCGGTACACTTTAACGAAAAAACTGAACAAAAATTTATTAATAGAGAATCCGAAATTGAAGAAGTCGATGATAATGATGATGATGGTTTTATGAAAGTATCATTTACTTATGATCCTACAGTTAAATATTCAGTACCTATACCATCCAATATTGAGATATTGGAAACACATACGGAATATATCAACGATGAAGAAGACGATACTGAAGAACTGCATTAATATATTTTATACATATAAGGAGTTTAGAAATGTTACTTTCACATTATGTATTTTTTAGTAATTTTAATAAAAATTTGTTTAATTTCATATCTTACACAAAATCCAGATATCTTACACAATAAATAAACATTTCGCTATTCACCATTAGTTGTGGCATATGTTTTAAGCAAATTTTCAAAAGTTATTAAGCTTTGACTATAATAATATTTTGCCGCATATCCAGTTTTGTTCTCGCTTTGTTTAGAATTTGGCAGTTTACTTTACGTGAAGCAAAAGTGTACGTTTTTAAATTAACATATCTGCGGAATGAAAATAACTAGATACATTGAAAGCTGGGAAATTAAAAACCAATTTCATTTACGAAATTGATAACATCAATTATATTTTAATTGATTTTGCACCTTCAACGAAAACGTTACAATCAATTACTAAAAACTGTTTACGATTAATTGAAACAATTTTATATTAAACAATTCTTTAATTAGATGATTTAAAGGGGGTACCACAAATTAATTTAAAAAATAATGTGATATAATTTCTGTTAAGTTATGGTGTTTAAAATTTTTACGTAAACCTGCACTAACACATACATTCCTCATACCAAAAATGGATTCGATCCGCTCTCGTTAACACTATATTTATAGGAAATTTCAAGTATGTCGAATGAATTTGAAATGAAAACTGTGACGGATTTGTAAAAAGCATATAACAATAATATATTCCTAACTCCATTTATTTTAAAATATATTTGGCGCAAGAGGACGAAATATCTACGTTGATGTTGCAAGATTGTAATTTGAGTCTGCGACTTAAGTTACCAAACAAAAAACGAATATTTCTGTTAGAATTTCGTGATTGTTATTTGAGTCTTTGGGGCTCAGGATCACGATTCAATTGCAAAGTTTCATATGGCACAAGATTACTTATTCTAAAGCCTTTTATAATATTTTCCTACTTAAAATCTTAATGTTTGACTTCACGCTGTGAAAAGCACTGATCGTAGATGTTCTAATTGACTGAATAACTATACGAAGTTTCGAAGCCACCAAAGTCAGAAAAATTTGTCATATAATTTTATGCTTGGAAGAAACTCAAATACGTCGTTGTTTTGTTATACACTCTTTTTAAACTCTTAATAAATTTCCTTTCTTAAACCCTTAATCAATTTCCTTTCATGACATTCACACACACAAAATTCTTTACAACATAAAATTGAATTTGTCACTTACCCTTAATTGCTTTACGTAAAGTCACCAAACTGGAACGTACAGTAATCAACAGTACATTGAATCGCACCATTTCTTGTACCAAAACGGTATTCATACTCTGATGGTAGCTGGTAGGATAACGTAACAATGCAGCATCACGATCAAAATCTTTTGGTAAACGTTGTAAAATATCAGTTGCAACATTAATCGCAACCTCTTCAGGTGATAAACGATTAACACCTCCCTCCTCACCGTCATCATCATCAGCTGCAGCTGAAGTATCCTTATGGGTGTAATAAAGGGAAACAAATTCAGGACATGTAGGACAAGTAGGAAGGAAAAGGTTTTCAGGAAAACGTTTTGATAAGGTTTCTATGTAAAATGATTGGGATTTTTTGAGTAACTGTTTGTTGGAAATGGCGGTGTAATATAAGCGAATAAAAAGAATAAAAAAGAATTAACAAATTTATGAAAAAGTAAGTTTGTTGTGGTGTATAAAATACTTACACGTTTTTCATGCAAGTCCTTGCATAGCAGAAAGGAGAATTATTAAATTACTGAGTTGTTAATAATTTATTTTTAATCTTTACTTACCACACGATCCTTGAGAGCATTTAAGAAAAGTAAAATGAAGTGTTGTAATAAAATATCAACTCTGTGTACAAACTTTAGTAGGACATGTAGTTCTATAAATATGTTAAAAATATCCCAACAAAATTATGGGTTGCCAAAAACAGTGTTTTAAAAAATATACTATTATCGATGATTTCCATATAAAACTTCCGAGAATTCCACTATTTATTTTACTCCAAACTAGCAGTAATTCTTCAAGAACTGTTTTGAATCAGTTTAAAATTGGATTTTCGGTATGAAGGATTCATGAAGTGCTAAAAAACTACACTCAAAAAGTTTTTTTGGCAGTTAAAACAACGGTTTATGCAGTTAAAAAGGCGACAAGGGTATTCAGCATTAAAATAACCCAAAATGTAATTACTTTTAATTGTTAAAAAAAATATCAAAAAAAATGCATTAAAAATAACTAACAATGACCCATAAATAACTGACAAATTTTTACTACTCAAAATTTTGGAAACAAATAACAACATTGGTAAAAATTACTGTTTTTTACAGTTAATTTTTTTTTTTATTATAAAAAATATTTTAATAAAAACAATTTTTTCTTTTGATTACAAAAACATGTGCAATTGCTTCTTTCTACCTAAAATTTGAAGTCACATTTTCAAAGAATTATACAGTTATTAAGTGTTTGTGAATTGGAGGTACAATACAATTTTTTTGAATTTTATTTGCAAGCCAATAAATATAAACTGAACAACGATATTAAAAAGCTCAACGAATTTTTTTATTTTTTAAATAACTGTTTGCTGCAAGAATATTGTTTCAGTAGTTGTTTATTATAGTATTAAAAATAACATATTTAAACGACTGTTACGCAATATATTTTTTTTTTATAACTATTATAATAGTTGTTTTACATTTACCAAAGAAGAAAAATTGAAATAATGGTTAAAATACCATCTGTTTACTGCACAATCAACTCTCATAATAGTAACTATAAAACTTTTTGGAGTGTAGTTTTTAAATAAACGAATCTCAAAATATGTTCTTTTAAATTTTGCTAAGATTGCCTAAATGGTAATTTCGTATTGTTTTACTGTTCTACTTGATGTGAAATAGTTCCCATAATGAGACCATTTGTATACCCTCTATCAGTAAGAATATTAAATGATTGGGATGACTCCAAAAAAATTCTGGTTAATCTAGAGAAACTTAGGTTGTACACCAGTTACTGTATCTGCAATTGGCAATCTTATGATTCCGGCGCCTGCTAAAAACAGCCATCCGGTCAAAATAGGCCACGACTAAAAGACTTTGAATTCCTGCAAAACATCTATATCTAAAAATCATCCATTGGTCTAAATGTACAGTGGCAATAAATTAAATTCATTTGTGTGGAGTCCAAAAATTATTGAATATAAAGATCGGTGCATGAGTGATTTTTGACTCACACTCACGCACACCACGAACAAGAAAAAATAATCACGAATGACTGGCGCTTAGCAAATTCTCTTGGTGTACCTTTCATTGTGACCCTTTGTTCCCAAAAGGATAACATGACTGATCAATGTATCTTAATCATGATTCAAAATGATAGACTACTCCACTTTCCAGAGTGAATTTTGTTCCTTCCTTCTTCCTATTCACGATAATTTTGTATCATGTCATCTTTATTGTGAATCAAGTCTTAACCTTAGAAAGACAAATCTATCATCCTCTGGATCTGAGAATTTCTCACCCAATCGAAAGATGTTAAAACTCGTGGCGATAATAAAATTGATAAACACACGCAACGATTGAGTAAACAGCATTGAACATTTTTTTTTCCTGTCTTTAAGATCGATATACGTAATACATCTGATTGGGAAAGAATTCTAAATATCCCCAGCTCAATGGGGTTAAAAACATGGGGAAAACTTATTCGTGATGACAACCACATTTGTTTCCCAACCAGTACCCAGCTAAAAAATTGGAAGTAATGCTTTACAAACTACTACTTTTACTGCTTCACAAAAAATCACTTAAGTATTACTTCTAAACCATAATTGCTCTAAAAGTGATCGTAAAATGTAATTTTGCTATCATTTGGTATTTCTAAACAGATGATCGCGGGTTCAATTCCTGGAGAGGCCAATATTTGTTCAATTTTCTTTTAATTATTTTAATTTTTTTTTTATTTTTTTTTTTTAATATTTATAATTTGTTTAAATTCAATATTTTTTTAATTCTTCAATTTTTAAAAAAATAAAAATAAAAATGACGAAAAGTTGCTTTTTATGCCCTTATGAAAATAGTACTGAAAACAATACTGAACTCATACATGGGAATTTTTCATTACCATTGAAATTTCATTACCATTAGTTCATACTAACGACAATGAAAAAAATTTCATTACCATTTAATGGTAATGAAATATTTTTCATTAGAAAAATCATTACTAATGGTAATGAAATTACACTAATGTATAAAAAACCTAATTACAATTGATTAAAAACCATTTGTTTACAAAAATATTCAGACAAATGAAAACGAACAACGGGTTATGGCACATATGGCAAATGTGGCCACATGTGGCACATTTAAAAAAATTTTTCAAAAAAGGTACCATTTATGAAAAAGCACAATTTTTCAACAAAAAAGTACCATTTTTGGGAAAAGGTGAAATTTTACAAAAAAAAAAGTACAATTTTTGGAAAAAATTACCAAAAAATTTAAAATTTTTCCAAAAAATTAAAGTTTTTTAAAAAAATTTAAACTTTTCAAAAAAAATTAAAATTTTTCAAAAAAATTATAATTTTTCAAAAAAAGTACAATATTCTAAAAAAAGGACCTTTTTAAAAAAGTACAATTTTTGAAAAAAAGTACAATTTTTGAAAAAAAGTACAAAATTTTCAAATAAAGTGCAATTTAGTTAGGTGGAACTTGTTTTCACTAAAGGAGTTTTATGGGTGTATTAACAACCATAGGGCAAAAATTTTAACCGTTTTGCTCTATCTCGCTTAGTTTTCGAGATATAGGCGAAAACCCAAATAAACGTCCTTTTCCTTCTAGCATTAGTAGTTTATGAGATATTTGCATTTTTAAAATCTAGCTGAGTTAGGTAAAAATTTTTTTCACTAAAAAGGTTTATGGATGTATTAACACCCACAGGGCAAAAATTTTAACCGTTTTGCTCTATCTCGCGTAGTTCTCGTTTAGTTTTCGAGATAGAGCAACGGTTAAAATGTTTGCCCTGTGGGTGTTAATACCTTTTTAGTGAAAAAATTTTACCTAACTCAGCTAGATTTTAATAATGCAAATATCTCATAAACTACTAATGCTAGAAGGAAAAGGACGTTTATTTGGGTTTTCGCCTATATCTCGAAAACTAAGCGAGATAGAGCAAAACGGTTAAAATTTTTGCCCTATGGGTGTTAATACACCCATAAAACCCCTTTAGTGAAAAACTCAGCTAGATTTTAAAAGAAGGAAAAGGACGTTTATTTGGGTTTTCGACTCGATTTTTTTTTTTTAATTTTACTTTTTATTTGAAAAATTGTACTTTTTTGAAAAATTTTACCTTTTTGGAAAAATATTTATTTTATTAATTTTTTTTTTTGAACAATGAAAATTTTTTGAAAAATTCTACTTTTTTATTAAAAATTTTACTTTTTTTTGCAAATTTTAAATTTTTTTTGAAAAATTGTACTTTTGAAAATTTTAAATTTTTTTCGAAAAATTGTACTTTTTTTGAAAAATTGCAATTTTTTTCAAAAATTGTACTTTTTTGAAAAATTGCAATTTTTCTCAAAAATTGTACTTTTTTTAAAAAAATTGCAATTTTTTAAAAAATTATACTTTTTTTGAAAAATTGCAATATTTTTCAAAAATTGTACTTTTTTCTCTCATAAAAACAAAGTTCAGGGACCTGTCCTGGGATTTGTCTTGTGACATGTCACAGGGGGTCAATTTCCCCCTCCTATGACAACGCCATGTAAAAGTGACCACTCTATTTCATATAAAGGGGCCATTTCGGTGACAGTTTGTTAAAATTTCCCGTAGGGGAATAAAGCACAAAATCTCGGATTAACAAAGTGGTGTTTTTATACCAGTCAACTTTCATATCACAGAATAGCTCAGCGGTAGAGAGCTAGACTAGCCATCATGAGGTCACAAGTTCGGTACCCGGTGGCGGCAATAAGAAAAACTTTTATAAAAAATATAATTTTTTGTTTTTGCGAAGAATTTTCTTAAACTTTTAATTGGTAAAAAAGAGCTTTCTTTGCACTCGTTCAAAAAGTAGTGAAAAAAATTTTGAAGTGGGAGTGCTCCTCTCCTATGACAACTCTATGTTAAAATCATTAGTGTTTATGTTAAAAAAGAAGTACATCTAGATCATCAATTGTAGTGCTTTTTCTACTGCTTCTGCGTCTCTTTTTTTTCTGGGTAGTCGTAAAAAATCAGCTAAGATCACCCTAGATTGACTAGTGCAATAGAATTTCGATTGCCTCGACAAAAATTCGGTAGTCACTAACCCAAAAATCTCCGTAGCTGCAATACAATTATTTAATTGGTAAATAACTCGGCTACCAACGATTAACCAAATTTTAAATTGAGTACAAACCCTGCGAGAAATTTGCATAAATTGTTTACGAGAACTTGCAAAAACTAATCTATGAAAATAGCAGTAATTGGAAGGTTATAATAGAATTTGGTTGCCTCAACAAAAATTTGGTAGCCACTTCCGAATACTTCGATTTCTGCAACCAAAACATTCGATTAGAAACAAATTCGCTTGTCGGCACGAACCTTTTTTCTGGATATATGAAAGGTAGCAGTCACTTTTGCACGGCATTGTTATAAGATGGCGAACTTCTCTAAAAAAACACCGTTTGGTGATTCGTCATAGAATAAGTTACAGAACTTTAAAGTAACAGTTCATGTAAACGGTGAAAAGTAAAGAGATGAAGTTCATGAAAATGCCAAAGTAGTCAGACTGAATATTAAATAATTGTAAGATGAAATCTCAGATCAGACCATGTTTGAATCTGCTACATAATTGTAAATCTAACATTCCCTTTTCCCAAAACATATTGGAATCTACAAATACCACAATGATAAAGGGTATATCAAATTTAATTTTCATTGAATATTATAATTTCTCTTTAAAGGCACATCTACACGAGAGAGAAAACTGATAGATATAGAGCAAAAAACACCTCTTATTAGCTCTATTGTGAATGATTTAAGATATTTAGAGGTATTTTTTGCTATATATATCTCTAGCAGTTTTTCCTCTCATGTAAATGTGACTTAATACTTAAGTACACACAGATAAAAATTTTGTCAATTTCCAAATGAAATTCGGCTAGTACCAGTAAATTGCTACAACTGAATATTGATTCTTACAATGAAATTCGATTAATACAAACCATTTTCTTTGCAACTCCCAAAATATTTAGAAATCACATTTGATTTTGACTGTGCTATTCGCAACTTTTTTCTATATATATTCTTGGCTTACCTGTGTTAATAATGTATGACCCAATAGCATATCAGTTTCCTGTTGATCTTTCATAATATCTGCATTAGCATGAAAACCAAAGATGGCGGGTATAGTCTGTTGCGGCAGCTCTTTGGTATAATTAATATAATTATCCACTTCTTTGAATACCGGTATATAATACACTTGTTTATCATCAAAATAGAATGGTGTTTCTAAATCCAAAATTTCAGGACAATAATAACGATTTAAAATTGTCTTGAGTGTACGACGATCCCAATCATCAGTGACGCGACCACCGTAATTACATTCACCCGTCAAATATCTCAAGGCATCATAGTTTACACCCTCATATTGATCCAAAAACATTTTCAATTGCATTAAACTTATGCGTAGATCGGTCTCATTAAATTCGTAGGGTATATTCCAGCCAATGGGACCAAAATAACGTCTCTCTTGTATAACAGCATGGAAAAAACACAACGAGTAGATCAATTGTTTGAACGTCTGATTTTGTTTGCAAGATTCATACCATTCGGGATCGGATATTGGATCCGATAACATAGAACGTACTACATTTGATCTTAAACCCTTAGGAGGTTCATTAGTCATTTTAATACCATTCTGTAAAACAACCACCGGAAAATGATCAGCGGGATAAGAAGTTAACCATAAACGAAAATCGGGATGGGTAGAATCTGGTACCATACCCTCACAGATTTTTTCCAATTGAGGCATAAAACTTTTAGCCAAATGACAATTTTGTAATACCACCCAATTTCCTAGTTTAACTCCCTCATCAATCATTTTTACCGCTATCGGTCCTTGTCCCTGGCCCAGGGACAACGAAAATAAACGATTACTACCAAAACCTTGTTCATCAGCAAATTTCAATAAAGTAGCAGTGGGATCCGATCCCGGGGTTAATATAAATATTAATGGTATACAGCAATGAGAATCGGCAAATGAGGCTGCCAAATCAAATTGTGGTGGGTCAACAAATTTTTGGCCCATTTCTGAGGCCACAAAACCCAATACTGCAGGCACTAATTTATCTGGCCTTAACACTCTTAGCAATAATAATTTCTGAAATATCGTAAACTTTTTTTGCCAATCGTCTGGTATGGCCATATTATCTTGTGGTGTGGCCGAATCAAAAAGTGATTTCCATCCATCCAAATGATCCACAATGTGTTCTCTTAAGCCTTTGAAATTGCTTAATTCTGATAAACGACATATCTCATTCCAACTTTGTATGCCCAACCATTTAGCTGGATTTTTATGTGGATTGTCCAAGCCAATGCCGCCTGTTAATAGAAACATCCATTCCGCATTATCGATTTTACCCTCTGATTTCATAAGATTTATATTCAAAATTAATGAAAATAGCAGTTTATCCTATAAGAAAAAAGAAAAATAAATGAAGCAGAAATATTTAGTTGTATAAGTATAAGTATGCGAATGTATTAGTTAAATGTTAAATCGAAAAACACACACGCGTTTTCAAAGATAAGAAAGAAAATAAATGTTTTAACAAAATTGTAAAGCCAACTGGGATTATTTTGGACTAGTACTAGTGAATGATAACATTTTAAGTCACAACAGCTGTTGCGATATACATATCGTCACCTTAAATGCAAAAGGGCGTAACAACAAAAAAATTTAAGCCGATTTTCTGATTGATTATGATGCACTAGACTAAATTACATGTCCCTACAAAATTTTAAACTTATATGTAGAAATAAGTCTACAGTCGTGTTTTAAACAAGAGACGAAAATATAGAATATCTTTAATTCTACAACGTTTTTTTTTTTGTTTTCGTGTAAAAAACTAAAAAGTGTTGTTAGGCCTTTTTGCATTTTAGGTGACGATATGTACAATAAGGTGGAACATATTTTACAAAAATAACGAATTTACTGGAATAGTGTTGATGGTCATAAATGTTGAAACCGCTTAACTTTGAATTTTAAGTTAAAAGATATCCCAGAAGATAAGATTTTTTAATCATAAAATCACATTTCGACTATCTTGCCGAATGTTAACAATCACACTATTCTCTCATAATCGACTTTACTAAGTCTAACACTATGCACTGTATTATTTCCTGAGTGTTAGCCTACCGTAAAAAAACACGCCTGTCTCCCACATATTAACCGATAAATTTTCTGTATTTATTCTCTTCTTATGATTTTTCCGAACAAATTTCCATCCTTTTTTAGTTATGTACCAGTACTAAAATAGGCTTACATTACAAATTTTATATTGGTTGTATAACTTAAAAATCCGGGATGGCGCATCTTTTTCGAATTATTTGTGTCTTTAATAACTTATATTGAATTTTTGCGAGTAAACATATGTCACTTATTCTTTTTTTTTTTTTTTTGTTTTTTTTTTTTCTTCTTCGAAAATGTCGATTTTTGTGCCAACAAATCATCATTTGCGGAAAGTTTTGCTTTTCTTATTCAATTTAAAAAAAGTGTAGCTGGAGCACATCGATTGCTTATCCTGAATATGTTGCACCGATTTCAACGTGCGAGAAATGGTTTGTGCGGTTCCGAAGTGGTGATTTTGACACGGAAGGCAAAGACCGCCCAGGTCCGCCAAAAACGTTCGGAGATTATGAATTGGAACCATTACTCGATTATGATTGTTTTCAAACTCAAGAAGAACTTGCCAAATCATTGGGGGTCACTCAAGGAGCAATTTCAAAACGTTTGCAAGCAGCAGAACTCATCCATAAGCAAGGGAATTGGGAACCACACGTGTTGAAGCCGAGAGATGTTGAAAGACGATTTTACATGTCCGAAATGCTGCTTGAATGCCATAAAAAGAAGTATCATTACTGCATAGAATCATTACTGGCGATGAAAAATGAATCCATTACGATAACCCGAAGCGCAATAAATCGTATGTGAAGTCAGGCCAATCATATGCGACTAGACATGAAGCCGTACAAAAATTGCCTCTTTAGATTTTTTTGCTTTTTTTCCCTCATATTTGCTACTTCTTGCTTTTAGTGGATTCGCCGTTTTTATACCATACACCACTACGTGGAGAGGATATTATAAGTTTGTGCTGATGTTTGTAACACCGATCGGCTCAGAATCACTTTTTATTTCGATTTAACGATGTCCGTCTGTCCCTCCGTCCGTCTGTCTGTCTGTCCATATATTCTTGTAAACACTCTACAGGTCGCAAATATTAAGATATTTTGTTTAAATTTTGTACACCGACTAACGTCGGCCCAATTTTGGTTGAAATCGGTCCATGTTTAAATCTAGTGCCCATATAAGGGTACCCCCCAAAATTTTCGTTTTTACACGCTGCAGGTCGCAAATACAAAGATATTTCAATAAAATTTAGTACACAGACCTATATCGGCCCAAGAACAGAGCCTATTAATTTTGGTTTCAATCGGTCCATGTTTAGACCTAGTGCCCATATAAAGGTACCCCAAAATTGGCTTTTTACACGCTGCAGGTCGCAAAACCGAAGATATTTAAATAAAATTTGGTACGGAGACCTATGTTGGGCCAAGGACGATGGCTATTGATTTTGGTTGAAATCGGTCCATGTTTAGACTTAGTGCCCATATAAGGGTACCCCCAAAATTTTATTTTTTACAACCTCGCAAATACGAAGATATTGCAATGAAATTTGGTACACAGGCCTATGTCGGCCCAAGGACGAAGCCTATTTATTTTGGTTGCAATCGGTCCATGTTTAGACCTAGTGCCCATATAAGGGTCACCCAAAATTGGCTGGTTACACGCTGCATGTCGCAAATACGAAGATATTTCAATGAAATTTGGTTCGCTGACTCACATAGTCCCAAGAAGAAAGCCTATTGATTCTAGATAGGATCGGTCTATATTTGGACCTACCGCCCATATGGGCTATATTTTCGATTTTCTCTTCTTTTATGATTTTATAGAAAATTTTGACACAAGTCTGTTTTAACCCATTCAAATTTCGGATCCAAACATTAGTTGGCTTTAAATCAGACTGGTGTAGGGTATTATAAAGTCGGCATGCCCGACTTTAACTTTTTTTACTCGTTTAGCTGTGTACCTATTTTGGCCCAAGGACGAAGCCTTGGGCCAAAATAGGTCTGTGTACCAAATTTCATCAAAATATCTTCATATTTGCGGCCTGTAGCGTATAAACAATATAATTTTGGGGGGACCCTTATATGGGCACTAGGTCTAAACATAGACCGATGTTCACCAAAATCAATAGGCTTCGTCCTTGGGCTGCCATAAGTCGGTGTACCAAATTTCATCAAAATATCTTAATATTTGCGACCTGCAGCGTATAAACAATATAATTTTGGTAGGACCCTTATATGGGCAATAGGTCTAAACATGGACCGATGTTCAGCAAAATCAATAGGCTGCGTTACTGGGCCAATGTAGGTCTGTATACCAAATTTTATCAAAATATCTTAATATTTACGACCTGCAGCGTATAAACAGTATAATTTTGGTAGGACCCTTATATGGGCACTAGGTCTAAACATGGACCGATGTTCACCAAAATCAATAGGCTTTGTCCTTGGGCCAACGTAGGTCTGTGTACCAAATTTTATCAAAATATCTTAATATTTGCGACCTGCAGCGTATAAACCATATAATTTTAGTAATACCCTTATATGGGCACTAGGTCTAAACATGGACCGATGTTCACCAAAATCAATAGGCTGCGTTATTGGGCTAACATAGGTCTGTGTACCAAATTTCGTGAAAATATCTGAATATTTACGACCTGCAGCGTATAAACAATATAATTTTGGTAGGACCCTTATATGGGCACTAGGTCTAAACATGGACCGATGTTCAAAAAAATCAAACTTGTTCGTCCTTGGGCCAACATAGGTCTATGTACCAAATTTCATCGAAATATCTTAATAGTTGCGACCTGTAGAGTGCGCACAAGATTGCATGGACAGACAGACAGACGGACGGACGGACGGACAGACGGACATCGTTAAATCGAAATAAAAAAAAATTCTGAACCGATCGGTATACTATAAGGTGGGTCTACGACCAATATTTTTTGGTGTTACAAACATCAGCACAAACTTATAATACCCTGCCCACATAGTGGTGTAGGGTATAAATAGTTTTTCTTAACATTTTTGAGCTTAAAATTGCTTTTTTTAGACCTTTTGCCCAAAAATATTTGTTCTCTTAACTTTGAATTTGTTTTTTAACTACCCGAGTAAAAACGTTTGTATATAGTAATATATGATTTTATATACCCATATATGTTTTTGTACGCCATTGTATATAACCGGACATAATTATATGTATCCATATATAATTTATATTTTTTTAAAAAATTTTAAAATAATGTCATATTTAGTTAGATATTATTACATATCGATCAATATATAATTGTATATTCCATTTATAATTATATACTGTTAATCAAATTATATATGACGTTATATATACTTATTTAGTACATGATCCAAAATAATATATTATGTCATATTTAAAAAAAAAAACACAATTTCGTTTTGGATTAAATTATCTTTTACCCCATTCAGAGACTCACTTGAAAATTTGTCAATCGTCTTTTGGATATATTGTAATTATATATTAATTGAAATACTAGACAAATTTTCTATCTCATTTTTTGTATAATCATATCTAGGCGACTTTTGACAAAACAATTTAAGTCGACTTAGGAACATTCCCCAAGATTTTTGTCGATAATATAACTTTTGAATTCTCATATTTCTGTATGTTCCTCATATTTTCTACATCTTATATAAATAGTAAAATATGTGAAACCTCTAAAATGATATTTTTTCGAAATTTTATTAAATTCTGTTTGACAGGAGATCTTATATAAGAAATATTTAATTTGCAGCATTATGAATTTTCACCATAGGGTATTTTCCGTGTACAATTTTAAAAAGAAAGTAATAAATTGTAACATTTATTTTATTTATTTGTGCAATCCTTACAACAGGCGAAACAAATTATTTCTCTTTTAGTAGGTTTGAGGTTAAGAAGAAGAATAAACCTTCCTCAAAAGTTATAAACACATTAAATTTGCAAATCAGACTAGATCTAGTTTCTGCCTTTTTATGGACATGCTTCATCAGTGATCTGATTGTCTCTATATGAATAATTTGAGAAGTGATCAAACAGACATATACAAACATTCTACTTCAGATTTTCTCTGTTTATCTTCTTATTTCCTCCGTGTCACCTTTTCACAAATATTGCCACATTGACGTATGGTTTGTAAGTACAAGTGCAGGCAACCTGTGTATATTGGAGACGGAAAGCCAACAGGTCATTTACCAAATTGCATTTGGTCGTATAGACCAAATACAATTAATATTGTCATTAATATGTATTTTTATTAATTCTAATTTAGTAGGTTTGAGGTTAAGAAGAGCTCATTGAGCTCAAACATTTATTTAAATTTTAAAACCTCCTCTTCTAAAACCTCCAACCTAAGTTGAAAAGAGTTACAAAATCCCAAACAATTATTTCTAAGTTATTTTTTCAATTTTTCTTTAGGCAAAATAACTTAATTTTTTAGAGGTAAAGGGGTTTGTGATTTCCTGTAAAATCTACTTTTGTCAAAATCCAAAAAAAGTTTTATAGTTTTTATAAAAAATAATGAACTTTTCGCAAGTGAATTAGGTCTGACAAAAACTCGTACTCTCAGGGAATTATTTCTGCAAATATTTAGGATTTCAGTGAATTTTGTAGTGCATAAACCAGATACAACAATAAAAAAATTTTATACCACTATATAAAATCTTATCAAATTGTATCGCGCCATTATTCGGACACAACTCTATCTGATGTTATCACATTATAACTGAACTGATGCAGTTCAGTTATCCATTTCTCGGATAAAATTGTAAAAAGATGCATGTTAAATTATATATAACTATATAAAGCCAAGTATAATTTTTTTTTAAATCGGGTTCATAACAGTTTTCCTTCAGACTATGAAAAGATTTTCGTATGCGTATGAAAAAAGTAAGTCCGAAATTCAACAAAAATTCCGTAATATAAATTTTATTAAATTACGCCGAAGCTCAAGAAAAATTGTGTTACATTTTGGACGTATTATTTTTATTATTTTGTACAATTTTTTTCTTTATAATTTTTTGTATGATTCCAGGAATTTCTGTAGCCTTTATTTAATTTTTCATTTGTCAAGGGATATATGGCAGATATTTATGCGTGTCTTTTAGGTTTAGTGTTACAAAATCTAGTCGGTTCTTACCAAAATTAATAGTTTTATAAATAACTACCACCCTAATATAAATACAATACATAAGCCGAGTTATAAGGAAACAAGGAGAAATGGACAGATTTGTATAGAAACAAAAACTCTAATAAGATGCTTAAAGTATTTGCTAAAAAAAAGTTTTGCTAATAGTATTACAACGGAAATTAAAAAAAGAAAACTTTAAGAAAGGAATATTCTTTTGTTTAAACGAAACATTTTACAAAGGTTTTTAGGTCCCCAAGCAATAAGCAGAAATGGATTAGGTTCACTATAATATATTTAATTGGTACGTTAACCCTTTGACAAACATACATTTTCCGCCAAATTGAGTTTTTTCGTGATCGCCGTCCTATTATAACATAAAAAATTGGCTTCATAGGCCCCCCAACTTGCAGTTCATTTCGATTGTCAAGTAATGTTCTTTATACCTCTTGAATTAAGAATACTTTTTGCCGAACTTTGAGAACTCCTAAGGGGCAAGTGAAACCAGATAAACACCTTACACACAGTTAACTTACATTTTTGCTGCCTCAAACCTCTTCTATAGGTTCCATACTTCAGCTCTTTGACGACCACAGACAAGTATTCACCAAAGTTTTATTTATTGGTCATTTTTTGTTGGCATTTTTTTTAGTTCACATATTAATTTATATCGTTTTGGATATTTCACCTTCTTTAATAATCTTTCCTTTTCCACTTGAATTTGCATACAAATTAATGTAAAGAATAAACTTTCTTTTGAACTTTTTCCATTTCATAAATTTTAAACAAACGATGGTAAAGAAATTTATTTAAAAAAAAACGAATAACAAATTGTTAAAGTTTTCTTTTAATGGTTTTAAAGGTATCATTACACACTTCATTGCATCTTTTTTTCTTTTTAAAATGAAAAAAACTTTTTTATTACAACATTCTTTTAGACTAAAACATTTTTTTTTTATATCTTGTAGAAATCTATTGGAAGTCAAAAGAAATAAAAAAAAGTACTTATGCATCTTAATAATGTCAATCTTTCTTACTTTTTACGACTAAAAAGACATTTATCTTGTTACTATAATAAATCTCATTAATTTTCTGCTTTTTTAGCACTACTACACATCATTATCTGCCACACACTTATACAGATGTACATATGTAGATATAAACTTTATTACCTAACTACGCAGCATTTGAAAAATGTAAGAATATTAATTTTAAAAAAGGACCAATCAGAAAAGCTAAATGTTTGAGTTTTGAATTTCTTTGATGTAAGGGAACAAGAAAAAGTCATTGTCTTCCAAGTAATGGCTGTACGGCGGGTGACCCAGAGTGCTCAAAAGTCACTTCTTTGAGCCAATGTGTGAGAGCTCGCATTGCCATGGGGAATAATTATCCGTTTTTGGGCGTTGGTTTTTCTCAATTCTCCGAAAACATCTAGCTTATGAGATCTCATTGATAGACCCGAAATATTTTAGGAATCATTACACTGTGAGACAAATGGTAGGGGTCAGTGATCGGGAAGGGTTCAAACTATCGGGGAAAGTTATATCGGTAAAAATGAAGTTATACGTGTCCCGGCGTTTCGCTGGGTCACCACTAGGAATCGAGATATATCGATTTGAACTTTGGTGGTCTTTTTTTTGACATAACTCGAGAACCAATAGTCCGATTTTGCTCAAACAATTTTAAAAAAATTAAAAATTACAATTCCTTAATCTGTTTATATAACGTTTTTCTATATACTCTACAGTTTTGCCGGTAAAAATAAATGTATGAAGAAAAAAATATTTTTTGCCTAAAATATTAAAAAAAAGTAATAAACAAAAGGTTATTGATTTTTATGGTAGCGGTAACAAACATTTATTTTTACCGGCAAAACTGTTGAGTATATAGAAAAACGTTGTATGAACAGATTAAAGGAATTGTAATTTTTAATTTTTTTAAAATTGTTTGAGCAAAATCGGACTAGTGGTTCTCGAGTTATGTCAAAAAAAGATATATCTTGATTCCTAGGGGTGACCCAGCGAAACGCTGGGACACGTATAACTTGTTTTTGACCGATATAACATTTCCCGTTGGTCTCATCCCATCCCGATTTTTACTGTCGCATAGTGTTATAAAACAAACCAAGGTGTATTTTGAGGGGGCACTTTTTTTAGTTTTTTTTCTGTCCACATAATGTGAGTCGCTTTAATATGCATAGCGATGTTATACACGTCTTTTAAAGCGCCGCTATTGTATTTCTTGAGTATTTGTTTGCACCCATTGACCCGAGCATCTTTTTGAACTGTTGTTAAGTTATGAGGAATCCAATGAGAACAAATTTTTTTACGGCTAAATTTTGTAGCAACATTTTATTTATGCTGGTGGAACTTATGCCTAAAATAGCCTCGATCTCAGAGTATGTCACACGACGATCTTGCATTATCAGTTTTTGTACATTATTACCCAGTGTAGAAAATCATTACCAGATATGTGATTATGTAACTACATACTTGGTAATGGTAACTAGTTACTTTTGTTATTACATTTCTTATTACCTTTATATAGCGATGTCGCGAAAAATAATGAGTTATGGTTGCACACCAGCATACGAAAAATCAAAAAGTATATCGTTACCTATGTGCTTACCAGTACTGACAAAAATAATGAGTCTAAAAATATATTTTCAAAAAATTTATTATATAAAAAAAAATATTTTTTATTGTATTTTTTTTTTTTTTAAATAAAATTTCCTGGTGCAGGAATCGAACCTGGGTCTACAGATTGCCAGTCAATAGCTCTACCATCTGAGCTATAACGACATGTAATATTTAATAGATAAAAACATACTTGACTTCCTGCACACAACTAAGCTTACTCGCCAACATACAAAAAATAAAAAAATATGTGGTTACATATATCCTTACCAGTGTTTAAAAAATATTGAGTCTAAAAATAGATTTCAAAAAATTTTCAAAAAAATCTAGAAAATTATTTTCTATTTGAAATAATGATAAAAATAAGTCATTATCAGTAACTCATTATTATATGTTTTAAAATAATTCAGAAGGTAAGTGGGTGTCATTACTGGTAGTCCAAAAAATAATGATATGTTATTACCGTTTCTACACTGGGTAATGTTTTCTGGCACAACTTTCCTGATTTTGGACTACTTTCCTGTCCTGAAGCGAAGGAAATGCGTGATTAAATTCCTTATACCAGCATTTCACAGTTGCAAAGGATGGAGCTTCAGCACAAAAAGTTAAATTAAATTTGCCTATGCACTCTTGTCTAGATAATCCACATAGAAAATCGCAACAAATAATTTCACATGTTAATTTTATTTTTTCGCTGACACACAACTTTCACTTTTTTTTGTAAACAACACAAATAATGCTCAAATGACAAAAAGTTCTGAGCAAGGTCATGCCCAAAAATAACAACTCTACGGGGAAAGGCACCAGTCTCAGATAACACGCAGGGTAGGTCTCGCTCAGGGCGGTCTTTTTATTTGAAAGTGGCGTATCGCTTTAACATGGCGTTGTCATTGGAGGTGATCAATTGCCACGGATTAGACACACTTTGACATGTTACTGGACTAATCCAAAAGGGCATGTCACCTAACTGACAAAAAGGGACATGTCACCGAATTAACCCAAAAGGAACCACATAGAACGAGTCATATTTTGTGACATGTAGCCCAACTAACCTAAAATTAAATGACACAGAACCGGTCCCATCATATACTACGAGTAACAGGGTTATGGCATCACCAAAAAAATAAGTTATAACAAAATCGTTATCACTAGATGGCACTTTGTAAAAAAATTTACAATTTTCTTTTTATTTAAATTTAAATAACAACAAACAACAAAGCAAAAAAACAAACGGATATCTCAAATTTTATTATTTGAATATATTCCGCATTTGTTTTTTCCTTATTTTGAGCAGTTTTCAGCAGATTTTGAGTTTTTAAATATAGGCTCAGCTGATATTAAACTGCTACTAAAAAGTTGCTCAGGTAATAATAAATTTCAGCGCCTTCTACGGATGAGTAGTGTAAGTTTTGATTTCCTATCTCTATAATTAATAGTCTCTGACGAGTAAAACCCATACTAAATCATTTTTTATCAACTTGCCTTTAACCATTTCACCCTTGAGTTTTTTTTTCGAAATCTGGTAGGGTTTTTTAAACGGTGTACCAAATTTCATCAACATATCGCAATATTTTCTATTTTTTATTATTATTATTATATTTGCGAAGAAGGAAAAATATTTACAATTGTAAAAAGTATTACACTCAAAAAAGTTTGACAGTTACTACATGACAGTTGTTTGTGTAGTAATTAGTAGTTGTTGTTATACCCTACACCACTACGTGGTCAGGGTATAATAAGTTTGTGCTGATGTTTGTAACACCAAAAAATATTGGACCAAGACCCACCTTTTAGTATTCCGATCGACTCAGAATAGCGTTTTATTTCGATTTAACGATGTCCGTCTGTCCGTCCGTCTGTCTGCCCATGCATTCTACAGGTCGCAAACATTAAGATATTTCGATGAAATTTGGTACACCGACCTATGTCGGCCCAATGACAAAGCCTATAAATTCTAGATATTATCGGTCCATATTTGGACCTATCGTCCATATGGGCTATATTTACGATTTTCTCTTCATTTATCATTTTATAGAAAATTCTGAGACAAGTCCCATTTTAACCCATTCGAATTTCGAAAACAAACATTAGTTGGCTTTTAACCAGACTAGTGTAGGGTATTGTACAGTCGGCATGCCCGACTTTAACTTTTTTACTCATTTTTAACAGAAATTACAGTTGTTTTTCTATAGAAAAATGCAAAACAACTTTTATGACGGTTATTTAAGAAATCAACTAACGACTGTAATTTCGTAACAGTTGTTTAAAGCAGTTATTTTTAATATCATAATAACCAACTACCAAAACAGTAATTTTACAGTAAACAGTTATTTTTGGTAGTTATTTAAAAAATAAAAAATTTCGTTGAATATTTTTGAATTTAAAAATTTTTGTTTAGTTTATTTTTGTTATTATTGATAAATTTCTAGTTACCAAATAAAAATCGGAAAATTGTATTGTATCTCCAATGCGAAAAAGCATAATAACTGGAGAACCGTTAGGTATTTTTACTTCGAATTTTAAATAGGCTGAAGTAATAACACATATTTTTGTAATCGAAATTAAAAAGATTATTTTGTTTTTATTAAAATATACTTTTATAAACAGTAAGAATTAACTGTAAAAAACAAAAGTTTTTACGGATTTTTCAGTTGTTTTGAAATTTTTGTAGTAAAAATTAATCAATTAATTTTACGACATTGATAGTTATTTTTAATGCATTTGTTAGATATTTTTCAACAGTTAAAAATAACAAAAGTTTTAGTTGTCGCCTTTTCAACTGCATATACCTTTGTTATAATTGTCATTTTCAGTAAATTCTACCGACAAACTTTTGTGAGCGTAGTACTAATAAAATAATGTAAAATTGCATTAACATTACAAAAATGTAATGAGCATGAGCCTGTGTGAGCATTTTCAATCCCTGATTTCAGCGATTTTCTTCAATTTATTTATTTATTTATTACTTAATTCAGTATCCCTGCACTCATAGAAATAAATCTGTAAAAATAGCAGAAAAACAACTAAAAATTAGTTAAAAATTACCTTGCAGCAAAACTGCTGGAATTAGCAGATGTTTTTGCTAAACATTACTAAAATAAGAACAGCAAAAATAAAACTTTTAAATTTACAGAATTTAAGTTATATTTAAGTTAACTTTTAGTTAATTGGTAATGACAAATAGTACTGTAAAATCTGCAGAAAATTTTGCTGAATATTAGTGGACTAAAATTAGCAGAACAAGCTGTTTTGTCTATAAAAGTTTTGTTGTTTTTAAGCAAAATTTAGTTGATGCAAATGGCCGTCTCTTCTGATCAAATCAGCAGAAATATTTGGTAAAAAAAACTGCTGGATTTAAAAGGCTCAATTTTTATTTACATTAAAAAAATCGAAAAAAGGTTCTAAAATTTTTAATTTTTTGTGAAGTTTAAGGCTACTAATTGTTTAGCAAAATTTTTTGCTGATTTTAGCAGAATAAGTTGTTATTATCTATTAACAAAAATTTAACTCAAATATAATTAAAATTTTGTATATTTAATAGTTTTATTTTTGCTGTTCCGATCTTAAATTTTTCTGCAAGGTAATTTTTAACTAATTTTTAGTAGTTTTAACTATAATACAAACTTTTTTAAATTAGTGTGGTAATGACATTTAAAACCATTATTATTGTCATTAATTAACAATTGATAATGAAACTAACTTTATTTAAATTTTAGAATTCATTTTCAATTCATTTAAAGTTTAGAAAACTGTCGATTATTTTTTAGATTTTGGTTCGATGAAAATCCTTCTTTTTTTAAAACAACTCCCAGTGTATTTCGTAGAAATTATAAATAATATCGAAGGAGATTGGATGATAGTTAGAGAATAAGAAAAATATAATTTGTACACATAGAGAATTTAGCTGGACGAGTTCTAATAAAATGTTTCATTTATCTAATGAAGTTTTCTTCACAAAGTAAACGAAAAATCTCCTAAATTTAATGAAAAAGCTTCATATATTTTATGAATCTAGTTTTAATGAATCTTTTTTATTTAGTTTATGAATCTTTTAAGTAATAAAATGAAATGTTGCACAACATTTTATGAAAAACTCCATTAAATCCAAGAAAACTTTCAATGGACGCGTTCCAGTGCAAGTTTTCATAGATATTATGCAAAAATACATTAATATCATGCAGATAATTTGCTCAGTGTACATAAACTCTATACATGGTAGAAAGTTTATTATCAAATACAGAAACCTTGACTGCATGTTTTTCATATTGTATATTTCATAGAAAGTATTATGTCCTAAGGCCGTTTTGTTCCTTGAAGTTTTCCTTTCTTTCTTTTTCTATTTTATTTAATAATGAAGGGATCTGTTGCATGATTGTACACATTATTTTCTGTTTTGTATTCAAATGCCAGTGGGGAGTTAAGGTATTGATTTTATTTTGGGTCTTTTTAGTTTTTGTGGATAAAGTTTTTTCCTTTAATTTGCAATTTAAAGTGTTTTTTTTTTTTCTTAGATTTTCCTTGTGTGACTTTTTCTTATTAAACGCGTGAATGCGTTGTATTGAGTTCTGTCAAATTATCTTTATTTGAAGAAAAAAAGGAAAAGAACAAAAGAACTGTTGGGAAAAATGACAAGCATTGACAAGGATTGTGCCAAATAACGTTTGTATTTATAAATTGGAATAAACGAATATTTTTGCACTCGAAAGAATTGCAAATGGAATTCAATATAAAAGTTAAGGTTTTTCATAAAAAATAATAAATAGAATTTGATAAACGTGTTTTTATATTATTTAAGGAGTTCACAAGGTGTACTAAGTGTTGTATTGTCCTATTAAAAAAAAAAACAGAGTTGTTAACATTTTTATTTTAATTTAACAGCCGTTTTCTGTTGGATATTCTCTTTATTAGCACACTGAAACATATCACGCTAAATGTAGCTACAAATGTTGTAGTTCCCTATCAACTACACTAATGGAAAAAAGTCTGTAAAAAACTTAGTTAAAACTACTGAATATTAGTTAAAAATGATGCTGCAGAAAAAACTGCTAAAATTAACAGATTACTACTTTTGCTATATATGAGTAATATAGGAACAGCAAAAATAAAACAGAACATATTAAATATGTAGAATTTTAGTAATATTCGAGTTAAATTTTTGTTACTGGAAAACAGCAAATTAACCTGCTAAAATCAGCAAAAATAATTTTGCTAAATAATTTGTAGCCTAAAAAAATCAGAAAAAAATTTAAAATTTTCGAAGTTTTTTTCGATTTTTTTTAAATGCAAATAAAAATTGAGCCTTTAGAAAATAGCAATTTAAAATTTTTTTAGCAAATATTTCTGCTGATTTTAGCAGTATACACTGCTATTTGGCCTAGAAATAGCAAAAATTTTGTAGACATTTTATTTTTGCTATTTTTAGTCCACTAATAGCACTGTGAGACAAATGGTAGGGGTCAGTGATCGGGAAGGGTTCAAACTACCGGGGAAAGTTATATCGGTAAAAAATAAGCTATACGTGTCCCGGCGTTTCGCTGGGTCAACCCTAGGAATCGAGATATATCGATTTGACCTTTGGTGGTCTTTTTTTTGACATAACTCGAGAACCACTAGTCCGATTTTGCTCAAACAATTTTAAAAAAATTAAAAATTACAATTCCTTTAATCTGTTCATATAACGCATTTCTATATACTCAACAGTTTTGCCGGTAAAAATAAATGTATGAAGAAAAAAATATTTTTTGCCTAAAATATTAAAAAAAAAGTAATAAACAAAAGGTTATTGATTTTTATGGTAGCGGTAACAAACATTTATTTTTACCGGCAAAACTGTTGAGTATATAGAAAAACGTTATATGAACAGATTAAAGGAATTGTAATTTTTAATTTTTTTAAAATTGTTTGAGCAAAATCGGACTAGTGGTTCTCGAGTTATGTCAAAAAAAAATATATCTCGATTCCTAGGGATGACCCAGCGAAACGCCGGGACATGTATAACTTGTTTTTGACCGATATAACATTTCCCGTTGGTTTCATCCCATCCCGATTTTGACTGTAGCAAAATTTTATGCAGATTTTACAGTACAATTTGTTTATTTCATTTAACTAAGAGCTAACTTAAATATAACTAAAATTCTGTGGAAATTTAGTAGTTTTAATTTTGCTGTTCTTATCTTACTAGTATTTAGCAAAAAAATCTGCCAATTTCAGCAGTTTTTTCTGCAGCATCATTTTTAACTAATTTTTAGTAAATTTTTCTGCTATTTCTACAGATTTATTTCTATGAGTGTAGTTTTGTATATTTTTAAATAAAATTTTAACTCTTTTTTTCAGCTAGCATTTAACAAATACATTTTGTGTCCATATTTGTATGGGAAATTTTTTTAATTTTTCTGATTCGAAAAATCTCGTTTATTCTTCTTTTTTTTATTTTATTAATAACAAAATGACTACATAAAATAATTTTACAAATTTTTAGGTTGGTTGCTTTTACTAACGAATTGCAAGTACAGTTAAAAATTATTTTTCTTCTTTAAATATTTCTGTAACATGAAAATAATAAAACAAAATTACTACCTAAACAACTAACATATCTTGATCGCAAAAGTTCTCTGAGTGTAATACTGGCCCTTAGAGAATATGGAAATTCTAAGATATTAAAACTTTTTCGTTAAAAACTTTCTTCAATTTTTTGTTAAAAAAATGTCTTTGTTTCAAAAGTTATAAATAAGTCAATGACTTAAATTTTCCAAACAAAAACCAGTAGCACACCCACATTCTCGTTTTGTATAATGTTTCCATTAAAACCACTCATATACCAAAGTAACCGTTAACATCATTTGCTGCAATTAAGACTTTAAAGTGCATAAAATGGCGCACATCCGTTTTGAACGCCCATTACTAATGTGAAAATAAGAGATACAAATATAATAAAACAAAAAACTACATCATACTCTCTGTACACTAGAGTGGAGGGATATTTTAAAATAAAATCTTTAGAATACCGTTACCTATTCAAAATGTTTTTAACAGAAGTTTTTACATAACATTTTTAAAATTTTAGCACATTTCATGGATGATCCTAAACCTTACACTCGGATAAAAAAGTTAGTAAAAAAATGTTTATACATTTTTTAATCGCACTTTACTATTTTTGTACTCATTTTTAGTACAATTTTTTTAGTACAAATGTTTGCTATTCTCTTGTTACAAATTACTGCTTTTTTTAATAATTTTCGTTGGTGATTTCAGCAAAACATTTTACTAATTTTTCAGGGGGTCAAGGGAAATTATTTCCAAATGCCAACCTCACCCACAGTCCACATTGGACATGGTGTCCCCTGTTAACGCTGACGAGGCTCTGACGACCGAGTATGGGCGGTATAACCCGGTTCCCACGGCAATCGGACTATGTGCCGGAACGATTTGGATGTATTCGAATCTTCGAATTTATCCGAGCAAGGATTGCCACTCCGGCTTTAAATGAGAATTATTAACTACAAATTCTAATTTTAAAGCCGTTACAACAACAACAATTAATTTTTCAAAACCGAATGCCAAACTTAGCAAAAAAAATATACTAATTTAAAGAAATTTTATTGAAGAAGAATTCTTTAATGTTTTGAATTCTTGTGTAGTTTATATTTGTTATTGTTGATATATTCTTAGTTTGGAAATAAAATCTCCAATGCTTAAAAAGGTAATAACTGAAGAACAATTTTTACTCCAAATTTTAAGTACGATTAAGTAATTATACATTTTTTACAATAGAAAGAAAAAAAATGTTTTTTTTGTTTTATTAAATTCGATTTTATATTTAATTTTTTTTTTTAGATTTTACAATTTGTTTATTTTTTGGTACACTTTTTTGGTAATTTTAGCAGATTGATTTTTGAATTACAGTTTACAACAATTTACTGAAATTTAGTAGCCTCTACTAATTATTTATACTAATTTCATGGTACTAAAATTATTGATATTTATTAAATTTCGTAACTAATTTTGCCAAAATTTAGTAGTGTCTACTAATTTTTTCTACTAACTTCATTGGACTACAAATTAGTAGACATGTGTTGCCAAAATTAGCAAAAAATATCGCTGGGCTCAAAACATTTAAATTTTCCGTAATAACAAAAAAAATTTCGGTAGCCACTACAGACTTTTTGGGTTGAGTGTACTCGAAAAAAGATCGGTGTTGAGTACACCATACTCAAATATTCAATACTTTTATAACACTAGCAAAATGTAAGCAAATTTGAATTGTTGAACTGAGCTCCATTTACGATAATGTTGCAATGAGTCGATCCTATACTCACAAAAATGTTAGTATAAAAGTCTGTTAAACGTGTTCTGATTTAACAAATTTTTTTATAATTTTCTCCTGAAATTAAGGATTAACTAATTTTTTTTTTTTGTAATTCCAATATAGCAATTTCATCCGTATTGGAACTAATTTTGCATGAAAATTTTAGTTATTTATGTTTCTCATTTTTTTTTTCTAATTTTCCAGCTAATTTTAATCACAATTGTTTTTAAATTCTTAGATATCAGTGCCAAATATAGATGGCGCTGTTTACCCATATTTTTATTTTATAATCATAAAATATCCTAACCAATATTTTTCTGAGCGTTCAGAAATTATGACTCATAGAAGACTATAAAATATGTTCAATTTCAGAGCGTTAATATTTTAGAGTCATAAATGAAACATAATTGACCCTTGCTTGTGAGCCTCTTTAAAAATTTTGGAAATTTTTCAATACTGATAAATGATTCAAAACTGGATTATAAATGACTCATAAAAGGCTCAGAAATTCTGAAATTTACAATAATTTAGGAGTATTTTATGAGTCAGAAAGAGGCTTCATTGGTAAAGCAAAACACCCTCATATAGATATGATTTCAGAAGGTCTAAGGCAGGGGTGGCAAGACTTTTTTCTCTGCGTGCCAGAAGCGGACAAATTTTTTTTGTAAAAATTTCTCGCGTGCCACCTTAATTTTGGTTGTATTTTAAAAGTCATTTTTTTAAAAAAAAATTAAAATTTGGAAAATTTCTCTTAAAAATATTATCGCAGATGTACATATTAATCAGCGCTACGGATAACCCCCATGAAATAACCTCCAAAGGGAAAAATTAAATAACATCCAAGAAATGACATAAAAATATTTGACGGTTATTTAATTTTAGGGGGTTTATTTAACCTTTAAATATTGAGATTATTTCATTATGAAAAAATTCCCAAAGAAATAAAACTAAAACAGTTTAAACATTATTGCCTTTTCATTTTTTTGGGGGGTTATTCCATTTTTGGTGGTTATTTCATTTTGCTAAAAAAAAAGTTAAATTATTGGGCGCCAAATAATATTTAAGTACATAAGAAACTAGTTGAAAAATGTGCTTCGGGCAAAAATATAATTTTGTTAATTCCTCCAAGGAGTGATTACGAAACTTATAAAGCTCATGTTGATAATGTGGTTCATCTCGTTACGACTCATGGTGAGGACAATTTTTGTATATTTGGTGACTTTAATCTTAGTGAGATTTGTTGGTCTTATTTATTTGATAATTGCACCCTTACTGCTTCCAATGTTAATCATTTGCACGAAATTCATCTGATTGATTCTTTTCTAAGTCTTGGTTTAGTACAAGTAAATTATTTTAGAAATAGATTAAATCGAATTCTTGATTTAATGTTTTTGTCTGATGATATGAAATTCGAATTACTTCATTGTCAATTTCCTATGGTAACCACGGATATGCATCACGTCCCTTTGGTTTTAAAAATATCTGGTTATAAATACTTGTCTGTAAGTGATTATGACGATGATATTTATAACTTTAAAGCTTGTAATTATAGTGAATTGGAGGTGGTAATAAGTGCTATAAATTGGAATACTCTTTTCGAGAAAAAGAGTTTTTCAGATTGTTATAAATTATTTACGGATAGTATTAATGATAACATTAAAAAGTTTGTTCCTCGTGTGCCGCGTAAGATTCATAAGCTTCCATGGTACACAAGGGGATTGAAGAAATTAAAGAATCAATGAAACAGGTATTATAATAAGTTTAAATCTAATGGTAATAATGAACATAAAGTAAAATATGAGTACTATATGAGGGAGTTCAATTTCCTGGATAAATTTCTGTACAAACAATATTTGTTGAATTATGAAAGTGCCATAAGAAGTAATCCTAAGAATTTCTGGAAATTTATTAAGTCAAAAAAGTCGACTTCGTCTTATCCCTCGACAATGTTTCTCCGAGATACTGTCGCAAATTCTGGTTCTGATATTGCCAACTTATTTGCTAACTTTTTTAAATCTAACTTTGAAATGAATTCTAATGGTTCTGTTACATCTAGTGTGGTTAATTCTATTGAGCCTATTGTTGATTTTGGTTTAATTCAGTTATCAGAACAAGATGTTATAAATGGCATAATGGGAATAAAATCTTCTTGTGGGATAGATATTGATGGTTTTTCGGCATTTTTCGTTCAGAAATGTGCGCTGTCTTTATCTAAACCACTAAGATATATATTTAATTTATCTTTGATTAATGGGTGTTTTCTCGACAGATGGAAAATTGCTTCTGTTACTCCTGTTTTTAAAAGTGGTAAAAAATCTGACATTTGCAACAATCGACCTATTTCTAAATTGCCTACTATTTCAAAAGTTTTTGAGCACATCATTAAAGATAAACTTTTTTTCTGTGTTAAACGTCACTTATGTCCTGAACAACACGGGTTTTTCTCTGGTCGTTCTACAACTACAAACTTAGCAGTTTTTAATAATGTTTGCATTTCTGCTTTTGAAAAGCATTGTCAAATTGATGTAGTCTTTATGGATTTCTGTAAGGCTTTTGATAAAGTACCACATGATATTTTATGCCTTAAGTTGTTGCGAATGGGGTTTCACAAGATATTCGTGAATTGGATTATTTCATATCTTAAAAATAGAATATATTCTGTGGTTATTGACCAATACGTGTCTCAGTCTTATATTGCTACATCTGGGGTACCCCAGGGTAGCATCTTGGGCCCCTTGTTATTTTTACTTTATATAAATGACATTGGATTTTGCATTGTTGGCTCTAAATTTTTATTATATGCGGACGACTTGAAGATATTTAAAGAGATACGGTCTGTCAATGACACCATTATTTTGCAAAATGATCTAAATAATATAAAAACATGGTGTGATCTTAATCACCTACCCTTGAATATTAGCAAATGCTTTAAAATGACTTTCAGCAGATCTAATATTAGTAATCGTATTATATGCCCTTACTATATATCTAATAACGTTCTGGAGTCTGTAGATGAGATTTTGGATCTTGGTGTAGTTTTGGACACTGAACTTACTTTTGTATCCCATCTCAACTAAATTATTCCCAAAGCCTACTCTGCTTGGTCTTTTGTAAAGAGAAACTGCAAAGATTTCAATGATCCCTTTACAGTTAAAGTCTTATATACTTCTTTTGTAAGATCCAAAATTGAATATTGTTCTTTCGTCTGGAATCCCCATACTTTGATCCATTCAGTTCGAATTGAACGAATTCAGAAGAAATTTTTAAGATTTGCGCTTCGTGATATTCATTTTAATTTAACTGAAAATTTCCCTTCATACAGTGCTCGTTGTTTACTTTTAAATTTGCGGCCTCTTTCGTTAAGAAGAACTGTGCATTCTGCAATGCTAATTTTTGATTTAATTAATGGATTTATTGATTGTAATAGTTTATTAAATTTAATAACGTTTCATATTCCTTGCTACATACTAAGGTCTAATGAACTATTTTATATTCCTATACGTAGAACAGAATATGCCAAAAATGAGCCAATTAATCGTATTTTGAACTTATTAAATGTACTTTATAATGATAAAGATCTCAATTTAGATTTTTCGAAATCAAAAGATAATTTTAAATATAATTTATTAACTTATTTGAAATAGTTTTAAGTAAATTGTATCTAGCCTGTAAGGATTGTATTTTCCATTGGCTGAATAAATAAATAAATAAAATAAATCGCGCGGTTTTTAACATCATAATAATAAATAAAAAGCGAATATTATGGATTTGAACACAGAAATTTTTATTTCAGACAAACAAAGGGGGTTATTTAAGTATGAAACTTATTTTCAGCCTTTATTTCATTTGAGGGTTATTTCGTAGCACCTATTTTCCCTTTAAAAAAACTTAGTGGGTTATTTTGTAAAACGCAACGCCTTGCGTTAATTTGTGTGTAAATTGTTATTGTTACAAAAACAATTTGTATGGAAAACAACACAACGCAAGGCGTTGCGTATTACAAAATAACGCCCTTAATTTTTTAGATCCAAGTTTATTACAAGTTGTTTTTCATTTTTGTGCAATTTTCTGGTACTTTGTATTTTTCCGATTATGAGGCTTTTTCTCATCGAAACATTTAAACTTCTTTCAATCTAGAATTTTAGAAATTCTCCCAGAATTTTCTGAGCATCGAATTTGCGAGTTCTGTAGTAACAATATTTCTTTAAACAAAAAGTGGTGGCAATACAGAGTTTTATTCATTTTAAAAGACGATTTAAAAAATTTCACCATTATGGAGTTAAATCACACATTTTTGTAGCGAAATTTAACATTTAACTGAATTTTTTGCTGGTCTTCTAATAGTTTAAATTTTTTGAAAATATCCAACAAAACGTGCCACCTAAAATCCACTCGCGTGCCACTACTGACACGCGTGTCATAGTTTTGCCAGCCCTGGTCTAAGGGATCTTCTATAAGTATTTTCAGACTCTAATTGTACACTGGGAACATATATCTGGAAAACTAGGCGATATAGAGAAAAATGGACAAAACTTGCTTACACCTTACCTATCAATTAATCTTTATGAACCACCTACGAGTATACTCCCACTAATAAATAAGGGCCTATCTTGGGTCAGTTTCGAAGAGGCCAAAAACACAGATTTTAAACGAAAAGTTAGCAGGAATATTAGTTAATAAAATTCTCCGCTTATCTCTAAACTTAAAATAATAACGTGATTGACTGACTGACCCAACATGGCCCAGCCCAAACCGCTGGGGCTAGGAGGTCGAAATTTGATATATAGGACGGGCAAAAAAGGGAAAAGTCTCTCGCTTGATGGTCTAACCAAACAGCTGGAACTAAGAAGCTGAAATTCGGTATGTAGGTTCCTCGTCCAGCGTAGATGTCTACTAAAACATAATTTTTGCAAATTCCTACTGGAAGGAAAATTGAAACAATCTCCTCCTTGAAGGACTGGCCAAACCGCTGGCTCTAGGAAGTTGAAATTTGGTAGATAGTAGATATCCTGTAAGACAGGATTTTTGGCAATTCCTGCTAGAACTGTTTTCAATCTAAATCTAAGTCTAATAAAATTTTGAACCACGCCGAAAAGATGTATTTTGCAGTTACTGACAAAATATACAGCTTTGAGATCAGAGATTTCAAGCAATAAAGGTTTATTTTTTTTTAGAATTTGTCTTGCATATGCCCAAATTTAAGAATCATCATTTTTGTACAATAGTTTGGCTCCACCCTATTGTACACTTGCTGGTACCAGAGCCAATAAAGAATATATTCTTCAATTCAATTATTAGTTTTACTGAATTAAATTTCAAACAATTTTTGGTTTGGTTAAAGTTTAATCATTTTTCTTTAACTATTTTTTGCATTTATCAAATTAATCGTTTGTTTGGAATTTCTTGCCGAAATTTAATAAATGGATAGATTGGTTTCCCAGTAAATACTTTTCATAATTATAAAATTATTAAAAGTTTGAAAAAATCTTGCAGTACACTGAGATACATGACAATATTAATGAATTTTTTCATAAAACCAACGAAATTTCACTGGAACTTCTACATTGAAAATTTTTATTGAATTAGTAGAATTTCTTATAAAATGTTGTGAAAAAAATTCATATTATTTATCAATAAAAAAAAGTTTCATTAAAACTATATTCCTAAAATATTGGTTTGACCTACTGACCATTTTTGAAAATGCAAGTATTTTTTCGAAACTCGTTTCTCGATATCGACTTTGAAGTAGGTACATGGCAATTTTGCACACAAAAATTAAAAATTTTAATTTTTTAAATCATTTTTCTCGATAACGACTTTTTGGTCTATGGGTCAAACCATTAATAAGCTGACGATATCTCTTCCTTTTAAACCGATCTTTGTTTCCATTCAAAAATAGTTTTTGAAAACAGAGCTTTAAAAATTTTAAAAATGTTTTATTAATCACATCATGACAGCTCTGGAATTACAATTTGTATAATTTTTAAAATTATAGTTACAGCCAAGATCTAAAACTTGCACATACTTTTAATTGTATTGCTATATCATCTTTTATCTAACCTAAAGTTATTGGCTCTTAAAAAAACACAGAAAAAAAATTCGGCACCAACATTGGAGTTTGTGAAAATAAACACATTTTTTTATAAATTAAAATTCAATTTCCAAAAATTTTTTGTTTGTAAATTTTTATTTTTTCGAATAAAAATTCTTCAACAATAGCTGTATTTTGTCTCATGCCTATCAACGTTAAGTATTTAAAGCAAATCTGCATTAAACCGATTGTAGTATAAAAAAATTTTAAACAGGTTATGTTCATAATTTTTCCCTTATAATCGAACGTACATTAGCAAAAGTTTTTAGGAAGTAAAGCGAATAAGTTACGTTAGACGTGAAAATGTATAAATGTTGAGTTTTCAACGTTGATAATTATCAACGTAATTATCCGTGTTGGAAGTTAACGTGCATACGAAAAGTCATGTGTTAGTTTTCGTCTTAAACGCGTTTTTATGCACTTTGAGCTTTTTTATGAGTTAACGGATATAGTTAAGTCGAAAACACAGCTAATATAAATTCAAAGTTTACAAATTCAATTGTTGGTGGCCTTTTAAAAAGTTTTTTGTGTGTATTTACAAAAACGGTAGAATTTTGTAAATTATTTCGGTGTATTTGTGACTTTAAAGGAACTTTGTTAAGAAATGGATTAAGATAAGAATACATTTAAAACTCTGACTAGAACCACCAGTGTAGTTTATACACGTACACGGGAGCAGTCTTATGTGAAACAAACAAATAAAAAAAAACTAGAAACAAATTTTCCAACATTTACCACATTGACAACACCAATGTGTTATATGGCAGGATGATGGTTACTGTTATGTGTTTGTTGTTGATGCTTTTCTGGTGGTACAATACATGCTATAAAGTAAACATTTGGATGCAAGAATGTTTGACTGTCAAAACCACGGTTATAGTATGTTGGTCCATATAAACATATGACGGATTCTATATCAATTCTCCTACTTATAGTACAAGTTTGTCCGATCGAAGTCAAGCTAAGTATTGTCCTATGGGTTACAGGATAAACATACACACACAAAATTATGACGGTAAAATTAACTAAAATACAATTAAAAACAAATAAAATTTTAGTTAAAAACCGGTCTACTCACATTTTCATTTAATTTAACTATTTCTTTATTTGTTTTTGACTACCAATAATTGACTATAAGAAATCGTAAAATCAACTTAAAGTTTATTTATTTTTACTATAAAAACAACAAACAAAACGGTGCGAAGAACTAAATTTATATTTGGAGCAATTCCATATGAAAACGATCAAAATTGGCAAATTTTTGGACGACCCCTCTCCGATTTTAAAATAAATAGTCTCAATCGATTGCCCAGCAAAAAATAATGTACCTACATATTTTTTTTTTTTTTTATAGTGACTGGTATAGCGGTGGTGTACACCTCTGTCATGTGACAAAATTGAAGAATTCTTCATAAGGGACCTCATTGAAAGTGATCGCAACGAGTGATAGCTCGTTGGAAAGGTATTGAATCAGGCTTTAATTGAAAAATAAAATTTTTCTCAGAAATTTACCTTTTTTCCCATGAAAAATAAATTTTCCCATGAAAATTAAATTTTCCGATTTTCCACAGAAGCTCCTAAATTTTCCGGCTAATTTTTTTTTTTTTTGATTCCTCATAATTTTTGCTTTAAGAATCAGCAATAAAAAAATGGGCCCCGACTCCTTGTTTGGACAGGAGAGGAGCATTTAAGAGACCACCTTGTTCTCATTGTTTTTATATTTTTTATAATTGAATTATTTGTAATTATTTAACATTGTTTTATTTTATTATTCAAAATACATTTTAAAAATTATTTTACAGTTAAAAATACATTTATGAAGAAAAAATCTTTCTTATTTTACTGCTTATACTTAATTACAATATTTATTAAAAATTTCAATTGTCTTGGCATCTTGGGTCCTTGAGCCAAATTTCTTGGTGGGAGTCGCCAATATGCCCTTCTGTCGAACTAATTCTTTGCTTCTTCTCGCGATGTAAAAAGATGTTTGAAACTGTTCAGAAATCTTGCGTATAGACCATGATTGAGGCAGCACAGATAAAATGAGATATTTCTCCGGAAAAGTGGTCGCTAAATTGAATTTTCTTTTCAACTGCTCAATCATTTGTTTGCCGTCATCAACGTCATCTGCTTGACTGCATTCGTTATCAGAGCCTTCATCAAATATTGTCGCGATTGCACTCATAACCTTGCCTTTTTTCTCTTTCCTGTATTTTTCACTTCGCAACTTTCTTTTTGTAATAGGCGATTCACCTAAAGTGGTAATAGCCTCATTCAAAGGACTCAAAGACATATTGACCATCGGAATGTCTGCCTCACTATCAGATGAAACATTTTGTTCAATTGTCATTTCACTCTCGGATTGTGGTTGCATTTGTTTCAATGCATTTGCTTGTTGAGACAAATCGATTTTACACTTGGGGCAAATGAATTCTGCTTCTTCACCGTATTGTATATTTAATTCATTCATGTATCGCTTGGAAACACCAGTTAATTTTAATACTTTTATCTTTTTCGAACGATGTCCACTCTTGTTAAACGGATTGCAGCAAAATTTATTAATTTTACTTTAAATTGTCTTTACAGCTTCACTCTTTACTTTACAAAAAAAAACACTTTAACACTTTCACGTTTAGTATTCAACTAAAATTTGACTCAGAGTGTGTGAAGTATTTATATTTATTTTTTGGTAAAAAATAGGTAAAAAAATAAGCGATATTTGCTTTTCTTTAATAGGAAAATTTGCGTGAACTACTGGTCATAAAATGTTTTTTTAAAGAGGGACTTAATTGGTTACTGCCAATAAGACGACCACAGGTCATAAAATGTTTTGTAAATTTTTTAAATTACCAGGTAATAAATATTTCGCCATATTTATGGAAAATCCGTGTTTTATGACTTGTTTCTGCACGTGTCATTTTAGGCGAAATATTTATTACCTGGTAATTTAAAAAATTTACAAAACATTTTATGACCTGTAGCCTCAGTCGGGTTTGGTGTGCCATTACATGCCACTGCTGCTATTATCCATGGATTTATGGCCGATCTTGTGAAGGCAGGCAGACCATATTCACTACACACTCAACTTGGGGCTCTTAAAAAAAATTGATTTTTTCTTCATAAATGTATTTTTAACTGTAAAATAATTTTTAAAATGTATTTTTAATAATAAAATAAAATAATGTTAAATAATTACAAATAATTCAATTATAAAAAATATAAAAACAATGAGAACAAGGTGGTCTCTTAAATGCTCCTCTCCTGTCCAAACAAGGAGTCGGGACCCATTTTTTATTGCTGATTCTTAAAGCAAAAATTATGGGGAATCCAAAAAAAAAAAATTAGCCGGAAAATATAGGAGCTTCTGTGGAAAATCGGAAAATTTAATTTTCATGGGAAAAAAGGTAAATTTCTGAGAAAAATTCAATGACTCAATACGTTTCCAACGAGCTATCACTCGTTGCGATCGCTTTAGTAGTTTTTTTTTTTTAAACAACTTTCAATGAGGTCCCTTATGAAGAATTCTTCAATTTTGTCACATGACAGTGGTGTACACCACCACTAAACCAGTCACTATAAAAAAAAAAAAATATGTAGGTACATTATTTTTTGCTGGACAATCGATTGAGACTATTTATTTTAGAATCGGAGAGGGGTAGTCCAAAAGGTGATCGCTTTCATATGGAATTGCTCTTTGATTTTACTAAAACATTTAAAATAAAAACAATTCAAATAATTGTATTGGTGTTTTTTATTTCAAACAACTTTTACTACAAAATACCTTTTTTTGGTTCATTTTTTTAGTTTTACTTTAAAACAATAAAAATTGACTAGAAAATTTGACTATTACGAAATATCCATATTTTCATTTAGTTAAAGTTTTAAATAACTTGTGAAAAAAGTTAAAAATTATTTTTCTTCTACGAACAACTGTTATTACTTTAAAAATAACTCAACGGAAAAACTTCAGAAACAACTAAAAAAAGTGACTGTGTTTATTTTCTGAGTGTATAAATATAAATACACATACCTAAAATAAAAAGTAAATTATAAAATCTGCAAGAGCGGTATTTATGTATGATGAAGACATCATCAGCTAAAATGTAAAAGGGAGTAACTAAAAAAATTTTTAAACCCGGTTTTTTCATTCTTCTGATTTAAAAACTAGCAATTATAGAACAGAACTCCAATATATAATGTTATAATTTTCTACCTATTTAGGTTGTCCCGGAAATTTTTCTTTAGATTAATTATGAAGTACTTCATTTCTCAATTACGAGTAATTTTCAGCACCTTATATTCAAAATTGGTAGATTTATCTGCGATTTTCTTAAAATGTTTGGCAAGCTTTTTTACCTAACCTGTTAAAAAAATTTCAAAAAAATATATTATTTACGCCCTTTTGCATTTCAGCCGACGATATACATATTTATGGGTATATGAAAAACTTTTATATAACATGAAATTTTATTTATGTAGTTAAAATCAACTTTTTATAAGTAAATTTCAATTCATTCACAGAATTATTTTATTTTTAAATATTTTTGCAATGTTTTCACAACACTGAATATAAATAATCTTATTCCGGGTATTGAGATTTAAAACTAATTTTTCTTTGGAAATTTTATATCATTAATTTCAATTTATTTGCTAATTAACTTGATTGTAATTAAAAACATATAAATGTATTTATATATATTAGAGTTTATTTCAAAAGTATTAATTTTTTTTTTTTTTTGGGAAAAAAAAAACATAATTATACCCTACGCCACTATATAACTACACTCAAAAAATAAGTTAGTAGAAAAATTTTTAAAAAGTCTTGTATATCAAGTGTTTTAGTTTTCAGCAATTTTCTGAAATTCCGCTTTCAGCAAAAGTTTTAGTTATATTTTTTTAGCACTAAACCAATTTTGAACTAATGTTTTACTTATTTATTTTGCTACAAAAATTGTGCTGATAACCGCATTTATAGCGTAGACGACAACCAGATATACAAGATGTAGATATCGCAGCTTGTCTGGATGTAGTACAGACAACGGAAATAATTTAAAAAAAAACAACTCTACACAATTTCTATATTTAAATTTTCAGCAAATAAATTAACTAAAATAAAATTTCTCTACAAATTTTTTGAGTTTTTTTCAGTCTACTAATATTCAGCGAAAAGTTTAGTGATTTTAGCAAGAATTATTTTCATTTGCATTCGACTAAGTGTTAGCAAAACTTTTGCTGATATTACTATTGTTTTGGTAAAAATCAGCTCGCTCATTTTAGCAAACACCTTTTGCTGAAATTACCAACTTTTTTTCAAGCACGCTCCTGACTAAAAATTTGCGGACACAGCAACATTTTTTACTGACTTTACTGACTTTTTTTTTTTAAGTGTAGGGTATAATAAGTTTGTGCTGATATTTGGAACGCCAAGAAATATTGGACCTAAATCCACCGATCGACTCAGAATCTTTTTTTTTTGTTGCTTCACTTTAACGAAGTCCGTCCGTCCGTCTGTCTGTCTATGTATTCTTGTGTGCACGCTACAAGTCGCAAATATTAAGATAACCCAGCAAAATATTGGTAATGACACCTCATTGCTGTCTGCATTACCAATAATGATATATCATTACCTTTTGCATTAGTTTGTAATATAAAATATTGACTTGCTAATAACGGCGTATTTTAGTCATTGCTTTTAAATATAAAATAATGACTTACTCGTAATAGTTTAAATAAGTAGTTTTTATAAAGTTAAATTTTATACATTTTCATTTATTATATGTAAATATATTTGTGTTAAAATTTTTATGACGAGTTCTAAAATTACACACTAGCAAAAACTTTAATTTCTCTGAATATATTTTCTGGAGCTAATAGTTTTTATGTAACTCCTTATTTTCAAGAATCAAGTAAGCAGTTGGATAACCACTTATAATTCAAATTTTCGTAACCATTTATTATTTGAAATCTCATAACTACTTACTGTTCATTTTTTAGTAAGCGAGCGGGTAAGCGTGACTACTTATAAAAACGACCACGCCAAACAAAATTAATGAGTTTAGACGCCAAAAAATAAGTTGTGCGGAGCTATGAATTTCTATTATATAACTACTTATTTGGTAATGAAAGATTTTGGTGGGAATTTGATAAAATTTAGTACAGCGACTTATATCGGCCCAAGTACGAAGCCTATTTTTCGGTTAAATTCAGTCCATGGCAAGATCTTGTGCCCCCAAAATTGACTTGTTTGTACGCTACAGGTCACAAATACGATCATACTTTAATGAAATTTGGAACACTGATTTACGTGGGCCCATGGACAAAGTCTTTTGTTTTACAATCGCTCCATGTTCAGACATAGTACCCGTATAAAAGTCCCCCCAAAAACGAGCATTTTCAAATTGTTTTGACATTTGGTACATGGATTTATATCGCCTCAGGGATGAAGCCTATTAATTTTAATTAAAATCGGTCCATGTTTAGACCAAGTGCCTAAATAAGAAGATATTTTAATTAAATTTGGTACACTGATTTACATGCTGAAGTAAAAATTTTATTTAAATTCAGCTCTTCCTGCCCCGTAGAAAAAACGACTAAAAATCTGCGTTTTTGGCCTCCGAGAGCATATGGTGGGAGTTGGATTTCAAAAAAAAATATATGCCATTCTGTTTTTATGCAAAAACATTTTAAAAAGTGATAATATCCTAAACTCGAATTTTCAAAACAAACACTAATACACGCAAAAATTTCACTATATGACAGTTATATGTGTAGTAATCAGTAGTTATAGTTTTTAACTGTAATTGCAATTGTTCTATGGAAAAATACAAAACAACTTTTATGATAGTTGTTTAAGAAAACAACTAACGCAAAGTACTGTACTTTCGTAACAGTTGTTTAAATAAGTTATTTTTAATATCATAATAAACAACTACCAAAACAGTATTTTAACAGTAAACTGTTGTTTTTGTTAGTTATTTAAAAAATAAAAAAATTCGTTGAATTTCCTTAAATTTTAAAAATTCTTGTTCAGTTTATATTTGTTATTATTAATATATTCTTATTTGCAAATAAAAATCCGAAACCTGTGTTGTATCTCCAATGCATAAAAGCATAATAACTGGAGAACAGTTTGGAATTTTTACTTCAAATTTTAAATAGACCGAAGTAATTTCACACATTTCTCTTATCGAAAGAAAAAAATTGCTTTTTTTATGCAAATATATTTTTATAATAGCAAAAGAATTAACTGTAAAAAAACAGTAGATTTTAGTTATTTCGTCAGTTGTTTTAAATTTCTTGTAGTAAAAATTTCTCAGTTAATTTTACGACATTCTTAGTTATTTTTAATGCATTTGTTAGTTATTTTTCAACAGTTAAAAATAAAAAATGTTTAGTTATTTTAAAGGTAAATACCTTGTTTTACCGATAAACTTTTTTGAGTGTATTAATATTTAATATAATGCCCTCTCTATTTGCTATTCTTATAAAACTAATGAATAAATGATACTTACCCTTTCAAATAAACTCCGGCAGATATTAACGTATAAACTGTATGTAAAATGTTGACGCAAATCGCTTAGACGTTCTGTTATATCATCAACTTTTTCCGTATTGTCAATGGATCCTGTAAATAATGCCACAAACCAAGTCAAACTATATTGATACATTGGATCTATATTGGCCAATTCAACTGTAATGAAAATTAATGAGATTTTGTGTATAATCTTTGTTTTGTTTTAAATTTGAATGAGGGAGTTGCTACAGTAATTTTACAAAATATGTATCGTACATGAATTCATAATCCTAGTAACAATGTCATTTCATTTAAATTGTAAAACCGCAGACATATAGAAATGAATGTATGATATTAAATGAACAGAGGATTAAAACTACATATGTATATTAGAGTGAGCCGATTTGTATGGACAAAATCAAATTTGTATGAAACATATCAAAAAAATCATTTTCGAGGCGTCTAAATTTCAATTTTTTACAATTTTCTAATAAATGCTAGATTAGCGCCATCTTGCGGTGGCTTTGTGAAACAACTAATGAAGTTGTAAACAATATAACATGTCAACCTTTCCATAAAGGTATTACTTATCGGATAACAAATGTGGCAACTAGAGGTAAAAGTATATAAGTAAAATTATTTTCTGCTTGTTTTCATCAACATCACCATAGTTGTTTCACAAAGCCACCGCGAGATGGTGCTAATCTAGCATTTATTAGAAAATTGCAAAAAATTTAAATTTGGGCGCCTCGAAAATGATTTTTGATATGTCGTAGTGGAACATTTTTTTCCTCATGCCAAAAGCTATCGAAAAATCGATGGCACAATATCGATTGCTAAATCGACCCACTCTAATGTACATATTTGTAATTTTGGCAAAATATTTAAAGTTGTTGGTTGAATTAAGTACACTTAAAATAAAACATATGGAAGATGACAAAGCAAATTCTTGTAATTTTTTGTTGTTGTGTTTGTTATTTCTTTGATATTTGGACTGTTGAGTTAAGCTCCTAAAGGAGCGCAAGAAATTCTCAATGTGTTTGTAATTTAACCAAACAAATATTTTTAGAAATTCTAAAAACGTCGTTAACTAGAGATTTCCTTAGACAAGAATAAAATCAGAATAGCTACATTAGGGTGCGCCTTATTTTTCATCTTGCGATTTAAGGCCGGAGGGGGCCCTCCCTCTAGAAATGTTCGTTTAGGTATAAAAATACATTATGAAAAAAATTAAGGTGATCGTATACCGGGAACACGTGCCGCATTGGCTCGAAGTTTGAAATACTATTTACAAGGGGAAGGAAATTACTTGTTTGTGTTTTTGAAAATACTGGTCCTTAAATAACGGTGTTTCTAGAAAATGTCAATAGAATCGTAATCTAGACTGACTTACCCTTCTATAAATGCATAAAAATCCAAAATCGGTTGGAAAATATTTAAGTAATTGCAATTGCCCCAGACCATTGTAGGGTTCAAATGAGATAAATTATGAAAATCGTAAAAAATAAAATATCTTTTTCAAAAACTTACAATGATATACCCTAGTTTAATTTCCAAGATCTTTAAATATTCATATATAAATTTTTGTCTCTCTTGGATTATGCTAACCTAGTCCCAGGTATGGCCAAATGTGGGATTTTTTTTATAAATTTGCAAAACTCTAATTTTTTAAATTTTGTTCAAAAAAATATAAAAAAGGGTCACCGCATAGAGTTTTTAAATACACTTCAGAGGATAATTCTACTGAAAATTACACATACCCCTCTGTTAACTTAGCAGTGACGCCGTTTCGAATTTGAAAATGTTAGAAAAAAGTGTGATTTTGTCCAATAATTTAGATAATAGTACTCATTGTTGTATTTTTAGCCAGCTGTAACAAAATCACTACCGATTTTTTGAATTCTGATATAAGAGATTGTTTTCCGAAAATTTTGTAAAACTTTGACAACGTTAACCCTTTTTTTACCAAGGTCAAAAGTGACATTTTTGAAAATTTTCGATTATTCCTGAAAGTATATCAAAAAATTTTGTCGTTTCTTGCGGAATTTGGTGAAAATTGTCCAAATAACTCTGTTACCACCAAAATTACCCCCCAAATTTTTAAAATGTAAAAAAGTAAGTTAAGCCTTTTCTAGAAAAAAAAATCAAAATTAACCTATTTGAGAGCATGGTGTCAAAGTGACTCATGTTTTATGTTAAATAATACTGGTTGGGTTTGAGTTTTCAACATTGATAATTATCCGTGTTGAAAGTTAACGTGCGTACGAAAAGTAATGTGTTAGTTTTCGTCTTAAACGTGTTTTTATGTACTTTCAATTTTTTTATGAGTTAACGTATATAGTTAGATCGAAAACACGGTTTACATAAATTTTTCAGTCAACCAACGTTATTTAACATAAAAAATGGGTCAATTTGACACCATGAACTAATGGAAAAACTTTCTGAAAAAACTAATGGTGCTATTTTTATTTCTCCTGCATTTAAATATATGTACATTAAATAAGGGTTAATTATAAATTAAAACAGTTTTTGTTTAAATAGTGGTGTTTGTTATTTTAATCAGATATTTATTTAGTTTAGTTTACAACACAAGTAACAATTTTTATGTTAGCAATTTTGACTGTTTTTCGTAGTTGTTTTTACTATGTTTTATTTGTTTCTTAATAGTTAAAAATGAGTACAATTTTCGTCATTTTTATGAAACATACAGTTATCGCTTTTTTAATTGCATTTGTAGTTATTTTAACTGTAATAGTTTCATCATTTTGGTCTACATAATTCCCTGAGTGTATAGCACGTATATAAGCTTTTGTTAAAATCAGTGCAGCAGTTCTTGAGTTTATCGCGTACCAGCAATAACGATTCTTAGAGATAAAATTTTCAATATAAAAATGTTGATATATCGAAAGAGGCAATCCCAGCATCCTTCGATTAACTTAAAACTGATTTGAAACTTACTACTTATGAAACCATATTTTGCATCCGTTTTAGTCAAACTTCTTTCACCTTTAAGAACAGTGTGAAGAATAGTAAAATTTAAAAAATCATTCAATTTTTCATGACCACAATATAAAACGGAAATTAAAACTACAAACACTTATACCAAGAAGAACTTTCTTTGTATTATAAATAACATTAACAACAGCACCACATAAAAACCGGATATTAGCTTTTAAGTTTATACGTTTACTTATTTTTGAGTAGTTGTATGAACATTAGGGTGGTTCATATTCAAGATAAATCAAGTTAAAATTGTGCGAAAATTTGCTAATGGCTAATAAATACATGCCTTTTGTAGAAACAGATATAGAAATCGGTTTAAGATTACACTACCCGTGTAAAAAAGTTTAGATCTGATTAGATCTTTTTGGATCTAAATAGATATGATTAAATCTAATTAGTTCCTATACCAGATCTCATCAAATATGATCAGATATGGCATATGTGGTAATACCTTATGGCAAGATCTGATCAGATCTAGTGCCAAATCTGTGCAAATCTAAAGTGATCTGGCCATTAAAAAAAAAGTCAGCAAAAAATGTTGCTGTGTCAGCAAATTTTAAGTCAGGAGCGTGCTTGCAAAAAAGTTGGTAATTTTAGCAAAAGGTTTGCTGAAAATCAGCGAGCTGATTTTTACCAAAAAAAATAGTAATCTTCAGCAAAAATTTTGCTAACATTTAGTCGACTGCAAATGAAAAAAGTCCTTGCTAAAATCACTAAAATTTTTGCTGAATATTAGTAGACTGAAAAAAACTCAAAAAACTTGTAGCGATATTTTACTTTAGTTAATTTATTTGCTGAAAATTTAAATATAGAATATGTGTAGAGTTGTTTTTCTTTTTTTGTCATTTCCGTTTCCAGACAAGCTGCGACATCTACATCTTGTCTATCTGGTTGTCGTCCACGCTATGAATGCGGTTGTCAGCACAATTTTTGTAGCAAAATAAATTAGTAAAACATTAGTTCAAAATTAGTTTAGTGCTAAAAAAATATAACTAAAATTTTAGCTGAAAACGGAATTTCAGCAAAAAAATTGATAAAAATTAGTACACTTGATATACAAGACGTTTTACTAATTTTTCTACTAACTCATTTTTTTGAGTGTACAATTGCACCAGATATGCCGAAATCTGATCAGTTCTAATTAGATCTTAAAATTGGGGACAAATTTGAGATCCAATTGGAACTGATTAGAACTAGTAAGATCTACTAAGATTTGGCCAGATATGCCTAGATCTGATCAGATCTAATTAGATCTCAAATTTCTCCCCAATTTTAAGATCTACTGAGATCTGGCCATTTGAATTTATTTGAGTTTCCATTTTCACCTCTAAAGCTCCACCCACAGGAAAGAAGGTGTGGCCGATTAAAAATATCGTATTCTTTAAATAAGCTTAAAAAGTACAATATTGGGGGGAAAATTAGGGTCATCCCCGTAAACTCCACTTGCTCCCCAGAAATACTTTTAATCACAATTTTCATATTAAAATGGTTCGTCCAAAATAAACCTTGATCTTTGGAAATTAATGTATTATGATAAATAGAAACTTTTCTCATAAATTTTAATAATTTAGATATTTTATGAGTAGGACAAATTTCCAACCATTTCAATTTATCTTTATTTAAAAAATTTTTGCATTATTTTTGGCGAATTAAAAATATGCAGTAATTTTTATGAGTAATTTAACATTCTGTTTATAAGCGCTCCAAAATTTGTGGTTTAGTTTACAAAAAATTTGTAAAATTAGCAAATCTTCTGTTAAAAATTAGTAACTAAAATTCAGCAAAATAGCAAATTTATTGTTAAAAATTAATAACTAAATTCAGCAAAAAAAATAGCAAAACAATTTGTAAGTTAGTAATGTGGAGGTAGCAAAAAAATTAACTAAAAATTACTTAAAAATTTGTTAAGTTGAAGTACTAACGGTTTTACTAACTTTTCTACAAACTTTTTTCTATGAGTGTAGAAATTCTAAAACGTCGTCCCCTGACGATTTCCTATGGCAAGAATAAAATCCGGATAGGGACACGCCTGCAACAGATTATTATTCACAATTTGCCAAATAAATTTTGGGATTTTAGCACATTTAATTCATTTAAAATTCTGTAAATGCAACAGTTTTTTATTTTCTATTCTTATTTTACTAGTACTTAGCAAAAAAATCTGTTAATTTCTGCAGTTTTTCTGCAAGGTCATTTTTAACTAATTTTTAGTACCTGTTTCTTATATTTGTATAGGTTTATTCCTATGAGTGTAGGATAAATAAATGCGAGCTCGGGAATTCTGAAAAAATTCCCGATATTCCGAGAAATCAAAAAATGCGCTAATTTAAAATACCCACTTGTGGCAAACCTTTTTTAATAAAATTTTGTACGCTGAATACAAATATTTATAAAAAAACATTTTTTTAAATCGCTCAATGGATTTGCAAGATATCCTGATTTGTCTTAAATTTTGCTGAATATAGGAAACATTCCGATTAACAGCGAAATTTCTAAGATGTTTGGGCAATTTCAAATATGATTTATGTATTTTGGTTCAACATTCAGCAAAGATGTGTTACAGCATATATTGTAATTTAAGTATTTTTCTTGTGAATTTGTTTCAAAATTCCGAAATTTTGGGTTACAGTTATCCGACATGAGCCTAATTTTTCGTAAAAATTCAGAAAAATATATTATTTTCCCATACATTTCATTGCCATTCTAATGTGCATGTTTGATTTATCAACAACACTTAAACTACATTTCGTTAAATCTCCCCCCGAACCAAAAATATAAAAAATTTCCAAAATTCTTACCTATGGTAAAGAATAAAATAGTCGAATGTTCTGCAATAGGTACATAACTCAAACGGGCAATATCAATTTGTTTCTCGGTGGTTTCTGTTATAATTTGCTTTTCATTAATATCGTTGGCTAAAGCTTTAGAAGAACTTAAAATTTGTACAGCTGTTTCATCTTCCAAAATATTTTCTGCTGATGATAATACTTCTAAAATTTGATCTTCAGTCTCTTTTAACATGCGTTTATTTTCAGCACCTTGAACAATTAAAGTATTCTTTTCAGCCTCTAAATCGGGACGTTCTCGAGCCACTGTAATACCCAACAGTTGGTCTTGTAAACCTTGGGTGGTAATCATAAAATTCAATAGGGTTACTTTGACTGCCACCTCGGGCAGATAATGGGGATTTCTTAATTTTGTAGTCATATAAAATCTGCAGACAGAAATTTATTTTAATTTCGTCATAGTTTGGTCAAGTCCACATCTAAATACTTACTTGAAATTGTGATTGTATTCAATTACTGAATCTCCCAATTTTATACATAACGCACCGCCTTGTTTAAATAGTTGTTTCAGTAAAATCGATTCTAGCAGAGGATCCAATTCTTCTCCTATATTCTCCAGCAGTACCGGCAAACCAAATTGTATGGCATTTTCGAGTACTCTTGTATAATCAGGTTGATTTAGACGTATGACACATAAACGATTATTCTTTTCAAGATTTTTAATCCATTTATTGGCTTGTCCCTGTGGATCAATCATAAGAGGCCATCGGCGAGCATTTCTGTAAAGAAAACAATACTTATTGAAAAAACTTTCTGACTTACATAGTTTCTTTCGCGATGGACAGACTTAAAGAAAAATGTTTTTACACTTATAGTAATAAATATGTAAAAATAGCAAAAAAAAAAAAGTTACTAAAAATAAGTTAAAAATGATTCTACACAAAAAACTGCTGAAATTACCAGATTATTTTTGCTATATATTAGTAAGATAGGAACAGCAAAAATAAAACTGTTAAATGTACAGAATTTTAGTTATATTTGAGTTAAATTTCTGTTAATGAAAAATAGCAAATTAACCTGTTAAAACCAGCAAAAAATGTTGCAAAATTTCCGAAGTTTTTTCCGATTTTTTTTTTAAATGTAAATAAAAATCGAGCCTTTTGAAAACAGCAGTTTACCATTTTTTTTAGCAAATATTTCTGCTGATTTTAGCAGGATAGACTACTATTTGTATTCAACTAAATTTGGCTTAAAAATAGCATAAATTTTGTAGATATAACAGTGTATTTTTGCTATTTTTTGTCTACAGTACGATTTGTTATTTTCAATTAACTAAAAGTTAACTTAAATATAACCAAAATTCTGTAAATTTAAATGTTTTAAATTTGTTGTTCTTATTTTACTAGTATTTAAATTTCAGTATTATTAACTTTCCTTTAAAATCGCTAAAAACAAAGAAAAATTTGGTCATGCTTAAAGTGCCACAATTTTAAGTCTGGCGACTATTTGTAGATAAAAATAATGCAAGACTTAAGGAAATTTTATAGGATTTCCAAAAATATACAGTTTGTACAGAACCGATCACTACTGCCTAAATTTTACTATGTAATTTGATAAAAGGTCGATATCGCTAAATTTTCGTTAAAAGCCACGCCCACTTAAAACAATTGACAAAATGAAAAAACAAACATTACGTTAAAATTCTGTACAATTTTCTGAACAATCTCCTTGCCTTTCGGGGCGAATTTAGCCACTATTTTTATCTTTAAAAATAAAGGTATCGAGAATAAAATTAGAAAAAATTTTAATCGTTTCTAATTTATTGGTCTGTATATACATTTTTTCTACTCAGGTACTAAATCATTTTTTATATTTGTTACAATTTTAATTCTGTGAGTGATTTAAATATTTTAAAATGTCACTATGTACATAAAGGTTCCCGATCAAAAAAACATTCGCCCTTACTATCTAAATTTTCCAAATGTATGTTTTAGTTAAAGTCGATTTTATTTAAAATTTTGGGTGGCACTATGCTTTGGCTTGGTTTATTTCTGGAGCATTTTCAACCAATCAAAATGTTTGAAAATATAAATATTTTTGTAGGGTTTTCATACACAAAATGAGCAAAACTGTATGTTTAAAAATAAAGTCGACTTTAAATTTAAAATACTCTTTTATTATATTATATCTAGCATATTATCCAAGTTCATCTCAAAATTGGGGTATCCAGTAATATCCAATAAGATGCCTCAAATATATTACAGGATTAAATTAAATCCAAATAGATCTCAAAATTGGGAGATCCAATAATATCAAATTGAGATCCTGATAGATCCCAAAATATCCCATGGGATTAATTTAGATCCAATTAGATACAAATGGATAAGCTAATTTTGGCAGATCGAATTGGATATTTTGAGATCAAAATTTATCCTATGATATATTTGGGATTATTTAACTTTTAATAAAATTTAAAAAATAAGACAAAAAATTCAAAAAAAATATTTATTAGAAATTTATTAATTTAGTTCGAGGCTAATTTCCTTATTATGAATTAGCATAAGTACTTTTTTCAAAAACTGCTATTTTTCTTCATCAGGATATTCTCCTGACAAATACTTTACAGAGTTTTTGCTTATAAAAACCTCTACACTTTCAGGAATGAAAAGACGATCGTTTCGGGGATTTTCCAGGTCCCCTTCTTCAGTACTTCTTAATAAGTACTCAAATGTCCCAGGTACTCAAATAAATAAAAAGTAAAAAACAGGGATCCCCTTCATTAGTTTTCTTTAGAAAACTTTTCATTACTGCAATGATAATTGAAGCATCAAAATCTCATATTAAATGTACTCAGCAAAAAGAGACATTACCGAGTAATTAAGCGAGTAAGTAGCACACAAAGGGTTTCACTACTTACCAGGCTATTTACTCGCAACATTACTTTTGTTCGCGATGTCCAAAAATTCATGGGTGGTCATTACCCTCTCGCTTACAAAAAAGTGCGAATAATGAGTTACCCATAGTGAAAGAATAAATAGTTACTCACAAAGATATAATAAGTGGTTACTCAGAAGTTAGGAAATAAGTGGTTAGCCTACATTGTAAAATAGTTGGTCATATTGGCAAAAAAAAACTTTTTTTTATTCTATTAACTTTTTTTCTAATATTTATAATTAATTTGTTTAAATTCAATATTTTTTTAATTTTTACATTTTTAAAAATATTCCAGCAAAAAAAGAAATGCCAAAGCAGTAGAAAAAGCACTACAATTGATGACCTGTACTTCGTTTTTAACATAAACACTAATGATTTTAACAATGAGTTGTCATAGGAGAGAAGTACTCCCACTTCAACATTTTTTCAGTACTTTTTGAACGAGTGCAAAGGAAGCTCTTTTTCACCAATCAAAAGTTCAAAAAAAAAATCTTTACGAAAAAAATTATATTTTTTATTTTACAAGTTTTTTTATTGCCGCCACCGGGTATCCAACTTGCAACCTCACGATTGCTACACTCATAAAAAAAAGTTAGTACAAAAGTCTGTTAAACGCGTTCTGATTAAGTTGAACTAATTTTTCTGTTGTCTTCTCTAAAAAAGCCCGTACAAATTGTTAAAAATTCTGCTAAAATAACAGGAAATAGTACATGTATTTGCGCCAGCACAATTTTTACCTATTTGTTGGTGATTTTTTTTATTACTGTAGTCTAGCGCTCTACCGCTGAGCTATTCTTTGATATGAAAGCATACTTGCGAATTTTTCATTGGCATTGAAATTTAATTGGCATTACTTGATCTCAATGACAATGCCAAAAAATGTCATTACCATTCAATGCCAATGAAATTTTTTCAATTGGCTTTGATTAAAACCAGGGTTGGTAGGCAATACCGCTAAAATACCGTTATCGATTCAAAACCCTTTCAACTGACTACCGTTACCTGTAAAATACCGTTAACGAAATACCCGGAATACCGTTATCCCTAAAACACCGTTACCGAAATAACTGAAATACCGTTATCCTTAAAATACCGATACCGAAATAAATGAAATATCAATACCCTTAAAATACCGTTACCGAAACAAATGAAATACCGTTATCCCCAAAATACCGTTACCGTTATTTTTAATTTTCTGCTTTTGATAAATTCATGTGGTTATTGAGTATTTATTGTACATTAAGTTGATAAATTGGTTCTATTTTTAATCTCGTTTCTTTTTTGTAAAAAAAATTGCGGATGCATCGAAATAACTGACTACCGTTACCCTTAAAAAACCGTTACCGATATAACTAAAATACCGTTAACCTTAAAAAACCGTTACCGAAATAACCCAAATATCGTTATCTTTAAAATACCGTTACCGAAATAATTCAAATACCGTTATCCTTTTAATACCGATACCGAAATAAATGAAATAGCGTTACCCTTAAAATACCGATACCGAAATAACCAAAAATATCGTTACCCTAACGATAACCGCATTCGTTTCGGTTACCATCCATGATTAAAACAATGGCAATGAAGTGTACACGGAATGGTAATAAAACGTACACATAATTGAAGAAAAATGCATTATATACAAAAATTATTGTTTTATAAAAAAGGACGTTAAGACAAGAATGTAAAATTTCTGAGCTATAAACACTATAAACATTCGCTATTTTATCAAGTTTTATTACGTATACTGCTGTTCACTCTCCTTTTAACACTGGCTAGTCTAGCTGGATCAGCCTCTAGTAATGTAAACTTGACAAAATAGCGAATATAAGATAAAAAAACACGCGAATTTTTAATTTTTTTTTCTTAATTCATTTTTTTATCGTAACATGAAAACAAATGCTTTTTTCATCAATTATAATTGGGCATTTAGGCATTGAACAATGCCAATTGCAAAAAAAATCATTGGCATTGATAAATTGTAATGCCAAAAAATTTCATTGGCATTGGTCAATTGTAATGCCAATTAAATCATCAATTAACTAGTCCCAAGTATGTATGAAAGTTGACTGGCATAAAAACACCACTTTGTTAATGCGAGATATTATATATGGTTATTCATATATTCACATATTGTAAGATAAAACAAGATATTACCATATTTAAATTTTTTGATCAGGTAACCATATAAAATTTTATATAATTTAATAGGGAAAATTACCCACTATAATAAGATCTAAGTTGTATAACTTTATTTATATTGATGAAACTACATACAATTTTATATGATTTTACATTATTCGTATTGATTAGATATAAATATATCAAATTATATACTATTATATTAAAACCATTTTTAATCAGGTGAGTATGTTTGTGGAATCTTACACTACCATTCTTTCCGATATGCTTTGATCATGCATTTAAGTTCGATTCAAGCATCCAGTGTCTTATTTCCCACGTAAAAGCCAGAATCTTAGCTAGGTGGACTTGAAATATGTTTATTTATCACATATTTAAAGTTAGCAGACTTCTCTTGTTTGATTTGTCTTTATGTGGTAAATTTATTTTATATTTTTTGAGTTCACCCCCATAGAATGGTAAAAAGAAATGGAAGCATATTTTTTAATTATACGCCAATTTATCCGAAAATATATATTTAACACCATAAGCCAAGTTAGATTAGTTTCATTATATACAATAGTCTATAAAATTCGTATGGTTATTATTACAGCAAATGCTTTATAAATTTGATATGGCATAATAAAACTCCAATAAGCAGCTATAATTCCAATCAATATAAAAAACGATTACGTTAATTTAGTTCGACAAAAACATAATTTGTTCCGCATGTATTAGTAATGGGAAACCAAAAGTAATAATAAATAAAAAAAAATATGTGATGTGCTCAGCTCAGCTAAGAAAAATCGTAGCTCGACGATACCTTAGCTAAAGGATTTTGAATGTAGAATGAAGAGGAGAGACCATTGCAAAGGGGAAAAAATAAATTGTAAAAAGGGAACTAATTTACTTAATATAATCCAAGGAAGAAAAAAACGCACATGTTACATACAGGATATAAAAATACATCAATGAATTGTATCTAACTATGTGTGTGTCATAGCTTTAAAATAATTAATTCACGAAAAATATAATTCATATTTAAAAAAATATTCATATACCATTCAGTTACACTATTAGTGGTGCAATAATTAATTTATGAGCCGCATTCTACTATACAAATGAAATTAAATGTGCAAGGAAATTTGCACATTTTATTTAGCAACAAAGAAAATAATTTTGTTGTTACTTTATGTGTAATTCAGAAATTTTATGACATTTGAAATTTCATTATTTACATTTTTATTAAAGAATTACAAAACATTTTAATTTTCAGTTTGAATTATTCAATTGTAATCATTCAAAATAAAATTCATCATTTCGAATATTGAGCTTAAGAATTCATTCATAAAAATGATTTTATGAAATAAAAATTGAGTCAAGTCAAGTACAATTTAAAATGGTGAATTAAAGAATTAATTCTTTTCCAGCTTTAGTGTGGGGTTGCAAAAACCACCATATGATAAAATTCTCAAACATTTTATATCATATGAAATACAAATAAGTGAGTTAAAAAGAATCATATATGATTAAATTGAAAATGTTTTTAATCTATACAGAAGAAAACGACAAACTGATGTTGTTGACGATGATGAAAATGAATGACTGTATGACTGCATGCATTAATGAATGAAATAAATCGATATATGTATGAACAGAAGATACATGAAGTTTGTGTTTGCTTGTTTATAAATTGAAAATTTGATGGATGAACAAATATTCATCTCCGCATGTGTTTTTAATGAGAATTTGAAAAAAAATGTGGTTCATTTTCTATAAAACTACTATTCATGGTCACTTTTAAAGTTTCTTATTTCTATATTATTTTGCACGCAAGTTGATCCATCAAATTTACACATACTGAAATGTACACTAAAAGAAAATTATTGTGAAATTTTTAGGAAATTTTTCAACTTAATTGAAAATTTTCTTTTCTTCAATCAGGAACTCAGAGACTTTCTGAAAATAAGATTGCCAAGAATATACTTAGCCCAATAACATCGTAATAGGACAATTTTAAGTTTTTGTGCCCCAAACTTTTCAGAGGCATTTCCTTGCAATATTTTTTTTCAGATGTCCTATCAATTAATAACAGCAAATGAAATAACACCCAAAAAAAGAAATGAAATAACATCCATAAACTAAAGTCCAAATCATGAGATACATTTTAAGAGAAAAAAATTAAAAGAAAAAATTAAATAAACTCCAAAAAAATTAAATAAATCCCAAAAAATATACATATATTTATTTTTGCTAATTCCTCAGTTTTTTAAACGAAAATCACTGAATTATTAGCCGCATTTAATAAATCCAAAAAGTAGTTCAAAAAGTGCTCACCAGATGGGGTTTGATTCTCCCTATTTATACCCTACACCACTATGTGGTCAGGGTATTATATGTTTGTGCTGATGTTTGTAACACCAAAAAATATTGGTCCTAGACCCACCTTATAGTATACCGATCGGCTTAGAATTTTTTTTATTTCGATTTAACGATGTCCGTCTGTCCGTCCGTCCGTCTGTCTGTCTGTCTGTCCATGCATTCTTGTGCGCACTCTACAGGTCGCAAATATTAAGATATTTTGATGAAACTTGGTACACCGACTTATGTCGCCCAAGGATGACGCCTATTGATTTTGGTGAACATCGGTCCATGTTTAGACCTAGTGCCCATATAAGGGTCCTACCAAAATTATATTGTTTATACGCTGCAGGTCGCAAATATTAAGATATTTTGATGAAACTTGGTACACCGACTTATGTCGGCCCAAGGACGACGCCTGTTGATTTTGGTGAACATCGGTCCATGTTTAGACCTAGAGCCCATATAAGGGTCCTCCCAAAATTGGCTTGGTTACAAACTGCAGGTCGCAAATATTAAGATATTTTGATGAAATATGGTACACCGACTTATGTCGGCCCAAGGACGAAGCCTATTGATTTTGGTGAACATCGGTCCATGTTTAGACCTAATGCCCATATAAGGGTCCTAATAAAATTATATGGTTTATACGCTGCAGGTCGCAAATATTAAGATATTTTGATGAAATTTGGTACACCGACTTATGTCGGCCCAAGGACGAAGCCTATTGATTTTGGTGAACAAAGGTCCATGTTTAGACCTAGTGCCCATATAAGGGTCCTATTAAAATTATATGGTTTATACGCTGCAGGTCGCAAATATTCAGATATTTTGATGAAATTTGGTACACCGACCTATGGCAGCCCAAGGACAAAGCCTATTGATTTTGGTTAACACCGGTCCATGTTTAGACCTAGTGCCCATATAAGGGTCCTCCCAAAATTGGCTTGGTTACAAACTGCAGATCGCAAATATTAAGATATTTTAATGAAATTTGGTGCTCACATCGGCATGCCCGACTTTAACCTTTTTACTCGTTTAAAAAGAATTTTCTGTCCGACACTTCTTTCGCCCGAATTTTGAAAACCGAATTCGATGATGAGAGATTTTATTTTAACTTTTAATTATGTTTTATACAAAACAGCGATAAATAGTCTGCCTTTTCAGTTTTATCACTTCAATTTATATTTTTACACAATTGAAATATTCCACGGCAATATCTAATATTCACTAATTAGATTAAATTAAATTACTTACAGTAGAGTGAAGAATTGCCATTTCTATTTCAGCTATTTCTCCATGTCCAAGATGGAAAATATGTATTTGGTGAGGTGTAGGTTTTTTTTAACATATTTTATACAAAAAAAATAAGAAAAGCCTTTTATTTGTTAGTTTTGCAATTTTTTTGTTTCTCTTTTTATTTTTTGCTGACATTAAATTAATAGAGTGTATCACATATTTGTGCTTTTATTGTAATATGTAAACCCAGAGAAAAAAATCCTGCTTTTTTTTGGATTTAATAAATCCACTTTTTGTATGAAAAATTTGAAATCCAGGTGATTAAAAAAACGCTTATTAATTGTAAAAAGAAAAATCTGTTAACATTTTTTTTTTGAGTAGTACAGAATTTATAAGTGTAAAGAACAAATTTTTTTTCCATCGAAAATGTCGACTTTTGTGCCAACAAAGCCTCATTTGCGGGAAGTTTTGCTTTACTTTTTCAATTTGAAAAAAAGTGCAGCTGAAGCACATTGATTGCTTATTCTGAATATGTTCCATCGATTACAATGTGCGAGAGATGGTTTGTGCGGTTCAGAAATGGTGATTTTGACATGGAAGACAAAGACTGGACGGTCTGGCAAAAAAGTTCGAAGATGATGAATTGAAGGCATTAATCGATGAAGATTGTTGTAAACTTGTAAAATCATTGGGAGCCACTCAAGCAGCAATTTCAAAACCTTTGCAAGCAGCAGGATTCATCCAAAAGCAAGAACATTGGGTACCACACGAGTTGAATCGGAGTAGGCTTGCCAGACGTACTGTTTTCAGCAGTACACATACTTTTTTTTTACTAATTGTACTGCTTCCTACATAACTCCTAAAGAAGTACGCAAAAGTACTTTTTTTTAGCTTCTGTACTTCCTTTTGTACTTTTTTTTGTTAACAACATTAAATAAAAGAAAACTTTTTCTTATTTGATAACACTATCAGATTATTGACGCCAAAACAAAAATTGCAAAAAAAAAAAATTAATCTGTATGGCAGTTTTCGAGATTTTTTAACTTTTAGATTTCATTATTTAAATTAACAGAAGTTAAGCTTTAATTGAATTTAATAAAGCTGGAATAAGTTAAAAAACTATCAAAATCGTTCTGGATAACACTTAGAGGTAGTCACACAAATACATCTAATGTCTTTTAATATTTAAGAATGTATCCAGAATTTTGTAAGAAAATTAAATTTTTTTTGTTTAATCCTTTTTATTTTTAATTTTGATGGATTTCGTTCCTTTTTATTAGTATATAAACAATACACTTCAATTAACTATGTTTATTTTGTATTAAAGTTGCAAAACCATTGGATATGCTCTAAAATATTTAAAAGGCAAATCAAAATTTTAATCTTCGTTTTAATATTTTGTTTTTAATTTATTTGAAAACTTGATTTTATTTGTTAAAATATTAACTGAAAACATTAACATATACCCCAATTTTTCATGAAGAAAAAAAATAAAATTTTGATTGAAATTTCGATTTGTTTTTCAAATATTTTAGGATACATATATCCAATGTATTTCGACACAAGATTAAAAACGTTATAATACCCAAATGGAAGCTTTACTACATAGATTTCAAAACCATAAAAAAATTTTAAGATTTTAAGTTGCAATTCCACGAAATCGAAAAATCTTTAAAGCTGCGATTTTATGTTTATTAGACTCTTGTCAACGAAGTTAAATATTTTTAATCTGCCATTACTGTCTTGAAGAAAAAGGGTATTTATAGCAAATCCAAACAAATAGTTTTTGGATATTCGAATGTTTTAGGGGTAAAAAGGATGCTAAGAAATTTCAAATGGTGTTTTTTTAATTTGAGGGCACTTAAAAAGATTCTGAAGTTAAAATATGTATATATTCACAACTGAAAAATTAGTGCCGAAAAGGGTGATTGGCATATTTTGTTATCAATTACAAAGTACATAAATACTGCATTTTAAGATATTTTTAATGAAAAAGAATGTACTTCTTAATTGTACTGCCTTTTTTTCCTCGATGTACCTTTTTTTGTCGATTTCATTTCTGGCAACCCTAAATCCGAGATTCATTGAAAGACCATTTTGCATGTTCGAAATGCTGCTTGAACTTCATAAAAAGTAATAATCTTTGAATGGGATTGTTACTGGCAATGAAAATCGATCCATTACTATAAGCCGAAGTCCAAGAAATCGGGAAAGGTAATAAATAAGAGATGTAGTAAGAAAAGTAACTAGTTACCATTAGCAGGCATATAGTTACATAACCACATATCTGGTAATACTTTTCTACACTGGGATGTGAAGCCCAGAAAACCAGCCAAAGCAACGCCGAAGCCGAATATACATTGCGCCAAGGTAATGCTCTGTATTTTGTGGGACCAGAAGGGTCCCATCTATTATGAACTGCTGAAATTGGGCCAGACGATCACAGGGGACCTGTACACAATTGATTCATTTGAAGCAAGCATCCCAGTGTAGAAACGGCAATGACATATCATTATTTTGGACTGCCAGTAATGACACCCAATTACCTTCTGCATTATTTTAAAACATATAATATTGAGTTACTGATAATGACTTATTTTTATCGTTATTTCAAATAGAAAGTAATTTTCCAAATTTTTTTTAAATCTCTTTTTGACTCAAAATTTTTTCAATATTGGTAAGGATATATGTAACCACATATTTTTTAATTTTTTGTATGCTGGCGAGTAAGTAAACTTGTGCGCAGCAGGTCAATTATGTTCTTATTTATCAAATATTACATGTCGAGATAGCTCAGATGGTAAAGCTATTGACTGGCAACCTGGAGTCCCAAGTTTGATTCCCGCACTAGTAAATTTTATTTTGAAAAAATTTTACAATAACAAAATATTTTTTTTAAAACTTATTTTTATTTTAATTTCTATTTTTAGACTCATTCTTTCCCAACAAACCAAACGATATCGTTTCGAATTCGTAACGATATCATTTCGATGTTAAGTTTGTCCGAGAACGATATCATTAACGATTCATAAGTGATAGATACTGTGAAGAAAAATGCACATTCGTTAATGATATCGTTTTTTCATGAAATAACGATATCGTTATTTCATGAAAAATATATTATATTATAATATATTATATATATTTTATCACTATTCCATGAAAATATGATATCATTAATGATATCGAAATAAACAAACATATATGATATCTTTAACGATTAAATTAGAACAAAAAATATGATTTTTTCAGAAACTTTATCGTTATTTTGAAAAATTGTGATATCATTACGAGTTCATATTTTTGTATCATAAATAGGGTTTGGGGTTCGGGATTTCCCGGGCGGGAAATCCCGGGAAAAGTTTGCCGGGAATTCCCGGGAAAATAATATATTTTTCCCGGGAAAACGGGAAATTTTAAAAATATTAAATTGTTTTTGTTTCGAATAGGATTTTTTAATTTTAGTCATAAAAAACATTTTAAATACCAAAACAAAAATTTCATTGTTAAAATCTTTTAAAAGGGAATACATTTATTTGACATACAAATAAAATCTTTGCCAAGTAATTAGGAGCATTTCAACTAATAAAGATTTTTCGCATAGCTTATTCAAAATTTAAGTAGTAAAGCCTAAAAACTTGGTAAAATGTTTAAAAGAAATATAAAAAAAGCTTTGTTTTTTACAAATAATCGCCCTTACTATCTAAATTTTTCAAATGTATAATTTAGGTAAAGTCGACTTTAGTTAAAATATTGGGTGGCAGTATACCTTGACTTAGTTAATTTTTGGAGCTTTCTGATTGATTAATTTATTTTCAACCAATCAAAATATTTGAAAATATAAATATTTTTGTAAAGTTTTCATACATAAAATGAACAAAACCGTTTGATTGGAAATAAAGTCGACTTTAAATTTAAAATACTCCTTTATATTAAGGGTCAATAATTTTATAAGTAACGTTTTCATTAATAAATGTGAAAAGAAAAGACTAATGGTTAACGGTGGTATCTAAATTTGGTTATCCGACATCTAAATTTGGTTCACAAAAAAAAAAAAAAAAAAAATTGATGGTCATGCAACTTCTCTTGAAGAAAACAACAACAAGCTAAAATTAGCAAAGTACCCGAAGAAAAAAGTGGAATCTGAATAGGTATTAAAGGTTTTATGGTAGGGTAAACATTTCCTAAAATGGTATCCAAATTAGCCGCAGTCAATCCGCACCATAACTAGATCTTCGTTTATTCGAGAAAGTTTTTATAATAAAAACCTGGCATTGCAAAAAAAGAAACCGATGTAAAGAACATTATATTAAATTACTACAATCATGTAAAAGATATCATTATAAAAGAAATATTGAGCAATATTTCTCACAATAGGAGATTTACTATAATCTTAGATGAATGGACAAGAATATCACAAAGGAGATATGTGAACATAAGTATAAACGTAAATAATTCATTTTATAACCTGGGGTTGGTTTATATATCAGGAAGATGTAATGCTGATGAAATAAGAAGAATTGTAGAAATAAGACTAGAAGTGTTTTAATTGTCTTTGGAAAATAACATTTTGGCCACCATATCTAATCGGCCAAGTGTGATGAAACGGTTTGTTTCCGACAATCCAGTAGTAGGTGCTTTCTGCTGGAATCATGCAATTGATTTGGCAGTGCTGCGATTAATTTATGTGAAATCAAATGTTCAACATTCTGATATTTTTTACTTTGAATTCTCACTACACAGACTGCATTTGTACTGAAATAGTGTATTTTTTTTAACAAAAATTATTTATATAGGTGGGTTTCATTAACAATTTTGTTCAAAAACATTTCCCGGGATTCCCGGGAATCCCGGGAATCAAATTTTTTCATTCCCGTTTCCCGGGAAATAAAAAAGTCCGGGAAATCCCAAACCCTAATCATAAACGATAGGAATTATGATACTTAATATGAAATCATTAATGATACTGTACCGTTTTATGGTTTATTGGGTTTTGTCAGTACTGGTTAGCATATAGGTAATGACATATTTTTAGATTTAGATATGATCGGTTATACTCATATCCGTTCACATACGATCCCATATATGATCATATACGTTCCTATACGATCCCATTTTCATTTTCATTTGAAATACCCAAAAATTCGCAATGTTATGGCAACACCAATAACTTAGCAAACCCAAATTTGTAGAAAGAAAAAATATTTTCTGGCAACGCTAACTGAAAAGAATGAACAATACAAAGAAAAGTAAAAAAGTTGTACGAAAGTTTCAAGAACTATTTAGCGTACGACCTAGATCAGATCAGATCTATTACCAGATCTGTTTATATCTAAAGTGATTTGAAAAATTGGGTGAATTTCATGGTGAGATATGAACAGATCTGGCCAGACTTGCTACCAGATCTAGTATCAGATCTAATCCTTTTAAGCTGGCACAAAAATAAGAATGCACAAACAAATTTTGTTTAAAGAATTGCTCAGTAAGAAGATCACATTATAGGTACAAGTTCTTTAATTTTAGTTTAAAGTGAAAATCACATTGTATCTGATTTAATATGGTGCCACAGATCTGCATAGATATAATTATATCTCAAATTTGTCCCCAATTTTGAGATCCGCATAGACCTGCTACAATCAGATCTACTGAGATCTGGGCAGATCTGATCTTTTTTATACGGGATATTACTAATATACAATTTTATTTTGTCTTTGGTAATTTTTAGAATTTCCTGTAATTTCGTACCGTATTTCTGTGATTTCAACCCCATTTTTGCAACCTCAAACCAAATATTCGCTCAAATAAGCGAATTTATTCTCATTGTTGTATATCAAGTTGTGATTTACTATCGGATATGACGGTAACTATTGATATTTTGACTCTAACAACGAAAAAACAGAAATTTGTTATTGAAAATTTCTTTATTGCTTTTTAAAATATTCTCCTTTATGATATATACATTCTGCATGCGTTCGAAGCACATTTGTCGTAGCATTTTTTTTCCATTCCGCTTGAGACACCTCCAAAACATGGTTTTTAAATGCATCTACGGCTTCTTCTGCTGACGAAAATAGTTGTCCACGTAGTTTATCTTTAAAGTGCGGGAACAAGAAAGTCATTAGGTGCCAAGTCAGGGCTGTACGGCGCATGACCCATTAATTCTTTTGAGTGCTCAAAAAGTCACTTGTTCGAGCCGATGTGTGAGGGCTCGCATTGTCATGGTAAAGAACTATCCCGAGAACAAATCTTTTTTACGGCTAAATTTTGATGCAATATTTTAATTGTGCTGGTGGATCTTATGCCTAAAGTAGCCTCAATCTCAGAGTATGTCATATGATGATCTTGCATTATCCGTATTTGCACAGCATCAATGTTTTCTGGCACAACAATTGATTTTGAAAAACTTTCTCAAAATTCCTCCTGGAGCGAAGGACATCCCCGATTAAATTCGTTATACCAGCGTTTCAAGGATGGAGCTTCATCACCAAGAGTTGAATTTAATTTGTCTATGCACACTTGTCTAGATAATCCACATCAAAAACAGGAATAAATCATTGCCCGAAAATGTTCACTCGTTAACTCCATTTTCTAACACACGACTTTCACTTTTGTGTAAACAACACAAATAATGCTCAAATGACAAAGAGTTCTAAGGAAGTTTGTGATCAAAAATGTTAAACTTTCTAGTGGAAATATCATCTAGCTCCTAACAAGTGTTGTAGTGGCCAAGGCTCACAACATAATTAGTTAGCGAGTACATCTTTTTTGTTCTTTGATTCATAAATCTTTTAGGAGTTTGAGAAACTTATTGGGTCCATAGAGGATGTTGCAGTTTATCAAGATGAGCAAACTGAAGAAATAGATAAGGACTCTTATGTGAATGTGAACCTCCACTTCCAGCTAGTATTCTTGACTTGACAACCTTATAACTTATCCTGTCCTAGAAAATACCGTTCACATTTTTCTCTGAGTGTAATTACATAACTTTTTTGTTTATTATATATATTCTTAGTACAATCTGTCCACCCATATGTGAATGTGTTCAATGAAAAATGAGGAATTTTTAATAAAACAAAATCCCTTAAAGTTATTTCATTGCTGAATGTTGTAGTCCCTCTAACCACTTGGAAGGAATATTTCAAACAGTTTATAAACACTGTAGTGTGTAGTTGTCGTTTATTCATTCCATTCCATCTTTTTCTTATATGAGTTGTATTATATGGATGTGTACGTTTTAATAGCAAATGTGCTTTAATCTAGCGTAGAGCACATTAATCAATTTTTTGTGTTGTTGTTTTTGTTCCTGCTCGAAATCGTTATAAGGCCGCCGCTGATGCTACTGCTGCGACTAATGGTTGCATGAGTGTATGTGTTATTGTAGGTAATCAGTGTTGCCACAATAGGTATTCAAAATTACCCACATGAGTAGACAAAACTACCCAAATATTGTGAAATTACCCCCTGATAAGTTTCTTAAATACGAGTAATATATAATGTATTTTTGAGTCTCATGCGAAAAAATTTCGAAAAAAATAGTTTTTTCTCAAAAAAATTCCAAACGGTTTTCCAGTTATTATGGTTTTATACATTGGAGATACAATACAAATTTCTGATTTTTATTTGCAAACTAGTAATATATCAATATTAAGAAATATAAACTAAACAAGAATTTTTAAAACTCAAAGAAATTATTATATTTCACTGTAAACTTACTGTTTTGGTAGTTGTTTATTACGATATTAAAAATAACTGCTCTGAACAACTGTTACCAAATTACAGTGCTTTTCGTTAGTTGTTTTCTTAAATAACCGTCATAACAGCTGTTTTGCATTGTTCTATAGAAAAACGACTGTAATTACTGTTAAAAAAAACAACTACTGATTGTAGTAACTATCAAACTTTTTTGAATTCCAGCAAGACAATTTTTTTCAGCGTGTTGCTACTTGGATTCTTTTGCCGCAAATCATACATTTGGAATACCGATTTTTTGTTGATTAAATAGAGACTGAAACCCTAAACAACTTACCTTACATTTTAAGTGAGGTGAGATACACCGCTTTCCCAATTAAATATTACAATTTGGGCAATTACCCGTAATGTGGCAACACTGTAGGTAATATGTATAGAACAGCATCAACAACAACAATAGTTTCCTACAAATAACAGTATTTACCACCTTACGGGAAAATTTGTACAGGATAACAGATGCGTTTGTTCATAAATTTTCATTCATTTCAACTTCTCATTTTTTTATTACATACTTACCTACTCTTCGTAATAACGTACGTACGTATGAAAAGCGTTTCATATTCGGTATGTAATGCTGAACGAATGGTACGTGGGTATTACAAATACATTTTAATACTTAAAGCCAGCTACTACAATTGTGTGTTTCCATTCTCACCCCATACGCACTAACGCTTCTTAAGGTTTTACCTTACAGCAATATACGAGGAATTAACTCAAAATCACAATTAAATGTTAAAGCGTTTTGGCGAAGAATCGAATACAGAAAGCAAACGTATCCTTATCAAAAATACCCAGCATAAAAAGAGATGCCCAAGCAGTAGAAAAAGCACTTTAATTGATGATCTAGATGTACTTCTTTTTTAACATAAACACTAATGATTTTAACATTGAGTTGTCATAGAAGAGGAGTACTCCCACTTCAACATTTTTTCAGTACTTTTTGAAGCTCTTTTTCACCAATTAAAAGGCGAACTTGCGACCTCACGATTGCTAGTCTAGCGTTCTACCGCTGAGCTATGCTTTGATATGAAAGTTGGTTGGCAGAAAAACACCACTTTGTTAATACGAGATATTGTTCCTGATTCTCTGCAATAAAAGTACTTATTAAACAAGTGTAAAAAGTGCACTCCAATTCAATATTATTTTCAGTACTATTTTTGCATAAAAATCAATTTCTCACCATTTTTTTTATATATACATACTTTTAAAAATGTAAAAATTAAAAAAATATTGAATTTAAACAAATTAATTATAAATATTAAAAAAAAATTAATCGAACCCGGGACCATCTGTTTGGAAATGCCAAATGATACCAAAATCACTTTTTACGATCACTTTTAGAGCAATAGCTTTTTAGAAACAATACTTTAGTGATTTTTTGGATGTGATTCGGAAGTAATTCTAAAAAAGCTGTAAAAATATAATAACGGTTACTTTGGAAGCAATTAAAGAAGTGATGTTGTTCAGAATAACTTCTAAAAAAGCAGTAAAAATACATTAACGGATACTTGTGAAGCATTGAAAGAAGTAGTTTGTAAAACATTACTTGCAATTTTTTTTTTGTTAATACTTCTTTAATACTCTTTCCGAAAATATAATATATTGTCCGTTTTGCTCTATCTCGCTTAGTTTACGAGATATGGGCCATTTTATGAAGTGGAAAATTGTTGTTAACAATTTCCGAGGGTCCATGGTCCATTTTTACACAGAGATAACCCCTTTCGCTGGGGTATTATATGGTTAGGGGTAATCGAAATTTTCGTCAATTTTGCTCTATCTCTCTTAGTTTTCGGGATACGGACCATTTAAAATAATCGGTAGCAAAAGAAATAGCGCCATCTTTAAAACTTCGGATACATTGGTGACGCCATCTACCGGGCAATAACAGAAACATGGAAATATTATATTTTGACAAGAAATTGTGTAAAATTTAACGAATGGGTTCTTAAAAATTAGTTATAAATAATTTTGAAAATTAGCACTTAAAATTATTTAAAGTATTTACTGAGGATTTTTAGTATTGTGTTAAATGAAGATAACTAAAATTTTTAGTTAAATCAGTAAGGTGGCTCACATTCAACTAAATTTACATTCAACTAAATTTACATTCAACTAAATTTACATTCAACTAAATTTACATTCAACTAAATTTAGCTTAAAAATAACAAAAATTTTGTAGATGCAGTACTTTGTGTTTGCTATTTTTAGTCTATCTACTAAAATTTAGCAAAATTTTCTGCAGATTTTACAGTACAATTTGTCATTTTGCAATTAACTAAAACTTAACTTAAATATAACTTAAATTCTGTAAATTTAACAGTTTTATTTTTGCTGTTCTTATTTTACTAATGTTTAGCAAAAACATCTGCTAATTTCAGCAGTTTTTCTGCAAGGTAGTTTTTAACTAATAGATAGTTGTTTTTCTGCTATTTTTACAGATTTATTTCTATTCGTACTGATTTGATCAGTACATGTACTGATTTTTAGTCACGTGTACTGATGAACAAATCGTGTACTGATTTTTACTGATTTTTTTGAAATTTGTACTGATTGTACTGAGTTTTAACATTTAAAAAAATATTGCATTTTTTCAATACGAAAAATCAAAATACAAATTGAATCCCCGTAAATCGAATAAAATTTTTGTCTAAAGTAAACGAATTAATCAAGGGAATTCATTTAATTAATTTAAGAATTATTTCAATTGTAATATTAATTTTATCAAATCCAATTAATTAATTTACTGATGAGTGCCTTCATTTTTTACAAATCGAAAAAAGAACTCACTCAATTTATGAACGGTTTCACTCAACCGTTCATTGATTTAAAAAATATTTTTTCGTTCAGTGGTTTCAGAAAAAATCTTTCTCTTATGTGATTTGAATGAAATTTGTACCGTTTAGTGATTTAAAATCAAATTTTTACCGTTCTGTTAATAAAATAAAAAATATTTCGGTTTCTACAATAGCAAATCAGTTAATAAAACAGTTATTTGGCTGTGGCTACAACATTGCAATTGTCCTAAGAAGTATTGGGTTGTAGCAACCGAAATGTTAATCAGTACGATTCTGTTTTCTGGGTGTAGGAAACGTCATCATAAGCTAAAGATTTTTCTTAGAAAAAGTCCTTAAAATCTGAATGTTTTTATGTGGGTATTTCGAAAAGAAAAATATCTAAAATCTGAGGGTTATATGATAGAAAACAGTTCACAAAACCTTAAAATTGTCTTCAAATCATTTTATGTAGGAAAAACAGCCACAATGTAAACGGTTTTCTATGACAGAAATTAGTAATTAGAAAGCAGAATTGTTGTCAAGGCGGAATTTGTAGCCAACCATTTGGTTTGTAGTGGTAATCGAATATGCCGTTTGTGTCTACATAAAGTTAGTTTAGACAATGTAATTTGTTTCTGACAACAGAAATTCGCTGGCCAGAATAAAAATTCGGTAGTATTAACCAAAGTATTTTAATATAATTCTGTTTTTTTTTTTGTGAATATATTTAAAAAAATTTGTACTGATTTGAAGTCAGAAAAAATTGGTCACCCTATCTATGAGTGTGTGTATTAAATTATACTGATCCGAAAAGAAGAAACTTTTGTATAAAGACTATTTTCTTTCAAAAGCTATTCCAAAGTTTATACTAGCCAACTCAGCTTAAGTTTTGGGAAATCCAGTTTTCAGTTTATTCCTAAATTTAAAATTTATTGTTCAAAATTAACCAGTTCCATAGTTTCTACTAAAATTAATAGAATTTTACTATTTTGAATATTTCCTAACTTATTTCAAATTTCATTTAATAAAACATCTGGCTGATTCTCTTTGACGCATGATTGTATATTTCCTTTATAATCGTTTTATTTCTGTTTCATATTGCAAAATCATTCAAAAAAAAAAGCTGCATATAATGTAAAAGTCACCCTTCTATTAGACGAATTTCAGCCATCAACTCTACACGCAGCATCCGTTTCGTACTTTTTTTTCTTCCTTTTCAAAACAATATCAAACGAACATCAACATCAGATGTATAAAATTTCAAATATATTTGGTATGTAGGTAGTATTTTTTACTTTTATTTTTTTTTTTTGTTGCAGCTCAAACTACATTCATATACCCTCCTCCAACAAAATTGCCCTTCACTGGGTGGTTGTGTGTACCGCATAAAAGTGACATTTAATACTACTCGGGTACATGTTGTAATTTTCATCCTTAATATGCATACAATGCATATAAGTTCTATTGTTAAAAAAAATTGTTATTTTTTGTAATTAAATGAAATTTTCGTCAAATTTTAACGTTACATAAAACCATCCTTCCTCATCCTATCTTCGATGAACGCATAAAAATGTACATTTCATACATTTTTATATGTTTCTACCATAATTACCGTAACACGTTTAATTTAAGTGTTGTGTTCTTGTATAGTACTCGTCTAATACTACAAGTACAGGAAAACATGGTTATAATGAATTTAAGTTGGTAAGGCCCGTATGACACTAGCTTTTTTCTTCAGAATAGAGTTTTTTTTAAATACATTTGAAATTTTCTCAAATACATTTGGAGAATTTTGAAATACAAATGGAAATTTTTGAAATGCATTTGGACAATTTTGAAATACAGATTTAAAATTTTTAAATACAAATGAATAATTTTGAAATACATTTGGACAATTTTAAAATACAAATGGAATTTTCTTAAATACAAATAAAATATTTTAAAATATATTTGTAATATTTTAAAATATATTTGTATAATTTTGAAATACATTTTGAAAATTTTAAAATACATTTTGGACAATTTTAAAATGCAATTGGATAAATATCAAAGGTTTTTAGACAATTTTAAAACATTTTTGGATAATTTTAAAACATTTTTGGACAATTTTAAAACATTTTTGGACAATTTTGAATGATTTTTGGACAATTTTGAAAAATTTTTGGAAAATTCTACAACATTTTTGGATAATTTTGAAACATTTTTAGACAATCATATATTTAGTTAGAATATTCTTCCACCTCAAGTCCAAATTCTAATATGATATTGTCATATTAGATTTTTATTTGTTGTTTCAAAAAAGGGTTGATCATTTTCATGATAGACAATACAATTGTTTCGTAGACATCACTCTACTCTTCAGTTGTCCGTAATAAGAAAATGATAACTTTCTTACTCAAACCGAGACATTACATAAGGTACAAAAAACCAACGGGATGAGAATTTTGTACTTTCGTATATGAACTGTCTGATTTGGTAAAACCAGTTATAAATCAACTCCTTTTTGAAAGCAACAATTACATAAAAGTACCCTTTTGTACTTTCATATACGCAAGTACAAAATTCTCATCCCGTTGGTTTTTTGTACCTTATGTAATGTCTCGGTTTGAGTAAGAAAGTTATCATTTTCTTATTGCGGACAACTGAAGAGTAGAGTGATGTCTACGAAACAATTGTATTGTCTATCATGAAAATGATCAACCCTTTTTGAAACAACAAATAAAAATCTAATATGACAATATCATATTAGCATTTGGACTTGAGGTGGAAGAATATTCTAACTAAATATATGAATATATTTGTATAATTTTGAAATACATTTTGAAAATTTTAAAATAAATTTTCGACAATTTTAAAATGCAATTGGACAAATATCAAAGGTTTTTAGACAATTTTAAAACATTTTTGCATAATTTTTAAAGATTTTTCGACAATTTTAAAACATTTTTGGACAATTTTGAATGATTTTTGGACAATTTTGAAAAATTTTTTGGAAAACTTTAAAACATTTTTGGATAATTTTGAAACATTTTGAACAATTTTGAAACATTTTTAGACAATTTTAAATTATATTTGGACGTTTTTAAAACATTTTTGGATAATTTTAAAACATTTTTGAGCAATTTTGAAATACATTTGGAATTTTCTGAAAAAAAAGTGAAAATGGTGTAGACTAATCTAATTTCGTAACAATATTTTAAATTTTGTAATTTATTTTTATTATTGAATATTATTTTTTTTCTACAAATAAATGCAATTGAAATCAAAAAAAAACTGAAATATTACTCAATCAACTAACAAGTATTAATTGTTGAAGTTCCCTGATTGTGGATGTTGATTAAACACGTGTCCCTCAATCAGCGTCTTTTAAAGTAATTAAGACTTATCTTTTTGGAAGTCAGTTGCATGTGTGCAAAATTTTTTATAATTCCGATGTGAGTATATTTCCAATCGAGGGTTTTTGATACTGTTCTAAGGACTTTATATATCGAGGTCCGTAAAATAATTTTAGAAAAGCTGTAACGAATTTCTCTAAATATTATTACTTTTTTTAGTTTGAATATATTTAAATCGCGTTTTTCAAAAAAAAAAACCCCCGCTAGATCGTTTTTTTTCATGTAAGTATGTTTTTGGAAGGCTAAACTAATATTTTCTAGCGAAACCCCCCTTATGCATAGTCCTTCCATTTATTTAACTTGGACTCATGCACACGGTGAGATGCGATGTTAATATGAAGATAATGGATACTTTTTTAACTATGAACCTCAAAACTTCCTCTGGCCCATAGTTAATGACCAAACAAACAAGAAGAAAAATAGAAAATTCTACTGAATTATAATAGCAAAATATATCCTAATTACCTTTTTGTCATAGCCGGATTTTACTGTTTTTACTAGAGTTTGTTTTGAATGTTATTAGTTTTTTATGTAATACTGATATTTTAATATGGTTTCTGTGTTAATACAACGAATATAAAACAAAATAAAAAGACTAGAGGGAAATATAAATAACAACATAAACTGATGTGTTGTTAAGCAAGAAGTTTTGAAGTTTCGTGTTATTAAAGGAAGCTTTGTAATTAAAATATCTTGTAATTGTAATTATTTTTGTGTTGCTTTTTGTTTGATGGCAAGCATGTTGTAAGTACGTATAAAAACAAAAGAGAAACTCTTCAACACACAATGAAAGTGTAGGCCCTTTATAAACACTGAAGCTTTTTTGTAATTAGGGATTAGGTAATTAAATTTAAGAGATAACTAATTTATGTAACACTAATGAAATTATCTATTTACTATACCATAAACCTTAAATTAACAACATGTACATATCCACTTACTTCATCATTATAGCACTTTCTATAGAAAATGAATCCGTTGGTAGACCACATATATTCCAATTACGTATTTCAACGGGTTCACCCAATACACTGACCAATTGGAAATCTTGATTGCATACTATGCCAAAGGAGGCACACTTTTCCGACCATTTACGTATTTGGTCGACACGATAATCAATGGTAAAAGGTCCTAAATATGCAACAACTCCCGAAGAGATTAATACATCGCCAGTTAGAGTATTATAAATGCGTCCCAATTGTTTGGCGGTTTCAGACCATCTAGTTCTTTCGCCACCCAAACCCGAGATTAATTCTTGAGCACGTTGTAATTTCTTGGTACAACCTTCATGTTCGGCTTGAAGGACGCTATAACAACAAGACATTTTTAATTTTTATTAAACAATTTACTTTGAAACCAGTTTTAGTTGCCTGTTTCTAAAGTGTAATGGCTAAAAACTAAATTTAAGATAAAAATTAAATTTAAATTACTTGTTTACACTTACCCATATTCTTTTAATTGTTTATCCAATACTTTTTGTATGGCAGCTAAATTTGCTTCCACTCGTGCTAATTGCGACAATTTTTCATTTAAAGTTTTTTGAGCAGACTAAAAGAAAAATAACCACTAATATTAAATATTTTCACCAAAATTTACTTACATTATAAGCAGCTTCAGCCTCAGCTAAGGCAATCTTTTTTGGAGCCACTACCTTGGCCACCACATCGTATTTAGTTAAGGCTATAACCCATCGACACAAACCCTCACAAGCTGTTGAGGCTGATCTAATTTTATCAGGATCAAAAGCTTCATTGCTTAAAACCCTCTGCTGTAATTTTTGCATTACTGCCGGTGGTATATTATCCTTATCAAAATTTAATAAACTATCCAAAAATTTTATATCACTTAGCACCCTCTTCGAGGGACGCCAATAGTCCTCAATCATACCAACACCACTAGGATTAGCAATACGTTCGGGTTTAACTTCTTTTAAAATACAAACAGCTTCCATGACAATACGCACACCAATGGGGGGACTTTTCATAGTTTTGACTACTGCTACATCGGCAGTAGTAAGAGTATTTAGGGCCGCCAAAGCATCATTGAGTATGGGTAAAGCTTCTCCTAGCTTAGCATCACATTCATCTTTTATAGCTTGGGCCACCTCGGCTTGTTCCGAGGCTACGGCTTCATCTTTTTTAACCAGTTCGCGTTGTTCTTCGGCATCTTTACTATCTTCTTGTACCTTGGCCACCTGTATAGCTACCGTTTCAGAAGCAGCTTTGAGTTTAGGTTCCAGCGCCACCAATTGTTCTTGCATTACGCCCACCTGTTGTGATGCAATATCCAATTGAGAGATTCCAGTTAAATAACGATTTTTATTTGTCATAATGGAACTGAAAATTTAATAGAAAGTCACAGGAAAATATTTAAAAGTTCCAAAATATTTATTAGTAAGATTCCTATGAGAAATTTGTATGATTTATGACAAAACCAGTGCTTAGAACCAAACTAGGACTTGTCACTGAACTCTTCTTAAAAACACAGTTCAGGGAGATGTCACCGAGAACATGCCACTGAACTATCCTTGAAGTAGCAGTTAGATAAATGTCCCCTTCTGTGATAACTTGATAAGAAAATGTAACTTTCATATATTGAGGCCAGACTAAAATGGAAAATTTTTAAAACCAGTTTTGGAACCCATCTATTTGAAATTTGAGGCCGTTAGGTTTCATATATCAAATTCAAGAATTAGCCAGTTCTGAAATAATCAAGATGACAGTCAAATAATTTTTTTTTACAAATTTTGAATAATTCAGTTGGTAGATTCCATACACTGGCTTATATTCCTTCCCATAAAAACATAAGGGTAGATACTTAGAGGAGAGAGTCCCTAGTGAATTGCAACGGCAGCAGTCCCTATATTGTCTTGGAACCGTACATACAGGGTACGTCAGAGAAAAGGTCATATTGTGGGTGAAATTCTAGTTTACGGAATATCACATATCATTATTTTTTGGAGTACCAGTAATGAAACCCACTTACCTTCTGCATTATTTTAAAACATATAATAATGAGTTACTGATAATGAATTATTTTTATCATTATTTCAAATAGAAAATAATTTTTTAGATTATTTTGAAAATTTTTTGAAATCTATTTTTAGGCTCAATATTTTTTAAACACTGGTAAGGATATATGTAACCACATATTTTTTGATTTTTTGTATGTTGGCGAGTAATCTTACTTGTGTGCAGCAGGTCAATTGTGTTTTTATCTATTAAATATTACATGTCGATATAGCTCAGATGGTAGAGCTGTTGACTGGCAATCTGTAGACCCAGGTTCGATTCCCGCACCAGCAAATTTTATTTAAAAAAAAAATACAAAAAAAATATTTTTTTTTATATAATTTATTTTTTAGAAAATCTATTTTTAGGCTCATTATTTTTGTCAGTACTGGTAAGCACATAGGTAACGATATATTTTTTGATTTTTCGTATGCTGGTGTGTAACGACAACTCATTATTTTTCGCGACATCGCCATATAAAGGTAATAAGAAATGTAATAACAAAAGTAAGTAGTTACTATTACCAAGTATGTAGTTACATAACAACATATCTGGTAATGATTTTCTACACTGGGTAGTCGCAATCCAATTTATTAATTATCAATATAATAAATACCCAGCAAAATTTTTTTGAACTGGTTGTCTTTGAATCTGTTCTAGAACAGGTGTTTTTACCACCGGTTCCATGGAACAGGTTCTATAACTGATTTCTGGAAATGGAAGGCTTCACTATCGCAGAACCGTTTTCAAAGCAACCTGTTCTAATTTGTGGCACAGAACCTATTGCTTTTGGGACAAACTCAAACAAAAATCACCGATGATAGAACATAAATTAGAACAGGTTGCATGCAAGTACAAGTTGTTCTACAACCGGTTCTGTGCATCCGAAAATTTTGCTGGGTATGTAAATATTTTGACTTAAAGCTTTAAAATATTTAGCTCTCCAAATTACTTACGTTCTCTTCTTATTTAGTAAAGTTTTAAAAGTTTGTATAAGCTCCAAATATGAAGTGGGTGTAACATAGTTATGACGTTTTAGTCTTAAAAAGAAAGCTTCCGATAAAGCTTGGGTAGAAGTATGGAACTCCATACACATATCAATAGCGGCGGTTCTTTCCAAATCTGTTAGATCCTCTTTTGCCAAAAATCTAGTAGAAACAGCTAAAAGAGCATCTTCTGGCCAAGCTTGGAACCAATCAATCGTACAACAATTAACTATAGAGGGAAATTTACGTATTCGAACACGTAAAGCTTCTCCAATAGGTGACATGGCCAGTACAATGTGCAGCTGATCTTTACAGGTCTAGAAATAAAAAGAGTTTTAGTTGATTGGAACTGAGTTTAAAGATAAAATTACCGTCACAAAGAAATTAAATAAGGCCACCGGACTACCATCAGTTTGTACAGCCTTATCTCTTTGTTTGTCAATTTGTGCCATTTTCTCGATCACTTCAATCTTTTCCTCATTCGTAAACAAATTGGGAACTTCACCAGAGTTCAATAAATTATTTATATCCTCTAAAAAGGATTCATCTTTGATCTGGTAAAAGAAATTGGTGAAAGATTCTTACTGACTAAACACTTAAAAGCTAAACTATAGGATTATACTGAAATTTTGATATGTGGTGGAAAATTCTAAAAATATTTTCAAAATTTTCTCAGGATAGGAAACAAAAGTTTTGACAAAAATAGAGAAATCTAGATGTAAATTTCAAAGCAATCAATACTCTCTCTATATTTCTCTAGTTTGTCACATTTTCTCTCTCATCTCTTATTGCATTAAATTTTTTTCCAATTTCTAATTAATTAACTAAACAACTTTTACCTGTACATCTGTAAACAAAAATACCCCGTGCATTTCGGAAGAACTTATTTTTCGTAATATAATCTTGATATCTTCATGCCATTCATTTGGTCCATATAACCGAGATATTTCAACTTGAAACAATTCATAATCACATATATGCGAAGCCAAACGAGTTAAGCTCTGACGTCCGGATCCACCGACCCCAATCAGTAGAGCATGACTACGTGGCTGCTTTATTATGCGACATATTCTCGATAAATGTTCCACAGCAAAGCGGAAGAGTACCAAGTTCATAGGTTTCTTTGACATATTATTATACTCAACCAAATAGGACTCGACCACATTTCTAAGTTCCTCCAAATCTTGAACCTCTACATAATTCTTAGTATCCGCTTTGGGGTTGGTAAAATCGCAATAAATTAAACTTCTAAAATCAGCTTCCGTCAATTTTTCACCCTTTTGCACCAAACGTTCGAAAAGGTCTTCTGGTGCGGTTTTAAAACTATCTTGAATTTGTTCGCATAAAGCTTGAAATAGCCATGAGCGATCATTATCCTCGACCAAACGATCACCATAGACTCTGAATACTTCATGCACCCACAGACGACGCATTGAGCTCATATCTTCTGTGGCTTCTGGTACCGACAGCAACACTCCCTGTATGACTCGAGAAAAGTCACGTAAATTGAAAAGATAGTGAGACTTGGCGGGTGTAGGTAATAAATTCAATTTGGCTCGATTATAGATTTTCAGGGTAGCATCAACAATTTCATCGATACAGGGATCAAATTCTTTAGAGAAACCTCTGTAATTAATAAAGCATTAATAATGTGAATAAATAGTTTGCAAACCAAAAGGAAAATTTTAGTCGGCCAAAACCAACCACTCCTTAGAGTTGATTTTGAGTCCATTTTTACAATATGAGGATTACAAACTCTTTTGTAGTTACAAATATTAGGACAGTATACAAAATTCTATATACTGCCAATATATCTTACCTAGTATCCAAATGCCACAACACAATCTTACTAAATATTGTTTTTAGTATATCATCATTAAATTCATCAATAGATAAAACATTGAAATGCCTCTGAAAACGTTGCGTTATAGTATTGCCAGTCGAGGGCGGACCCATAGCACAAATCAGTTGTAAATCTATTAACTTCATGGGTATAATAGCTTTCCGATCATACCACATCCAATGATCTAACATCATACGCAATAGTTCTATAGCAGGTTGGGCGCCATAATTCTCCTTCAAAGGCATCGACACATCATCCACAAATATGACAAAGCGTTTATTTAACGGTGGACCAAATACTCCTTTTCGTCGTTTATCTAATTTAGACATAACAATATCTTGTGTCTGATTAGCGGAAGTCTGAGCCGAAAAATTTATTAATAGGGGCTTAAAAGTATTCAAATCCATTTTCTTTAACATATAATCAATAATATAACAACTCTTGCCAGTACCGGTTGGACCCACAAACATTACCGGTTTAGAATGTCTTATTAAAAGATCTAAAAGGGCGGTCATTCTAACATTTTCATTAGTGGTTATAATTATTTGATTAACTGGTATATCTCTGGGTATAGGTGCTGCTGCTGTGACATCATCTTGCCAGGCTTTCCATTTACCTTTACCCTCCTTAATAAATCTGTAATCGAATACTGAACCCTGCTTAGGTATAGGAAAGATAAATGGCTTACTCAATACCGGAACATATAAATGTTCAGGTATACCAAAAGTTTCATAGAGGTTCTCTGGAAAATTCTTTTCCATTAAAGCTCTAAAAACAATATTGAATTTATCACGGCTATTTGAATCCAAAGATCCGCCAATAGACCATATGCAGGAGAAAAGAAATACACCCTCAATTTGAGCTCTCATATCTAAATCGGATAGATTTTGTACATATTTTTCATCTTTAAAATCATCCAGAAAACAATCGAATATATTCATTAACGAAGTTATCAAATTAGCATCCGATGTAGGAGCAATTTCAAACAGATTTGATTTTCTTACAATATACAATAGTATGGGACAAAAACGATTAACTAAAGTCGATATTAGTTGTTTGGCAACCGCATGAAAACTTGCTGGTAATTTATTTTTCCAAGATGTAACTAAAGGCTCCCAACCCAGAGAAGATGGTTCTAAATATATCATTCCGCAACGTGATACAGTAGCCGGGGAAGCCACCTCTAAATCCATTGGTTCAAATATTAAATTTGTTGTAGGCGAAAGTTGTATAATTTCTCCCGACATTAAACACAATTTTTTGTTATCATCTAATACGGTGTTCATATTTTCAATCCATATAGCATCAACTGGTCCATCAAATATCAACCATTTACGATCTGGGGTTTCCGATACCGCAAATTGTCTATAACTAACGGCCAAAATACCATCACTCCATTCGTGAGACACAGCATCAAATTGTCCATATAACTGACCCATGGTAATTGCCTTTGGATTGATTATGGTAAAAATTGCACGATTTTCACCAGCATTCTGAAAATTAATAAAAACAAAACTCACATAAATTGTTACAAATCTTTGATATTAAAGACAGATTCACAATGCTGGAGTACTCCAGTCTACAGAGTAGATTTTGTTCCTTTCTTTTTCGCACTTATATATTTTTTGTATCATGCCATCTCTATTTTAGTACACTCCACTCTGCAGAGTGGAGTACTCCTTGTGAATGTGGCTTAAGACTTAAAGGCTCATAAACTTTTTAAAAACGTTTCGAAAGATGATACAGTAATTACTGATGTGAAAGCGGAGTTGAATGATGGCAATGATGTTCCGGAATAATTGAGTTTAAAACAATAATTTGTAAATTAAGAAATAATTAAACTGTAGTTGCCGAGAGTTTGACAATCGAGCTATTTAAGACGGCCGATATTTATGTTCGAACCGATTGATACACCAATCATCTGTAATAAACTCTTGACAGCTGATTGGTGTATCAGAGTTTTGTTTACTTTTCTGAAAAAAGATGATTTCACGAATTTCTCTTTGTGTCGAATTTCACTTTTGAGACTTCAAGCTGGCATTGGTTTTTGTTCCTAATGCATAAGATGACATTGACGAATGAATATATTGAGATTGGGTTTCTAGATGACGTTTTGCGTCAGACGAACGAAAAAAAAGGTAACAAAATACAAGCAATATAAAAAGGAAATACATGTAGTCACTCAATTGTCTAACGACTAACATCTTGTAAGAAACACTCTTAAGTAAAAATAATATGGAGTATTTAAATGCCCCAAAATTGGACGAAATCATTCTTCAATTTTAAATGTCATTCTGAACTCAAAATTTTTCTGGGAAAGTTTCGGAAGGTAGTGTGGTCCGAACTAAATTATGAGTGGCTTAGCACTTCGAGAAGTTTTGGACTTGATGCTCCTTATAAGTATCGTCAATAGTTATATACGTCAATTTTTAGATTAAGGCTAACGCGGTCGCCATGACAAAGCTTTTGCGGGCACAATGCAACATTGCTGTAAACTACTCGTTAGGTAACCGGACTATAGTACATATTTGCTGCTGAATTTTTTGATAAGTCTGCTGAATAGTTAGAGCAGAAGAGCAAAATCGGTTACACGGGGAAATAAGATATCGCTTTTTCCGGATCATTTTTTTTTTAGGAGAAGCAACACTCAGGAAATTCTTCCTATTAGTTAACGTGTTGCTTTCTTTGGAAAGGGGATAGAGAAGAGATGAAAGGTAGTGAAAGATGAAGGGCTTCAAGTATGGATCATTCGAAGAAAGTTAAATTCTATCCGAGTTCCAAATAAGTGTAATATTTTCCAAACACACATTTATGGAATGAGAAATGCATATATAATCCAATAGTATCTTCGTAAACAGTCTTATGCTGAAATCCATTTCGATAAGTGTGAGAGAAAAGCTGTGAGCTCTTTACTAAATGCACTGCGTCTATTTTGAATTCGAACAAGTGGATTTCTTGGTTTCTTTGCCGCGATTCGGTTCGTGAATATTACGGATGAGGAGATGGGTACAAGGTTCACGTCCTGGACTTTGCTTAGGATATTTAGCTTAATATCTTACATTAGATTTGGGTTTTGGAAAGTGGTAATTAGTATGCTTAGATATATCTTCGCTAGGTACTGCGATGTATGCCGCATAATTATGAATTATAACAAGAAGCATATAAAACTAGAAGAAATAACCGCTATCGAATCGCACATCGTACCGGACATCGGACAACATTATGGCATTGTCTCGCAAGGTCGTAATGTTCTTTCCGGTATCCGGTGCAATCGGATAGCGATTGTACCTTTTAATTTTATATGCTCCTTGATTATACAACACCTTTACAGTCGCCAATTTCGTACATTGGGCGCCATTTACTGAACGGATTTACTTCCGAAGACCACAACTACAGCAATGACGCCCAAAGTGTACCATCAGCAGACAGATAATTCAACAACACGCAAAAGTAAGAAAACGTTGTACACAGGAAGAAATGATGCCTGAGGAATTCTAAATTTGAGACACTATCTTTTAACAGAATAAACAATCAAAAGTAATGAAAAATATTTCTTTACGAAAAGTTAGATAGAGTATGGATAAATATATACTTAATAGATAAAAAGCAATCATGTGAAAACTAAATTTAAAAAGTTTCAAAAAAATCTTCAAAATAAAAAAGAATCTAAAAACGTAGTCCATCAGAACAAATCCGCGACTGACTGCTTGCTCTATATTTCATTATCAACATATTTCTACAAACACTTCGTTTAAATCATGTTTTTTTTAATTTAAAACTTACCCTCTTCTCCATGCATTCCAATGTATCTGCTAGAATTCTATAGCAAGTAGTCTTGCCACCAAATGGTAAACCCACCAACATTAAACCATGTCTTACTACAATCATTTCGTACAACTGAAGGAAAAATAAAAGGAAAATAGCAAATAAAAAATAATACTACTCAATGAAAACGTTTACAACATTATGAGAACTAACCTGCTGTACTTTTTCCAAAAAGAAGGGAGTACATTGTTTATTATTCTTATCGCAAGCCAATTGACAACATTCATTGAATACAACATAGTCTGCCTCAGGCAAAACTGTACCAGGAAACAAGTCAGAAGTAATGCCTTGAAATAGTGGTACATCTTGATTAAGAAATTTGGGCAAATTGACATCTTTAATGGAACGTAACACTAAAATATCTTCATTTTCATCACGATAGCGAAGTTTTAAAGCACCAGCAGCTTTAAGTACTGATTTAACAGCACGCATACCATAATCATAATGACATTGTGTACTTAATTGTTCCGAACATAAACGATAAGTGGCCACGATTTTAACCGATAACGGTTTGGCAGTTAAGAAACCACAAGAATATAGTTCAATTTCCGAAATGAGAGCATAGTCGGGTACCATCATGGCTACAGAACGGAAGAGAGCCTAGGGAAAGAATAAGGGATGGTTTAGTACACAAATTCGTTGTGTGTGACAATCTTCTATTACCTTTAAATTATCGGGCAACTCGGAACGTCCAGCATAACCAGGATTCATGGTTATAAATACTGCACAACTTGGATCTAATGTAATAGTTGTGCCTTCAAACAGCAAAGTAGCACTACCTGAGTTAATACCACGTTGTATGGTTAAAATTTGTTGAGCCACCACTGATAACACTTCCAAATCAATGCGATTAAATTCATCAAAACACGACCAAGCTCCACATGAAGCTAAACCTTTAAAAAATTTACCCAAAGCTAAGTAATCCAAGCCATCTGAACAATTGAAGACCACACATTGTTTGGCCACCGCTTTTGCCAAATCTTTAGTAGTCTCTGTTTTACCAGTTCCAGCTGGTCCCTCTGGAGCACCTCCTAAATGTAGATGCAAAGCACTAAACAGAGTGCGATAACAACGATCTGTTAGTGGTGTAACTACAAGACGTGTCGTATTGCCCAAATATTCGTAGCCATATTTTAAAGAGCAATTTATCATACGCGTATCCAAATTATTATCCTCCCAATAATAACGGAGCTGTAATGAAAAGAGTTTGATTTAAATATTCAAATTTAATCCAAATTTCTCTTGGTGTTAAATATTTGATAGCTATGCAAACGGACGTCATTGTTTGGGCTTTTGAAACCCTGTTCGGTTATTGTATTAATAAACTATTTTTAACTTAAAAAAATAAAAAAAATTTAAAAGTATGTACCCAATGCCCAATTTATCCTAGAACCAAAAGCGGGGCAAATTGGGCGAATATGAAATCTTTTGGTATTTGTAATAAGAAATTACTAAACTTTTATATATTTTATAACTATATTGATGAGAAAAATTAAACTTTATTCCTTTGATAAAAGCTAGTTCGTCAATTGTTTATAATTTATGAAAATCTGACCAATATGAACATGAATTCTTCAAATGCACATAAGCGATAGTATGCTAAAATGTATTCCATTTTCACTTAAAATATAATTATTAGCTAGTTTTAATTCAAATACAACAAATATTTAAAAAAAATTGTCCAAACCACCATATTTTTCCAATAAAAAATTAAAGTTGGTTAGCTCAAACAAAAACAAAATTTTCTTATATTTTTGAATAAAAACTAGCCCATAAAATTATACAAAATAAAAAATTTTAAATATCTTTCACCGTCTAAGATCCATAACCTATATAAATTTCAAATTCGGTTACCAATATTTCCACTGGGGGACGCTATAAGGAAAAAACAATTGGAAAAATTACTTAATGAAGATTAAAAAATGTCCAGCGGATCTATGAATTGTACTTAATGAGTTAAAAAGGCATTATTATTATATTATCATCCTCGACGGATTGTCACCTTATCGCGATGAAGACGCTCAGTAAGTGCAAGAATCATAAGAGCAATGCCGGCGGTAGCATAGCTACTGGTAGGGCCTCCTTAGCCCTTTAAGGTCAAAGGGGAGTACCGAACTTAAGAACAATCCACAAGGTGTGGGTTCCATTGGCGAACTGGGGAGCTCACCATATTGTATCAATATGGAGGGTACCGGGGAAATTAAGTACCTAGGGGTGACCAAAATCTAGCCTAAAGAATGGCAGCTGGTTCTTTAGTATCATGGGTAAGCAGAAGTTGAATCACCTGGTATGGTTACCTATCAAAAGTAGTCGGCACAGTGCACTGTGCACTGTGGGCCAGCATCACTGAATTTTGGCCAAAACTAGAATATTGAGTATATGAGACTAAAAAGTATCTCAGAGGGGGTTTGAAAGTTGTTGATCACGAATCTGAAATAAAAAATTTTAAATTCAAAATGACGGATCCAAGACGGCGGCCATGAATTTTTGGTTTTTAGTATATTGGACTTAAGATAATCAATTACATAGATCTAGGGATCGCTGATTAAAAATTTGAAATTAGAATTTTTAAATTCAAAATGGCGGATCCAATATGACGTCAAACAAATTTTTCAGTAAGTTTCTTATGTCGTCTGATTTACTTAAAATTTCCACCTGGAGAAATTTTTGGGTAGCAGCAGGAAGATTCACATGGTTTCCCCTAAAATCAAGGTTTGTTGGACATTTGAGCGCCAATTCTAAATAAGTACGAGATTAACCCTTAAACACATTTTAAGTTTTGACTTATTTCTGGCATTGAAGTTAAAATTTCAACTTTGATGTCTCCAGAGACTTATAATAGAATTTCATGTAAAATATTTTTTCGGAACATTTTAACCCTCTTACACTCTTTAGGTATGACATTTTTGTGGAACATTTTGAACCTCTAACTCTTCAAATTACGGGTTTTGTTGTCCCTTTTTAAAAAGCGGCCAGAAAAGTTCCTTTGACGAGCTATATAAGTTTTTTATATATGTAAGTGTTTTATATAAGTTCGCTGAACACATCTTACACCTAAAATGGAAGATACACATCATATCCCATGCCGATGAAAAAGGGGGAAATTTTAACCCCGCCTAAAAAAAAATCCGATGTAATCTTTCAAAACGCCGACACTTATGTGTATTCCTCTACCAGAATCCATTGCCAAAACACCGTAATTTTTTTCGTGTTGTACTGTGTTATAAGTATAGATTTTTCTCTCCAATAATGGGGAGAAAAATCTATACTTATTTTTAAATGCCGATATCGATTCAAAACCCTTTCAATTGTCTACTGTTAATATCGTTACCAAAAAAAAGCAAATACCTTTATCCTTAAAATACCTTTACTGAAAGAACTTAAGCAACGTTATTCTTAAAATACCGAGAACGAAATAAATCAAATAAAATTACCCTTAAAATACCGTTACCGAAATAAACTAAAATGGCGATAACCCTTAACGTTAACCGAATCGTATCGTATCGGTTACCATACATGCATTAAAGGCCAATCTTATATTTTGCTTCTCTAAAAACATCGAAATTCTACGAAATCGAAGTTTTTTACTTGAAGTATATTTCTTGTTAGTTGTAATTTCGAACACTTATTTATTTATATGGCACTCATGATCACAAAATATGCTATACATCAGAATAAAAACACCTTTCTTTCTGAACTCCTCCTACTCTAGGTATAAGTTTACTCACCTGACACAACCACTGAAAATCATTTAATTCCGAAACACCTTTCTCTACAATTTCCGCCAAAACATCACGAGCATGGACATCCAATACCACCAAGGCCCCTAAAGTTATACGATTTTGTGAACTTAAATCTCCTCTTACCAAATCAACAATACGTAATATTTGTGTAATATTAGTATCCAAATATTTTTGCAGACTTTTGCGTGGATCATCCGATAAAAAACATTCCGTTATATATAAAGTCCAATAAGTTAAAGATATCGATTGTATGCATTGACCCGGCCATATTAAGACCCATTCATGTCTAATACTTTTCGGATAACTATAAAAAGCATCACTCATTTTACGATGCAAACTCTTTTTCATATCAAGTTCCAATTCCAAAAGCCACTTCTCCACCTGACCTCTTGCTTTAGCTGTGGATATGATATCAACTAAGTCCACTTCTTCACGTTCGGAAGAACGCATAGTGGTAACTTCTAATTCATCGGTGAATTTTAAAGTGGCTATACCTTCGAAACATTTTTTGAGATGAGGTTGTACACGTGTAGGGTCTTTAGTTTCGGAAAGAATTTCCAACAATTCGTCATTAGACAAGAAGAAGAATCGAGGAAAATATAAACGCTTCTTTTCGAGATACTGTAAAACACAAAGAATATAATTTATCAAAGTTTATCCTGCCCTGATAGGAAAGGCTTCATCTGTTTTTAGCTTACTAGTGTCCCAAAATCAAATTTAGGCGCGTTTTCCATTTACTCAATGTTTATATACGTGCTTTCGTTATACCAAAATACGCGCAAAGCAGTAATTAAAACAAAAAAACACAATAATTGTTGGTTAGCTGTAATAGAGATGCAACCAACTTCACAATAGAATCACAGGTAGAAACTGCCGACGTTACAACAAAAATTGTATTGGGAGAGCACTGTTTTTTACGAATTTCCAGTACTACTTAAAACGTGCTTTGCCAGTACAGTTTTATGAAAATTAACGAGCTTTTTTATTAACAATTTTATAAATTTTAGGTATTTTTACATATATTACACAATTATTTATATAAGAGAGACATCGTGATTCTTTTCTTTTGAAGTTATTCTTTCGAAACTTCGAAAAAATCTGTGATGTGCACTAAGACGACAGTAAAGTACTAGCAAACTACTAAATGTATTATTATATGTACTGGGATAATACCAAAAAAATAAAATCCCAAGCTTTCGCCAACGTTGGGAAATAAATACGGCCAAGCATTTATTGCTGTTATCATTTCGACAACATGCCAGTACAGTGAAAGTTGAAAATCGACGCATTGCCATGTACTACCATCTCCAATACCGGGCCGACATTGTGCCGTTTGTATTTTTCTATCTGGGAAATTTGTAAATCTGGATTTTTTTCAAATTATACGTCCAACATATTTAGTGAGCTTTCACACAAAATTTATGAACCAAGTTGTTTTTTTGACGGAACTTCACCCTTTGTTATTTGATTTTGGGAAATGCTTAATAAATCGTGTTATCGTATTTATGAAACATTTCATTGAATACAATTTTAAGTTTTCCATATTTTTTTAACCTACCGCATTTAAACCCTTTTGTATGATTTCTAAAAGATTAAAGGCTTTCTTTAAATTTTCCGACATTTTATTAATTTCCACTACAGTCATGACTCGAGAATCGCTATTAACTTGTTTCATTAGTTCTTTCCAAATCTACAAAGACAAAAATCAAAAAAAAATTTTAAACTCTGGAATATTAAGCATTATACCTTATCGACCGCACTGAAACGCCTTCCTTCTTCTGGCATTTGCTGTTGAATATCGGGACTCGAAAATATAGGTTCCAAATACATCCAAGTTGCCTGAACTTTTAACCAGTCATCTAATATATCTTGTAAAAGTATTAATTTTGCTTCCCATTTTCTAAAAGAAATCCAATCAATTACAAATTCCTTAAAACTTTCAAGTATTACTTACAAAATATCCTTTTCAAATGGTTTAATATATGGTGAACTTTTCATTGTTTGAGTTTTAATAATTTGATCATCCAAGAGAATTTGTATTTCATCCACAGATGCTAGTTTGTAGGTACCAGAATCTCTATAAAAATTAAAAAAGTAAATTAAATATGAATCTTAAAATACTTATGATAAATGGATAAAAGACAGGATTAAAGAAGATTCTGGAAATATTTCACTGACTGGCTTGAAAACATTTTCAGAGATTTAGGAATCTATTTCGGGGCTCTTTAGCCAGTAGAATATAATAAAACTAGACGAGGTCAAGCCATTGCATAAATGACGCCCAACCCATAATCAAAGCCATATGCCATCTTTTTAATTCCTGTTCCTAAATAACTTGTTATTCGATGCATGCCAGATCTAATATCGGCCTTCAAGAATTTCGTGAACTGGAAAATAAAACCGTATTTGGCGCCCAACGCAGATAATTTCCGAAGTTGATAGCCTAGAAGTTGAGCCGTCAACAAAACTGCTCCCAATGGACAAGCAGGGTCACATCGGTTAAATTCTTCTATGTATTTGATGTCAATTTTACCACAGTTTTCGGAAATTTTTACTATTCTACGTTTTGAACAATAGAGAAAAAACAAATAATACTGACTTTCTTATACAGAAATATATAAGAAAGAAAGAAAATCTTTTACACTTTTAATGCTTTGAATCCGGAGCCTCCATATTTTTTGGTTGGTTTGAATGGCAGCTTATGGCCTTTTAGTTTACAATTCAAGGCAAAAGAAATTTCGTTTAGAAAATACAAAACCACTTTTAAGGGGCTTATATCCAGAGTACGTACTAGATTGAACTATAGAGCTTAAAATTAACTATGAGATCTATGTCGTCAGATTAGTCAGGTAGTCCAATGTGTGGTCACTTAAGTGTGATGAATAATAGTAAATATCGTAAATTACATACTCTCTCCTCCTCTTCGAGTGTACTACAGCTACAAACATCTGGTCATCAACTAGTAACTGTTCAAAAGAGTGGCCAGTCTCAAAGTGTTTATCCTTTTTCGTCTAAAGAGTTAGATTAAGCTTCATATTTTAGTCGTTAGTCTTGTATAAAACAATCCAAAGCGGAAACAGTCCTAGCCAAGTTGCCTGATTTTTTATTTCCATAGAACTATCTGTGCCCGTGATTGCAACTAGATTAATCACAGATGGGCAACTTAAAATTGTCAACTCTTCTTCTAGAATGGAAGATGAAATGTATGATTTTAGCACCTAAAATATCTTTGACTGTAGCAAAAATTACTAACTTCTTCTGAATTGTAAATCGCGCCTTATCAGTTTGAATACTTTTCCATCATTATAGTACTATTTAATACAATCGTCAGTCTGAAAATGACAATCCTATTTAAAAAAAATCTAGTGTCATTCGATATATTCGGCATTGCAACTAATTTCGTAGAGGAGCCATCAAATGTAGAACCTGTCCCAGCTTAAAATGATAATGCAAGATGTCGTGATCAAGTTCATGGTAATACGGCCCGCCAAATGGCTATATTGCTCTGTATCCTATCTAATCGCCAGTATCCTTTGGCGAAAATATACAGAAACTCTTTGCTTATATTTAGAAAGACAGTACTTCTTATAGGAGAAGATAAACAATCTTTGAGTATCCAACCAGATGGTAATTTCCACATACGGCTTGCTATTACTCATTCCCTTCTTCAAGGGATCCTTTATTTCTATGCGAAATTTATATGAACTGCCTTGGGACTTGTTTCTTTATATGAAAGGGATCTGTCACTTTTACAAGCGTTGTAATAGAAGGAGTAAAATAACCCGTTCTGACATGTTACATGATTAACCAAGGATAAGTCGCGTAACTCTTCTAAAAACACAGTCCCATGATATATAGTGGGATATGTTACCAAAACAACCTACGGCACGTCATCGAACAGTGTTTTTCAGGAGAGTTTAGTGAAATGTTATAGGCGAGTCGTATAAATACGGATTTAATAAAGCGAAGTCTGAGATGTGGAAGCAGACGATTAGAAACTCAGAAATGTCCGTGAATACAATTTTAACCGATTTGCATAAAGATATATGGATATTCAAACTACCGATTTTACCATTTCCAAATATTATTAAATTCGAAAAGTTTTGCTTGTAAGAGATTAGCGATTGGATTCTCAATATTCCTAAAGTTTGGCTCTCTAAACATACCTACTTAAGGACTTAGCTTTCGCTTATGATAAGACCAGGGGATGGATAAAAACGGTAGTACAAATCAAAAGGTACTCAAATATCAATTACCTATATGGCGATACCGAAAATGATATATCTTCCCATTCGATGATCATCTTTGACATGGCTCTTTCTAAATTATTTTCCTTAGTAGCACTCTCTGAAATTGCTTCAAATTTGGAAACATAATCCTCCAAACCATAATCAATAATACGAGCCAGCGTTAAATCGGAAGTAACTTTTATAGGGAAGCCAATCATTTCCGATACCAATTCCCAATGGCGTCCCTTCATGCCAGGATTTCCCAAAGTACTAATGATAGGCATGTGTTCACGAAAAGCCTCGATTTGAACTTTGATCTATAAAATGAAGAGAGAAAAATAACTTATTAAATATTCTTAATTTTTGGAAGATTTTTACATGTTATTGGAAATTAATGGCATTGGAAATAAATGACCACCCCTGAAAAATTTTCTATCAAATTGAGACTATTGCTACCAAAAAGAATTTTCAAGCTGAAACATAATAGGCTTGTTTGATTATTTACTGCAATTTACTACTTTTACTACAGCTGGAAAAATTCAACACAAAAAGTAAACAAAACTTTCCAATTCTAATAAAAGTAGTAAGAATTTCCAGTAAATGAATACATTGAATGCTTCTATGAGCTCCCAAAGCCAAAAGGTATTTTTGATTATAATCAGGGAAGACATAAAAAAACAAAATTCGATATATTTAAAGCAAAAGTAAAAAGCATGGAAAAAATCACTTTTTTAAAAAAAGTTCAAATTTAAGAAAAAAATTAATTCTTTACGAGCAGAAAAAGCATTATTAAATTTTTCAGAAAAAGCTAAAAGAAAACAAAAAAGTAAAAAAGCTAACTTCTCTATTTATAAGTGGGTCATTTTTTAAAATGCAACGCCTTGCGTTGCGCTGATTTATGTGTAAATTGTTATTGTTACAGAAACAATTTATATGGAAAACCACGTTTTACAAAATAACCCCCTTGTTTTTGCCATAAACTAAACGTCCACATTGGGCGCCAAGAATTGAAAGGTAATTTCAGTAATAATAATAATAATCTTCAAATCATCAAATTTGCTTTAATCGTGTTCTGTGCATTAAATCATACTTACATCTTTTACTAATATCATTGTGGTCGGATGATCACCCATTTGTTTTTCTAATTTTTGTATAATACGATATATTGTGGCTACATCATTATCAATTTCATCTGGATCAAAACTTCCCACCTGAGAATTCATCCACAAATCATATTTATTCATAAATTCTTGACCAGTATCAAATAATAATTTATATGGTTTCAATTGATCGTGAGTCTTCTTTCTTATTATATATTGTGAAAGCTCCCAACCATAAGATATCTCTTCCTCATTGATACGATCAATAGTATCCATTGCAGTTATCAAGCGATTATCGAGTATTTGAGCCTTGCGTTTATATTTCGATAACTGTTTAATATCGCCCCACTCATCATAGGTTTGCAACTGATCGTAATGTGTTTGCAATTCACGACGAAAAGCTTCTATGCGTTTTTTTAATAACTCTTGATATTCTATAGTTTTATCAGCAATAATAACTCTATGCTCTTCAAAGATGGAGGGTAATTTCAAATACCATTGGAAGGTATTACTATTGTTTTTGATTTGTAAAGGAGAATAGAGTCTATGATCCATTAGCCATAATATATGACACATATTTACACGCAATCTTTGTTCCATTTCTGGTACCACATTTTCTTCGGTATTAATCACATATGCCTTCAAATTCATTAATTCGGCCGTATCTTTGGGTATGGTCAAGGCCTTTTTAGCTATAGACTCATATTCTTTGCCTAATTTTGAAATTTTAGCCTGTTGATCATTAACCATTCGTGTTAGCAGTTGTTCTTGCATAAATCGACCAAATGTTTCTAAATTTGTTAAAAATTTCTCACGATGAAATTCATACAAACCCATACGTATAACACCCCAAACATCACGTGCTATTTGATCTTCTTTCGCACGATATTGATATACCATATCACAAAATGCCTCAAATGGTGGATCACCATGCATAAATTTTGATATTTTTTCAGAATCTCTACCATTCATTAAATCAATGTAGTCATCAAAATCTTGTAGTCTTAATTCGGGGCCAATTCTCTGTTCCTCCAACAGCATACAAATACGATTGCGTGTATCGGCTATAATAGATTCGGGTATAGCCGGAGTCAAGCAGGTTTTTTCCGATATTCGTAAATCGGTATAAAGTTTACTTTCAATACGTGGTAAATTTTGTATAGCCAAAACTATGGAGTCTATAATACGGGTCATTTCATTTTGAAGTTTAGAAAAATTTGGATTAAATACAATAACATCTTCATCTTCCAACATAAGAGAGATTTTAAAGCCAGGGTTCGATTTCTATACAGAACAAAGGAAATCAAAGAATTAAAATATTTTTGAAAATCTTAAACCTCACTGTTTACATAGTGGGATTTCGATCAAAATTTTAATATTCACTACCAAAACAATGAATAAAATCTTATAGAAATCTAATTTTGAGCAAAAACACATATATACTCTAATATAAACTTCTATAAAATTTTCTTTATTCTTTCCTGATCGAAATCTCGTAATGTAAACGCAACCTTACCCCATAATCACATATAAAATCGGCAAATTTGTGTAAACTTCTTATACACATATCTTCCAATTGTTGTGTCATTAGAGCTGCCACACAATTATAAAAACGTTGTATTAATTTCAATTTTCGTACATCCGGCAAGAGACCTTTTAAATTGGCCTTTAATAAAATACTATGTATTTCACCATACCATTGATTTTCTAATAGATTTTTAGTATTTTCAATATGTTTTCCCACAGTGTACTATAGAAAAAATAATTTAGTTTTTTTTAATTCATGGTAATAAAGCGAAAATTTAATATTATTACCGCAAATTCAAACAACTCAAATGGCGTTTCTACTTTAGCCAATTCTTTGGCATCCACCAAAGTAAGTTCTTTATATTTAAGATTCCATAGTTCTAAAATATTGGCCACACAACGATGGATGCAAAATAGTGTCCTCTTAAGACGACAACGATTTTCATCGTAACTGAAAAGAAAAATTAAAAAATTGAAAGCTTTCAAATACTTCAAATAGTCCTTCGAATCTTAATATTACATGGTAAAATCTCATATTTAAAGATATCAATGTGCTACACTGAAATATCACTCGCAAATGACCTAGTGTAGGTTAAAGGTCTAGCTGAGCGTATTACAAAACCGGTTTGCGAAGTTGCAATATACATACCCTTAAATTTTCGAGATAAAGGTAAAAGAGTATTTTTTGTGACTGGCGCATTTAATTATCTACACTGAAAGAATTATCCTTCATGATATTAATGATATAATTTCATAGAATTTTTTCGTAGAATCAATGAAGAATTTCATTATGTATATAATATTTAATTAATATTATGAAATTTTTCATAACTTTTCCTTCATAAAATTTCATAATTTCGCTAAAAAAAATTCATTGAATTTCATAAATTAGATTTTCATAAATTTAATGAAAATATTCTTTAGTATTTACTTTTTCTAGTATTTACTTGTTCAATAGTATTTACTTTTTCTAAATTTTTTTATTAAATATCGGCATTTCATTAATTTTTAAAAATTTTCATACAATAAGAATTTTATATTAAACATTTAATTCTCAAATACAATAGTTTTATGTAACCACAAGGCCGAGTTTTAGTGATGTGCATTAATTTCCATACTGAGAGAATTATTTTTTAAAATTTTTACTTTTTTTTAATTAATTTTTTATTATTAATTTTGGACTATGAAATTTTTTATAAATCATATTTTTTCGAACCATTAATTAGGAATTTCATTAATTGAATTAAACTTATTATAAAATTTTATGAAACTTTTTAATTTAATGAATTCTTTCTTTAGATATATTTCGTACATCCGTAAAATATGCTACGATTTTATTATGCCTTTTGCATTTGCTAAGTGCTTTTTATTTATCCACTCTAGCTTAGCAACGACAACAACCAACTATAATAAATAATAGTAAATGAAATAGCTTCATAGATTTTATGAAGCTCTTCATTGGCTGAATGAATAAATCATTGGAGGAGTGGCCTATTAATTTTATGAAGAGTTTCATTAATTTTATGAAGAGTTTCGTTAATTTTATGAAGAGTTTCATTAATTTTATGAAGAGTTTCTTTAATTTTATGAAATTTTCATAAACATTAACTTTAATGAAACCTGTTTCATATATTTTATGAAAAGTTTCAATGGACGAGTTCCAGTGACAATTTTCATTGAAACTATGAAGAAATTAATTAATGAAGTGAAGAAGATTAATAATTAAAATTAAAATTTTTTTTAACTTTTTCAACTTCTAAGAGGGTTTTTTTTATAATGTCCCAATCAGAAATCGCTAGTGGTACAAAAAATTAGGCACTGGCATAACACTGGGTAACCACGGTGTTGAAAATAAATGACTGGGAGAACGCTCATTTGGGATGCTTTGCCAGCGTTTGCAAAAGGAGTTTTTCCAGTATTTGTTATACAAAAATTTCGGTGGTTTATAAAAAACTCCTGGCAAAGAATGGTCTAAGAGTGATATGCCAAGGTTTGCAACCAGTGGTTATCCAGTGCTACCCAGTCAGCAAAAAAATATAATATAAAATATAAAAAAATGCTGATGCTTCGTTAAAAAAGGTTTGTGTCAGGAGGTTCCGAGTTCAAATCCAGTTGTAAGTAAAATATTTTTTTGGATTTTATTTAATTTAAAAATTTTTTTGTTCTATAAAATCATTGTTTTTTTTTTGTGGAAAAGCTCCTTTAAGACCAACTAATTTTTGCCCTCCCAACGCTGGCATATTAGCTCCAAAAAACTGTTTGTCAGTGCTAGCATTTTAGCACAGCCAGTAGTTGTCCAGCTATTATCACACATTTGTGTGTTTAGCCATAAAATATTATACATATGTCTCGTTAGCTCAGTGGGTAGAGCAATCGTCTGCCAATCTGATGGCCTGGGTTCAAATCACGGCAGGACCAAAAAACATATATATGAACTTTTTTTAATTTATTTTGGAAAATATATTTCCAGACCACCTATTTTTTGGTTTTCTCAGCGTTTTCCCAACATTCAAAAATTTTGTTTCTCCAGTGCTTTTCCGGCGCTTTTTGAACAGCCGGCCTTTTTGTCTAATGTTAACTAACTCATAAAAAAATTCAAAGTGCATAATAACGCGTTTAAGACGAAAACTAACATATTACTTTTCGTATGCGCGTTAACTTTCAACACGGAAAATTATCAGCGTTAAATACTCAACGTGTATACATTTTCACATCTAACGGAACTTATTCGCGTTACTTCCTAAAAACTTTTGCTGACATACGTTCGATTATAACGGAACACTTATAAACATAACCTGTTTAAAAATTTTTTATACTACAATCGGTTTAACGTAGATTTGCTTTAAATACTTAACGTTGATATGCATGAGACAAAATACAGCTTTTATCATTTAGGGAATGGGAAAGTACTTTTTGCCAGTACTTATACCATCTGTTAAAGTGCTTTAACATCGCTTTCCCGTTTGTATTTTTCTGATTGGGTGTTCTTCTAAGACAAAAATATTCTTAAAGTTAGCCTTCATTTGTTAAAATTGGTTGAAAATTGACAAAGTTATGGAACTTTTCTAAACACCCAGCAAAATCTTTCATTACCAATTAAGTGGTTATATAACGAAACTAAAATTGTTTACTACTTATAATTCGGCGTACTAGTTATTTTTGTCAGGCGAAGCCGTTTTTAATTATAATAAGTATACCCTAATAAGCAGTATACCCTAATTCTACTGCTTATTATTTAGATATTAGTAATGAGCACCCATTACTGAGATTTTGCTGGGCAATGCAAAACCGATTTTCTTTAAGTAAAACTACGTTTTTTTTTGAAGCCGTACCACAAATGCTACACTCTAATTAAATTCTGTTGAAATTTACCCAACTTATAGTAGGAAACTGAACTCCTACTATAAATTGGGTAAATTTACTCTATGTGCGTAATTGAAAAAAAAATACGCACATTGTGTTTAAGTTGGTGCACAAATAATTTGTAATTTTACATTGAAAGTGCGTAAAAATTAATTGAAATTTTGAAATTAGTGTGTTAATTTACTAAATTTGTGTGTAAAAAAGCACGTTTCACGTGTAAATGTACGCATAAAATGCGTAAAAATCCACAAAGGATGCGCAAAAACCCACAGAAAGTGCGTAAAAATAAAATATAATGCGTACATTTACAACAGTTGTGCTAACTTTAAGCACCACCCAAAAATTTTTTTAAATAAAATAACAAATTAATTTTTAGTACGTATTTTATTAATAATAATATCCGAGTCATTCTCTCATAATCGTTTATGTCCAAATTAGTCGTTTTGGAATCTTAAGGCATTTGTATAAAATTCATATAAAAATTTGTTATAACTATTGAATGGGTGCGATGACTCCTGCTCAACAAAATGCCTTCTTTGAAAGGGGGGCAGTAACCGTCAACAATAATGGGAGAAAACGCCTTAAGAGAGATATGGCCTACGCAGGAACAACTGAGTGCAATGACTCCTACTCAACAAAGTCAGTATTCATTGAGTACTGCCTAACTTGCAAAGAAAGCATTTTGTTGAGCAGGAGTCATTGCACTCAGTTGTTCCTGCGTAGGCCATATCTCTCTTAAGGCGTTTTCTCCCGTTATTGTTGACGGTTACTGCCTCTCTTTCAAAGAAGGCATTTTGTTGAGCAGGAGTCATCGCACCCAGTTGTTTTACCTAGGCCGTATCTCTCTTACGGCGTTTTCTCCCGTTATTGTTGACGGTTGTTGGTTGACTGCCTCCCTTGCAAAGAAGGCATTTTGTTGAGCAGGAGTCATTGCACTCAGTTGTTCCTGCGTATGCCATATCTCTCTTAAGGCGTTTTCTCCCGTTATTGTTGACGGTTACTGCCTCTCTTTCTAAGAAGGCATTTTGTTGAGCAGGAGTCATCGCACCCAGTTGTTTTACCTAGGCCGTGTCTCTCTTACGGCGTTTTCAATTTTGAAATGAGGTTTAGACTACCACATGCGTTAATAATAATTATCAAAAACAATTTCATGCTTATTTTGCTATTTCCAGACTGTAATGTGTTTGTGGAAATGTTGTAATTCACAAAAAATAATCCGTTTTCGCTTTTTCTTTTTATTATTTATAATTTTTTTTCAATTTTTTCCAATTTGAAATGTCAGAGTATTTATTACTATTATTGGATACACTCTAAAAAATGTTTGTAAATTTACTACTATAAAATTGGTAAAATTTTGTTTAATTTTACGAAAATTCGGTAAATATAAACAAAAAATGCGTAAACTTTTTTCATACACACTTCCATACATAATAATACACACACAAAGTATTTTTAGACATTATGTGTTTATAAATAAACACATTGTGCCTAAAATTACTGTTGTTTTGTTAAATAAAAATTTTACGCACAAAGTTGGTAAATATACTATCCTATAATAGTAATAAATACTCTGACATTTCAAATTGGAAAAAATTGAAAAAAAAATTATAAATAATAAAAAGAAAAAGCGAAAACGGATTATTTTTTGTGAATTACAACATTTCCACAAACACATTAGAGTCTGGAAATAGCAACATAAGCATGAAATTGTTTTTGGTAATTATTGTTAACGCATGTGGTAGTCTAAACCTCATTTCAAAATTGAAAACGCCATAAGAGAGATACGGCCTACGAAGGAACAACTGGGTGCAATGACTCCTGCTCAACAAAATGCCTTCTTTGCAAGGGAGGCAGTCAACCAACAACCGTCAACAATAACGGGAGAATACGCCGTAAAAGAGATTTGGCCTAGGCAAAACAACTGGGTGCAATGACTCCTGCTCAACAAAGTCAGTATTCATTAAGTACTGCCTAACTTGCAAAGAAAGCATTTTGTTGAGCAGGAGTCATTGTCAGTCAGTTGTTCCTGCGTAGGCCATATCTCTCTTAAGACGTTTTCTCCCGTTATTGTTGACGGTTACTGCCTCCCTTTCAAAGAAGGCATTTTGTTGAGCAGGAGTCATTGCACCGATTCAATAGTTATAACAAAATTTTATATGAATTTTATACAAATGCCTTAAGATCCCAAAACGACTAATTGGGAAATAAACGATTACGAGAGAAGGACTCGGATATTATTATTAATAAAATACGTACCAAAAATTAATTTGTTATTTTATTTAAAAAAATTTTTTGGGTGGTGCTTAAAGTTAGCACAATTGTTGTAAATGTACGCATTTTATTGGATTTTTACGCACTTTCTGTGGATTTTTGCGCATTTTTTGTGGTTTTTTACGCATTTTATGCGTACATTTACACGTGAAACGTGCTTTTTTACACACAAATTTAGTAAATTAACACACTAATTTCAAAATTTCATTTAATTTTTACGCACTTTCAATGTAAAATTACAAATTATTTGTGCACCAACTTAAACACAATGTGCGTATTTTTTTTTTTCAATTACGCACATAGAGTAAATTTACCCAATTTATAGTAGGAGTTCAGTTTCCTACTATAAGTTGGGTAAATTTCAACAGAATTTAATTAGAGTGTAGTATATTTACCAACTTTGTGCGTAAAAATTTTATTTAACAAAACAACAGTAATTTTAGGCACAATGTGTTCATTTATAAGCACATAATGTCTAAAAATACTTTGTGTGTGTATTATTGCGTATGAAAGTGTGTACAAAAAAAGTTTACGCATTTTTTGTTTATATTTACCAAATTTTCGTAAAATTAAACAAAATTTTACCCATTTTATAGTAGTAAATTTACAAACATTTTTTAGAGTGTAACTGATAAACTACATTTTTGCAAATATAAAAAAAGTAACGGTGTTATTAAAAAATTAATGGTTATTTACAATCTTTGTTATAAGCAGTGTAAATAAGCATTACTTTGTCAATAACACCGTTACTTTTTTTTTGGTACTTGTAAAAATATCGTTTTTTAGTTAGCATTTGTGGTAACACATCGGCTGAAAAATCCGTATGGTGACACATTTGGAACTACCACCTTTCAGATGATACCTGTCAAAATTTAATGACAATTCGTTCATTAGTGAATAAGTTACAGCTGTTTTAGTGACGCTATTTTTGCGATTTTGAAAACAATGGATTCAAAGCAATTTCATGTGTTCATTTATCATTGCTTTTCAATGGGAAAAACACCCCTAAAGCCAAAGTGTTATTCGGACTCTGCTCCATCGAGAAAAATGGTAGAAAAGTGTTTTGCTGACTTTAAACGTGGTCGTACAAACACCGATGACGCCGAACGCTCGGTCGCCCAAAAGAGGTGGTGGCAGACCGTAAAGTAAAGTTTCAGGAGATAGCTAATACCTTAAAGATATCGAAGGAACGTGTCAGCTTTATTTTGCATGAACATTTGTCCATGAGAAAACTGTTTTCGAAATAGGTGCCGCGTTTTCTCACAGTGCACCAAAAACAACAATGTGTCGATAATTCTGAGAGCTGTTTGGAGCCGTTTCAGCGAGATAAAAAGGACTTTTTGCATCCGTATATAACAATGAACGAAACTTGAATCTGCCACTTTACTCCAGAGTCGAATCGGCAGTCAGCTGAGTGGACAGCAACTGTCGAACTTTGCCCGAAGAAGTCAAAGACACAACAGTTAGCTGGTAAAATTATGGCATCAGTATATTGGGATGCGGCTATAATTTTGTACATTTTATAGGCCAGACTATTAATAGCGATCGCTACATGGCCCAACTGGTGCGTTTGAAGGAGGAAATCGCGAAAAAAAACGGCCCCATATGAAGAAGAAAAAAGTGTTCTTTCACCAAGACAATGTGCCAGGTCACAAATCGTTGGCTAACATGGCCAAATTGCAAGAATTACACTTTCAATTGCTTACGCACCCAGATTTGGATCCCAACGATTTTTACCTGTTTTCAGACTTCAAAAAAATGTTCACTGGAAGGAGATTTCGTTCGAATGAAGAGGTGATTGCTGAAACAGAGGCCTATTTTGAGGCCTATTTTGAGGCCAGAGATAAGTCATTCTTTACAAAAAGTTTTCGAAATGTTACAAAGGCATTTCAGTGATTGTATCGCCTTTGAAGGAGACTATATTGATGAATAAAGTCGAATTTTGCCAAAAAAAAAAAAAAAAAATTTTGTTTTATTGGTTGTCCTACGGACTTTTCAGCCGATATGTTAATATCCTGAACACTATCGTGTGTACTTTTAGAATGTTATTTACTAAAATACAACAGTCGCTTCATTTAATTTTAAATAATTTTCTTAAACCTAAATTTAATTTTCTTAATTAATTTTAATAAATTGAAGTATACATATATTGGGGTTTTAAAAGTTTCGAAAAATTTACTGTGTTCGTTTAGCATTTGTGGTAAATTTCAATTAAAAAATTTCCAATTTAAAAATTACTTGTTAAATTTAAACTTAGAAAATTATCTACAACTTCTTAACACTTGTCGGAGAAAAATATAAAGTTAAATGCCTTTTACATTTAAAACCATAAACCTAGAAAAAGTTTCTGTTCTTTTAAATAAAATTTCACATACTCTGATGTTTTGACTTGTTTTAACCAAAACCTAAAAACCATAATCAAACCTCTAAGCCAACCATCCACCCACCTTTTATCATCTCTATCAACAATCTTTAGTTAAATTTATTTTATTTTTTCTTTTTTTTCATTATTTTAACTTAAAAATTTGTTACGGTATGTAGAACTTTATTATGCTTTTAGAGTAAAAAGAGAATTTTTTTATATATGAAGTAAAGATATAAAAAAATTGTATATAAAACATCCATAAGAAAAGGTGGCAAACAAAATAAAGATTTAAATTGGAAATGTTGAAAGTAAATACTATAAAAGTATACAATTACTTATAAAATTTCATTTACACGGAGAGGAAAAATGAGTCAAAACAATAAATTAACGATCGAGGGAATAATTTACATAAAGCTTTTCAAAAAATCACTAGAACCACCGAATTATTCTTTTTTAGTAGGCTCTTCAACAGATTCGAAGTTTTTCTGAAATATATTTCCTATTTTCTATATAAAGTTCATCTAAGATTATGAAAATATTTTTAAAATTCAAAATCTTTATGTTAGTGGAAGTTCGAAGGACCATTTATGCAAGGTTTTGTGAGAAAAGTCTTTTTCAGAATTTATTTTGCGTCTAATGGTCTTACAAGTATTAGAGTAATTGTATAAGTAGATGTCTACACATATGAATATACGTATGTTGTGGTATGATTTGTTTAGGTAAGTGTCAAAAACAAGTCTTGCTAACAAATGACTTTAGTAACAAAAAAAAAACTTTTATTTTCTAAAGCAACTCAAACCTTATGAAGAAATGTGTTTTCCTTTTTTGCCCTAAAGCTGTATAAACATTCAAAAGGTTTTTTTTTTGTTTTTCTTTATCGATATCACAAAAGTTTGTCATTTAGTTTGTTACAAAATTTAGTATACTTGGGGAATTCTCTATTAAAAGAATTACAATTTTTTAGATTCTAATGAGAAAGCTGTCAAATTCTTCAGTATTTTTTTATTGTGAATAATAAACTTTACTTAAATTTACACAAATATTTTGTAATTTTAACTTTTATGTATAATTTATACGCAGAGTATTTACCACAAATTTTGAAATGGATACATTTTACAGTTTCTTTGAAAATCCATAAGATTTTGATATAAACATCCATGAGGAGAACAGTTAGATTTTTAAAATTTTTTTCTTTTGAAAACCCCTAATATTTTATAAATACATAACACTAAGGCCAGTATTGCAGTCAGCATTTAGTACACTCAAAATAATATATCTGTTGCGTCAACAGAAAAATATGTTAATTTTAGAAAATAAAGAAATACCGCCAACTTTAAAACTTCGGATACACTTGTGGCGCCATCTACCGAGCAATATCAAAAACATTAAAATATTATATTTTAACAATAATCATATACTCAGAACAAAATTTTAGTAAGGTTATTTTATTTTACAATTATTTACTAATTTTAACTGACAAGGAAGGTCTCTGTGTATGGTTCCCATTGAATGAAATTTGGATATATGGTAGCAGTATCAGTGATGTGCATTAATTTTCATACTGAGAGAATTATCTTATAATTTTTATTTATTTTTTTTTATTACTAATTTTGGACTATGAAATTTTTTTATAAATCATATTAATTTTTTCGAAACTTTGACAATGATATTTATTAATTGAATCAAGCTTATTATAAAATTCTATGAAACATTTTAACTTTATAAATTGTTTCATTAGATATACATATTTTCTACATCCGTAAAATATGGTACAATTTACTATGCTTTTTGCATTTGGTAAATACTTTTTATTTATCCACTCCAGCTTAGCAACGACAACCAACTATACTAAATAATAATAAATGAAATTGCTTCATAAATTTTATGAAGCTCTTCATTGATTTATTCTTTGGAGGAGTGGGCTATTCATTTTATGAAGAGTTTCATTAATTTTATGAACTTTTCATAAACATTGACTTTAATGAAACCTGTTTCATAGATTCTATGAAAAGTTTCAATGGACGAGTTCCAGTGACAATTTTCATTGAAACTATGAAGAAATTCATTACTGTAGTGATAATTCTCTCAGTGTACCCTACAGCACTACGTAGACAAGGTATAAGCTAGTGCTGATGTTTGTAACACCGAATAATATTGGATCTAGGCCCATCTTTTAGCGATCGATTCAGAATCACTTTGTGTTCGATTTATTCCAAATTTTTATCATGGAAGATCTACACATTTTTCTATTATATTTTAAGCATCACTTCGAAAAATTCAACAGTAGTTACAAAATATTTGCGTTTTTTTTTTAATAAAATGTCCTTTATTAGCTTGCGGTCATATGTGACCCCATGTCCAAAAGGTTTAATGAGGTCATATTATTTTGTTCCAAACCGCTAAGCTACCCAATGTAGAAACGGTAATGACATATCATTATTTTTTGGACTACCAGTAATGACACCCATTTACCTTCTGTATTATTATAAAACATATAAAAATGAGTTACTGATAATGACTTATTTTTATCATTATTTCAAATAGAAAATAATTTTTTAGATTTTTTTGAAAATTTTTTGAAATCTATTTTTAGACTCAATATTTTTTAAACACTGGTAAGGATATATGTAACCACATATTTTTTGATTTTTTGTATGTTGGCGAGTAAGCTTACTTGTGTGCAGCAGGTCAATTGTGTTTTTATCTATTAAATATTACATGTCGATATATCTCAGATGGTAGAGCTGTTGACTGGCAATATGTAGACCCAGGTTCGATTCCCGCACCAGCAAATTTTATTTAAAAAAAAAAATACAAAAAAAATATTTTTTTTTATATAATTTATTTTTTAGAAAATCTATTTTTAGGCTTATTATTTTTGTCAGTACTGGTAAGCACATTGGTAACGATATATTTTTTGATTTTTCGTATGCTGGTGTGTAACGACAACTCATTATTTTTCGCGACATCGCCATATAAAGGTAATAAGAAATGTAATAACAAAAGTAACTAGTTACCATTACCAAGTATGTAGTTACATAACCAGATATCTGATAATGATTTTCTACACTGGGTACTAAGATGAAATATAACATTTAAAAGTACAAAATTGATTCATTTTTGATACAAAGTACTTAAAAAGAGTAAATTTTAAATTTTTTATAAAAATCTCACTTTTCTCGAAATCCACAAAAAATAAGAGCTTGTCACCGACAGGTCCATGGCAGGATTTACCTTAAAATTGGCATACTTCATCTCTAGGATGTATTTAACAAGCTCTTGAAGTGAAAAATCCATTTTTTTTTAATTTGTTTAAGAAAATTTTTTAAAAATTGAAAATGGAATTTTGAAAATTATGCCAAAAAATTTATGCATTTTTTGCCTTATTGCGCGACAGGTTCACACCTATCTATGAATAAAACAATATTTCATATCTGAGTATTTATAAGCAAAAAACAATTATGGCTTTAATCAATTTCTGAAAGTTTAAAAAAGTGCCATCAAATTTCACGACAGTGTTTTTTGGCACAAAATTGGTCGGGGACATTTGCTATTTCTTGGCGAGTTCTTAACCGATTTTGAAGTTATGTAGCTTTTTTAAAAGATAATTTTATACTGATATCGATTTATAACACAAGTGGTTGAAAAAAATTAAACTATAGAACGAAATTTTCCTAAAAACTTAAAAAAAAGTCATATTTTTCCCATATAAACACTCTTGAAAATTTCAATCGATTTCCGCCTCGACTTTTCTTTATTCGATTTCCCCAAACTTCGTATTCATTAGTTTTATATAAAAATGAAACAAATTCGATCCCGACACTCTTCAAATTTGCCCTTTTTAAAATTGCCATATAATCTTGGACACCTCTAGTGCTCATATAACGCCCCCCCCCCCCAAATTGACCTTTCCGCACGCTACAGGTCGTGAAAAACTAAGATAAAAATTTAAATAAAATTTGTTACACTCATTCACATGGGCTCATGGACAAGGCTTATTAATTTTATGTAGAATCGATCCAAGTTTAGAATCAGTGCCCGTATAAAGTTCCCCCAAAAATGGGCATATTCGCACACTATTGGTCGCAAATACGAAGATATTTTGATGAAATATGGTACACCGACTTATATCGCGCAAGAACGAAGCCTATGGATTTTGGTTTATAATAAAGGGCACCCCAAAATTGGCTTTTTTGCCCGCTAAAGTTCGCAAATACGAAGATATTTATTTTAATAAAATTGGGTACGCTGACTCACATACGAGAGCAGTTCGAAATGTTCTTAGCCTAACAATGAAAAACAAGAGCTAGATTTTTAAAATTATTTTATTTTTCAATATAATCTCCTGAAACTTCAATATACTTAGTCCAACATTTTTCCAGCAATTCTATCCCTTGATTAAAATAATTTTCCTGAAGCTCCTCAAAATAATCGTTTACAGCTGTCATTGCATCTTCATTCGAAGTAAAACGTTTGCCAGTAAGGAATTTTTTTAGATTTAAGAACAGGTAGGAGTCAGAGGGAGCTAAATAAGGTCAGGCAATTCGTACTTCAATTCGTTGAATTTTGAAATATTCTTTCGAATTCGTTTTTGGTCAACTGTTAACAATTGCGGCACCCATCTTGCAGAAGGCCTTTTCATCTGTAATTCTTGATGCAAAATAAAATGTACGCACTTTCGCTTGTCGATCATCTAATACTATATCATGGACTTTAGCTATGATTTCTGGCGTTGTTGCAATTTTTGGACGTCCACTTCGTGGTTCATCTTCAATGCTTATACGACCACGTTTAAATTCAGCAACCCAATATTTTACTGTTGCATATGAAGGAGAACTTTCATCTAACACATTCACCATATCATTATGAATTTCTTGTCCCGATAAACCTTTCTTATGTAAATATTTAATCACACCACGAATTTCTAATTTTTCCATTAAAAAAAAAATCACTGAAGCGCCTTTTTTGAATAGCTGTTACTATACGAATGAGTTGACAGATCGAAATGAAATTTAACCTGTGTTCATATGACGGATGGAAGTTTCCATTATACAAAGCTTTTTGCTGTTTATACTGCCATCTCTATGTCAGGCTAAGAACATTTCGTATTGCCCTCGTACGCCCAAGTGCAAATCCTATTTATTCTAGATAGGATCGGTCTATATTTGGACCTATCGCCCATTTGGACTATATTTCCGATTTTCTATAAAATAGACCTAACATTAGGTAAAAGCAAAATTTCTTACTATTGTTCTATTTTTGTTATCATTTTATGAACATATCTTAACACAAGTCTATTTTAACCCATTCCAAATATTAGTTGGCTCTTCACCATAACCTAGTATATTGACATGCAGTAAAACGATAGCAAGCAATTGTCAAAATAATTTCATAACAAGTGAAGACACTCAATTTAAATTTTATTGCAATATTATGATATCGTTGAAACGCAAGTGGCTCTTGGCATGATGTCTGCCATCAAATGTCACTTTTAGTTTTCATTTTCATTTAGCAATCAAAAACAACATAAATATTAATAAAAAAGAACTGAGAAACGTTTAATTATTTATTATTTGTAGAAAAAAATTAATTGTTTATAACATTTTGTATTTTTCAAAAAAAATATATGATAATTCATAGCAATGCAAAAGTGTTCTCCACTACAGTGAAATTTATATGATTTTGACGTTTCTCAGCAATCATTTTGACATTTCATATCATATCATTTATTACATTTTAAGATACCGGGATGCCAGACTTTAACTTTTTTATTCGTTTATTATAATATTTTATTAAAATATGTGCTAATGTCATCTGCGGTGTCTTCTAAAGAAAAAGCCAAAGATTGTGATGACTTTTTTCTAAAAAAAATCCTTAGATCCTACGATCTTCTTCCTATAAAAAAAATTCTTAAATGCTAAGGACATTTTCCTGAAGAAAACCCTTAGATTCTGAACACATTCTTTAAGAAAACTGTCAGAATCCAAGAAATTTGTCCCAGTGATAACTTTTCCTATAAAAACCAACTGATTCTGAATAGAAACCCACCAGATTTTTGGGATAGAATGTAAGTAAGGTATTTTCTATAGAAATATGGCTTTTTCCCATAACCTTGTTTCCTTAGGAAAAAGTGGCCAGAATCCAAGGCTTTTCCTATAGTACTGAGACGTTTTCTGTAAGAAAAATTGCTCTGAGGATTTTCCATGTGGAAAGCTCCTCAAAATCTCAGAGGCTTAAATATAATTATGACATTTTATATTAACAAAATTTTTCAAAAATGGTATTATTTTTTGGCGGTATAACGTATTTTATTTGGTAAATTTAAGCACAAAATGCTAGAATTACACATAATTTTTAAAGTATTTTACACATTTTCAATGTAAATTTAAAATTTTTGTGTGTAATTAACTTACATATCATGTGTTTAATTTTTTTTTTCATTTACACATTTGGAGTGAATTTCTCAAGTTTATAATAAAAGTTCAGTTTCCCAATACACTCAGATATAAAAGTTAGTTAAAAAAATTTCTAAACAATTTTAATTCGCACTTTACAATAGTATACTGATTTTTGCTATTCTGTTATTACAAATTACGGATTTGTTTACTAATTTTCGTTGCTGATTTCAGCAAAATATTTTACTAATTTTAAAAAACCGAGTGCTAAACTAAGCAAAAAAATATACTTATTTAACAATAAGTGGATACTTTAAGGAAATTTTATTTACAGGAATTCGTTGATTTTTTAAAATTCTTATTTAGTTTATATTTATTATTATTGATATATTCTTAGTTTGGAGTTAAAATTCAGAAAATTTTATTGTATCTCCATTACATAATAACTGGAGAGCCGTTTGCAATTTTTACTCCAAGTTTCAAGTATGTTGAAATAATTATACATTTTTTACAATCGAAATTGATTTTAATTTTTTATTAAATTTGACTTTGATAATTTTTTTTCAGATTTTACAGTTTGTTTATTTTTTAGTAGTCTTTTTTGGTAATTTCAGCAGATTGATTTTAAATTACAGTTTACAAAAATTTACTGAAATTTAATAGCTGCAAGTAATTATTTATACTAATTTCATTGTACTAAAATTATTGATATTTAGTAAATTTTTTAACTTAGTTTAGCAAATCGATTTTGAATTGCTTTTTAAACTGCAATTTTGCTAAAATTTAATAGCGGTTACCAATTTTTTTTTTACTAATTTTATTGTATAACAAATCAGTAGACATGTGTTGCTAAAATTAACAAAAAAATACTGCTGGGCTTAAAACAGTTAAATTCCCCGTAATAACAGCAAAGTTATCAGTAGCCATTACAGACTTTTTTGGTTGAGTGTATAAGTTGATTAAATTTAAATAAAAATTTTAGTGCATTGTTAGTATAATGTCTATGTGCGGTTAACTTTTTATGCTTAAATTTATAATTTTTTTATTACGTTTTAAGGTGCTTTCACAATGATGGAGTGGCTCTACTCTGCAGCACAGATTCAAATGTTAACTGTTCACAATGCAGAGTAGAGTTACTTCAAAAAAATATGTGACGTTTCAGTACTTACGCAGTTTTTGCGAATATCTTGGCACGGCTTACACTGCAATTATTATAAAATAATTTTTTATTTTATATGTTATTACAAATTTAAACTATTTGCTTTTATTTTTCAATATTTTTTTATAATTCGTTGAAAATTAGAGATGTGAACAAATTAGTGATGTGTTTTTTAGTTATATTTGTCATGTTAAACAGTTAACAGAGTGATGTTAACTCTAGAGTGCAACAAATCTGTACTCCAGAGTCAAACAAATTTAACTCTGGAATGGAATAAAAAAAGATAGCCAAATACAAAAATGTATTAGAAAGAAAGAGAAAACAACTAAATTTGCTACAGATTGGATTACTCCATCATTGTAAACGCACCTTTATACTTAGCTTTTTTCTAAAGTTTTTATGTTTTTTATTTATATTTTTATACAAAATATTTTTCATTTTTTATTTGTGGTTGTAGTGTATCTCCACCTACATATTATGTCTTCACATTACCTTAACAACCTAAAATTGAAGAATTCCTTTATACATAGTAAATTCCTTTACTCCTTATATTCAAAATTGTTATTCGGTATGATATGTAGTGATATATATACGCTTATATATTCATATTTACATATATCGTATCTTATGCATGGTTTATTTTATAAGACGAAAATTTGATTGAGTCAAATTCGTTTCCTTTTTTGTTACATACTTGATTTTTATCTACTGCTTTTAATGCTCTAAGGATATGCTGTTAACTTTAAACAAAAAAAAAAATATTGCAGTTATCATAAAAATATGAGAAAATAAACAACCTCTTATAATGGGATTTTTTCCATTTAGCAGTTGAGTTACGTTGTTGTTGATGTATTAAAAAATATAATAAGGATTGTAACACATTCCTTAAGCTTTTCTGACAGCAGGAGCCTTTTATAATATTCACAGCATTTTATTTATGTATATGGAAAAGTTTTTAGTTTTAAAAATTTTTAATTATTTTAACTGGCTAGTTTAGAAATTTAATGGAACGGAGAACGAAATGGAACGGAGAACGAAATGGAACGGAGAGCGAAATGTAACAAACCGGTAAACAGGAGAAATTGGAACACTAAAACTGAAAATAAGTGAATCAAATTGAACGGAACTGGGAACAATTAATATTGAAACACTAGACAATCAGACCAAATTGGAGTGGGGAACGAAATGCAATGGAACAGAAATCGAATGGAGTTAAAACACTGCTTTGAGCATGAGCATTAGACCGTACCGCAAAACAAAGTTCGCCGTACACCCTCCAATATGAAGTATTTTTGCAAGGCAATTTAAAAAAAAAATTTTTTTGCCGAAAGTAGGGGAGCTTTTTTAAATTTTTCGTTATAGCTTCGGCATTTAAAGTCGGATTTTAAAGTGTGATATATCGATTTTTTTACCTCGAGGAGACCAGTATTTTGCTATAAAGGTAAAATCCAATGAAAAAAATTTAAAAAGGCGACCACTACGTTCGGCAACCAAAATATAATAAAAAAATTCTACTGGGTTTATCGAAAAACTTCCTTAGCAAAAGTTTAATGATTTTTTGCGAGCTTTAATTTTCTGACATTAGGGTGGTAGCAACTGAGATCTGCTGGGTAATTACTAGAACCGGATACTTGAGGTCAATGGCCTTTAGAGAAAAACACTGGTATCCTCGAGAGAAAAACATCGATGTATCATACTTTAAGATCCGACTGTAAATGCCAAAGATATTACGAAAAATGTAAAATGGCGACCCCTACGTTCGGCAAAAAAAATACTTCATATTGGAGGGTGTACGGCGCACTTTTTAAATTTTTACCTTTTTCAAAAATAAATTTAAAACTATTTTCATCGATCAGTGAAATCAAGTTCTCAAAGCTTTATCATTAAATTAAAAAGGATAATTAAAATAATTCCTTTACAATTGATGTGATTGCAATGGTAACGAAACATCAATTAATTAGTCCACTTAATTCATTAGTAGAAGCTTTGTTTTCGACTTAACTATATCCGTTAACTTATAAATAAAACGTGTTTTAGACAAAAACTAACATACAGTAGACGATCGCAAATTAGAGCTTTCAGTAATTCGAACGTTCAGAAATTAGAATCAATGTTTGCAATACATTAAACGCTCTGAAATTCGAATTTAAAATTCTAATTTCTGAGCGTTTTTTTTTTTGGTTATTTGAATACACAGGAAACCCCCAAATTATTTTTATTCTGTTTGAATAAAGTAAAACTAAAAAGGGGAATCACCAAATTATATATGTTTTTCCCTATTTGTTTTTTTTTTTTTTTTTTGTCGCATTTATGTACATTTTTGGCTAGTTTATTTGTGAAATTTGATACGCGTGTACATATTATTTGGCATTCTCTATTAAATAGTGAAAGTGTATCATTTAAAATGTTAAATAAACGTAAAAAAACACTTTATCATTGGAAACTAAAGTCAAAATATTAGAAAAGCTTGACAAAGGCGTTCAAGGGAACCGGTTAGCCCTAGATTTTAATGTGACAACATCTTCAATCAGCTACATCAAATTACATAGAACAGCAATATTAAATGCTGTTTCAAACACATATCAGGAGGCAAACAATAAATCCTTGCACAGCGCTGAATATCCAAAAATGGAAAGTCGTCTGTATGAGTGGTTTTTAAATCAACGAGAAAAAAAGTGTACATTGACCTGGCCAATATTAAAAGAGAAAGCTAAACAAATATTTAGAGAGGAATATCCCGATAAAGATGAAAATGCATTCCGGGCAAGTGATGGATGGTTTACCAAATTTAAGAAGCGACACGGTATCCGGTTTTTAAAAATTTGTGGCGAGATTCTTTCCAGTGATGTTGCTTCAGTCACTCCTTTTATTCATCGATATCGTGCAAAGATCGCTGAGATGGGTTTAATGGAGTCACAAATATATAATGTCGACGAAACCGGATTATTTTTTCGTTGCCTTCCAGACAGAACCTATGTATCTGCTTTTGAAAAAAACGCCCCTGGACATAAAATTCAAAAAAAAAACAGAATTTCAGTCCTACTTGGTGCAAACTCTGATGGATCACACAAATTAGTTCCATTGGTAATTGGAAAAGCAAAAAAACCCAGGTGTTTTAAAAATTTCAATAATCCTCTGCATTACAACTTTTCAAAAAATGCTTGGATGACTTCTCGGATTTTTCACGAATGGTTTCACGGAATATTTATTAAAGAGGTAAACAAAAATATTGATTTCAGGTTCAGTACATAATTTTAAAATTTTTTTCAATTCACAGGTGATCCGCTTTTCTCAGGAAAATAATTTGCCTCCGAAAGCCATTTTGCTTATAGATAATTGCTCCGCTCATACACCCATTGAGAAACTTAAAAGTGACGATGGAAACATAGTTGCATTATTCTTTCCACCAAATGTGACAGCAGCTTTACAACCAATGGATCAAAACCCTATTAAGTTAACAAAGCTCAATTACAGAAGTATGTTTCTTTCTCAGTTAATTGCTGAAGGTGGTGAACTGAAGAATCAATTAAAATCCCATTCGACCCGCATGCTATATTATTACTGAAACAAGCTTGGGATGCGGTACCACAAAGTGTTATGAAAAAATCTTGGTCAAAGTTGTCCAATTGGGACTCTAACCAATACGACAGCGACGATGACGTGCCAATAGCACAATTGTTGCAAATAGATCAGGACTGCAACGAAGTTATTCAGATAACTCAAGCTCTTTTAAAAGAAATAGCTCCCAACGATTGCATCGGTATAGAAGACATCGACAGATGGAATGAAGATATGTTTGATGACGGATCTGTTTACGTTCTCAGTAGCGATGGTGAGTCTTCAGATAGCAGCGAAGACGACGTTGTTGCAGTATCATCAGTTGTCTCTAATACTACAGCCATTGAAAGCGTAAATAATTTAATAAAATGGTGCAATAACAGTGAATTGTTTTCAACTAAGCACATAAGTAATCTTTTGGCTCTCCGTAATGATATTTCGGATTTAAAGAAACCAAAAAAAAACAAACAAATATAACTGATTATATGTCAAACAAAGATTAGTTGTTAACTTGACCATTGTTTAATTTTAATTGTTTAATTTTTTTTAAATACAGTTTTTTAGTTTTTAATTAAAAAAAATACATGTGATGTAATTGGACTGCATTGCTATGTTTTGTTGCCATTCGTTTTTTTTATATTCATATTTTTAATTTAAAAAAATACATTTGATGTATTGGACTGAATTGCTGTGTTTTGTTTTCTTGTTTTTATCAAATAAAATTGAATTAAAAAATATTAAAAAGAGTTTTATTTAAGTTTTTGGAAGTAAATTTACTCAATTTTTTTTCGAAAAAAAACGTCCAGAAATTAGAATAATTCAGAAATTAGAATTGCCTCAAAAACAAAGCGGTTCTAATTTGCGAGCTGCTACTGTATTACCTTTCGTATGCACGTTAGAGATGAGCGATCCGGTGATTTTTGAATAAAGCTGCTACCAGTGATCGTGATTTTCAAATCACCGTTCTTTTAAACAGTGACCGTGATCACGGGTTTGTAATAGAGATGGGCGATCCGGCGATTTTTCAGTAACATTGTTCTCAGTGAAATCGTGAAATGTTCAAGTCGTTGTTCTTTTGAACTGTGATCGTGATCACGGTTTTTCTATGGAAAAGACTGCGATTTTCTGATAAAAAAACGAAATAATATTTATGGCGAGTTTTTAAGATGGTGTAGTTAAACCGAAAACGAATTTTGTCAGCCATTTCAAAGTTTATTAACAAAAATTTGCCGGAAAAACTTTTTTTCGAGTATAAGAAATAAATTCTTTATTGCAATAAAACAAAATAAACCACATTTTAAAAGCAGTATTCCAGTTACAAACTGCGTTAAACTAAGTTTAAAGATAATCCACTTCCTAAAAACTGGGCCTTAAAAGAAGAATAGTTGCGACCGGTAACAAAGACATGATAGAAGGAGACATTTTATTCAGAATAGTATGAAAGCAAGTCACTGTTATTGAAAAAACACGAGTAAAAAGGTTAAAGTCGGGCATGCCGACTATACAATACCCTACACCAGTTTGGTGTATTGTTTGGATCCGAAATTCAAATGGGTTAAAATGGGGCTTATGTCAAAATTTTCTATAATGTGAGTCAGCGCACCAAATTTCATTAAAATATCTTAATATTTGCGACCTGCAGTTTGTAACCAAGCCAATTTTGGGGGGACCCTTATATGGGCACTAGTTCTAAACATGGACCGATGTTCACCAAAATCAATAGGCTTCGTCCTTGGGCCAACATAGGTCTATAAACCAAATTTCATCAAAATAGCTTAATATTTGCGACCTGCAGCGTATAAACAATATAATTTTGGGGGGACCCTTATATGGGCACTAGTTCTTAACATGGACCGATGTTCACCAAAATCAATAGGCTTCGTCCTTGGGCCAACATAGGTCTATGTACCAAATTTCATCAAAATATAATATTTGCGACCTGCAGCGTATAAACAGTATAATTTTGGTAGGACCCTTATATGGGCACTAGGTCTAAACATAGACCGATGTTCACCAAAATCAATAGGCTGCGTTATTGGGCCAATATAGGTCTGAGTATCAAATTTCATCAAAATATCTTAATATTTGCGACCTGCAGCGTATAAACATTATAATTTTGGTAGGACCCTTATATGGGCACTAGGTCTAAACATGGACCGATATTTACCAAAATCAATAGGCTGCGTTATTGGCCCAATGTAGGTCTGCGTACCAAATTTCATCAAAATATCTTAATATTTACGACCTGCAGCGTATAAACAGTATAATTTTGATAGGACCCTTATATGGGCACTAGGTCTAAACATGGACCGATGTTCACCAAAATCAATAGGCTGCATTATTGGGCCAATATAGGTCTGTGTACCAAATTTCATCAAAATATCTTAATATTTACGACCTGCAGCATATAAACAGTATAATTTTGGTAGGACCCTTATATGGGCACTAGGTCTAAACATGGACCGATGTTCACCAAAATCAATAGGCTGCGTTATTGGGCCAATATAGGTCTGTGTACCAAATTTCGTCAAAATATATTAATATTTACGACCTGCAGCGTATAAACAGTATAATTTTGGTAGGACCCTTATATGGGCACTAGGTCTAAACATTGACCGATGTTCACCAAAATCAATAGGCTGCATTATTGGGCCAATATAGGTCTGTGTACCAAATTTCATCAAAATATCTTAATATTTACGACCTGCAGCATATAAACAGTATAATTTTGGTAGGACCCTTATATGGGCACTAGGTCTAAACATGGACCGATGTTCAAAAAAATCAAACTTGTTCGTCCTTGGGCCAACATAGGTCTGCGTACCAAATTTCATCAAAATATCTTAATAGGTGCGACCTGTAGAGTGCGCACAAGATTGCATGGACAGACAGACGGACGGACGGACGGACATCGTTAAATCGAAATAAAAAAAAATTCTGAACCGATCGGTATACTATAAGGTGGGTCTACGACCAATATTTTTTGGTGTTACAAACATCAGCACAAACTTATAATACCCTGACCACATAGTGGTGTAGGGTATAAAAACATGTATTACTGTGCACAATGAAGTTTGCAAGAAAGAATAGTACAAAAATATTAAAAGAACGACATTCCGAGTAACTGCGACTTGAAATATTTGATCACTGCCGTTACCAGTGATTTATCAATAACTGTGATTAAATCACCGGTATGAAAATATCGCTCATCTCTAATGCACGTTAAATTTCAATGCTGACAATTATCAATTTTCATACATAGCATAAGTTCTTCGCGTTAATACCTACACTCAACCCAAAAACTCTTTAATGGCTACTGAAAATGTTGCTGTTTTATCAACACATGTCTGCTGATCTGTAGTACAACAAAATTAGTAAAAAAAATTAGTAGTTGCTACTAAATTTTAGCAACGTTTTTGTAAACTGCAATTCAAAATCGATTTGCTAAAATCAGTTAAAAAAATGTATTAAATATCAATAATTTTAGTAAAATGAAATTAGTATAAATAATTAGTAGACGCTTCTAAATTTCAGTAAATTGTTGTAAACTGCAATTTAAAATCAATCTGCTTAAATTAGCAAAAAAATCTACTAAAAAAATAAAGAAACTCTAAAATCTAAAAAAAGAAATTAAAATCAAATTTAATAAAAAAAATATATATTTTTTTCTTTCGATTCTAAGAAATGTACAATTACTTCAACATACTTGAAATTTGGCGTAAAAATTGCAAACAGTTCTCCAATTATTACCTTTTTAAACATTGGAGATACAATAATATTTTCTGAGTTTTATTTCCAAACTAAGAATATATCAATAATAAAAAATATAAATTAAACAAGAATTTGAAGAAAATCAACGAATTCTTGTAAATAGAATTGTTGCTTAATTAGTATATGTTTTATTTGCTAAGTTTAGCACTTAGTAAGTTTTGCTGAAATCAGCAACGAAAATTAGTAAAAAAAAAATCCTTAATTTGTGATAAGGTAATAGCAAAAATTTTACTAAAAAAAATTGTATAAAAATCTGTACAAAAATAGTTAAGTGCGATTGAAAACTGTTTACAAATTTCTTTACTCATTTTTTTATCTGATCGAAAATGCAGCTAGAGATCAGTATTGCCAAAACTTATTTAGGGAAAAATGCTAGATTTTTTTGATAAAAATGCTAAAAACGAAAAAAATATGCTAGAAAAAATATGCTAAAGAAATTTTATAAAAAAATTTTGTTTGTTAAAAACAAAAAGTATTTTAGTGACTTTTTACAATTAAACTGGAAATAAGTCATCTATGATTATGAATTCAGTTCATTTTATTAACTAAAATTATATAAAATATAAATTAAAAACAATTGAAATGTTGATTCTTTAAAAAAAAAATCAAAAATCTTTTAAGGCAAACATACACGTTCAATGTTATTGATCACTGAAATCAACCTAAACAGAACAAAGTATTTAAAAATAAAATCTACTGATTGATTTTTGAAAAACTGATCAATGGTATTGAACGTGTATGCCCTACTTTAAAATAAGTTTGTTATTATGTATTTGATTTCCCAACTGTGTCATTGAAAATATTTTATCTCAAAAAGTTACAGGCGATTAAACAAAAGTATCCCAAAATGTTTTATTTCTAAAATAGGAGGTAATGTGGAATACTTTGCCGGATAATATAAATTTCCCATTTTGCCTTGATTTATCTCCTCCAAATTAATTTACTGGTTTTTATTGCATGCTCTGTTTCCCGTTTTAAAATTTCTTTGGTCTAATTTTCATGAAATTCTTTAAAAAAATAATTTTCAAGGTCTGGTTTATTACTTTTTGTCATACATGGGAATTTTTCATTACCATTGAAATTTCATTACCATTAGTTCATACTAATGACAATGAAAAAAATTTCATTACCATTTAATGGTAATGAAATATTTTTCATTAGAAAAATCATTACTAATGGTAATGAAATTACACTAATGTATAAAAAAAGTAATTACAATTGATTAAAAACCATTTGTTTACAAAAAAATTCGGACAAATGAAATCGAACAACGGGTTTGGCCGGGGAAGTTATAAAACATAATTTTTTAAGGAGGATTCACTCCATTCCGTTAAACTTTACCTGGATTCAAATAACAATGGAATGGACAGTAATATTTAATTTCAAATGAGCTTGAGTCTGAATGAGTATATTCAATCTTCGATTTCAGCGAGTTTTACTCCATTTTTACGTTTTTCTGTCAATGGCAATTATTTTTTTAATTTATTCATTATCAATGGTAATGAAATTTAAAATCATTGCCATTAATCAATGAAATTAAATTTTAGAATCATTAACATTAATTAAAAAAAGGTAATGAAAATAATTTCATTATAATTGATATCAATGCAATGGTAATGAAATCATCAATTAATTAGTCCACCTAATTAATTAGTCCCATATATGCTTTTTGTGGTGTTGGTTTACATTGTAAGATTTTGGTATGATTAAATGAAAAAGTTTACAGATTTTACAGGGAAAAAAAATCAAAATTCACTAAAATTCTTAAAAGATAGGAAAACGCTATTTATCACAAACGCTATCCACATTACCCTCTATGACCCAAACCTTCAAAAATCATAAAAAATTGCAGAGTGAAAAATGAACCTTATTAACATTTTGTAATTCTATTAATTCTATTTTAAACTCCAATCTTTAAATAATTTTTTTTTATTAAAAGTTGCGAATATCGCCAATACGAGCGATTCACCATTGAATTCAGCGTACCCGAATTAGATTTACCAGTAGGGTGCCCAGCGTGTTAAAATCTGCGACTAGCACAGTGTAGGTATACAAATATTTCCTAGTACTTACTCCAAAAGTAAAAAAAAAATATTTCTTTTTCATATTCGGTTACATTTAAACTTAAATTGAAAAATAAGAGATAATTATTCAAAAACGAGGGTTAGAATAAAGATTATTCATGAGGGTGAATAGAACTGTGATTTTGAAACTGGCAATAGTGATTTTTTAATGCTTATATTTCATTATATTATAAATAATAAAATTTGGTGTTAATTTAACGACGAAAACTAACACATGACTTTTCGTATGCACGTTAACTTTCAACACGGATAATTATCAACGTTGAAAACTCAACATTTATACATTTTCACATCTAACGTAACTTATTCGCGTTACTTCCTAAAAAGTTTTGCTAACGTACGTTCGTTTATAACGGAAAAATTATAAACTAGGGATACCGATCCCGAAATCCCGATCCCGAAAATCCCGGGATTTTCGGGATTTAGGAATCCCGAAATCCCGGGATTGGTCTTGAAAAAATCCCGGGATTTCCGATTTCATTATTTGCCATATTGAATCTCTTTTTGTATTTTTTTTATTGTTATATTCGACCTAAATCACATAAATGTAATAGGCCTATTTTTTAATCACTGGATTTATTTTTAGATTTATCTTATTTTGTTAAAAAATTAATGCTTTGTTTTTTAATTTGAAAAATTTATAATTTTTATTAAATTCTTATACTTATTCGCCAATATAATCTGCAGGAAAATCATTAAATTTTGTAAAAATGTGAACACAGGAATTGAAATAAGCTAAATCCAAAATGGATTTAAAAAATAAATAAATCCGTTTTGGATTTAACTTAATTTTATTCCAGAAATTCCATTTTCGCAAAATTTAACTTTTTCTTTCACATTATATAAGGGAATAAGTGTTATATCTGGATAAAAATATAAAATTTTAAAAATTGAAAAACAAAGCATTAATGTGGATTTTTTAACAAAATAAAATAAATCCAAAAATAAATCCAGTGATTAAAAAAACGCCAAATATCTTATTAAATGTTATTAAAGACTAATTTTTCCCATTCATAAATGAATGCTTCACTTGCCAAATGGATTAACTCCATTTTCTGAACTTTATAAAATTTTAATTTCAAACCCCTTTATTGACTAACTGTGAAATATTCAAAACAAATTTCTCTGATAAGAAATATTAACACTACTAAATTACAAAATCTATAATTTAACGGGAATTTTAAAAAATAGTATATATTTTCTCACTAATACTCATTTATTTTTCTATATGGAGTTAATCGATTTGGCAATTGAATAAATTACAGGTTAAATAAATCTGAATAAAATTATTAATAATTTAAAAACTTTTATTCAGCTGTGAAACTTTTGAAAATCATAATTCAGGTTTATTTAATCTCTTAACGGACATGTTTTTATTTATTTTATTGATGATTTGCTAAAATCATAACTTCATCCAAAATAATATTGCCGACTAAAAACAGCAAAGTCTTGTTAAATTAGAAAAATTTAACAATCTGTCTTTCTGAAATCAGCGGAGGTATGTTCTTAATATTTTATGTTAGTTGATTTAAAAAAACTAATAGTCACTAAATATTTCTGATGATTTCAACAGAGTAGTTTGTATTTGCATTCAATTAATTTTAGCCAAATATAACTAAAAATTTGCAGTGTTTTAGTAAAAACTTTTAGTTAAAAAGTTTTTTCAGAGGTAAATTGTAATTTGTAATTTGCTTAAATTTAACTCATAAGTATAGTTTTAATCGCGGAACTTTTTTGCTTATTTTTAGTAGCTTTTTCTGCTATTTTTACATACTTATTTCTATGAGTGTAGTTTCTGTTTAAAGCCAGATTCACAATGCTGTAGTACTCCACTCTGAGTGGATTTTGTTCCTTTCTTTTTTGCATTTACATATTTTTTATCTCTATTTTACACACTGCACTCTGCAGCGTAGAGTACTCCAGCATTGTGAATCCGGCTTAATTTGTTTATTTCTTCATACTTCAAGAAATAATAAGTACATTTTAAATGAATTATTTTAATTTGTAGGATTTATTTCAGCTATTTATTTTTAAACTTAAAAATATGATGAAATAAAAAAAATCCCGAAACCCCGAAAAATCCCGAAAAATCCCGGGATCCCGAAAAATCCCGGGATCCCGGGATTTCAATTTTCAAAATCCCGAATCCCGGGATTTGTAAAAACCAGTCCCGTTCGGCATCCCTATTATAAACATAACCTTTTTAAAATTTTGTTATACTACAATCGGTTTAATGTAGATTTGCTAAATACTTGATGTTGATAGGCATGAGACAAAATACAGCTTATATAAGGTAGAGAATATAATAAACAATACAATAGAAATGTAAAATTTTATTAAAATAGTTAAAAAAAAAATAATAATAAATTGAAAGTACCACTTTTAACAGGTTATTATAAAACTATAAAAATTCCAGTTCAATTGATATACGAGAAACCTGGAAAAAGGTTGATTTAATACTGTTTGTTGCATTTTTATATCGAAAACAAGATCAATAATATTTTTATAGCAAAAATTCAAATTAATGCAAAAAAAAAAAAAAAAAAAACACAAAATAAAACTGTAAAAGATGCTAAAAATATGCTACATTTTTTTTGAAAAATGCTGAAAAAAATTCTATATGCTAGATACATTTTTTTCATGCTAAATGATTTAAAAAAATGCTAAATCTAGCATTAAATATGCTAAATTGGCAAAACTGCTGGAGATAAACCCAAATCTAAATGATTTCCGTTTTCTGCTAGATTCAGTGACAAAGTAAGTGGCATTTAAGCTTTCTTCTACACTTAAAAAAATTTGCGAGTTACTACATGACAGTTGTTTGCGTAGTAATCAGTACTTGTTGTTTTTGTTAGAACATTTTTATATTTAGTTAGAATATTGTTCTACCTCAAGTCCAAATTCTAATATGATATTGTCTCAAAAAGGTTGACCATTTTCATGATAGACAATAAAATAGCTTCGTGGGCATCACTCCAACTCATCAGTTGTCCGCAATAAGAAAATGATGATTGGAACACCCATGACATAGAAACATGACATGACGTACAAAAATTCAACGGGACGAGAATTTTGTATATCAAGTGTCTGATTTTGTTAAAATCCAATTTTTTGAATAAATTTTAAAATTTGGACCCGAATTTATTGATTTAGTGGTCTACGACACAACAGTTGCCGGGGAAAATTGTAATAACTCGGTTGTTGTTAACCGATTTAAGTTTTTATTGCTTTATTACAAAGATAATTCACTACGTATCAAGATTCTTTAATGTCGTCCGATATCCGATTATCGTCATTTTTTGGGGGACGTAGTTTTAGGCCCAAATAAATATATCCAGGGGGTAGCCCGTTCAATAACAATAAAAAAAATTTTTTGAGCATTCTAATCTACACAGGTCTGCTTAAAAGTATTGAAAATTTTTTATACAAATTTCAATCGATTTAAAGCAAATGGCAAAATAGCAAACTATACCGTTGACTATACACTCAAAATAATACGTTTGTTGGCTGGACAGAAAAATTTGTTACTTTAACAAAAATTATTCCTCTTTTATGGCTTAAAATAAAATTTGTTGATTTTTTGTTAAATTTAAAAAATCTAAATTTAAGTAAAAAATTTGTAAAACTACAGTTTTATCTGTAATTATACTGAGTCGTAGGATTTGTCCAAATTTAGGGTCTCGGGAACCTCCCCGGGCCTAGTCCATATCATGTGAGGGCATATGAGGGCACTCCAGTGGAGCAAACATTTTGTCCGTTTTGCTCTATCTCGCTTAGTTTTCGAGATATGAGCCATTTTATGAAGTGGAAAATTTTTATTCAAAATTTCCGAGGGTCCAAGGCCTCGCCAAGGCGCATTTTTGGATAGAGATACCTGCTTTCGCTGGGGTATCACGCGGTTAGTGGTAGTCGAAATTTTCATCAGTTTTGTTCTATCTCTCTTAGTTTTCGGGATATGGGCCATTTTAAAAAATCGGGAGGGAACAAAATAGCGCCATCTTTAAAACTTCTGATACATTGGTGGCGCCATCTATCGGGTAATAACAGTAACATGAAAATAAATATTATATTTTAACAATAAATTTTGTAAAATTTAACGAATGGGTTCTTAAAAATTAGTTATAAATAAATAGTTTTGAAAATTAACAATCAAAATTAGTTAAAGTACTGAGGATTTTTAGTATTGTGTTAAATGAAGATAACTAAGATCTAAAACCTTATCCTTGAATTACTTGTAATACCAAATTCATACATTTGAATGTTTTATTGGTATAAATAATTCGGTTTTCTAGAAAATTTTAGAAATTCTATTTTTTGTTAAAGACCTGTGATTTTAAAATTGATATTCGGTTTAAAAAATGAAAATTTAAACAAAATGTTTTTCTACACTCCTTTCCTGTAAGTTCAGAATAGCATGTTACTAGGTAAGGAGTTACCTCGATGGATATGCCCTTGTTAAAATAATAGGTCTAGTAATAGGAAAGTAAGAGCTTACCCCCTTCATTACAAAATTCTTATTTGTATAACCAAGACTTAAATGTAAGTTTTTTAAATGTAATTTTTCATTTAATACTCAATATAAAACAAATTGAAATTTTTAGAAAAAACTTATTATTTTAAGGTTATTTGTAACCTAGAGGTAATAGGTAAGCGTAACATGTAAGCTCGGAATAACATATTAATAGGCAAGGAGTTACCTCGATGGGCACGCCCGTGTTAAAATAATAGCTTGGGTAATAGAAAAGTAAGAGGTTACCCATCCTTATTTCTTCTTACCAAAGTCATTACCCGGTAGAAGGTTTTGCTGGGATACAGTACTAATGGCAAAAAAGGAAAAAAAATTTAATCACTGATAGATTATACATCGTCAGCTTATTATTGGTTTGACCCGTATGCCAAAAAACGCTATCGAGAAAAACGAAAGAAAGTTTATATTTTTTTAATTTTTGTATGCAAAATTGGTACAGGTACAACAAAGTCGATACTTCCGGTTTTCCGTTGCAGTCCGGTTTTGGGATCAGAAAGAGGATATTTGCATTATATGTAATCCATTCCTAATTATTTTTTTTTCAGATATGGTCAGTAGATCAAACCAATATTAAGAAGACAATATCACGTAAAAAATATTTTTTTTGAAGTGTTTAAGGCAAAAGTGAGAAAAATATTAAATCATTAATCATAAGTTTATTATATATTTATAAAACTTACCGATATCTCCAACGATTAAAAATAGAATTGGCTTCTTTCCTCTCTGGAGTTATTTCCAATTTAGTGTCTCTTTTCAAATTCGTAATAGAATTTTGTAGAACAAAATCAATTACAGCCTTTTTCATGGCAAAAACATAATCGGATTTAATTTCATCAATATTTTCATTTAAAGCAGCCGACCATTTATTTAAAACAGCTGGTATCTGATTTTTAATTCTGCAATGAAATTTAAAATGTGGAACCAATTAAATGGTAAGAAAACTTTTTGTTTTTCTTTTTAAACATTTAACACCTGTAAAACTTACAACGTACCTATTCAACACTTTCTTACTCATTGGTGATACATGTATGGTGTCGATGCCATGTTTAATATAATAGTAATAACGTAAAACTTCTTTTTCTTGTTTATTGGGAAATTTAGATTCCAAATCAATTGCGTTGCCACTAGAACAGCCTACAACATCATCATCATCATCTTTACGGGCAATTAATTCGACTAACTTTTTGCGAAAGTTTTCTCGTTCCAAACGCATTTGCATGTAAGAAGGTCGTTCTATCATCAGTTTGAAAAATGGATGGCAAACGAAGAGAATGGAGTGGAGTGGCATGTAACAAATAACAAAATTGAAATCCATTAATGTGTAATCATGTGTAACAAATTGTAAGCATATACAACATAGAGTATATCTTATATTTAAACCTACATACATATACACAATGCATATATTTATGTACTGCTAGAAATCTGGGTGGCTTCCAAACTTTTTTTACTTACTTTCTTTCCTTTTAGCCTGTACTCTGCGTTTGGAACGCATTTCTCTGGTATGACAGAGTAGACTGTCAGGTATCGTGGTCGATAGCATTTTTCCATCTAATATTTCACTTGTACATTCTGGCATATTTAGTTCATACCAGAGACGTCTTGAATTGTATTGGGGATTTGCTTTGGAACTTAATATACTTTGTAGTATATCCGGTTTTGGACGATTGTAGACGAATTTTTGTTTTGAACATGGTCTTTTAAGAGCACTGGCTCCACTGCTTGAGGAGGCATAATGGGATGATGATGGTGGTTTTCGAATTGCTGGAAAAGTTATTAAAATGTTTGAATTTTATCATATTGTAATTTTGAACGCAACGTGTCGCTATTTTCGAATAATAAAAACATTAAAATGAACACATTCAGTAAGATTATGTGCAACCCCTAGGAATATTTATTTGGATTTAAAACTACGTCCCCCAAAAAATTTTGATAATCGGATGTCGGGAAGACGTGCCGCATCGCCCCTGAAGTCTGGAACATGAATTTCAAGGGGAAAATATGACTTTTTGTACATTTTCTCAAACACATTGAATTAAAATCATTAAAGAATCGTGATTCTGGGTGATTTCTCTTTATAATAAAGCAATAAAAACTTTAATCGGTTAAAAAACAGTCGAGTTATTACAATTTCCCCCGGCAACTGATGTCTCGCAGACCACTTAATGAAGAAATTCGGGTCCAAATTTTGAAATTTGTTGAACTAATCTACTATACTGTAACAATGGAAGAAACTTGGATCTGCCATTTCACTCCAGAGTCGAATCGTCAGTCATCTGAGTGGACTGCAACTGGCTAACCTCGCCCGAAGAAGCCAAAGACGCTACAGATAGTTCGTAAAGTTATGGCATCAGTATTTTGGGATGCGGCTCGAATTTTGTACATTGTTTACCTTGAAAAAGGCCAGACCATCAGTAGCGATCGCTACATGGCCCAACTGGTGCGTTTGAAGGAGGAAATCGCAAAAAAAACGGCCCCATATGAAGAAAAAAGTGCTCTTTCACCAAGACAATGCGCAGTGGTGGGCTACCAAGGCCAAATTGCACGAATTACACTTTTAATTACTTCCGCACCCACAGTATTCTCCAGATTTGGCAGGAGAGATTTGGTTCGAATTAAGAGAAGATAAATCTTTCTATAAAAAAGGTATCGAAATGTTACAAAGGCGTTGGAGTGATTGTATCGCTGTTGAAGGAGACTATGTTGATGAATAAAGTCGAATTTAGCCAAAAAAAAAATTGTTGTTTTATTGGTTATCCTACGGACTGTTCAGCCGATGTGTTAACTGAAATAGCATTACCCACAAAAAAATCAGCAAAGGGCCGCATTTGCCCAGCTTTGTTATATACAGAAAAATTGTGTGCATTTGTAAAATACGATTTTTTCGTAAAAATTTGAAAATTCTACTATTAAACTCTTTTAAAACATCTAGTTTTAAATGTATGTGATAATTCTTAAAATACGGGTACCGAAATAATATAAAATAGCGTTACCCTTACCGATAACCGCATCGTTCCGGTTAACATTCATGCTTTTTAATACTTTTTATAAACGGTACTTTTTAAAAAAAAAATTTCAATTTGTTTGATAATTAAAAAACATCAAATCAAAGAAGAAAAGAATTTTAACAATTCAAATAAAACAACACAACAGCAACAACAAAATACCATATTTTTTAATAAATCGGCCTTTTTTTATTGATTTGCATTATTGCGTGCTTGATCGTTAAGGGAGCTGGTATCAAGCAGTTAAGCAGCATTCATCAAGCATAATGCTTCTAATTCTGGTACCTTTTATATAAATTTGTATAAAAACTGCTATTTGCGCCCTGTTATCAGTGTTGCCACAAATCTTAGATGATATCTCCATTTTGCAAGTACCTTGTAAATCCATCTTAAAGTCTGTTATGAATACTAATTTTTCTTTAAAAATTAGTTTTTGTTTAAATTAGATTAAGTAACCAACTTGAGATCAATTTAGGGATTCAACTGGTGATTGTTGGAGATTGCAAGTTACAAAATTTTTTGATATTTTTTGTTCCCTACTCAATGTTCCTTCATGTATTCTCCGCTTTAGTTATTTTTGGTGATGCCACATCCTTGGCTCCATTAATGTTCAGGCACGAAATCAAGCTAAGAACGGCGTTATTAAGGCACATCTACACGAGAGAGAAAACTGCTAGAGATAGAGCAAAAAACACCTCTTAATAGCTTAAATCATTCACAATAGAGCTAATTAGAGGTGTTTATTGCTCTATCTCTATAGATGGGCACGTGAGTTGTAGAGATGGGCACATGAGTGGATTTTGCCTGACTCACTTGACACTGACTCACGTTCACGAGAAAAAAATTTCAATCACGCACAATTACTCACGAAGGAAATTTTGGTAAACTTCACGAACATCAATCACGCAAAAGTTTGGCTCACGCACACTCATTCACTCACGAAGGAATTTTTTCTACTCACACTCACGTTCACGTGAGTCAATTATGATTTCGCTTACACTCACGCGTGATTATCGTGAATCATTCAAAATTCTGCTCACGTGCCCATATCTATTAAAAAGTACCGTTTATAAAAGTAGGGTATAAAGCAGGGTTCCTTTACACGAAGGAACATTCGTGAAAAAATTCCCATTTTTTACGAATGTTCATTTCTGTATGTCGTGTTGACATTCGTGGAATTCGTGTTATCAAAATTTTTTTATAATTTTTTGTTTCCAAACTCAATGTTCATTCGTGTATACTCCGCTTAAAATATAGTAAATTTGACGATTTTTACCAAATTCATCTGGCAGCTCTGACTATAATACTTTCTAAAACGGCGTTCACACCTAAATCTTAAACACGTGTTTAGCTAAAACGAGTGTAAAAGAATAGAGAACTGTTGTAGTAGAATAAAGAGCTAAAATACGTGTTTTAGCTAAACACGTGTTTAAGAATTAGGTGTGAATGCAGCCTAAAGCAGTTAAAATAAAATTTTAATTAAAATATTTTAAAAATTAAGAAAACAGCCACTTTCATCAAATTCATGTTAAAACTCATTATTGTCATTGATTTATATTGAAATTTTTGAGTTTGGGCACAATTTTCCAATTTAAGCCATTTCCAGCCTATTTTCTTCGTAAAGCCTCATTCATACTGAACAGAAAACTAGAAATTTTCGATTTGAAATTTGTATGGGATTTAACAACCAAAAACAAAATAAATATGTAAACTACTAGTTTTGGGTTTAGTATGAATGAGGTATAATCTATTCAGTTTTTGACTGCAAGAGTTGCCAACCTTGATGTTCTCTCATTCTCTTCAATGGGCTTATCAGAGAACTAAGCTGACAAACTTAAACGGCGAAATTAGAAAAAATTCCGGGGCGTCTTAGAGATTTTGGTAATCACCGCCGTAAAAAAATTAAGAAAAGATAATAAATTTTGATTAAAACACATATAATTGGTTTTAAGTGCATATTTACACGCGAGAGAAAACTGATTAAAATAGAGCAAAAAAATCACCACTAGATAGTTCTATTGTTAATTACACTCTGCTAGTTGAAAAATCCAACAAGTGGGGCACCCGGTGGGTAAACCTAATTCGAGTACGCTGAATCCAGTGGTGTTAGCCGTTTTTCTAGATTAGCTCTTCAAAAAAAGATTTGTGTTTGAAATACCTATGTTATTTGTTATTCCCCCAGTCAGTTTTAGGTTAAAAATTATCAAAATCGGTGCAGCGGTTCAAAGGTTCTGAGTGAAAATGTGAGAACACTTCGAAATTTGTTATACAAAATTGTAAATTTTATTGCTTCGTTAAATGTACTGAAATTTGTATTGAAGTAAAAAATTTGCATAAAGATTTTAAGGTGTCCTCACTAGAGATGAGCGATATTTTCACACCGGTGATTTAATCACAGTTATTGATAAATCACTGGTAACGGCAGTGATCATATATTTCAAGTTACTCGGAATGTCGTTCTTTTAATATTTTTGTACTATTCTTTCTTGCTAACTTCATTGTGCACAGTAATACATGTTTTTTTTCAATAACAGTGACTTGCTTTCACACTCTTCTGAATAAAATGTCTCCTTCTATCATGTCTTTGTTACCGGTCGCAACTATTTTTCTTTTAAGGCCCAGTTTTTAGGAAGTGGATTATCTTTAAACTTAGTTTAACGCAGTTTGTAACTGGAATACTGCTTTTAAAATGTGGTTTATTTTGTTTGATTTCAATAAAGAAATAAATTATACTCGAGAAAAAGTTTTTCCGGCAAAATTTTTATTAATAAACTTTGAAATGGCTGACAAAATTCGTTTTCGGTTTAACTAAACCAAGTTTAACTGACATCTTAAAAACTCGCCATAAATATTATTTCGTTTATTTATCAGAAAATCGCAGTCTTTTCCATAGAAAACCCGTGATCACGATCACAGTTTAAAAGAACAACGATTTGCAAATCACATTCACTGAGAACAATGTTACTGAAAAATCGTCGGATCGCCCATCTTTATTACAAACCCGTGATCACGGTCACTGTTTAAAAGAACGGTGTTTTGAAAATCTCTAGTCCTCACGTTTTCAATCACAGCTTTTGAACTGCAAGACCGATTTTGATTATTTTTAATACAAAGCTTCTTGATTGAGTAGCAAACAACTTAACTAAAAATTAACGGTAAACGAATTAAAAAATCAAGTGTTTTTGGCGTGCTTGGGACCATATTTTTTGGAACCATAATTTTCAAACACATCTTTTTTTAAGAGCTAATCTAGAAAAACGGCTAGCACCATTAGATTCAGCGTACTCGAATTAGTTTTACGCACTGGGTGCCCCACCTGTCGGAAAAAAGTCTCCGACTCGTGCACAGTGTTATTTAAGTTGTTTATGGCACAGAACATGCATGGAAAATCTAGTCGCTATATTTTAAATAACGCAACACTAAATATTGACGGCGGCTAAGCTAAACCGTTTTTAGTAGTCCGGCGTGGGTCTCTGCTTCCTGTCAATTTGACATAATCATTTTTTTAGCGTATTGTGCAACTAATTTTCCAATTGTATGAAATAGTAAGTTTTACATTTTTGCGAATACTATTTAAAAATTTTCAATTAAATTTATAACAATTTCACGAAAAAATCATACCTTCATCAGAACAACGTTTCATTGTGAATAAAACATTAAAAATATATAGTTTCAGCGAAATTTAAACAAAATTTTGGCGTTTATAAAATTTTTTATTCAGCCGCTTTGTACCGGGAAATGTTTTTTTCCTTTTTATTTATTCTTTTGTAAATTGTTTAATAAAATTTAATTTTTTTCCTTTGACTATTGTCAGACAACTAAAAATTCTCTATTGTATATATTCCAATTCTTGTTGTCAGTTAATAAACAAAAACATATGTAATAGTTTTCTATTTGTTGTTTCCTAGGTGTTGGAAAATTCTTAAATACCACTAGTGCTGCATTTAAGGGAAAACCCCAACAACAAAACAGAAGAGCAACAGGAGTTACTATAGTCTCAACAAACAACATGATTTTCCAACATTTTACCAGATTCTTACATACCAGCCGCATTGTTTATGCTGGTGCTGAGAAAAGTGCATTGGCTGCTTTGAGGAAAAAGACCGGTTATACTTTTGCTAACTGCAAAAAGGCTTTAGAAATGCATAATAATGATATTAATTTGGTAAGTATTTCTTTAAAGAAAATTAAAATAATTTTTTGATATTTTGAATAAAAGATGTCTTTAATACTAACCTGGAAACTTATCTCTGAATATCAGGACTTCTTAATGCTTAAATAAAGTTTAATAGAAATAAAATAAAACTTTGTCCATTGGCTAAAATACCCACGCTGAGCTGAATGGTGGGCGTAAATTAAAGAGCTTAGCGAAGCCGGTGTCGGACCTACCAGGTGAAAACCCCTAAGCCCAACCGAGGTCCGGCTACGAAATAAAGCTTTTCTCAGCAAAGCCGGTTTAGGGTCCCACCACTTAGTAGAACCGAAACTGGCTGTGGCACAAAAAATGTACCATCTAACTCAGCGTGCCTACTTCATTCTATATGCAAACTTATCAAATTTGGAACCATTTGGGTTAACATTTATTGTTCCCCTTTTAATCATATTTTTCGATATTAAAAATGTTATAAAATTTAAGCCGAGCACACACGGTCAATCCCCCTGATTATGTAAGTCGTTGGCGTATTTAGTAAAAACGCCTCCATACAAATCCAATTTTTCAAAGTCGAAATTAACAAAAGCTAAAATTTTTCTCAAGAATCTAATACAATTTTGATAAAATATAAGTCTTACTCGACTGTTAAATATTGAAAAAATATTTGTTCTAGCGACTTTGCCGTAAAAACGTCTACGTCTACGCCTTACATAATCAGGGGGAATATATTTTATTCAAATTTTATTGAACTTTTCACACACACTTTCAATGTTATTAGAAAAATATGAGTTAAAATTAAATTGCCCGATATTTTCCATCCTATGAAAAATTGCAAAATTTTGCAGATTTTTAAATAAAGCCACCTTTAAAGTGATTACATTTTTATTTTGCAATAATTTATATGCTTTTTTAATTTTATTTATTTATTTTTCAACAACAAAAAACAAATTAAAAAAAAAACATTTCAATATTGGCCACACACTTTTCAATAATATGAAATTGAAAAACAAAAATCCAAAACATTTTGAATTTTTCAATTTAATTGATAAATATTCAATATAGGATACAGACCTTCAATTAATTTGTAAACAATCAAAAATTGATCCATAATATTGAACGTGTATGCCCTACTTTAGATAGGGCAATACATGTCAATTGTCAATTTCTACACAAAACAACAATTTTCAAACTTGAAAATTTTTTTTTCAAAATTTATAATTTTTATATTTAAGAATAAATATTTAAAATATATATTTAGGCCATGTGCGAATTAGCTAAATAAATTCTAAACTAAATACAAATTGACGAAAGGGTTTACAATTTCTTTGAAAACTTTCAAATTTGTTAGAAACTTGGAAACCTGAATTTAGTTTAGATTTTGTTTAGCCAGTTCGCACCCACCCTTAATATTGAATTTAGACTGAGCAAAACCTATCTATTTTTCAAATCTAGTTGTTTCTTTATATATGCGTTTTGACAAGAAAAAACTAGCAAAAGCTAAAAACTATGCAGATTTTGCTCAGTCTAAATTCAGTATAAAAAGCACATAATTTGACACGACTTTGGGTCAAGGGAAATTATTTCCAAATGCCAACCTCACCCACAGTCCACCTTGGACATGGTGTCCCCTGTTAACGCTGACGAGGCTCTGACGACCGAGTATGGGCGGTATAACCCGGTTCCCACGGCAATCGGACTATGTGCCGGAACGATTCGGATGTATTCGTATCTATGAATTTATCCGAGCAAGGATTGCCACTCCGGCTTTAAATGAGAATTATTAACTACAAATTCTCATTTTAAAGCCGCTACAACAACAACAACAACAACACGACTTTGAAAAGAAACTAAATTGAATTATAAATTATTGTAAAAAAATTCTCTGAATGTGATTAGATTTTTAAAATAAAAATACTGAAATGTTAAGATACAAATTTCCCAGAACTTTTGGTTTATTTGTATTAAAAAAGTTTTAGAAATGAAAATGCTTCAAAAAAAACATCTGTAAAAATTATGTATCGAAAATGTTAAGAATCTAAAAAGATTTTGATTTGCAAAATATTAGGAATTGGAAAACTTGATAAAATTTTAATACTGTGACTAATTTTATAAAACACTCCGAAGTGTTTTAGAAAATAACTCCCACTATGTATATAAAAAATTTGAGACAACCTCAGACAATTTCTGTGCATTTTTTAGTTTTTCGAAAAAAATGTAAAATTTCAAGTCTTCTTTTCTTACGGTGGGTCTTAAACTGCAGGTTTAAACTTTAGTTAATAGTTAACCCATAAATTTGTTGTTGTTTTGTGAAATTTTTTTGACATTTTCTTTTGTTTATAGTTAAGTTAAATCTACAGTATGAGACCCACCATTAGAATTTAAAATTTTGTGACCAGTTTTTAGCATACCAGGCGGTTATTAATTATATTTTTAATTAATTACACATGCAATTATAAGTAATTGTAATTAAAAAATTTCAGTTACAAATTAAATGTAATAATAATTGAAAAAAATGTAAATTACTATTACATTTTATAGGTGAACGAAATAAAAAGAGCAAGTTATGGATCAACTCGACATTATTTATTCCTGTTATGCTTGCGCACCCCTATCCAGCCTATTTCAGCCACTTGTTTTTTTAATTTAAACAAAATACATTTTCTAATTCTAAATGTAATGTAATTGAAGTTTTATAATTGCAATTGAATGTAATATGTAAATGAAATATTCCAATTACAAATTTTCAATTTTCAATTTGTTCGAAAGTTTTTGTTTGGAATTTTAAAAATTTGAAAAAGTACTTGGGATAAGGACTACATCATAACACCATAACTAAATTATTATTTATTTCCTTTTGTAGGCTGAAAAATGGTTAATTGAACAAGCGCAGAGTCTTGGCTGGTCCAAGGCAACTAAATTAGCAGAAAGAGCAACCGCTCAGGGTTTAGTGGGAGTGTTAGTAAGAGGCAATATAGGAGCCATGGTAGAAATCAACTGTGAAACTGATTTTGTAGCACGTAATGAAAATTTTAAGGGTTTTGTAGATCATGTAACCAGAGTATGTGCTCAATATACGGAACTAACACAATTTGATGGAGATTTATGGAAGGTACAATGCACTAAAAACTTTCCTACTCAAAAAAACTTTTTTTAATTTTATAAAACTTTTCTCTCTTTTAGTCTGGTTTTGAAGCTGAAGCTTTAAAAAATCTTAAAACTTCAGATGGTAAATCATTAATCGATCATTTGGCTTTACTTATTGGTACTGTAGGTGAAAATGCCTCAATAAAGCGTGCCATTTGCTTCAAAGTTAATAATGATTTAAAACTATCCGGTTATGCTCATCCTCAAGCAACAACAAGTCCCTCTTCACAAAATGTAACACAAGTAGGGAAATATGGCGCCATTGTAGCATTCCGTGGTGATACTATTGATGAAGAATTACAGAAAAATCTTTGTCAACATATTGTTGGTTTAAATCCCCAGAAAGTTGGTGAAGTGGATAAAGATAAACCTAATCCCAATAAAGATGATGAAACATGTCTTATACATCAAGAATATTTAATTGATGATGAAAAGACAGTGGGTGAAGTATTGCAGGAGAATAATTTGTCCATTATTGATTATCAACGTTATGAGTGCGGGGAGGCAGCTGCTGATAAAGATTTGCAAAAGGCAAAACTTAGTAACTAACAAATTCGTGAAAATCGTCTATATTGTGGAAATGATAAAAGTAACTTTATGTAGTTTTAATACATATTGGATATTTCTTTCATAAAGGTAAAATTTTTGCAAATTTAGTATATAACTATTTTCGCTTTTATTGTTATTGTTTAGTAAAATCATAAAAAAAATAAATTTAATTTTAATGTCGTTGTAACGACTTTAAAGAAATTTTTAATTAAAGAATATTGGCGATAATTTTCAATAAAACAAAACTGGCGATCCTTGCTCAGTTAAATTCAGATCGTTCCGGCACATAACCGATTTCGTTGACAACCATGTTTTACCACTCATTCCGCACATTCAAGTTTGCGTTAACCAGGGACACCAATGCTAAAGTGGACAGTGGTCGAAGTTGAAATTTGGAAATTATGTGTTATTTGCACAAACTTATCTGTATTCGCTTCACTTTCCTTTGTTCCAACCCTACGACCAAAATCAGGGGGGTTATTATGTAGTTCGATTCGAAACGGAAATGCTTTCGAACAGAATTTTCACATTGAAAATCAAGTACCAAAACCAAGTTTTTAATGGGGGAAAACATTGAAAAAGTGTATGCAGGACAATCTCATACACGTTTTCAATATTTTACCCTATTAAAAACTGGGTTTTGATACTTGATTTTCAATGTGAAAATTCTGTTCGAAAGCATTTCTGTTTCGAATCGAATTACATAATAACCCCCCAGTACATCGGTGTTAAACGTGTGTCAAATTAGACAAAAATAATATGTGAAACAACAACAATTTTTGATTTTGGGAGAGGAGTAAAAAGTAAAAGTGTCTCAGTGGTCTTTAAAGTGAAATTGAAAACCGCAGCTGTAGGAAATGAAAAATTATTAAATCATATATCAAATGTTTTTATTTAAAATGTGTTTTATTTTGGAAAATATAATTTTTAGTAAAAAAAATTTTTTCTGCAAAAAATTTTATTTTTTTCCCAAAAAATCTTTTTTTCGTAATACATCTAAACCAGTGGTCGGCACACATAGCCACCAGGGACCGATCACAATCGGTTTTTCACACGTACACAACACGATTGGCAACAAAACTCTCAACTAAGAACATAACAAATAAAAATATTTCATTCAGTACCATTGTAGCTTTCAACAAAGCGTGTTAATGTCGCTTTGTTTAAGAAATTTTAGAAAAATAGTACACTCTGAAAATTTTACAAGAACACGAGAATAGGAAATTTATTATAAATTATTTTTTTAATTCATTCATTAAAGTTTAAATTTACTAACTAATGGAATACTTTAAGAATAAATAATTTATATACAAAAAAATAAATATTTTTTAAATAATATGTATAATAAAATTTATTATGAATTATTTTTATTTCTTTAATTCATTCATGCATTCATTATTTCATTCATTATTTCATTTCTTCATTAATTTATGTTCTTAATATACAAATACAAATTTAAAATGATGAACTAATTTCTCACAGTGTAAAAACACCAATACATTCACATTCCCTCTGTCTGCCGACCACTGATCTAGACAATCTGCGACATCTACATCTTGTCTGTCTGGTTGTTGTCCTCACTATAAATGTATTTATCAGCATAATTTTGGTAGCAAAATAAATAAGTAAAACATTAGTTCAGAATTAGTTTAGTGCTAAAACAAATATAACTAAAACTTTTACTGAAAACACAATTTCAGCAAAAAAAGTTGCTAAAAATTACAAGACGTTTTACTAATTTTTTTATGAACTTATTTTTTTGAGTGAAGTTAACCCAAAAATTTGTTGTTATTTTGTATACAATTTTTTGATATTTTTTTTGTTAAATAGTTCAAGTTAGTCCTATAGTCAGTGTGTTCCCGTACGTTCCCAATGTTATCGAAATTTCTCCAAAGTTACCGAAATTTACCCAAAAGCGTTCCCGTACTCGAGAATTGGGTAAATGAGAGCGCTAATGAGAGTGTATTAGTGCTTCTCTTTTTACCAAAATTTATACAGACTTTTTCTTCGGGTAAACTTTGGTAAAACAGCTGATGCAAATATAAACAAAAAACAATTGTGAAATTAAATTAAAAATTGTAATTAAATAAAGAAATAAGCAAAAGAAACTTGGTTTTTTGTTAAAATTAATTGAATAAAATCAAAAACAACTTTTAAATGCGAATAAATATGTCTATTTGTGCCAATTTGCAAACTGAAATTATACGTATTTTCACATCAGTGATGGGATTTTTGGCACAATCTAAGATTGATTGGTACAATGGCACAACCGATACTATTTTGGCACATTTTGGTTATCTGCAAAATTTAATAGAAAATGAATTTAAATAACAATTCTTTAATTTTTAGTTTCTAAGCATTTATTGGCATTAAAATACCTTTTCGAATAAAGCAAAACTAAAAAATGGCATCGAAGATATTACCGAATAAAGCACCGTAAGTTGTTTTTTACGTGAAAAAATTTCTCTCAGACTTTAAATGTTTTAAATTGCAATTTAAGTTAAAAAAATTAACAATAAGAATTCAGTCATTGGCTGCATTCCCAAATCTTTAATAAGTATCGGATGAATTTAATTTATCATTCACCTTTTAATTAAAAGAAAATTTTAATTCATTCAAATATTAATACCATAAGAATTCAAAATAGAATTAATTCCATAAGAATGCATTTACAAAATGAAAGTTGAAAACACGGTTTCTAAGTGAAAATTTAGTTTTGGCACAATAAAGGCGCATTTGGCACATTTTAGTCACACACTTGGCACAAAACAAAATTTTTCAAGTCCCATCACTGTTTAACATTATTCTTTGAAATAAGTTTTTGGGCTAGAAAAGTGGTTTTTTGCGTTCCTGTACTATTGGGTAATTTTGTCATTTTGTGAGAGGATTTTGTGCTTACTCTCATTTTACCGAACTTTACCCAAAAAGTAAAGAAACACACCTAGTATGAAACCCGCCATTACTAATTTATTTTGCTACCAAAATTGTGCTGATAATTAACCCCATATGGATCATGTTACATAAAATAATTATTTTTATCCAGTTGAGATTTTTTTTAACCAATTTAATGGCTTTACAATCTCGTAGTCATAATTAATATCAAGTTTCATGAGTCTTTTCTGAACCCAGACCACTAAGGGTTAAAGATTTTTTAAACAAATGTAAAGATAATTATAGTCTAAGCAAATTTAAGTGATATTTTTCTGAAAACTATGTTAAATTTGATGAAAACATTCAAATTTTGTTAATTTTTGACAAAATAAGCAATTTTTGTAAAATGTCTTGGAAAACAGTAGCTCCAAACACAAACTCGAATTATCATTTTTCCCAATTTATTTTTTTTTTTCTTTAATATCAACTATTATGTGGTACAAATAACAATCGATATCTCCAAATTAGACATTTTAAAAAATCTTTAAAATTAATTTAAAAAAAAAACACGTTTTTGCATTTTTATCAAATTCGTGGGTCATTTTGGATTCCAGGTTAAAGTGGGTTAATGACATCCGATGAAGTCAAAATTCCATATCTGAATCACTTTGACTATATTAAATGAATAAATAGAATAAAAAATAATTTTTATTCGAAATTTCGAATTTTGGGAATTTTTAATAGTAATACACTTTTTTCCAACGTTTACCAAAAAAAAAATCGATTTCTTCCATTTGGGACCATTTCCAATAAAACTAGGGGTGTAATGACAAATATATTTTTAAGGGACACCCTAATATACATACGATGTTGATGTCGCAAAATGTTCATAAATATTGATTTTTTATGGAATGCGCTTAAAATCTAAACTATTGTACATTGAAATATAAGGAAACACAATTTTTTCAATTTTTTGTTCCCTTTCACTTTTTCCAGAAAAAGGGAATATCACATTTTCAATTGCTTTTCGTTTAACACAGAATGCTAATTTTTACTTTGAAAATATTTACGCTGGGTTTCATACGGAAGGTTTATGCGTTAACTTTTAGTTAACCCAAAAATTTGTTGTAGTTTTGAATATAATTTTTTGAAATTTTCTTACAAACTAAATGAGACTGAAATACGATTAAATAAATAAATCCAACTGAAAGTTCTGTTAAAATATCGGGGAACATTTCTGCATGCTCAGATTTCAGCGTTAGCGTCATCACAATACGTAGATTATTACATACAAATGGATTATATGAATGAGTTCCAAGAAGAAAACTGTATACATATATCGAAAATCAATCAACATCCTGCAACAATGTGGTCTTTAGCGACGAGAGCAAATTTGAAATTTTTACTAAGAAAAAAACCAGTTAAAATTTGGAGATGCGAAAATTCGGTTATTGTTGTTATAACGGCTTTGAAAGTATAATTTATAGTTGTTAATAATTCTCATTTTAACGCGGATTGGCAATCCTGCTCGGATAAATTCGAAAATACTGATACATCCGAATCGTTACGGCACCCATACCAAAGCTTCCGATGAATTAATTTATTACTTCACTTCTGGATTTTTAATTAAAATTGATTAATATATCATTCGTTTATACCATTCCCTATGAATTCATTCACTGGCTTCATTATTTTAATTTGCATACAAAGAATTCATTCTTTTTATAATGATCATTTAGTTGAATGATATTTTATAAATTAAGTTCTACTACAGGGTGGCCCAAAATTAACTAAGGGGTTTGAATTCCTTATAACTTTTTTATTATATTATTTTTTTTTTCAGTTTTTTTTTTAGTATTTTGTAAAGAAGACTTGGGGAATTTAAAATGGAACAGTACACAATTGAAGAACGTGCCCGAAACTTTTCCGGCAAAAAGCAGAAGAAAATCATGATTTTATTCATAATTTAATTATGAGCGACGAAGCCGATTTCCAATTAAATGGGTTCGCTAATAGGCAAAACTTCAGGATATGGGCTACGGAAAATACAAGAGTAGTTCGACAGCGACAACTACACCCACTTAAGTGTACTGTTTGGTGCAGTGTTTCGTCGGAAAATATAATTGGCCCATATTTTTTTTGAAAATGAACACTGTATTCGATATCGGATAATGTTAGAAAATTTTTTAATGCCAGCCGTGGAAAACCATCCGCGAGTATGGTTCCAGCAGGATGGAGCCACAGCTCACACTGCGAGGAACACAATGGCTCTTTTTACTCAAACTCCTTCATTAATTTTGGGCCACCCTGTACAAAAAGGCTGAAAGATTTTCTTTCATTCGTTTTGTGAAAGATTGAAAGTAATGTTTGCGTTTTTTTAATTTTGGTTTAAATCTAAATTAGCTTTCATTAACTCTATGGGTTTGAGGAGTTCGCTGTGAGTTTCCTAAGAAGGAGGTTGTATTGTAACCCGCATTATTTTTTAATACGGAATAACGGTTAAGTGTTCTTGTTTTGCGATACAGATCTTCTACGATTTAAATGAAATAACAATTTTACTAAGGCATTTTGTAAAAGATTAAATTAATGATTGAAATTCGCTAAGAAATGAATCCAACATAAGAATGATTTCTATTTAAAATTAAGCCTATGAATTAATTCTAAAGGAATGGTTTGATGGAATGAGATATGTTCAATTTCTAAAGCTGAATTCGATTTTACGCGAATTAAGATCAAATTGAATTAATTCTTTCGAAGCTCTGGCAAATACTCTGTCGTCAGAGCCAAGTCAGCGTTAACAGGGGAGGGAATACCTGTCGAAGGTGGACTCTGGGCGAGGTTGGCATTTGGAAATAATTTCACTTGACCCCTATTTGATTCTTCACAGTGAAGCACGGTGGTGGCTCCGTAATGGTATTTGGGTGTATGGCGACCAGTAGTATAGGTAACTTGTTTTTCATAGAGAGCAATGTGAATAAAACAGATTACCTCACCATTTTAAAAGATAATTATCCACCCAGTGTCGAAAAATTAGGATTGGATCAAACGTGGGTCTTTAAACAAGACAGTTTTCCCAAGCACACCGCAGAAATAGTAAAGGAATTGTTGCATTGCCATACTCCAAAATGCTGGATCATCCCCCCAATCACCCGATCTTAACCCCATTGAACGTTTGTGGGAGCATCTGGACCCTAGTGGAATCGATGCCGAGAAGACTGCAAGCTGTAATCAAATCAAATGGAAAGCAAACAAAATACTAAATTCTCTGGAGGAATAATTACGTTCGCTTTATAAAAACAGGGGGTAAATTAAAGTTGAAAACATAAAAGTCTAACGTGTACAGTTTCTTTTGACGCTCACAGTATGTATATTCTGTGCATCAGACTTTTGCCTTAATCGACAGTCTATTAAATAAGTTATCAGTTTACTTACTATAAATTTTCTGTAGTTCTAATTTTTTTTTTTGGCAAAATTTCGCTTTAATATTTAACCTTTATTTGTGCTATACAATTTCATTGAACTTTATACCAAAAACTCTTCATAAATCAAAAGGTCACCTGTTGCTGTTGATATCACAAACATATTTGCGTTTTTTGTAGAACTGGGGATATACGCATGAGTGACTTACACCTGCATGCCTACAACAAAAAGCACTTGTCATTATTTTTTTTTAACCAAATTCTTTTTAAATTAGGGTTGCACTCCATAGATTTACATAAAAAAACAACTGGCTTTAAGCCAATATTTTGAAAAAGAAAAACAAAATATATAAAAAGTATTGTCTACTCCTAAACAAAGCGGAAGAGTCATATGACACAAGAGAATGACGGGCGTGCGGACAGAGAGAAATAAAGTACACGCAATGTCAATGATTTTAAATTGTGTTTATATGTTGCTATTTTCATTCATTTATTCTGTTTTATAATGAAATCATTTACTTCATTATTGTTTATTAATTGTATACAAATAAAAACTTTAAAATTTTAAATCCACTCTTCAGAGGCACATATGTACATACGTGATTATAGTTGGATTAAATAAAATGCGAAGAAAACAAATGTAGTAATGGCACAGTAACGATTTTTCCGGAGAAAGATTTTAATTCTACTTTGTAGACAAAAACTAAATAATAACATAAAACGTTGGTCAAAGCAATTAAACATAATTTGACCAAGTCTACACATTTCCTTGTACAATAGAAAAATAATAAAAACAAACGAATTATTTGTATGGCATAGTAAAAGTCGACTTTATAAAACCCTAAACTAGTGTTGTTAATTACTTCTTATTTGTTATTTGTATACTCAAAAAAGTTTATCAGTTACTACATGAAAGTAGTTTGTATTATAAAAATTGTAATACAATTTCATAGAATTTTTTTCATAGAATCAATGAAACATTTCATTATGTATATAATATTTAATTAATATTATGAAATTTTTCATAACTTTTCTTTCATAATTTCATTAAAAAAATTCATTGAATTTCACAAATTATCTCTTCATAAATTTAATTAAAATGTTCTTTATATATCTGAGATTGTTCAATAGTACCCAGGAAAATTTTCTGTTCCAAAGAATCGGTTGTAGAATATCTACTTTTCATTCACAACCCCTTCTACTGTCGATTCTAACACCGATTCTTTTTGTTTGAAATTGTCCCAAAAGCAACCCCTTCTATAGCTCCAAAGTGGAACCGGTTGCTCTAGAATCAGTTCTGGAACTAGTTCTGGAACTGATTCTACGTCACCCACACCTTCCATATGGGATCCCAGGAACTGGTTCCGGAACCAGTTCCATGGAATCAGTTGCAGTGGAACCAGTTGTGGAATGGTTGTGGTTGGCTACCGATTGTAAAACATTTTCCTGGGTAGGTATTTACTTTTTTCATAAAATATCGACATTTGAATAAAATCTAAAAATGTTCATACATTTTAAACTTTATATTAAACATTTACAGTGGGTCTCATACTGTAGGTTTAACTTTAACTTAACTAAAAACAAAATAAAATGTCAAAAAAATGTACACAAAACAACAACAAATTTTTGGGTTAACTATTAACCTAAGTTTAAACCTGCAGTATGAGACCCACCGTTACAGTGGGTCTCATATAGGGTTGCCAGACGGCATGGAATGGCCTGGATTGTCCAGATATTTTGGGTCTTGTCCAGTGACCAACTAAACTACAATTTGTCCAGTTAGAATAGAATTTATTTAATTTTGAAAAGTAATTATTTTATTAATTATATTTTTTATTAATTAAATTAATATTCAGCAGTATTAGCCCTAGATAGTGATTCCTGTACTATTATAGAACTGTACAGTATAATGAATAATCTTTTGAATTGACTTAAAAATCGGTTAAAAAATTAGTTAAAAAATGAAGCAAACTATTTTGAAAAAAATTTCCTATCACAAAACAAAAAATTTCAAATCAGTTTTTAAGAAATGCTGTTACTTATTTGAAGCACCGCGAAATTATATCGTTGCAACGATATGATTTCGGAGACGAATCACTTTACAACAAAATTTCTGTTTTAAATTTAAAACAATCTCTTTTATCGTAGGATAACTTATCTTCCAAAAGTTTTGGGAATATAAAAATTTAATTGGCAACGACATGTTTTACACTGACTTCTGCCGCCTGCGAGAAACCTTTGATAATTTACCGAATGATATTCCAATTGATAAGATATGGTCCACTTTTTCAAAAATGCGTTAAAAATAATGTACAAAATCTATATCTCGTTTGTTTTTCCCATACCAATTAGCAACGCTTTTTGTGAAAGAATTTTTAGTATTTTAAATAATCTATACTCACAAGAAAGCAATAGAATGTCCTTTGATCTAATAAAGGCTGAAATTTTAATAAGAATAAATTTTGAAGAAAGTTGCAAAAATTTTCAAATGTTTTTGGTTACATGTTGCAAAAAAAATAGTATTTGTCAAAAAAATAGTTATACTCTTTTATGGAATTTAAATATATATGTATGTAATATGACGTAAGACTGAATTTTAATTGTTAGGTTTCCTTGTTTTTTAAGTTTTTATTATTTTTTTTTTTTTTTTTTTTGAAAAACAAAATTTAAAGTTAGAATATTTTTGTTTTAAATAAAATTTTATTTTTTTGTACTATAAGTGCATTTTTGAATTGTCGAATTATTTTTTTTTAAATCCAGGTGAAATTTTTCCATTATCCAGTTGTTTGACTTTTGGCATCTGGCAACCCTAGTCTCATACCATAGGTTTAACTTCAACTTAATTATAAAAAAAAAATGTCAAAAAAATGTACACAAAAATATAAAAAATTTTTGGGTTAACTATTAACTAGAGTTTAAACCTGCAGTATGAGTTTAAACTTGCAGTTAATTTTGGACTATGAAATTGTTTTATAAATTAAATTAATGTTTTCAAAACATTAACAAGGAAGGAAATTTTATGAAACTTTAATTTAATGAATTCTTTCATTAGATGTATTTTGTATATTCGTAAAATATCCCTACGGGAAATTTTAACAAACTGTCACCGAACTGGCCCCTTTACATGAAATAGACTGGTCACTTTTACATGGCTTGTCATAGGAGGGGGAAATTGACAAATCCCAGGACAGGTCCCTGAACTTTGTTTTTTATGAGAGTTCAGTAACCTGTCCTAGGATTTGTCTTGTGACATGTCACAAGGGTTCAATTTCCCCCTCCTATGACAACGCCATGTAAAAGTGACCAGTCTATTTCATGTAAAGGGACCAGTTCGGTGACAGTTTGTTAAAATTTTCCGTAGGGATGCTACAACTTTATTAGGCTTTTTGCATTTGATAAATACTTTGTATTTATTCTCTCCAGCTTAGCAGCGACAACAACCGACTATAATAAATAAATAATAAATGAAATTACTTCATAGATTTTATGAAGCTCTTCATTGGCTGAATGAATAATTTATTGGCCGAATGGTCTCTTCATTTTATGAGGAGTTGCTTTAATTTTATGAACTTTTCATAAGCATTGAAACCTGTTTCATAGATTCTATGAAAAGTTTCAATGGACGAGTTCCAGTGACAATTTTCATTGCAACTATGAAGAAATTCATTACTGAAGTGAAGATAATTCTGTCAGTGTAGATAAGTTAAAGTTAACCCTGCAGTATGAGACCCACCTTTAACTGTAACGTTAAACTTTTAAATGTCAGAAAATGCATATGCGATCAGTGAAGAATAAAAAGTGGATTAACTTTAATGGAGCAAATTAATTTCGATGTTTTAACGAGCTATTCGAATAAAGTGAGATTTCAATACTCATTTGTCTACCTCTACTGATACTTCTTGAAAGTGTGTGTATGTAGGGTACAAAAAATATGCTAAAAAAACTAATGGCAAAAGAAAAATAAAAAAATCTAATTTTGGTCGTCGCCACTAAACTTTGCAATAACAACAATGACAAAATTACCACAACTAAATATGTAATACCAACAACAACTAACATATTAAAAACAGAGTGATTATTCAACATGAAGTTGGAAAAATGTAAAAAAAAAACATAAAACAGAGGAAAAAAAACTCACTAAAACTAAAAACCTTTGGCCAAACTATCAACAAACTTTGTTTTCGACAATTTAGTTTTAACTGCATATTGAAACATAGCGGTCACGCAAAGCAATGGTTTAAAAATATAAATACAGGAAATTTATTTAAAATTCACGAAATAAAGAATCCAACAAGTGGTTTAGTTTAATTTTAAAAAATATCAAAACAATTAAAACTTGAGTTACGAAAAAAAAAATATTTTTAGAACTTGACATTTTATTAACCAATAACTAATTTGTTATTGTAATGTTCTAATTTATTCTCGATTTAATGATTTAACTTTGTGTGAGAGAAGTTCTAAAAAAAGTGTTTGAATTTATAATAGTGCTTTCAATTGTAACGGTTTTTGAGTAAAGAAAACTCTCTTATTATTTCAAAAGTGCTAAATACTTAAGAACATAAACAAATTGATTAAACTAACAACATTATATTAAAGCATAATAAATAAAGAAAATATTAATAATTTGCAAGAACAAAAATGTCAACAAAAGCACTCCAATATAATTTTATACAACAGGTAAATTTAGTCTTATCCAGGGAAAGAGGGAGAAAGAAACGTTTATTTTAATACCGCAAAGTGCATTTTTTGCTCTGAGCCCACGAAAATTTTTTTTACAGTCTATTGCCGACAACGTCAATTCTGCAGCCGATTCCCCTCCTGAATTATCAGTTATCGTTAAATTGCAACATATCATGTTTTTTTCTAACAAAAATAAGTTTTTGATATCAAAACCTTAGTAAATAATTATTTCAATAATCCCAGGAATTCCGGGAATGCTTAGTTATCAGTTATCGTTAAATTGCAACATATCATGTTTTTTTCTAACAAAAATAATTTTTTGATATCAAAACCTTAGTAAATAATTATTTCAATAATCCCAGGAATTCCGGGAATGCTCCAAAAAAGAAAAATCCAGATTCCTGGGAGGTAAAAAATGTCGGGAATTTGGAAACCCTATTTGCAGCAGAAACTTTTGCTGGAATTGATCAAAACTAAGAAAATTTTTTAAATGAGTTTGCAAAAGCTAATAAGAAAATAAAATTTGGCATAAATAACTCATTTTTAAGCTGGATTCACAATGCTGGAGTAGTCTACACTCATCAAAAAAGACCGTACAAATAGTTCAAAATGCTGCTAAAATAACAGGAAAAATTGTCTATATTTTCGCCAGCAGAATTTTCAATGAAGTGGAGAATTATGGTCTTTTAAATTTAGGTAAGCTAAATTTTACACACTGCTAACTACACAATTTTAGTAAACTTAGCTAAGAAATTTGAGCTAAATTCAACAAGAACTTTACCTGATTTAACTAAAAGTTTCTGTTAAAATGTCGCTTACAATCTGGGTTTCTAGACTCTTCGGATTTGTCCCGAGACAGGCTCATATTTATTATTCGGAGTATACGTGTCTGATAAGTTTTAATAAGTACAGAGTAACGAATTTTTGTTCTTTTGCTCTATCTCGCTTAGTTACCGAGATATAAGCCATTTTATGATTTTACAACAAAAAATATGAAAATATAGCGCCATCTCTCTGTGATATTCGTATTGATAACAGAGACACAAAAAAAAATTTTTTTAAATTAAAAAACAGAATATACTAAAAATTAGCATGCGAAGTTAGTTTAAATACGGATGAAATTAATTGTTATGCTAAATGACAGAAAAATTAGTTCAATTGAATCAGAACGCGTTTAACAGACTTTTTTATAAGTGTACTCTGCATAGTGGAATATACTAAAATAGAAATGGCACGATACAAAAAATATGTGAGTGCGAAAAAGAAAGTAACAAACACCACTCTACAGGGTGGAATACTCCAGCATTGTGAATTCGGCTTTACACTAAAACATTTTTATTTGAAAAATTATGTAAGAAATTTGAAGATTCTGCTTTGTAATTGTGATAACTTTAATTGCAATTTAATTTCAAGGCTAATATATAATTTTTTCTGAACTTTAAGGACATAAGCGAGCTTAAGTGAATGAAGTTGTGTACTGAGCATTAAAACCGACCATGGCCACGTTTCTGGATTCTGAAATTTTATTCTAACAACTGGAGCACAGATTATATAGAGATGGGTATCAGCTAATTTGACATACTTGGGATTTTTTCATTGGCATTGAAATTTCATTATCATTAGTTGACTAATGCTAATGGCAAAAAAATTTCATTACCGTTTAATGCTACTGAAATTTTCTGGCATTAGAATTTGTAATGCTAATGAAATCGCACTAATGCCTTAAAAACTAATAACAATTGAGCAGAAAAAGCATTTGTTTACAAAAAAAAGGAGATGGATAGATTTAGATTTTTTCAATTAATCACCGAACTTTGTTCTATGAATTGGGTATTATAGTCCATAGATTATGATTTTAAAGAACAACACTCAAAAATTACAAAATAATGCCCGAACGGGAAGAAAAGGCCACATGTGGCGCATTTAAAAAAAAAATTCAAAAAAAGGTACCATTTATGAAAAAAGCACAATTTTTTAACAAATAAAGTACCACTTTTGGAAAAAGGTGAAATTTTGAAATTTTACCAAAAAAATTAAAATTTTTCAAAAAAATTAAATTTTTCATAAAAATTAAAACTTTTCAAAAATTTACTTTTTTTGAAAAATTATACCTACTTTTTTTTGAAAAATTGTAATCTTTTTTTATGGTACTTTTTGTAAATATATTTGGGCACTTGTGCCCCACATGTGGCCACATTCGCCTTTTTACATGTGAAATATGCCCTTAGATTTTTACTATCGAAAATACCCAGTGTAGAAACGGTAATGACATATCATTATTTTTTGGACTGCCAGTAATGACACCCACTTAACTTCTGCATTATTTTAAAACATATAATAATGAGTTACTGATAATGACTTATTTTTATCATTATTTCAAATAGAAAATAATTTTCTAGATTTTTTTTTTAATTTTTTGAAATCTATTTTTAGACTCAATATTTTTTAAAAACTGGTAAGGATATATGTAACCACATATTTTTTGATTTTTTGTATGTTAGCGAGTAAGCTTACTTGTGTGCAGCAGGTCAATTATGTTTTTATCTATTAAATATTACATGTCGATATAGCTCAGATGGTAGAGCTATTGACTGGCAATCTGTAGACCCAGGTTCGATTCCCGCACCAGCAAATTTTATTTCAAAAAAAAAAAAAATACAATAAAAAATTATTTTTTTTTATGTAATTTATTTTTTTGAAAATCTTTTTTTAGATTCATTATTTTTGTCAGTACTGGTAAGCACATAGGTAACGATATATTTTTTGATTTTTCGTATGCTGGTGTGTAACCATAACTCATTATTTTTCGCGACATCGCCATATAAAGGTAATAAGAAATGTAATAACAAAAGTAACTAGTTACCATTACCAAGTATGTAGTTACATAACCACATATCTCGTAATGATTTTCTACACTGGGTAGCCAAATGACTATTTGCCAATTTTCCTCTTCAAAACGACGATTCTTTTTAATAGGAAATATAGCAACAATTGTTCAAAAATATGTTATTCTTCCATTATCTAAATCAATAAATCTGAAAATTTATTCAGGTAGTTTATAAATATTTATCATACAATTTTTATTTAAGGTAGTCATTTTAGAATCTGATGGTTTTTTGTAGGAAAACTAACACAGAATCTGGTATTTATTTTTATTTAAAATAGTTTTTTTTAAATCTCTAATAAATGTAACGTGTTTTTCGAAGGGGATGTATATCTTATATCGGACTCTTTTCATGTAAATTCTTTAGTAGGTACCTATGAAATATCTCTGGACTAAGTACATTAAAATCTAAAGTTTTTCGATACGAAAATTTCCTTTCGAACATTTAATTTTAGTATATGGTAAATTTTCAATACATACATAAACAAATTTTCAAAAATACTTCGGTGAAGTGTTGCCTTATTTCTGTAGAAATTATTTTTGTTACAAAGTCAATTTACATTGAAAGTTGCCTTAACTTCAACCAGTCAAATAAAAAACTAAAGTTTTAGAATTTTTCTTAAATAACAGCTGACACCGAAAACCTGGTGATTTTTTAAATTTTATATTATGATTTTAGGGTTATAATAATAAAAATATTTGATTATTAAAGTTTTGACGATTTTTAACAATATTCTGACGATATTCAAAACGCAATGACGATTTTGACGATTTTTTCAAAAATATTTGACGATTCTGTGCCCAATTAATCTGGCAACACTGTTTCCAATGCCAATTCTTTCTTATAATTGCGACATTGTAATCGTAATGAATTTACTATACAATTGGCATTAGTAATGAAATCGATGTATTTCAAAACATTACCATTAGTCCAAGTAATAATAATGCCAAAAATTTTATTAGCATTAGTTTCAATTTAATGGTAATGAAATCACCAATTAATTTGTCCAAATAATTAATTAGTCTAATGTATGTGATTTGATCAAGAAAGTAGCTTTGTTCGCGTAATAAACTTTGGGATACCGGGGGATCCCAAGTTTACCAAGAAGCGTTCGCGTACTTCAAAATTGGGTCATGAGAGTGTAATATTCCTCTTCTTCTTGCACGTAGAGTGTGATTTCAATTACAAATTCCAATTATATTTTCAATTACATTTAGAATTAGAACAGAAAATTTTGCAAAAAAAAAAATTGGCGGGATGGGTGTGGCCAAGCATAAAAAGAATACGTCATGTTGGGTTGATCCCTAACACGTGCTTTTTCATTATTTCTTTTCCCAAAAAAATGTAATTGTAATTGAAATTTTTTCAATTGTAATTGAAAGTTTTTCAATTACAATTACATGTAATGTGTAATTGAAAATTTTCGATTACAAATTACATGTAATTGTTCTTTTTTAGTGAAAAATCATTTTGTATTGCAATATGTATATGGAAATTTTCTTTATAAAACTTAAAAACAATTGCTAAAAATCTTTAATCTTACTATTTTGTTCTTTTCTTGAAAGTAATCCGCAGCGTAAATTATTCAATTAGCGCGTATTCACCGTTATTCTTCCTAAGGCCACTGTTTGTATTTTTTTTTATAAAAACAGTTTTGGAAAGATCTAAAAGCCCAGTACTTTGTTCGTAATTTTTGCGAAGAAAGCTATTAACCTCCATAGAAACAAAAATAATTTTTCAATTTTTCTGAAATTGCGGGAGAAGTTTTTTTTCGCATCTATTTAATAGACAGGACCTTTTGAAAATGTCGCAAAAATAATTTTGGCATTATGAAAATTATGGAATTCTGAATAAAATAAAAATAAAAAGTGGAATTCTGCAAAAAAAAATGTCTTGAAAGAATTTTAATATTTTTTGTTTCAAAAAAAAATTATTTTCCCAATAGTTCTCTAATGTAGGTCAGAGAAACGACAAAATGAATCAACCCTACCTAAAGTAGGGAACAAACACTAAACCCTAAATTCATAAACGCTTTGTAAACTTATAGGAGGTTTATTGAACAAATTTTGTATAAAAATTTCGTTTTGTAAACCTCCTATAACTTTACAAAGCGTTTATGAATTGAGGGGTAAATATTTTGTATTGAAATGAAGAAAACTAAATAGAAATTTTCAGCTTATAAATATTCGAAAATGTCGAATTATCCGACACGAAAAAACCGGTTTCTCGAATAATTCGAAAACCACACTTTTTGAAAAACCTATTTAAAAAATCAGGAAATATAGAAGAGAAGAACCGGTTTATCGAATAATTCGGAAACCGTTTTTGACAACTCTAGTAAAAATCAAGTCGAAATATCAAAAATTTGAAAATATTCGTGTACAGCATGCCCAAATTAGTTAGAAATGATGTGTCGCAAGATATATTTTTGTTAAAGCAATTTTTAAAACATTTTCAGACACATAACTTTTGGAACTAGTGCTACAATAATCCGAACAATAAATGGAGATTGTAAGAAAACATATTTGCCGCTCTAAGTCACACTCTTTGATCGTTGATATGACTCAAAAAGTTACACCCCTGCTGAAGAGAATTTGTAATAGCTTCTATAAATTTTGTTAACAACTTTCGATGGGTCTCATACCGTGGGGTTAACTTTAACTTAACTGTTAAACAGAAGAAAATATCAACAAATTTTATACAAAACAACAACAAATTTTTGGTTATTAGTTAATTCTAAAACCTTCAGTATGAGACCCACCATTTATCTTTCAAGCTTTCTAACGGTAGTTTTATATTTAAATTATATCTTTTAAGTCCAAACTCATTTTAATTAATTTAAATTATGTTAAAAATTTTCTTATTTTACAAAAACAATAAATTGTTTTTCTTTTTTATTTCTAAATAACTGACAGTGTGGGATTTTAGTTTCATCAAATGCGATTGTTTAGCACCAGAGTTGGGAGTAATTAATTATTTTGTAATTATTCATTACGACTACACAGCAAAATAAAAGTCTTCCATCAGTTGTAAAAATCGAAGGGTTTTGCAAACTTGGTTCGGATTTTTGTTTTATACCCGCTTGAAATATCTGTTTATTTTAACGGTACAAAAACGTATGATGGCTGCTTATTTTTAGAATAATTGTTTTTATTACCTTAAGGAACGATTACTGAATATTCAGTTAAAATTTAGCCGAAAGTTTAGTTTAAATTTTATATGCACCGAAAAAATAGCTCAGTTGCTCAGTTAGAGAAATTCTCAGTTGAAACCAAATAAATTTAAAGTAACCGATATAATCGAAATCAACTATTATTTGAAAAAAAATTATTTGGTACCCTGTAAAAGTACATTTAAATTTGTATTGTCAAAAAATTTCTAAAAAATTAATTCTAAATAAAAACAAATACATACATATGGTACAACACTTTTAATTGATATTATTTGGTCCAGTTTGGTAAGTTAAATTAAATTCATTTGGTAATAAGTGCAAAATATTAATTAAATTGTCTTTTTAGAACGAAAATCGTACAATTTCATTGGGAAAAACATGCCTCAAAGACCAGAAAATAAGAAATTTGTACAAGGAACAAAAATTTCATTGAGAATGAAAATTTATGTAATATTCGGCCTTAAGAGTATTTTGTTCTTTAATAATAGGGAAAATGTTTTTTTATCCTTAATAAAAATTATTATTGCGAATTTAGCGGAAAATGCATTGCATAATTTTATTAGCACCCAAATAAAAATGGATGACATGAACGATTTTTATTAGTAATTAGCTACTAAATTTAAAATCAATTTCATTCTAACTGGCATACTGTTTCTGGTAATTATGAACCCAGTTAAATTACATATTCGAAATAAAATTAGTAACATTCAACTAAATCTATCAACTGATACTCAGTAAGGTGTATTTCACCTGAGACTCAGTTAAATATTTAGTTGCTGGTAACTGAGACATTTTTTCGGTGTGGGAAACAGCAACAAATGGGTAAATTAAAGTAATCGGGCCTTAGCAGTAAAGTGTTCAAAATTATCTAAATCGGCCCAGTGTACATTCAAATTTCATAACAATTACTGTTTGTAAAGTCATTAGGATAAAATATCCATTACCACTACACTGGGAGAATTATCCGCATAATTCTAATGAATTTTATTTCTTTTTCTTTTTAAGTTTTACTGAAACTTTCCATTAAATTAATGAAGTTTCTCATAAAATTATCTGAAAAATTTCATTTTGTTTATTAAATATTTCATGCATTCAATGAAAAGGTTTCATTAAAAACTAGTTTTATAAAAACTATGAAGCTTTTTTGTTAAAATGAAGAATTTTTTCATTCACTTTGTGAAGAAAACTTCATTAGTTTACTGAAAAACTTCAAAAGTATTCTCTGTGTACATAAAGTAATGTTAATGAATATGTAATGTAATGATTTTGACCCAACTCTGTTTATAATAGACATTTAAATTACTTTAACCAAAAACAATATAATTTCTTTTCTCATAATACGGTACGAGTATTTGAACCTACGATTACCTACCTATTATTGTTGTAGCAATTCATTATATGAATGTTCAGTTAAAAGGTTACATCATGATAATCATGGGCAATTTTAGCACCTCAAGTTCATTTAACTTTTAAAAATTTTTAATTTTCAGTTCACATACACACTCACTTAAATCACACAATCAACATTTCAGTGATCTATATTAAAATGTTATTTTTTTATTCGTAAATTTTCCTTTTTTCAATTTTATGCTAATTATAGTTAATAATCATTATAAAAGCGGAAGATATTTATTTATTTATAATTTTTTACAACATATGTAGTTGATATTGGGAAAATACGATAGTTAGAGAGCTGTGAATTGAAATATTTAAAAAGCATAAAAGACAATGAAGTAATTCACAATTTAAGTGCTAACGTGCTATCGTTGTAAAATATAATGACTTGAAATTTAAAGATTTTTCCAAGATTTTTTTTTTTTTTGGCAAGATTTTTTCCGTTGCGTGCCAAAAACAGAAACCTTAAGTTTATTTTTCCTTTAAAAGCCCCTTTTTCAACGAAAAGATTTAAAATTTGAAAACATTTCCTATTTTACATTGAAGTTTTACATATTTTTCCATTTGAAAAAACTTTTAGTTTTTAGATCCAATTTTATTGCTGGCTGTTTTCTATTTTTTCCCGATTTTCTGACATTTTGTCTCTGATTCTAAGTTTTTTTCACGTCGGGACATTTAAACTTCTATCAATATAACGTTCTAACAGCGAAGATTCACCCTGATTTGGATAAAAATTCGATACATGATACTTTGGACAGAAAAAATTAGCATTATCACACGGCCTAATCTCACGTTTAGGTGTTCAGGTGGGATTAAAAAAGACCAGTTTTTTGTTTTTCGGTTTTTTATGTTTGTTGCTAAGAAGCCCAACAAACAATTCGTTCCGTTTATGCACCGTTTTCGGTCCGTCATAAACGGAATCCAACTCCGTATACGTACCGTTTTCTGGATCCGTATACGGTCCAGAAAACGGAACATAAGGAACATCGAAACTGATTCGAATCCGTTGAAAATCCGTCAATTACGGACCGTTTACGGACCGGTATGTCGTGTTAAAAACGGACAAGTCCGTTTAAAGTCCGTCAATGACGGACCGTTTACGGACCGTTATGTCATGTAAAAAACGGACTAGTCCGCTGAAAGTCCGTCAATGCCGGACCGTTTCCGGACCGTTATGTCGTGTAATAACGGAGTATTTCCTTGTCCATATCCTACCGATTTTTAAAAAAAATAGACCATATGTTTATTATTTTCAATACAAAGTACTTTTTTTCTTTTTTATAAATTCATTTATAATTATTATTTATAATTACAATATTTAGCACATCCAGCTCGGTTTACCTATCTATCCAGCGCTTAGGGACCCGGAGTAAAATCCAACATCTATATGGAAAAGAGACAATAAATTAGTTATGGTTTAATTGACTGTGTACACGATGCAAATTCTCACATGTTATACACAAAACATTGTGAAACATTAACTACCTAATTTCGTAAAACACTTGGGTGAAGTGAAGGGAACTTTCAATGTAAATTGTTTTTGTAACAAAAACAATTTCTATAAAGATAACGCAACACTTCACCGAAGTGTTTTAGAAAATTACCCCCTAAGTTTCATAAATCTTACCTTGTTACTTGATGTTGTTTGATTAATGGTGTGATAGAAAGAATTCCCTCTATTGCATATTCTCCATATATTCCTATTATAATAATATTTTCAGCGACTTTACAAAAATTTTTTATTTTGAAACAAACTGATGAAATCCGCATTTAAAGGTACGGAAACGGATACACCAATACGGAGTTAAAACGTATTGTGTTCGAAAATCAATTTATAGGGTCCGTTAATGTTCCGTATACGTACAAGCATTGACGGATACGTACATTACGGACAGTTAACGTGCCGTAAAAGCCGGATTCATGAATCCGTACGTGCCGGAGAGTCCGTAAAAATGTTTCTTGGTTTCAAAAATTTCAGAATTTTAACTTGTGTCTATATGTTTTTAACCGAAAGTTTTTTTACTTTTGTACCTTCTATTACATATTAAAATTTAATCCAAATGTGACGCAACGCACAAACACTATTTTTTACAAAATTAAAAAAAAATTTGTTATGATGAGTGTTACTTCTGTTCGGTTTTAAGATCTATTTTATCACAAATTCCAAATAAAATTTACAATTAATTAATTAATTGTCAATAATTGGTTCTAGGAAAGCTTTTTTTTAGTTTTTTTTTTTTTATTTATTGTAAAAATGATTTTATTGTAAATTCTATTTGGAATCTGTGTTAAAATTTATCTTAAAACCGAACAGAAATAACACTCATCATAACATGAAAAATAAATTGCTCATGGATTAGTTAATTCTGCTCTTCTCATTACAAAAACATACGTAGTGCGCATTAGAGTGTCCCTTAAAAATAGATTTGTCATTACACCCCCCAGTTTTATTGGAAATGGTCCCAAATGGAAGAAATCGATTTTTTTGTACGAAAATGGCCCATTTTGGAAAAAAGTGTATTACTATTAAAAATTCCCAAAATTCGAAATTTCGAAAAAAATTATTTTTTATTCCATTTATTCATTTAATATAGACAAAATGATTCAGACATGGAATTTTGACTTCATCGGATATCATTAACCCACTTTAGCCTGGAATCCAAAATAACCCCGTTGAGAAAAAAATTAAACTTCGATATTTAAGATATGGTTTCCAAGAATAATATAATTTTTTCATAAATTAACAAGGTGTATCTATTATTATGATCATGTGTGTATATAATTTCTGGTATTCAAGTTTCTGAATTGATATTTTGCGTAAGTTTAGATTCAACAGTCTCGGGCTTTTCGGTTTTTTTGTCCTTTGAATATTTTACATGTCAGACCTTTCTAGCTGTGTTTGGGACATAAAAAATAGGTCTCGAGTTCTAATTTTTCGTAATTTTTTTAACTTTTCGGGCTTAAAACCGATTTTAGAATAGAACCAGGAGGAACTGAACCAAATTTGGACCTGTGGTTTTCTAGCCCGGTAGAAGCATAACGATATACAAACTTATGCCCTTAATTTCGTCCAATTTCTACAAGAGACGTTTATTTTATTTGGACCAGGCTTGCCAGATACTTTTTTTCGTTGTCCCCAAACAAATCTAAAAATATCCCCAAAAAATCTCCAACTAGAAAAAATGTTGAAAAAGATAGTAGAGCTTATTTAAGTTGCATAAAATTAACATTGTCCGCATAAAAACTACAATTAAATATAAAAACGAGTAAAAAGGTTAAAGTCGGGCATGCCGACTATACAATACCCTACACCAGTGTGGTTAAAAGCCAACTAATGTTTGGATCCGAAATTCGAATGGGTTAAAATGGGGCTTGTGTCAAAATTTTCTATAATGTGAGTCACCGCACCAAATTTCATTAAAATATCTTAATATTTGCGACCTGCAGTTTGTAACCAAGCCAATTTTGGGGGGACCCTTATATGGGCACTACGTCTAAACATGGACCGGTGTTAAGCAAAATCAATAGGCTTCATCCTTAGGCTGACATAGGTCGGTGTACCAAATTTCATCAAAATATCTTAATATTTGCGACCTGCAGCGTAAAAACAATATAATTTTGGGTGGACCCTTATATGGGCACTAGGTCTAAACATGGACCGGTGTTAAGCAAAATCAATAGGCATCATCCTTGGGCTGACATAGGTCGGTGTACCAAATTTCATCAAAATATCTTAATATTTGCGACCTGCAGCGTATAAACAGTATAATTTTGGTAGGACCCTTATATGGGCACTAGGTCTAAACATGGACCGATGTTCACCAAAATCAATAGGCTGCGTTATTGTGCCAACATAGGTCTGTGTACCAAATTTCATCAAAATATCTTAATATTTGCGACCTGCAGCGTATAAACAGTATAATTTTGGTAGGACCCTTATATGGGCACTAGGTCTAAACATGGACCGTCGTTGGGCCGACATAAGTCGGTGTACCAAGTTTCATCAAAATATCTTACTAGTAAGTATACACAAGTATCTCCGAGTACTTTCAAACTCTACACACAAGCTGGCTTACTTTACCCAGGGTATGGCCGCATTGTAATGGCCCACAAGCCAATATACTTCGTAAGTACACACAAGTATAGTGGCATGTAAGTTAGACAAAATTTTTGAAAATTTTAAAAAATTTTGTGTTTCATATACAATTGTTATACACAGGTATCCCATATCGTAAGTTCGCACAAAATGAAGTACAGCAAATCGATTACATTGTGTGGCCTTACACGTTTTTCTAAAGGGTATATTCTATGACATTAATCATATAAAACTCTCAGGCAAATTCGATTTATTTGTGTTTAAAAGCTTTAAATTAATACAGAAAATCAATAAAAGGGTGAATTTGTTACTTTCTTTGAAATTATGCGAACAAACTTGACTGATGTTTTCTGAAAACTATACAAAGTTAATATAATCTTCAAAATTTATTGGAGGATTTTAAATACCCCCAAAAAATCCCCAAAACTTTTTTAAATCCCCAAAAAAATCCCCTGTCCCCAAATGAAAATTTTTGTCCCCAAGACCAACAAAAAATCCCCAATTTTGGGGACAAAACCCCATGTCTGGCCAGCCTGATTTGGACAGACGAACGGGAGCAAGAACATCAGCACAAACTCAATGAAGGAATTCACAGTTTAAGTGCTAATGTGATATCGTTGTAAAATAGCATGATTTTTGAAGTCTAATCCATAGAAAGTTGTCAAATTTACGATAAATGCTAATTTACTACTTAAAGTAGAATGAAATGTGAATACCCTCAATATACCATGTAAAACAGAGTATTTAATATACCCTACAGTGTAACCAATATATGTTTAAGCTTTTCACATAGATGTTAGCCCTTAAAACAAAAGAAACAGAAAATTTCATCTTAATTAACTTTTTAGCCATATTGAAGTGGTCGGTCATAAAATACGAGCATAAAACCACAAACCAAACAAATGTATTATGGGAAGAGCCCTTTCTAAACACATAATAATGTAAAATTTTTAACTATTATACACGCAAGCGGTAGAATATAAAAGAGAAAAAACTTAAAATAAAAATCATTAAAACTAGACACTGTTACTGTATTTATTTACAAACCCAATGCTCTCAATTTACTTTCAAATCTAAAAAAAATTTACCAAAAATTTAACCAACCACTTCCTCTGTAGGATTTTTTTATTTTTTTTGTTAAAGATCTTTTAACCAAATGAATCATTTTTAACTTGGTTATACAAAAAAATATAAATAGTAAAAACATTTTTTTTTTTTTTATTCATATTCTATCTTAATTATCATAATGGCAGGAAATAAAATAACACCTTAAATGAACTACATGCCAGTAGCAGTAGGTTGTACTTTCTTTTGAATATGATCATTTATCATACAATGACTTGGAAAGAATATTCTTCATTTAAAAAAAGATTCAATTATTCAAAAGGTGTTTTTTTTTGCAAAAATAATATGTACTTATGTTAAAAAGAAAACATAAAATAATCACGTCTGGCATTGAAATTAATCTATTTTAAATGTGTGATGTTAAGCTTAATAACACAATGTTTTTGAAATATTCTGTAATACGTTTTTCTATTTTCATATTGTATTTCAATATCATAAAAAAACATAAATTTTAGTAGGTTTTTGATTACAAATCATTAATGACTTTTTATTTCCAACGAGAGAAAAAATGTTATGGTCGATTTAAAGGTATGCTATTCTTTTACTCGGGTAACCAGAGAAATTAGTTTCCTAATGCATTTTTTAATTTCGAATAAATTTCGAGAAATTGCCTATAGGTAAAAAAACGATCGGCACGGTTTGACAAACCGCTATGTTAGCAGAATGTCGGATTTACAATCGTGATAGTATTGTGTTACCTGTTGTTTGGCACTATTTTGTCAACGTTCGGAAAACTGCAAAATCAAAAAATGGTTGCTTTAATAAAGATTTTGTAAAAAATTTAATTATTAACTTTTATTTAACTTGAATAAAACATGCTTGTGATGGGATGAACCCTGGCCGTCAGATTGTCAGCCGAAACATGTATGATACATGACGGCTTAAAACTTGAATGGCTGATAACAGTGCATTAAATAAAAAAAGTCTGTATTGGCTACTGAAAATTTTGCTGTTATTACCGGAAATTTAACTGTTTTGAGCCCAGCGGTATTTTTTGCTAATTTTAGTAACATATGTCTGCTGATCTGCAGTACAACAAAATTAGTATAAAAAATTAGTACCCGCTACTAAATTTTAGAAGTTAAAAAATTTACTGAATATTAATAATTTTAGTACAATAAAATTAGTAAAAATAATCAGTAGACGCTACTAAATTTTAGTAAATTGTTGTAAACTGCAATTTAAAATCAATCTGCTGAAATTAGCAAAAAAAAGTATACCAAAAAATAAACAAACTGTAAAATGTAAAAAAAAAATTTAATCAAATTTAATAAAAAAAATATTTGTTTTTCTTCCAATTGTAAAAAATGTATAATTACTTCATCATACTTGACTCTCCTGGACTTTTTTTCACCCCTTTTTAGAAAGGGACAAAAAAGCCCCAAAGTGGAAGAGTTAGAGGGTTAAAATATTCCGCAAAAATATTTGTCATAAAATTCTACTATAAGTCTCTGAAGACATCAAAGTTGTAAACTTAACTTCAATGCCAGAAATAAGTCAAAACTTAAAATATTCAGAATTGGCGCACAAATGTCCAACTGACCTGAACATTTTTGTGAAATATTTTAACTCTTCAACTTATTTAATCTTTTTCCATTTTGAAATGAAAAAACATTAATTTTTTGAAACTGCCTTAAAAATCAAATTTTCAGTACTAATTTATACTGAAAGAATCTTAACTTTACTTTTAAATGCTTTAAATGATTTTAATTGTATAAAAAAATTTAAAAATCATACATATATAATTATTTTCTTTAACTTTATTAATTAATATTAATAGGACAACAAACACTTAACAAAATTTAAGTCCAGTTTTGAGACTTTGTCACATTAAAACTGTGGTCATTCGTCGAAAATATGCTAACTTTTTACTCATATTTATGAAGCTTTTCGTAAATAGATTGATGCTTTTCCGTTGAGTGATACTAAAATTTAAAAATAAAAAATAGTTGCTGCAAAGTCCGTAAAAAATATAATAAATTTGCAAAATTCCAGATTTTCTCCACACAGCGATGATGTGCTTGGCAGAAGAAAATTTTTTATACCCTTATTACCCCGTTTGGAACATAGTGTTACAACCCTATTGAATTTCTGTGACAACATGAACTAGCAGGAATTTCAAAAAAATCTGAAACAAATATTCACTTAAATCGACTACACTCAAAATATTTTGTATGTAAAGACCTTTGCAAATGTATTTAAAAACAAATTAAAACAATTGAAAACAGACCACTAACATTTCATTAAATTCAACTTACATTTTCTTTTGTTTTTGACTGTTCGACTATTTGAATTATTCGTTATTCGAAAATCATGATTTTATAATTCGTTCGAATTATTTTTATCTTCGTTCGTTTAATCGAATAATTTGTAATCTAGTGACAACCAGAGATGGGAGTAATTAATTACTTTGTAATGACCATTGCGGGTTTTCATTACCATTAAATCTATAAAATGAAAATTAAAAAAAAAATTCATTACCATTACAAAATGTAATTGCAATGAAAAAAATGTTAATTTCATTTGTTTTCTTTACATGTAATGAAACGTTTTTATAATTTTCATTACAATACGCAATGGTAGTAAAAACAAAAAATCATTTTCATTTTTTCTACACTAGGTAGACAAATGAAATTTCATTACCATTACTTAACATAATGATGTAAAGAACGTTTTGTTCTTTGTTCTACACTAAAAAATTTTCCTTTATGGAAATTTTTTTCGCAATTTTTTTTTTTTGGCAACTAGCCACCAAACTTTGATGTATGTCTCTAGATTATAAATTTAAAAAAACCGCACTTAAAAAATAGCTAAATTATGGCGGAACGCGAAAAAAGACTTTATGGCAGAAAAATTCAATTAAAAAACTTAATCAGCGATTAACATTCTTCAAACAAATATACTGATGCAAAAAGTTTCGTTTTGGCAAATTTTTTTCCGCGATTTTTTTTTTTTGCAACTAACCACCAAAATTTGTTATATGAAACAGGCATTATAGTCCCTAGATTATAAATTTGAAAAAACCGCACTTAAGAAATTGCAAAATAATGGTGGAACGCGAAAAAAAGACTTTATGGTACAAAAACTGAATTAAAAAACCTAATCAGTGATTAACATTCTGCAAACAAATATACTAATGTAAGAAATTTCCTTTTTGCAATTTTTTTTCGCGATTTTTTTTTAACTAGCCACCAAACTTTGTTGTATGAAATGGGCATTATAGTCCCTAGATTACAAATTTTAAGAAACCGTATATAAAAAATTCAAAAATAATGGTGGGACGCGAAAAAAGACTTTATGGTAAAAAAATTTAATTTAAACACTTATTCAGCGATTTACATTCTGCAAACAAATCTATTGATGTAAGAATTTTCCTTTTTGTAAATTTTTTTTCGCGATTTTTTTCGCGGTTTTTTTTTTTTTAATTAGCTCCCAAACTTTCTTGTATGAAACGGGTATTATAGTCACTAGAATATAAATTTTAAGAAACCGCACTTAGAAAACTCCAAAATAACGGCGAAACGCGAAAAAAGACTTTATGGTAAAAAAATTTAATTAAAACACTTAATCAGCGACTTACATTCTGCAGACAAATCTATTGATGTAAGAATTTTACTTTTTGTAATTTTTTTTTTTTCCCGATTTTTTTCGCGGTTTTTTTTTAACTATCTCCCAAACTTTGATGTATGAAACGGGCATTATAGTCCCTAGATTACAAATTTTAATAAACCGCACTTAAAAAACTCAAAAATAATGGCGGGCGGCGAAGAAAGGCTTTATTAAAAATATTTAATTAAAACACTTATTCAGCGATTTACATTCTGCAAACAAATCTATTGATGTAAGAATTTTACTTTTTTAAAATTTTTTTTTTCCTGATTTTTTTCGCGGTTTTTTTTTAACTAGCCCCAAAACTTTGTTGTATGAAACGGGTATTATAGTCACTAGAATATAAATTTTAAGAAACCGCACTTAAAAAACTCCAAAATAATTGCGGGACGCGAAAAAAGACTTTATGGTAAAAGAATTGAATTAAAACACTTAATCAGCGATTTACATTCTGCAAGCAAATATATTAATGCAAACATTTTCCTTTTTGGATTTTTTTTGTTTGCGATTTTTTTTTTTCGCAATTTTTGTTTTTTTTTCAACTAGCCACCAAACTTTGTTGTACGAAATGAGTATTATAGTCCTTAAATTATAAATTAAAAAAAACCGCACTTACAAAATTGCAAAATAATGGCGGATCGCGAAAAAAGACTATGGTACTAGAATCGAATTAAAAAACTTAAAAAAAATCAGATATTTATGTTCTGCAAACAAATTATATTGATGCCAGAATTTTCCTTTATGCAATTTTTTTCGCGATTTTTTTTTTGCAACTAGACACCAAAACTTGGTATCAAATATGCATACCATAGGCCTCAGATTATGAACTAAAAAATGCTTTTAGTAATTTGTAAACCTCATATTTTTAAAATAAAAAACTTCGACAAAAACGGATTGTAATGAAAAACAAATGGGTGTTTCATTACTATGTAAACATTAGGTAAAAGTAATGAAAATTAAAAAAAGGTTCATTTTAATTTTCAAAACAAATGAAAATTAAAAAAAATATTCATTACCATTTTTTAACGCAATGGTAATGAAAAAAAAAAAACATTACCATTTCTTCAAAAAATGGTAATGATAAAAAAAGCTCCATTACCATTACATCAAGTAATGGTAATGAAAATGTAATGGTAATGATTTTAGCCCATCTCTGGTGACAACCCAAGTATATATAATTAAAACAGTTCTGAAATATGCAATCATAGAAAATAGATTGATACATATTTGTAATTAATTTCTGTTTATAATCGTGTCATGAAATTTGTTTAGAGATAAATCAATAAATTTGACTTACGTTGAAAAAAAAAAACTGACGCATATTTACATTTCGATAAAAATTTAATAACACATTCATTCTTTTTTGTTCAAGTGTTGAGGAAATCAATAATTATGATAAAATTATAATAACCTTGATTAAGCGTGAGTGCGAACTGGCTGAAGTTGCGTTTACATTTCAGCGAAATCCAAAAAACAATGAGTGAATATCGAAATCTAATTAACTGGTGAACGCATTCAGTTTTATAAATCGAACAGATAAAAGGTGAACTAATTCCTTAGTGTATTAATTCAACACTCAATATGTTTAATTTTATTTTCGTTCAGTGAACTATAAAAAATTATGTTCAGTGAATTGAAAAAAAAATACGTTCACTGAACTGAAAAACAAAAATTACGTTCACTGAATTCAAAGTCTGTTTTCTACCATTCAATATAAAGTAGAAAATATTTACGAAAAGGAATTTGTAATTAGCAATTTAATAGCGTGTCCGACAAAAACAAAATTATATTTTCGGACACTCAATGAAAATGTTTACCTATAGTTGAGTCATATATGACTCAAATTTTAGAGTGATCGGATTTATGCTCCTAAACTGCACTTTGACCCATGTTTTTTTTATATTTTAGGGCACGATACACTCAACCGAAAAAGTCTGTAATGGCTACTGGAAATTTTGATGTTATTGCTGGAAATTTAAGAACGTATGGCTACTGATTTGTGGTACGAAAAACAAAAATAAAACTTGACAAATATGATAGTTTTTTTTTTAATATAGTTTCCCAAGCATTTGTGACAAAAGTAATTGCCAAAATCAATTATAGAAATTAAAGTGTTTAAACTAAATTTAAGAAAGTTTACTATTTGAATTTGGTTTTTCATACAATTTTAAATTTTAGTTTAACCAAATTTTTAACATTTAAGATTTTTAACTAAAAAGAAATGCATTTTTCAGCAGCTTTAAGGAATGTTAACTTAAGTCAAGATAATTAAGGAAAACGTTTTATTTTTTTTTTTTTTAATTAATAAAAATTTTTAATAAACTGAAATCAAATAAAATTTGCATTATTTGAAAGGAATTTTATTTACTGGAAAGTAGTTTTACTTATTTTTATTAAAAAATCATATCTAGGGCTTATATTCAATAGGGGCCATCTGACGTTTGCAAGAAAATGAGTTTTTGATGGCAAACGCTTTATTTGTACAGATGTTATCTATGATATTAATTTTGGACCGAAAAATAATTATAAAACCACTTTTTTCTCAATTTAGTTAATTTGTTATCTACCAAACAATTTTTTTAATGTTATATGGGCTATGCTCAAATTTCATTTCATTTCTTAAAATCAAGAAAATGAAATATCTTTGTAAAGGGATATTTTCGACTACGGTTTGCAAGTTTGTATATATTTCAACTCACTGATTCTAAATCCACTTTAAAAATTTGTTTAACATCCCTAGTAAAATAGTTTATATAAAATTATATATGAATGGATACATTCACCATATGTAACTGTATATAATTTCATCCGAAAAATGGTTATATTAGATTGTATCAAATCGGATATAATTGTATTTACAAGGATACAAAGTTATATCAAATGATCAACTTATATCCGAGTTTTGTCCCGATTAAATTGGATATAAGTTAATACAATACGATATGATTAAATTTAAATAATAAAAAAACTTTGTATTGGGTTGCAGGATTTCACGTCCTACACACTACCAGCCGTAGGCTACTGTTGATAATGAGTAACTAATGTAATGTATAAATGTAATGTAATGTATAACTAAATTAATGTATAAATCCGTTATTGAATTCTTTATTGAATTTCTTTTCATTTTTTACTCAAATATCGGAATTTCATTTGGATTTAGAATTTTTTTTAATATGTTAAGTTTTTTTTATTTTAAATAAAATTTTAATGGCTAGCCCGGCAATGCACTTCTTTTTTGTTGGAGGCTTATAGTTCCCGATATATGGACCTTCTCCGAGAAAAGGGACCTAGTGTGTCAAAAAACGGGTTTGGACTTAAGAGTGGATTCTGGTACCTAAAAGGGTGTAGAATAAGATGAAATGAGTTAGATTTCTGATAAAAATTTATTTACCCCATAAAAACGCACATCAACCCTTTGCTGAGAGCGAACAGAGCAGCAACAATAGCAAAGGTATTGTCACACTAAAAGCGAAAAAAATACGTCACCACATAGGCATGACGTCACCAAAGTCGGCAGCCAATCATAACTAACCATACCAAATCGCATCTCCCAACTGAAGGTGTGTTCAAAGTGATAATGCGTTAGGAAACTTTAAATGCGTTCTTCTCAAAACTTCATATTCACACACTAGATCCCTTTTCTCGGAGAAGGTCACATATATGTATGTATATGTCGTTGGAAAGATACTTGAAATACCTTACCAAGTATGCAACATGCCTAGACGTATTAACCCATTACGTATCTATTTATATATAAAATTTTTAACAGTTTTATCAATTATATATTCCTATATAAAGAATTTGCAATAAAGCAAATACTGAAATATGATTTAATATTATTATATATGAGAACATTTCTAAAAAATTTTTTTGATATTATCATATATTTTAATATTAAAAAATATATATGTATCATATATACTCTTTTTTACTCGGGACGTCACATTTTTGAGAAACTCGCGGTTGAAATTGGTGTTTTTATCGTTTTTGACTGTTTATGCACTACGGAGAAGAATTCTTTTAGAAATTTTATAACACGTAATATTGAGATTGAATTTTTTTTTTTATAATTGCCCTATTAAAAAAATTAATGAGGTACAACATACAATCATATCTTTTTTTGATGCCGCCCAAAATAAAATTTTATCCGAAAAACGGTGGATCGTATTGCATTAATTTAGATCCACCTTATATTTAATATGATGAAATACGATCCGAAAAATGGGTTTATCTAATCATATAAAATTGGATGTGACATAATGATAATCAAAAAGTAATTTCAATAGAATGGACCATTTAATGCAATCTGAGCGATCGCTGAATGAATTATTTTTATATAACGGTATCAAATAAAATGTAACTTTTTGAATTAAATCTAATTTTATATAATTAGATAAACCCATTTTTCGGATCGTAATTGATGATACTAGATCCAAGGAGGATTTAAATTAATACAGAACGATCCACCATTTTTCGGATCAAATTGTATTTTAGGCTATATTAAAAAAAGATATTTTTGTATTTTATAACATCCAACTTTTTTTACTCGGGTGTTGAAAAATATTTTGAAATTGTTCTACCTATATATGTATATGAAAATAGCTTTTTAAATTAGCGGTTTCTGAAAAATTCGATAATGAATTTGAAATTCATCCGTATTCCATTAACGAATTTTCAAACATGATAGTAAAAAAAATGTATACGAAGATGCCAAATATCCAATTATTTGTTTTTGTCAAAATTGGAGCACTTTTAATTCTTTGTTAATGCGAGTTAAGACCAAACCATATTACTACAGGCATCAACTAAATCGCTAAATTTTGGTATAAGATATGGGTACCACAGAAAAGTGCACAGTCCCTAAATTATAATTATTCAAAAACAGTGCTTAAAAAGCTGCAATATAATCGTGGAACGCGAAAAACGCTATATGTTGCAACAGATTTATCAAAAACTTAATCCGCGGTTTACATTATCGCTATAAATAAATGGTCAAAAATATTATAATTTTTTTTCGAAAAAAAATTTTTTTTGCGAAATTTTGCAAATTCTTTAAATTTTGCGAATCACAATTACCGAAGTATGATATCTATAATCCCAACAAAATAGAAATATTGAATAACGAATCTAATATTCTCATTTCAGTAACATTTTAAAGAAAATTTACCAATCACAAAAGAGCTATCTACAAATTTTTATATCAACATAGAACACATCCGAAGGCATTTGGGATATTTACAGTAAAATCGCGAAAAACATGAAACGTTAACAAAAAATGTGTAGGTAAGAATTAGTAGACATTTTTCATAAAAAATTTTAAAATAATCATAAAACGTGGTCTAAACTGTTTTTTAACTTTTCTGAACAAATGAATATATGTGCAGATAGCCCTTATTGAATATAAGCTCTCGATATACATTAGCTGCGTTTTTGCGGCATTCCTATCAATGATATCTCGAACAATTTTGACAGTAGAAAGCCGAAATACGTTAAAAAACTGTCAAAATCGTTCTTGATAACGCTGATAGAGAGTCACACAAACACAGTTACTGTTTTAGTAAGGTGAAAACTTAATTTTAGTTCATATACTTTTTTGAGTGAATTCATTGAAATTCAGAATTGAATCAATTCTTTAAAGCTCTGGTTTCAGCCCGGTTAACCATTTTAGTGCTAAGCTAATGAAAGCAAATATTTAAGCCAGAGTTTCTACAATATAATTGAACAACGCTAACATGCATTTAATTAGATATTTTTACAATGCAAATACATAAACAAATAGATTTGACATTTATACAGCATTTTTTGAATCTGGGAAAATGTTCAAATATTTTATGCATTGTATTTATGTTTATAGATGCTAGTCCTATAACTATATGTAATTACCCAGTCATAAATAGCCAGTGGTAAAATAACTGGATATCTATGGAGTTAAAATTAAATGACTGGCAGAACACTTAATTGGGACGTTTGACAACGGTTGAAGAAAGCGTTTTGCAAATATTTGTTTTACAATATATTCAGTGATTTATTAGAAAAAGTGCCGTAAAATTTGGCTTGGAGCACTATAAGAATATTTGAAAAAAGTGTTTTTTCAATAATATCCAGCCAGAACTAGCCAAATTTATTACGCTTTGTTAAAATAATTATTATTATTTTTTTGTTTTTGGTAAAGCTTTTGGAATTTTTGATTTTTTTTTCGTTGGCAAGTTTATTCCAACAAATTTTTTGTCAGTACTGAGACTTTAGCTTCAGGAATCGGACACGACATGCGATATCAGACAGTTCAATGCGCCCAGACACGATCGCGGTGAAAAAATTTGTGAAATATTAAGACCCGGTCAAAAATGGTTTTAATATAATAGAGTGTACTATAGAAGTAAATCCGTAAAAATAGCAGAAAAATTTACTAAAAATTAGTTAAAAATTATGCTGCAGAAAAAACTTCTAAAATTAAAACTGTTGAATTTACCGAATCTTAGTTATACTACTTTTAGTTTGGCGCCCTATGCTCCAGTGGGAGTTAGAGGAAAAAATATAAATAGCTTTTAGTTAATTGAAAGTAACAAATTGTATCTGCAGAAAATTTTGCTAAATATTAGTAGCAAAAATAATAGTTATGTATATCTACAAAAATTTTAGTTGAATGCAAATATCAGTCTATACCAGGGTTGGCAGGCAATACCGCTAAAGTACCGTTATCGATTCAAAACCCTTTCAACTGACTACCCTTACCCCTAAAATACCGTTACCGAAACAACCGAAATACCGTTATCCTTAAAATACCGTTACCGAAATAACTGAAATACCGTTATCCTTAAAATACCGATACCGAAATAAATGAAATATCGGTACCCTTAAAATACCGTTACTGAAATAAATGAAATACCGTTACTCCTAAAATACCGTTACCGTTATTTTTAATTTTCTGCTTTTGGTAATTGCACGTGGTTATTGAGTATTTTTCCTACTTTAAGTTGGTAAATTGGTTCTGTTTTTCATCTTGTTTGTTTTTTGTAAAAAAAATTGCGGGATGAATCGAAATAACTGACTACCGTTATCCTTAAAATACCGTTACCGAAATAACTGAAATATCGCTAACCTTAAAATACCGTTACCAAAATAATCAAAAAACCGTTATCCTTAAAATACCGTTACCGAAATAACTAAAAAACCGTTATCTTTAAAATACCGATACGCGAAATAAATGAAATAGCGTTACCCCTAAAATACCGTTACCGAAATAATCTGAAATAGCGTTACCCTTACCGAGAACCGCATCGTTTCGGTTACCATCCATGGTATATACTACTAAAATCAGCAAAAATATTTGCTAAAAAAGTTGTAAACTGCTGTTTTTAAAAGGCTCGATTTTTATTTGTACATTTAACAGTTTTATTTTTGCTGTTCCTATAGTAGTAATATATAGCAAAAATAATCTGCTAATTTTAGCAGTTTTTTCTGTAGCATCATTTTTAACTAATTTTTAGTAGTTTTAACTAAATTTTTTACGGACTTTTTCTATTAGTGTATTTCTATCAGTGCACAAAAACTAATTCCGTTTCCAATTCAATTCCGCCTATTTTTTTGTTTTTCTACCTTTGGAACATTCGATATTTTGAACATCCGATAATGATATTATCATTTTGGTATTGGAAAAACATCTTTTGGAATCATTTGTACCACTTGTTAAAGTGTCTTGTCAGCGTTTTCCGCTTTTATATTTTTCTGACTGGGTAGTATAACGTGGAAAGATGCATGCTCAAAGCGTTAACGCTGAAAGATTTATTTTTCAAAACAAAACATGGCGTTATTGTGGCATTTACCTGAAAGGTGATAATAATTGATTGTTATTTGACTTGTGGTAACTTTTTTCTCGTATGAATGAATAATAATAAATGTGAAAGATATGAATACGTTTCTTTCATTACGGCTAATTATGTTTCTTTTGTGAAAATGTGTGATTTTTTGAGTTAACATCTCAAAAAGTAAATTTAAAGATAAAAATGTAGTGTAAATGTTTAAATTAAATAGTGTTTAGTGTTTATTGTTATGATTAACTTGAAATTATTTAATTTGTTTTTGAGTAAAATACCAACATTTCTTTAGTGTTAAAATCCTCTGTGCGATTTAAAATAACAATTTTACCCAATTGTACTATGTCCGTAAACTAAATTTTGATATATGTACGTAACTATTCCTATAAAAAGTCTGTGACTCTAGTTGTAACTGTATTCCCCCTGTATCTGTAACAAAAATATATACAGGATTTTCCTATTAGTAGATATATTCAAGTTTTATTCGCCTCTTCTTTGTAGGTGAATACCACTACTATTTCTTAAGCATCTTCTTATTGCAACTATGAACGTGTTATAACATTTCTTTATTAAAGATAATAGAGCAATTTTACAAGAAAACTAAAAACTAAACATATTTTATTGCAATTATGATTAAATGAATTCTATAAATGTGGTTTGACTTACTTTTTAAAGTGATTTTCTTCTTTTTTACTAAAGAAAATAAATAAAAATCATTAAAAACCAACACTAATATTTTATCCCATTAATTAAACAAATTTTAAAACTGTTTTTTTCTTTTAAACACTTTTCAAAATTAGCAACTTTAATACTAAATTTTTATTTTCTTTTTGTTTAGAGTTTATACGAAGAAGGTAAAAAACATCTTTTTGGATTTCCCTGGCAGTAACAATCTTTAGTTTTTTGTATGATTGAAAAACAAACTTGCATTCATCTTTATAAATCATGCAATATATAATTTATCTTAAGTTTTCTATTGAATAATTTTTGCATACCTTTTAGTTTTTATTTAAATTATGGAGTCTTCACATATGAGTATCATCATTATTTTGTTAATGCACGTAATGATTTTTTCTTGTTTTCTTCGTTTTTATTGAAAGTTTTTTTATTTTTATTAGTGGGAAGAAAATTTTACTTTTAATTTCTATTTACTTACAAGAAAATGTGTAAAAAAAATTATGAAAGTAAATTTTTAAAATTTATTACATATGTATACATGCCCAGTAGCAAAAATACTAGTTCAGAACTAGTACGAGTTCTACCTCCTCTCTAGTTGTCGCCTAATTCCCACTTTGGTGCTAGTTGTAGAACTAAATAGTTTAATTTTCAATTTCAATTTAAGGATGAAAAATAGGGAGCAAAACTAGTACTAATGAGACACTCGCGGAACCAATTCTGAAGTGATTCTTTGGAAATAGTATAATATCAGTTGATTAAGACCTAAATTCTATAGATAAAAAACAAAGATTTTTTTGTTTCATGAAACTAGGGTATTCAATTAATCGGCTTTTCATTTCAATTTTTACTTAACCGGTTAATCGAACAAAATTTTAAAATTAATCGATTAATCGAAAAAAATTTTCTGTAAAATAATATACATACACTTGTGTTTTTAATAATTTTATTTAAAAAAAGGAACAAAAATAAATTCAGTAACCCTTCTGAAATTCATAAAAATAAAAAAAGTGTAATAATTGAGATCAGATTTTTAGTGTCCGACCGAGTATTCGGCTTCGGAGTTCGGCCAAAAAGTGATGTTCGGTCAAGTTCGGTGTTCGGCAAAATTTTGGCCGAATACCGAACTTTTCTATAAATCACTATTTTGCAACATTTAGCTCTTTAATTTTGTATAGTAACTTATAAGTATGCACATTTTTAACTTAATTTTTACTTAAAGAGCGAAAAATACAACTTTTTTTTTGTTTTTGCAATTTAGAAATATTTAGAAATTGGTTTCCGCGTTTTTGAATTTGAAAAAGTTGCATAAAATTGTGTTTCTATTCAAACACAAAAGTATTCGGCTTCGGCCGAACTTAGTAATTTTGGCCGAAGTTCGGCTTCTGCTTCGGTTCGGCCTTAAAAAAGTGAGTTCGGTCGGACACTACAGATTTTGTCAATATTTTTATTTTTTCTGTCCCATCTTTCACATATTAATATTTTATCCAAATCGGGCAGAACCACGCCCGAAAGAAGAATATAAGACCCCGTTCATTAATTTGTATCTCTTTCGTATGCATTAAATACATAAAAAACGTAAATGTACACTCATAAAAAAAAGTTAGTACAAAATTCTGTGAAACGCGTTCTGATTCCATTAAACTAATTTTCCTGTTATTTTGTCTTAAAATTTAGGATTGAATTAATATTTTTTGTAAATCTAATTTAGCATTACAACTACTTTCAGCCGTATTTGAACTAACTTTGCATGCTAATTTTTAGTAATTTGTGTTTCTTAACTTTACAAATTTTTCAGCTAATTTAAACCACAATTATTTTCTAATTATTATATTGCTGTGTCTCTGCTATCAATATCACATAGAGATGGCGCTATATTTTAATTTTTTTGTATCTCGGAAACTAAGCGAGATAGAGCAAAATGGACAAAATTCGTCACTCTGTGCCTATAAAGTAGCCCTTATCGGACACATATACTCCCAATAATAAATATGGGTCCGTCTAGGGTCAGATCCCGGAAGTCGAAATCTTAAGTGACATTTTAACAGAAATTTGTAGTTAAATTAGGTAAAATTTCTGTAGAATTCAGCTCAAATATCCTAGCTAATTTAACTAAAATTGTCCGTATATTTAGCAGTATGTAAAACTTAGCTTATCTTAATTTAGCAGACCATGATTTTTAACTTCATTGAAAATTCTGCTGGCGCAAATTCAGGTACTATTTCCTGTTATTTTAGCAGAATTTTGAACTATTTGTACGGGATTTCTTTTATGAGTGTAGAGAGAAATTCCATTGAGAATTTGTTTTCCTTCTACGTTTCGGTACCTCCATCCTTTTATTTTATTTTGTTAATTCAGAGTGCTCACTAAACAAGCTTTATTACATTGAGCATTAATTATAATTAATAACTTTAATAATCATTAATTACAATAATTATTAATGCTTTCATTTAATATCAACGTCTAAAAAGTAAAAAATAATTAAAAATTTATTATACGTAGATAGATACCACTACTTTACTAGATAAGTCACAACAAAAGGGTAGTAATTTGGAAGATGATAGAGCAAACTGTGATAAATTTATATTGTTTTTTGAAATTCTCATTGAGTTGAAGCTAACAAATATTGCTAAAAATTCTAAAAGGTCGTCCCTTAATTATTTTCTTAGGCCAGAATGAAATCGGGATAGGTACAAGCATACAGCAAATTATTTTTCACAATTTTTAAAAAAAATTTTGAGTTTTTAGCACATTTACTTTAATAAAAAATTTATATTTTTTAAACATTTTTCTAATTTTCTACCAATTTCAATTAATCGATTAATCGTATGAAATTATTCGAATTATTCGTTGTTATAATATGGGCATTTTAAATTATTCGAACAAGTTTTGATGAAAATTGTTCGATTAATCGATTGAATGCCCTTCATGAAACGTGGATAGACCCATAGTTTGCTCTTACTGAGATACAATAATTAGGTCCATTTACCAAATGAAATCTGTGTTTTATGATTTCTAATAACAATAAAATAATTTTGTTTTTATTTTCAAACTCAGACTATATTTTTTTTTTTATAAATTTTTTTTTTATAATTTTTTTTTATAAAATTTTATTTAGTTTTTTAATAATTTGCTCTGTTTTATTTAGTATTTACTAGTTTTTACGCTACCAATAAATAAAAAAAATTATACAATTTTTTTAATATGGGGGAAAACTTCTAAATTGAAAAAATAAAAAGAGAGTAGGATATAAAAATTAATTCACCTTGGCTGGGATTTGAACCTGGCCATCCCGAGCGAAAGGCAAGCTTCACAACCACTAGGCTATCATATAGTAGTAGCTAGCGTAAACAATATTGCATATACATGAAACAACAATATATACATACACATGTGTTTTGAAAAATGCAAATAAGTGTTTTTATCGTTCTATTCTGAAAATGTAGCATTTTATTGGGGTGAGTGTATCATTTTTAAAATTTTACACTTTAACAAGGCAACATTTTTTTCCAGAAAAGAAAAAACCCCATAATATATAGGTACACAAATGGTTAAAAATTATTTGTTTTAAGAATAAAAACAGGAAGCTGTACTGGTACTTATGAGAAATTTTCCAAACTAGTACCGTAGTGGCTCTTTGGTACTAGTACTGTACCAATTTTTTTGCACCTCAAGTCAGTTCACAGTAAAAAAAAAATGTAAGTGTTTATTTGCAAACTCTGATTGTTTATTAAATACAATTGTAAACAAAATGAGAATTTCAAATCTCGCAATTTAATTCATTTAATTTCTTTTACAGTCCCTACATAAATTGTATTTAACTAGTAGACAACTTTGAGAACTAGGTTGGTAATTACTAGTCAAAAAACTAGTATTTTTTAGAACTAGTTCAACCATTTGCTAAAGGGTGTATAATTAAAAAAAAAAAGTTTTTAGTACTAAAGAAACATTTTTTGACAGGACTTTTAATTTTTATTATAGGCTGTAAGATACTATATTTTTTTCGCTTTTTCTTCACTTTTTTAGGGGTTTTATTAAAATTTTTGTTTAAAAACTATTGTTCAAAGTTCTGCTAATATGTATATTTCTCTAACTCCCACTGGAGCATAGGCGCCAAAGCGATTCGTTAGCAGGGTAATTTCAGAAAAGTGGGTTGCTAGCAGTGTGGCCAGAACTTGGTTACCAAACATGGCTAAATTTCTGGGGGAAAATGGCTAAGAAATGGCTAAAATAAAGCTAAAAAATGGCTGAGCAATTTTTAAGACCACTCTCCCGATTTTCCTTAAAAATTTATTAAACACAGTGAAATCTACCAACAACATTCATTTCAACAGTCATTTAACAGACAATTTTTGAGCAGCGGCTGTTTATGTGAAAACTATGGAGTTGAGAATTACCTAAAAGTAATCAAATGCGGAAACTTAAAAACGCACTTTTTGTAATTTTGAAGGATTTTAAACCTCTCAATAGCGAACAATTCTTAAGATTTTTACCACAGAATATTATGTTTTTAATTTGTCCGTATTGCTCTATCTCGCTTAGTTTTCGAGATATTAAAAATTTCCGAGGGCCCAATGCCCCTCTAAGGTCCTATTTTGGATAGAGATAATCTTTTCACGAGGGTATTATATGGTTTTTCTTTTGGGCCATTTTATTAATAGGAACATTTTTATTAAAAATTTTCAGGGTAGTCGAAATTTTCGTCAATTTTACTCTATTTCTTTTAGTTTTTGAGATATGAGCCATTTTAAAAAATCGGTAGGGAAAGAAATACCACCATCTTTAAAACTTTGGATATATTGGAATCGCCATTTATCGGGAAATAACAGAAACATAAAAATATTATATTTTTTAACAACAAATTTTGGAAAATTTAACAAATGGGTTCTTAAAAATTAGTTATAAATAATTTTGAAAATTAACACATTAAAGTAGGTACTGAGGATTTTTAGTATTGTGTTAAATGAAGATAACTAAAATCTTTGTTTAAATCAGTGTCTCAACTAAAAATTTGTTAAAATTAGTCAAATCGATTTGAAACCCGCTTGACAGATTTTTCTACTGACGTATTATTTTAAGTCAGTTGACTTTAAGTATATTTTATAATTAAATCCTGATATTTTTAACGCAATTAAATACAAATGTTGGTTTTCTTTTAATGAAAAAAAAAAAAACAGTTTTTCTTCAAACGAACTTTTACAAAGTGTAGAAATTTATTTTTATTCCGGCATTTTTTAAAACAAAGTGGGTGTTTGAGATCTTTATCAATACTTATTATATGTTCAATTTTATTTGAATGAATTAAATCCGGATAAGGACTTGCTTTCATTTCAACAGATTATTTTACGCAATTTATTAAATACCCAGCAAAAAAATTGGAAGTAATACTTTACAAACTACTTCTTTCACTGCTTCACAAGAATCCGTGAACATCAAAATCACTTCTTTCATTACCTCCAAAGTATCCGTTAGTATACTTTTACAGCTTTTTTAGAATTACTTCTGAACGACATCCAAAAAATCACTTAAGTATTGCTTCTAAATAGTAATTGCTCTAAAACTGATCGTAAAAAGTGATTTTGGTATCAGTTGGCATTTCCAAATAGAGGGGCCAATATTTTTTTTTTTTTTAATTTTTGTTTTATTCTATTAATTTTTTTTAATACTTATAATTAAATTGTTTAAATGCAATATTTTTTTAATTTTTAATTTTTTAAAAATATTTATATATAAAAGAAAGGTGAGAAATTGCTTTTTATGAACCCATAAAAATAGTACTGAAAACAATATTGAATTGGAGTGCACCTTTTACACTTGTTTAATAAGTACTTTTATTGAAGAGAATAAGGAACAATATCTCGCAGTAACAAAGTGGTGTTTTTATGCCACTCAACTTTTATATTAAAGAAAAGCTCAGCGCTAGACTAGCAACCGTAAGGTCGCAAGTTCGATACCCGGTGGCGAAAAAAAACTTGTAAAATAAATAAAATGTAATTATTTTTTGTGAAGAATTTTTTTTTAACTTTTAATTGGTGAAAAAGAGCTTCCTTTGCACTCGTTCAAAAAGTACTGAAAAAATTGTGAAGTGGGAGCACTACTCTCCTATGACAACTCAATGTTAAAATCATTAGTGTTTATGTTAAAAAAGAAGTACATCTAGATCATCAATTGTAGTGCATTTTCTACTGTTTCGGCATCTCTTTTTTTGCTGGGTAAGATTTGAAATTTTAGCATATTTACCATAATGCAATTAATTTGGCTGATTGAACAAAATTAATTTAACTATAAACTCACGCTCAAAAATTATATTTTGTACAAAAATGAAAAATGGCTACAAAATTACTAGACATTTTCTAAAAATGGCTAAAATAATGGCTAGTGGCTAAATCCAATTTTTTCTGGCTAAACGTATTCAAAAATGGCTAAATTGGCGACGCTGGTTGCTAGCCCTCCTTTCTTAGATTGGAGATAGGGCTGCTATCCTTGTGTCCAATCCCACGTTGCAGTCATGCTTCAGCAAACGTTCATTCATCATTTATCTACTTTTCTGAGACCCCAAGTTGTCCGTGGTCATTCAAGTTATATGATTGTGCGCCTCCTCACTCTAGCTAGCTTTCAGTGGGTGCTGGAAAGCCTTTTCCCGGGAAATACTTGGTCTAGGACCGGAAGTAGTGAGCTGCTTGAACAGTCATACAAAGGAATCATTTCTGGTCACTCCCAAGTGAATGACAATCGAAAACTTTCCGCACTACGTGCACCTCTGATGAAAGTCCCAATTCCCAAGTTCTGCTAAGATAACAGGAAATGGTACCTGTATTTGTGACAGGTATTTATGACAGGTGCCAAAAAAGTGTTCTCGAACCGTATGGTTTTGTTTACATGGTAGCAATGTCAAGAGGCAGATAGCAATATAAAATTTCCATACATTTTGTATTTCCTTTTAGACGTTTGTGCTTTCTCTTTCGTGTTTTTCTTAAATTTTTTGCATTTAATTTTGCTCATTTCCTATCGGCTATATTGCACAAATCAGCTGTTTCCTAACTGTGTATAATTTGTGGTCAGAACTAAGAACGATTTTTTTTTTTTTAATTTTACTTAAGAAATATTTACGATAAAAATCGTTCTTAGATCTGACTATAAAACTGGAATCATCCACAAAACCATTATTTCTTAAGATATTTATACAATATTTCTCATTAATAATGATCATAAATCAATTAATAAAACCATTCTGTCAATCACTGTCAGATCGGAGACAATTCAAACATTTACCATGAAAACCGTAACAATTACAAAAGCCTACAATAACAACCACAAATATAAAAGAAAAGTTAATAATTAATAGATAGTAATGAACAATGTAAGAGTATTCTTTTATTGTTTTTGTATAGTAAATATTAAAATGGGGTTTCACAGTAGATATCATAATTACAACACTCTATGGTACTAATGTAACAAAATGTGGGAAAGGTACAATGGTGAAAAAACGAATAAAATAAAAACAGCAGCCACAAAAATAAAAAATTAAATAAAATATAATTGTTCAACACTGATTTTGTGATACCCTACATCAGTATAAGTAGGACATCCAAAAATTTTTCAATGCACAATTTTTTCCTCAGTGTTATTATACATATATTTCAAGTAAGAATTTGTTGTTAATCGAATCTCGGTTATTACATTAAAAATCAGTTGGGGCAACAGTTATAATATTTGTCTCTGAGAACAGAATTTCAATTGAATTGACAAAACTATTGGTAATCAAAACCAAATAATTCATTTGGCAGCGAGAATCTGTTCGCTGTGTGTTCATTCAATTTTGCAAACCGAATTTAAATGGTTTTTTCAACAATAAAACACAGAGATTTTAATACTATTATTTGCAAAGTACGAGGTAACTATTTATATTATGAGCCTAATAAAAAAAAATCATTGGGTGCCAAGTCAGTTCTGTACGGCGGATGACCCATTGATTCGATCTTTTGAGGGCTCAAAAAGTGACTTGTTTGAGCAGACGTGTGGGAGTTCGCATTGTCATTGTGGAGAATTTATCCGCCTTTATGGGTTGGTTTTTTTCATTTCTCCGCAAACAAGTAATGGTGTACTATTCAGAATTAACTATTCTACAGTGTTATAGCACAGTGGGGCGTTTTCGAAATATTTGGGAAATAATTCAACTATTGTTTATCAGCTGGGCGGTTACAGATGAAATTGCATATGCCCATAGAAAACGTAGTTTTGAGCTCCCGGCCGATCCCCCAAAGCTCCCGGCCGATCCCCCGGGAGCTACGCTACTGGACTCCAAAGTAGGGCTCCTCAAGGATGTGAAAATTTTAAAGCTTTCCATTTTTTTATTTATGAAAAAAGGTTTTATTTTTATAATCTAATACTGAATTTATACTGAGCAAAAACTACCTAGTTTCTGTACAAAACTAGTTTTTGTTTGTTTTTTATGTATGCGTTTTGACAAGTAAAAACTAGCAACAGCCAAAAACTAGATAGTCTAAATGCAGTATAATACTAAAGACCTACAATAAACATCCTTACACATGTGGGATATCTCTTAAAATATAAAAGTTATTCGCATTGAAACTTACGTGATTTACTACTCAGAGATCTAGGAACACGAAACTGAAGTTGAAATTATTTTATCGTACATAGATCATTTTTAACTAATTTTTTGTAACTTTTTCTGCTATTTTTACAGATTTATTTCTATGAGTGTAGTCCAAAAAATTTTGGTATGTCATTACAGTTTCTACACTGGGATTAATAAATAGTATTGGGTGCGTATGATAAATTTTTTTAATATTCCATATATGTAACTCATACGCTAAACAAACACCCCAAAAAAAAGTTTATTAAAACAAACAATAAAATGACTTTATTTATGACCTACTCGCATCTAATACATTTAAATATAGAAGTGTAATGAGATATTTTTAAAGCGCAGTATAAACTAACTTTTTGAAAATTCATTTAAGGGGGTTATTTTGAAAAACGTAACGCCTTGCGCCATACAAATTGTTTTTGTAACAATAACAATTTACACACAAATCAACGCAACGCAAGGCGATGCGTTTTACAAAATAACCCACTATAATTTACAAAAATCAGCTCTACCTTATAACACAACATACACCTCATCGTAAAGTAGGGTATCGAAATACATGAATATTTGATAATTTTATTCATGTTGCAACCAACATTTAGTTTCACTCAAACATACATACATTCATTCATTCAGAGGAGATAAAAAATAAACTAAAGCAATTACATGCACAGAAGAGTCAACACGTTTAGTTACAAAGAGTAGTTGTTGGTGGTAGAAGAAAAGTTGTTGGTAATAAACTCTGTTGGTTAACTAAACAACATTATAGTTGTTGTTGAAACAGTTTCAGTTTAGAGGTGAAGCATGAATGACGTACGGTTTTGAAAATTTTATTTGAAAAAAAACGAGATTTGAAATTATGGTGTAAAGAAAAAGTTAATAAAAAACAACATAAAAAATATAAATAAAAGAATAGCCGCTATTTTTTTAAATACGTATTTATGTAATTGTTATATTTTATTACATGGCAACTCTAGAGCTATGAACAAATTTTAAAATTTCAATTGTGTTTATATAATTTTCTTTTTTATTTCACATAATCGTCTAAAATTTTCAGTGTCAATAAAATTTAATTTATTTAATACTCTAAAAAATAAAAATATTGATAAAAATTTATTGTCAGTTAAAAACTAAAACTTTTACTTGCAATTTCTATAAAAAAAAAAACATTTTTTTAATCGCTATCCTATTGCAAAGACTAACAACACCTTAATTGCTTGTCATAAACGTTTATCATATAATTGGAGCTGTTTATCTGCTGGAGAAAAATACAAAAATTTTAAACACCCACAGGTGGTTTGTGAAAAAGAAAAAACTGAACCGTTTAAATTACAATGGAGATCAGTTCAGTGGTAATTATATTTTATCTATCATATTGTAAAGAAATTATTGCAGAAGATTGTTCATCAAATCCTTGAGAAAGTATCTACTTTTTTTTTCTTTAATATTACAAAGTGATTAAACAAAATTGCGATTGCACTTGTTTTACAAGTGGTCCAATTTTTTCTAATTGTTTTCTTGCTAACATCGTCAATGTCAATAGTGTACGAACAAAAATGATTGTTGTTTTTCTTAAAATTGATCTACATGCAATTTTTTAAATGGTTTTGTGACACATTTCTATTACTTGGCGCAAGTCAGACAGACGCATAAAGAAAACCGTTAAAGACACATTTTTTAACCGCCTCAAAAGAGATGTTAAGAATTGGAGTTGCCACAGTTAAAGATTTGTTTGGAGAAAACTGGATTTTTATAAGAGGTACTAAAGCATAATCCTTTTAGAGGGAAGCCACAAGAATGAAATTTATAACTTTAACAACGTTTTTGCTCGAAATATGAAAACTATTACAATAAATTGTAGTTTTATATCCAGCAAAATCTTTCATCACTAAATAAGTGGTTACATAAGGAAACTGAATTTGTTTGCTACACACTAAAATCTCAGTAGTTGGTGGTCATTACAAATATCTTAATAATTAGCAGTCAAATTAGGATCTACTATAAAAAATTCGGTGTCAAAACTCATTATCTTTTCTTCGACAAGGATATTTTTGTAAATTGTTGTGCATTAGAGATGAACACCTCTCGTTTTTATTTTTTAGTATCAACTTCAGACTTCAAAGACTAATTAGATGAAGATTCTTCAAAATCCGTCGAAACTAACAAAACATTTCTACAGAATTATTTGAAAAACACAAAATATTCAAAAAATTTAACTTTGACCACGAAAGCGTGACTGCTTATAAAAATGACATCACCAGGAAAAATTTACTGATTACTGGTAATGCAAACTAAATATCATCAGTAAAAATTTATTATATTTCACCAAAATTTTTATTTAAAAATAAAATTATATCATTCACTCTTAATACACAGCTCTACAAAAAAAAAACAGTATTTATAAGTCGCGTAACTTTGCAGTGGATTTAGGATAATTTAGGGATGCTGATTTCGAATCTGCAACAAGTTTATTCAAATTGGCTCTAAATTTTGCACAATGCTTAATTTTACTTTTTCACATTTTTTTTCAATAAAAAATTTATAACATAGTAATAAATTAATAACTTAATAAATAACAAATTAAGTTTGATATATATTAAGAAGCTGTTGGTTTTATTAAGTGCCTAAATCATTTAATTCCTGTGATGAGAGTGTATCAAATTTTCAGTAATCACTAAGATTTTACTGGTGATGCAAATTAAATTTCAGTATTACTGATTACTGCATTCTTTTCAGTAATCAGTAAAAATTTACTGGTAATGCAAATTAAATTTCATTAGCAGTAAACATTTACTGAGAACATTGGGCTAATCGAGAACCTTTTTGTCCTCTTAGTAGCGTCTAATAGCCTTGAAAATAGTATCAGATGTATTCGGATCTCTTCTAAGGAGGTTCGCAATTTTTCGGGGCTTAACCCTAGAAGTGCATTGTTAGTCGATTCGACTAACATCAACCGTGCTTTATAAACAGCGAAAAAAATAGCGATGCACTTCTAGGGTTAACAATATCCTTTTTTCTTACCGATCCATGTCCATGATCCATGTATCACCCCAGCAAAACCTTCTCTTACCCGGTAATGACTTTGGTAAGAAGAAATAAAGGAGGACAACCTCTTTCTTTTCTATTACGAAACTTTGTATGTTAACAAGGGCATGTCCATCGAGGTAACTCCTTACCTAGTTATAAGTTATTCTGAACTTACAGGTACGGAGTTCTCAAAAATAGTTTTATTTAAATTTTAACCCCTAAATTCATAAATGCTTTGTAAAATTATAGGAGGTTTACTGAACAAATTTTGTATGAAAATGACGTTTTGTAAACCTGCTATAACTTTACAAACCATTTATGAATTGAGGGGTAATTATTTAAAGAGAATATTAATTTTAAATTCACAGATTTTTAACAAAAAATTTAATTTCTAAAATTTTATAGAAAAACGAATTATTTATACCAATAAAACTTCCAAACGTATGAATTTGGTATTACAAGTAACGCAAGGGTAAGGTGTAATGGTCCAAATTAATCAAAGGGTAATCGGTTTCATACATTACCAGGTAATATGCATACCCAGCTAAGCAAATACTATTAGCTTAAGGAAATACATTCAAAAAAATTTAAATTTTCTCTAGTGTGTAATTTTAGGACTCATCATCAAAATTTAAACATAAAACATATTTACATATAATAAATAAAAATGTATAAAATTTAACTGTGTAAAAGTACTTATTTAAACTATTACGAGTAAGTCATTATTTTATATATAGAAGCAATGAATACAATAGGCCGTTATTAGGAAGTCATTATTTTATATTATAAAATAATGCAAAAGGTAATGATATATCATTTTTGGTAATGCAGATAGTAATGAGGTGTCATTACCAATATTTTGCTGGGTAGTATTACTCACATATTACCAAGTTTTTGCTGGGACGGTGTACTTTATGCTGTTTTTCTATTTTTCTATAAGACCAACATGTTTTTTGTTTTTTTTTGTTGAAAAGTTTTTATTATTTCAGCACGAACTTCTTTGGTTATATATTTTATTTAAATTAACGAATGGAAAACTAATAAAAATTAATTTAATATTGAGTTTAATATTAAATTAATTTGATATTAAAAATTATTGAATGTGCATAAACAAAGTTTTTTGCGAAAATGTATTTCGGATTTTTTTTTCGTTCTCACTCCTTAAAAGCTTTTCTTCTTTGTTTTTATTTTTAGAGTGCTGAACATCAAAATCTCGGGATTTCGATGGAAGTGTAAGGGATTTTTACAACACTCCAAATTAGTCTTAACTTTCCGACTCTTGGCAACTCTGTTACCTACAATGTTGCTAATACTGTCCAGTCTTTCATAACATGTTTTTTTTCTCGCCTATTTTTTGTTTATAATATTTTCTAATAATCTCCCAACCAACTTACTTCTTTTCTATTTGCTACGTCGGCTTTTATCTTTTCAACGTCATTTTCTGTTTCAAATGATAGTGAAACCTATTGAATTATTTGGTTTTTTTAATTTTTTTTTTTTTGTTAATATTTCTTCTAGAAAGTGGTGTGGCATGTTTGCCATATTGCATGCATTTATATATTTATTTCGTGCATATTGTAAACAATTTATTTTTTCGATAATTATTTAATTTATTATGTTGGTTAATTTTAATAAAAATATTTAATTCAAGTTTAAAATAATTTCCATTATTACTGAGCATAAAGTCCATTAATCCATAAGTGATTATTTAATTAAAAAATAATAATTTCAAAATCATGCAGCAGGTGCATAAATGCTTATTTGGATTTTTGAAGTTCAAATTTGTATTATGAGATAGGTGTACACTAGGGTTATGATTTTTTGATTCTTTTGCAAATATCAAATTTTATATGCCCTAGCCAAAAAGGCAATAAAAATATTAAGAAACGCAATCTTACTTTTTCGCTGCTGTCAAAAAATTCCCGCACCAAAAGGGTTGAAATTTGGTTTATATGGTTTTAGTTTAATTAAAATATTTCTCCGAAGTTTTAAACAAATCAGACTCAGACGATGCTTATTAAAAGCTATTTACGGTAAAAATTAGTAAATTTTTTTGGAGGGACTTTTAGATACATTTTTTGTCGTTTACAAATGATTTTTGTAATAATTCGTTATGTAAATTAAACAAATTCCCCGAGCTAAGATTATTTTTAGAAATTGCATTTGGTGCGGAAAGTTTTTGCCGAAACGACCCGCAAACACGATTTTTATTATTACGTGGTGATAGGTAAAATTTTTGTTAAAAATGAGTCATAACCAGAGAAACAAGCCAGCCGCCGTAAGCCGTTTAAGCCGCCGCCGCCGGTCATTTTTGCCTCAGCCGCCGCCGCCGATTTTTTTCGGCTCATTTCGGCTGGAAGTATCAATTTTCCAAAATAAAAAATTTAAAAGCAAATGTCATTTTTAAAACAAATTTTTTACTTCATCATTTCCTGAACCATCAAGAGTATTTTTTTGTAGTTAAAAAAAATAAAAGAACCAGTTTTATAGTCAGAGCTAAGAAAGATTTTTGTCATAAATATTTCTTAAGTTGGAAGTTTTGCTTGAAAACTTCTGACAGATTTCGCTGAAATTTGGATATGCAATAGAGGAGAGAATCCAAATGAACAATATACATATATACTTTTCAAATGACCAAGTGTAGATTGTAGGCAGAGCTTCGAAAGAATTAATTCAATTTTAGATTAATTCGCACAAAACCGAATTCAGCTTTAGAAATTGAATATATATCATTCCATCAAAACATGCCTTTATAATTAATTCATAGGTTTCATTCCCAAATTTTAATATTAAATAGAATGCATTCTTATGTTGAATACATTCCTTATAGAATTACAATCAATTTAAATAATTAATTTTTTCATTAATTCTAATCTTTTACAAAATGGCTTATCAAAATTGTCATTTTATTAAATCAGTAAAAGATCTAAGGGATGAATATACTAATGATTCTGACAACACTTTAGTTTATAATTACAAATTAAATAAAAATGTGGCTTATTTTAGGGATTTAATATTGATATCATATACACCACCCATAAAAATAATTAAAAACGCAACATTTGTTTTAAACTTTTACAAACCGAATGAAACGTGAAAGATCATTATAAAAAGAATGAATTCATGAAAGAATTCATTCATTATACATGAAAATTAAAAGAATGAAGCCAGTGAATGAATTCATAAGGAATGGTATAATAGTAAGATATATTAGTAAATTTTAATTAAATGTCCAAAAGTGAATTAAAGAATTAATTCATTCGAATTTATGGTGGTAGGTTTGGTTAAGTAGATAACATCACATTTTTCAGAAATTTCAGTACACCTGAAATTATTATCAAAAGACACATTTTTAAGACATTGCGGACGAAGATATTTACAATAATCGACGCTGTTCTGAGTTCCGCATCCACAAAAAAATTCTAAAGTGAAACATTCCGAATTTTTTTGTTGTTCCGTGATCCACATCCGAATTCTTTTTCGTTTTATTTCGTGTAGCTTGATGGTAGTGAAACGAATACATATTTTTTAACAACAATTATTATATAATAATTTATTTTAAAATAAGTCTATGAATATTAAAATTTGGTAGAAACAACAAATTTTCGAAATTTTTAATTCCGTGTGATTTTACAAATCAACTCTAATTAAAAAGTTTCGGAACTAAGAACAGGGGTGAATATCTGAATTTTTTAACTTTTCTTCTAAGTTTTTCAACTTTGACATCTTTTCGACCATAATTTTTTCTAGTTTATTCTAAAAACACATTTAATTTTGAGTGAAAATAGAGTTTGTTTATTTCTAAGTTCCGAATCCACATAAAAAATTCTAAAGTGAAACATTCCGAATTTTTTTGCTGTTCTGTGATCCACATCCGAATTATTTTCTTCGTTTTATTTCGTGTTGGAAAAGCTTGGTGAAAGTAAAAGGAATATTTTGTTGCAAAAATTAATATGTTAAAATTTATTTTAAAATTTGTTGAAACTTTCGAAATTTCCGACATTTTGAATTTTGTGTGATTTTACAAAACCACTCTAATTAAAAAGTTTCGGAATTCAGAACAGGGGTGATAGTGTCAAAACTCTGTTTATGAGCAACTTCAAGCACTTAACAGTTTGAAATTCAGCAATTTTTCAACCGATTTTGAATATTGTAACGTTTTTGGAAAGACAAAAAATTTAGCTTTCCAAATATATATAGAATTATTTATTTGTAACTGAAATATGTTGAGTTTTTTTTTAATATTAAAATTAATTTTTTTTTAATTTGTATACTTTGACGGCTTTTTTACAGTATTAAACAATTCTTTACTATTGTAATTCATGGGTTTAGTTCTTAGTAAAATCTTTTGTTTAAATTACTTGAAAAAGTTATCGTAATTTTTCTAAACATTTAATTTCAGCAACTCGAGGTTCTTGTTTGCACAATCATTAAGTTTAATATTTTCAATTTTCTTATAAATGCAGAGATTCCATGTTTATAAAAAAATGTATAACTTTGACAATTTTAAAGCGATTAAAATAGAACTTCATTTTGCCCTGAATAAAGAATAAATTAGATAAAAATTTGTTTTTTTTTAAACAAAATATTGCAATTAAAAGCCGTCAAAATTAAACAAAATAAGAAAAAATTAAGAAAATCAGTTTTATTTGAAAATATTTCCACACAATTTTGTTGAATATATAAACATATGTATATATTTGGAAAGCCCAACTATCTCCTTCTAGCTCCGTTCAAAAACTAAAAATCCTAAATTTGTAATTTTTATCGATGAATTTAACTTAAAATTATTTTTTATTTGATAATTCCAAATTTTTTTTGCACAATTTTCTACTGCTATATTTTGGAAAAAACCTTAAACATCTTTTAAACACGTGTATAATGTTCTATCAAGCCGATCAAGCCGCCGCCGCCGCCGATTATTTGGTTGCGCCGCCGCCGCCGATTATTTTGATCGGCTTGTTTCCCTGGTCATAACTAGGGTTTGGGATTTCCCGAACTTTTTTATTTCCCGGGAAACGGGAATAAAAAACGGGAAATATTTTTTAACAAAATTGTTAATGAAAACCACCTATATAAATAATTTTTGTTAAAAAAAACACTATTTCAGTACAAATGCAGTCTGTATAGTGAGAATTCAAAGTAAAAATATCAGAATGTTGAACATTTGATTTCACATATATTACTCTAAGCACTGCCAAATAATTTGCGTGATTCCAGCAGAAAGCACCCACTACTGGACTGTCGGAAACAAACCGCTTTATCACATTTGGTTCATTTTCTTCAAGAAAAGTTGCATGAATATCAATTTTTTTTTGTGAACCAAATTTAGATGTCTGATAAACTACCTCCGTTAACCATTAGTCTTTTAGGGCAAATATTGCACTGCGCTGTATTGTCCTTTTTTGTAAAGTATTTCTATACTCCTGACATTTTATTATTTAATATAAAATAATATATTAGTTTGAAAGCAGGTGTAATTAAATAAAGTAAATTTACTTGAAAATATTTTATTAATGGAAACGTTACTTATAAAATTATTGGCCCTTAATATAAAGGATTATTTTAAATTTAAAGTCAACTTTATTTTTAATCATACGGTTTTGTTCATTTTGTGTATGAAAGCCCTACAAAAATATTTATATTTTCAAATATTTTGATTGGTTGAAAATAAATTAACCAATCAGAATGCTCCAAATATAAACCAAGTCAAGGTATACTGCCAACCAATATGTTAACTATAGTCGTCTTTAACTAAAGTTAAAGAAAAGCAACACTCAGGAAATTCTTCCTATCAATTAACGTGTTGCTTCCTTTGGAATGGGGATAGAGAAGTGCAAAGTGCTGAAAGATGAAGGGCTTCAAATATGGCAACACTGCAATTGCGCGAGATGTTGAATCTTAGAACAGTTGTTGCGCGCCATCTGATGAAGAGTTGGCGGACTTTGTTGAATCTTTTTAGTTCATAGCCCTGTTATATTATTTTACTTCGGTGGGGTTAAGTGCTATGGGAACACCGAAGGAGGACGCTGCGATATGTTTGAGGGATAGAAAAAACTCATGCATATTATTATTTTTCATAAATTGATGTTGCCTTGGTTGGGGCTCGAACCCGCAACCTTACTTGTAACAGTCCAACGCGCTAACCATTACACCACAGCGCCCCCAAAAAAATTTAGATAAAAAGGGCGATTATTTGTAAGAAACAAAACTTTTTGTTCATATTTCTTTTAAACATTTTACCAGATTTTTAGGTTTTACTACTTACATTTTGAATAGGTTATGCGAAAAATCTTTATTACTTAAAAGGGAATCAATTTCTTTTTTGTGTGTCAAAGAAATTGATTCCCTTTTAAAAAATTTTAACATTAACATTTTTGTTTTGGTATTTAAAATGTTTTTTATGACTAAAATTAAAAAATCCTATTCTAAATAAAAATAATTTAATATTTTTCAAATTTCCCGTTTTCCCGGGAAAAATATATTATTTTCCCGGGAATTCCCGGGCGGGAATCCCAAACCCTAGTCATAACCCTAGTCATAACCCTAGTCATAACCCTAGTCATAACCCTAGTGTACACATTTTAAATTTTAGTAAATTGTTCGATTTAAACACAAGATTTTTCAAAGCCTCGCAATGCGTTGTTAGTCGATTCGACTAACATCAACCGTGCTTTACAAACAGCTAAAAAATAGCGATGCACTTCTAGGGTTAACAATATCCTTTTTTCTTACCGATCCATGTCTTCTATCAATGGTTAAGTCCTCTTTAATAGCCTTAGAAACAGTATCACCAATTAAGGGCTAAAAAAAAATCCCAAAAATTTTCCGTTTTTTGCATGGTTTTTTTTTAATTGTTTAAGTTGAAAAATTTTTTAATAACACTATTTTTTAATAACACAACCCAGTCAGAAAAATACAGTCGGCGGAACGTTGGCAAAACGTTGGACACGACAGTACATACGTTGGCAAATCGACTGAATTTCAACGTTTAAAGTAGCCTTTCAACGTCGGTAGCATGTTAATGTTAGAACTTTAATTCCAAATATCTCCGTTAGGGGGTGCTGCAAAGCCATGAAAGTAATAAAAAATATTTATTTGGTATAGATCTACATTTACACGAAGTTTGGTCGGAAAATTCCCAGCGATTTAAAGTTGTGGTCGAAAGGGTTAAGTAAGAAACTATCAAATGAATTTTAGTTCTGCAGTGGGATTCTCTAACTTTTTAACGATAAAATTCGGTAGTTAAGTTGTCAGTTTACTATGAAAACTTGTCAATTTATCTACCGAATTTTGTCGTTTAAATGTTACAGAATTGCACCTTTGATTATAAAACTGGCACTAATTTTTTATCCAAAAATATTAGAAACAAATAACTTAAAACAAATTGTGATTGATTTTAAAACTTTTTTGTTACATTTAAAAAATCTAAATTTAAGTAAAAAACTTTTAAAACTGTAGTTTTATCTGTAATTATATTAGGTGTGTTTCTTTACTTTTTGGGTAAAGTTCGGTAAAATGAGAGTAAGCACAAAATCCTCTCACAAAATGACAAAATTACCCAATAGTACAGGAACGCAAAAAACCACTTTTCTAGCCCAAAAACTTATTTCAAAGAATAATGTTAAACAGTGATGTGACTTGAAAAATTTTGTTTTGTGCCAAGCGTGTGACTAAAATGTGCCAAATGGGCCTTTATTGTGCCAAAACTCAATTTTCACTTAGAAACTGTGTTTTCAACTTTCATTTTGTAAATGCATTCTTATGGAATTAATTCTATTTTGAATTCTTATGGAATTAATTATATTTGAATGAATTAAAATTTTCTTTCAATTAAAAGGTGAATGATAAATTAAATTCATCCGATACTTATTAAAGATTTGGGAATGCAGCCAATGAATGAATTCTTTAGGAATGGTTGCACGGAATGGTATACATCACAAATTATACCAGATATGAATCAGCTGATTTGGGCAATATGGCCGACAGAAAATGAGCAAAACAAAACGCAAAAATTTAAGAAAAACACAAAAGATAAAGCACAATAATCTAAAAAGAGACAGATATATACAAAAAATGTGCAATACAAAATGTATGGAGATTTTATATTGTTATCTCCCTCTTGACTTGACTTCCATGTAAACAAAACCATACGGTTAGAGAATACTTTTTTGACACCTGTCATTAGTTTCACATCTGGTATTAATCTGTGGTATACATATAAACATTTTCTAAAACTGAATTAATTTTTTTATGAATTAAACTTCAATTACTTCTTTCGAAGCTCTGAGATAAATCTATAGCATTTGAATTTTAAAATTCTATGGATTAAGCACCTGTTATACTCCATATAAAAAAAATTATTTTTTACGACAATGAGTTTCACGTGAAAATTGTGCAAACTTAGTTTTCACGCAACTTTAATGTACAAGACTATTATTTTTCTGGTGAAAAAGTGACATTTTGTGTTAATTGTGATTGTGGCTTTGTTATAAAATTAAAATATTGTTAATTATTTTAACTTAAATTGCAATTTAAAGCATTTAAAATCTGAGAGAAATTTTTTCACGTAAAAAACAACTTACGGTGCTTTATTCGGTGATATCTTCGATGCCATTTTTTAGTTTTGCTTTATTCGAAAAGGTATTTTAATACCAATAAATGCTTAGAAACTAAAAATTAAAAATTGTTATTTTTTAAATTCATTTTATATTAAATTTTGTAGATAACCAAAATGTGCCAAAATAGTATCGGTTGTGCCATTGTACCAATCAATCAAAGATTGTGCCAAAAATCCCATCACTGATGTGAAAATACGTATAATTTCATTTTGCAAATCGGCACAAATAGACATATTTATTCGCATTTAAAAGTTGTTTTTGATTTTATTCGATTAATTTTAACAAAAAACCAAGATTCTTTTGCTTATTTCTTTATTTAATTACAATTTTTAATTTAATTTCACAATTGTTTTTTGTTTATATTTGCATCAGCTGTTTTACCAAAGTTTACCCGAAGAAAAAGTCTGGGTAAATTTTGGTAAAAAGATAAGCACTAATACACTCTCATTAGCGCTCTCATTTACCCAATTCTCGAGTACGGGAACGCGTTTGGGTAAATTTCGGTAACTTTGGGTAAATTTCGGTAACATTGGGAACGTACGGGAACACACTGATTGAGTCGTAGAATTTATTCAAATTTAGGGTCCAGGGACCCTCTTCGGGCCTAGTCCATATCATGTAAGGGAACTCCAAAGAAGCAAACATTTTGTCGGTTTTGCTCTATCTCGCTTAGTTTTCGAGATATGGGCCATTTTATGAAGTGGAAAATTTTTATTAAAAATTTCCGAGGGTCCAAGGACTCACCAAGGTCCCTTTTTGTATAGAGATAACCTTTTCACGGAGGTATTGTACGGTCAGGGGTAATCGACAGGCCAAAACCAGAGCTCGAAAATTTGTGTAATGGACGACGAAACTTAGGTCCTGGCTGATTATTCGCAGCTCTCTGGTCAAGAATTTTATGTTTCCGATGTTCGAGGAAATGTTGCGGAAATAAGCAAACGAAATTCCCTAAAAAATTCCTAGTATGGCAAGCCATATGTAGCTGCGGCCAAAGAAGCCAGTTATTTGTGACATCTGGCTCTATAAACAGCGAAATTTATATCAAGGAGTGTTTGCAGAAGAGACTTCTACCATTTTTGAGTTAGCACAATGTATCCACTTTTTGCCCGATTTAGCATCTTGTCACTACAGCAAGAAAGCGCTGGAGTGGTATAATGATAATAATGTGGTTCTTGTACCAAGAGAGACAAATCCACCAAACTGCCCACAGCTCAGGCCAATGGAGAGATATTGGGCTCTTGTTAAAAGAGAATTAAAGGGCACAAAAAAGGTCTCCCAGGACATGCAATATTTCAAACGTAGATGGACCACCTGCTCTAAAAAGGTGACAGAAACTACCATAAAAGCTTTAACGGGAGGGTTTCCGGAAAAAGTGGATAACTTTGTTCGTAGTGGTTAGAATTCCATGCGGTTTTTTTTATTAGATTTTGTATTAAATTTCATTTAATAAAAATTTAGTGTGAAGTCTTAAAATTCAGTGGTTTGCTTGTTATTTAACTTTATGTGTGTTAATATTTTTATGATCTCACTCCTTATGTATATTCTCAGTTTGCAAATAAAAATCAGAAAGTTGTATTGTATCTCAAATGCATAAAAACGAAATAACTAGATATACGTTTGCAATTTTTTACTTCAAATTTCAAGTAAATAGGCTGAGCAACTACATATTTTTTTCGTAATCGAGAGAAAAAAATTTTTATATTAAAATATTCTTTTATAATATCAAAAAAATTAACTGTAAAAAAACATATGTTTTTAGCATTTATGTCAGTTGTTTTAAAATGTTTCTAGTAAAAATGTGTCAGCTAATTTCACTGTACAACAATTTCGAACTTTTTGCAAAATTACGGGATTCTGACAATGGATTCTGATAGAGGAGACCAAAAAAGAAAATATACGTGTATCGGCGTTTTGAAAGATCACATCGGAATTTTATTTTAGGGGTGGTTAAAGTTTCCCCCTTTTACAAATGTTTATTTTGAATCGGCATAGGAAACTACCCAGTTAGAAATCGCCAGTGGTACAAAAAATCAAGCACTGGCATAGCACTGGGTAACCACGGCGTTAAAAATAAATGACTGGCAGAACACTCATTTTGGAAGCTATGCCAACGTTTGCAAAAAGCGTTTTGCCAGTATTTGTTTTACAAAAATTTCGGTGGTTTATTAAAGAAAAACCACTGGCAAAGAATAGGTTTAGAGTGATGCCAAGGTTTGCAACCACTGGTTATCCAGTGCTACCTAGCAATTCATTCAAAAATTCACTGGTAGACCAATGATTTTATAAAAATGCTGACGCTTCGTTAAAAAAGGTTTGTAGTCAGAAGGTTCCGAGTTCAAATCCGGTTGCAAGCAAAACATTTTTTTGTTTGTGGGAAAGCTCCTTCAAGACCAACTTTTTTTATTACCCTCCCAACGCTGGCATACTAGTTACTAAAAATTATTTCCCAGTACTAGCATTTTGGCACAGTCAGTAGTTGTCCAGCGATTATCACTCATTTATGAGTTTAGCCATCAAATATTATATGTCTCTTTAGCTCAGTGGGTAGAGCAATCGTCTGCCAATCTGACGGCCTGGGTTCAAATCACGGCAGGACCAAAAAAAATCCATATGAACTTTTTTTAAATTTTATTTTGGAAAATATATGTATTTCTAGACCACGTATTTATTGGTTTTGCCAGCGTTTTGCCAACGTTCAAAAATTTTGTTCCTCCAGTGCTTTTCCGGCGCTTTTTGAACAGCCGATCCTTTTGTCTAATGATGTTATCATTTTGCGAATGGGAAAACACTTTTTACCAGTACTTGTACCACCTGTTAAGTGCTTAGCCACCGCTTTCCCGTTTGTATTTTTCTGACTGGGCATGAGAATCTTCCATTTTAGGTATAGGATGTGTACACCGAACTTATGTAAAACACTACGAGGAACATTTTTGTGGACCATTTTTACCCTCTAACTCTTTATTAAAGTGATTTTTTTTGCCTCTTTTTCAAAAGGCGCATAAAAGACTTGATAATAAGTGAACAAAAAATTGTATTTGGTAATAAAAGTTTTTGCTGGGTTTATTTGGAAAGGTATTTCATATTTTTCTATTATTTCATTAACTGAATCCAAAATTATATCAACTTCCTTATGCCAATTATCTTTAAGAAAGTTATAGCCTATCATCATCTTCCCAATATCATTCACCCTAAACATTTCTAAGAAATCACATAAAGTGGTATAAAATGATGTAATACCCACATACTGGCATGAAGTTCTATAGAGTATTTTGTATATTGCACAGTTCTAAACTTGTTCGTATTGTAATCCATATAACCATTTTTGAAGACATCAAATTAAAATGTTTTAGGTTTTTAAAAAAATAAACATCCATCCAACCATATTTATTATGTGGAGTTTTGTTCATTGTTGTCTCTTGAATCATACCTACAATATGATAAAAATAAAAAGACTTCATGCTTGAAGTGACAACCAATTAATTCCGCCGCTTTATTAACAATACAGAGATATGATGTGATGATGATGAAGATGTGACATTTCTAATTAAACGAACAAAACGCAGAAAAAACGGTACAATTACGATCATGAATAACAATTATATTATTTGCTGATAAACATACATTCAGAAATGTAGTTGTGATGAACAATTGAAAAATTGTTAAAAAAAAAGATCCATTACATACACCATTATGATTTAAGTAAAAGTGATTAAAAACATGTTTAAATATGATCAAACATGATAAGCTGGAAATCTTTTGAATTGGGTGTTTCTTTTTATAGCTTAAAACAATTAAAATACTTGCAGATTAAAAGAAATAATAAAATGTACATCAAATAATTCATAAAAAGTCATGATCACTTTCAACAACATTTTTTGTGTTTTAATTTTTTATTGCAGGAGGTTCGTCCAAATTCCATAGCCGATGTTAAGGTAGATGCATCTTTTCGACGAATACCAAAAAATGCCATCTGCTTTCATGTTTGGAAAATTGAAGAGGACCGTTTGGAAGCCGAACCAAAAGCACAATATGGTACATTTATCGACGATTGTGCCTATATTGTATATGCTTGTGGACCGACAGGAACATTTGTTAATCAAGAAACTATCGTAAGTTAACCCTAATGGGTTTTTTTCATCCAATATTTAAGGTACATACACTGACTGTAACAGTGTTCGAATGCTGGTTTAAATTTTCAACTATATAAGCAAATCAAATAATTCTTTCTGGCATTATTTCTTTACTTACTTGTCCTTATTTAAAACGAAGAAAAATAATTTAACTATAGTAGTTGACTGGGAAAAATATGGCATTTTTCTATTTGAAGACAAATGTTACACTTTTGCACCCGGTTAATTTTTTATAATTTTCTTAAAAAATCTTAAATATTAACTCCAAAATCATAAAATGTTTGCCGTTTTTCTAAATACTTGGGTGAGTTGGTGTAAAATATTGCATTTATCTCGTCAAAAAATTGGGTCTTAAATAAATGTTTCCCTATTGTTAAAATAGTAGCCATGCTGATTTTTCTAGAAAATCCAAATGTATTTAATGGAACGATAGCACGGACCATTTGGCAGTCGAAAATTAATTGATTGGATGGCCTTCCGTATTAGATGAAAATTTTTTGGAGACTATTAAATCTGCGAATATTTTTTGGGAAAAAATTATTTAGTTTCCTATGGTAGCTAGTAAATTATATTTTGTAATTCTGAGATTTCTTCAATATATCGTCAATTTAAAATATCTTATGAAATCCATTTTTATTAGGCCACCCAAAATTCTAGTGAAAATAAGAGGGCGGATCAATAAGTCCGTGACTTTTTGAATGAAACACATTTCTTTAGGTTTGGAAATAGAACATCGTCACTGGGGGCTTAATCCGGAAATTATGGTGGATAAGGTACCAATTCGCTGCCTAATTTATGCAATTTTGCCATTGAGAATACATACATGTGGACCCGTACATTGTCTTGATTAAAAATTACTTTTTCTTGACGAAATAGGGTCGTTTTTTTAAACCGCGTCCTTCCAAAAAACTGTCGCTATGACCTTGTTGGCCGACAAACTCACCTTGGCCTTCTTCGGAACCGGTGGACCCGGAGAAACACGTTGTTTAGACTGCTGCTTGGTCTCCGGTGTGTTGTAATGGATCCATGTTTCATCCACAGTTACAAAACGCAGCCAAAACTCATTCGAATTGCGGTTAAATAATTCCAAACAATTCTTTGAAGTTGTCACACGATTGCGTTAATGGTCAATTGAGAGCAAACGCGGCACCCATCTTGCTTTCTAAAACCCTACTCAACATTTAAAATCGAAACCACATTGCCATATGAAATGTCTATGACATCAACAATCGACAAGTACTTTCACTATCCGATCGGCCAACAGCATATCATGAATATTTTCGGCATTTTCAGCTGTATTGATCTAAATTGGCCGTCCAGAATGGTCAGCGTCACAAGTGCTTGTACAAGAAAACTCAGTAAACCACTTTTTTACCATTGAAGTTGATGGTGCAGAGTCCCCATAGTACTTATCAAGCTTTTCCTTTTTTTAAAGAATATGTAGCCTTCATTTAATGAGCATAACAAAAGAAATAAAAGATTTCTGGCTATTAGAATGTTTTAGGGGTAAAAAAAGCTGAGAAGTTTCACAAATCCATTTTGCGAAACTTTTGCTGGTAGGAGGATGAAAGGGCAAATAGAGTACATATTTTTTTCTAATTTGAGGAACCTTAACAAGAACCTGAAGTCAAAATAGTATATCCACAAACAAAAAGTCGATTGTAAAAGGGTTAACAAATGTAGGATCCATAATCCATTCCATTATATATTTCCCTCTGGAATACACTACACACTTGTGCTGACATTCAAATTTGATGCCACTCAAAGGATTCGGGTGCAGTAACCGGATTTTTAGATCATAAAAACAGAACTGTTGTTAAAGCAACAGACATTAGCTTATCAAAACGAAATACTTCGTTTAAAAACAATTTTCTTTGTCAATAGAAATCTGTCTTTATTCGTTTAACTATAATCGCCCAGCAAAATCTTTCATTACCAAATAAGTGGTTATATAATAGAAATTCATAGCTCCGCACAACTTATTTTTTGGCGTCTAAACTCATTATTATTGTTTGGCGTGGTCGTCTTTATAAGTAGTCACGCTTACCCGCTCGCTTACGAAAAAATGAGAAGTAAGTAGTTATGAGATTTTGAATAATAAGTGGTTACACATATGCTTACAAGTGGTTATCCGATTGCTCACTTGATTCTTAAAAATAAGGACTTAGGCAAATACTATTAGCTTATGGAAATACATTCAGAAAAATTTAAGTTTTCTCTAGTGTGTAATTTTAGGACTCGTCATAAAAATTTAAATATAAAACATATTTACATATAATAAATAAAAATGTATAAAATTTAACTGTGTAAAAAGTACTTATTTAAACTATTACGAGTAAGTCATTATTTTATATTTAAAAGCAATGAATATAATAGGCCGTTATTAGGAAGTTATTATTTTATATTAGAAAATAATGCAAAAGGTAATGATGTATTATTACCAATATGTTGCTGGGCGGATATAGATCCAAATCTTTGGTATCTCTAAATAGTTTCCCGTCCTGTTCTACAAAATTTTCTTGATCCGTGGCCCTTATTCCCACATTCAGGTAACTTCAGCGGTCAGAGTTTGTTAGTTGTTTTAGTATTTCAGTGTTCTGGTTCCAAGTGAAAAATTAATATGTTTATAATTTTTATTAATTATATTAATTACAATATTAATTGCAGCTGTCTATATGACGTTAAAACAACACTGTACTAAAATACTTTATGAAATGCACTGTAGCAACCCGTCTCCAATATGTACGTAAGCTGCCTGCTCTTCTAGGTAATGTGTGTATGTGTTTGTATTAAAAACAATAACAGAAACCGAATTAAAAAGAAAACAACGAATTAGTTATATTGCATTCAAGACCTTACTTGGGTGAGATGGTTAAGCTGTTGCACTTTAGTATAGTTACGTTTGTAATTTAGGAGCATGTGTTCGATTCCTACAGATTTTACCAAAAAGCGTTTCTGTTGTCAAAATTGTGTGTAAATTGTTAATTTTGGGTAAATTGGGTTCCCCCAGATACCCGCGGTAACGACGTGGTACAGATCTATACTAAAGAGCTGGTTTTTTTTTTAACGGAAGTATTAGAATAAATTAAAGTCTCTAAAATGTTTAAAAAAATTGGAATTATACAATTTAGTTTGTACGCCATTGCGGCTCTACCAACGTATTTGTTTTCTAACACTGACTTATACCCAATTTAGACAGACAATTTTTTGTAATAACAAATGTATTAACTCCTTTAACTATATTTTAATCTAGTCGACTAAAAATCAATACAAAATTTAACCTGGGGTCGAATAACGACATTCGTGATCGAAGTTTTACGTTCGAAATTAGTTTTTTACTTCGGAAATTATAAAATTGGATGACAGGTATGTAGTTCCACCATAGATTGAAAATAAAAGTAAAATATGGTGTTATCATTGTTAGCATTTACGTATTCACTCATAAAAAACTTTTTTCGAACAATTCCACTCTTTCACAAATGCTGTAATTTGGCCATTGGTTATTAAAAATATTTTATATATTATTTTCTAAAAATTGTTTACAGGTTGGTAATATCAAAGACAATACATTTTTTCTTATTTATTTATTTTTTAGACTCGAGAAGTGAAACCTTCTACAAGTTTAGAACGTTTCATTCACTTTTGGTTGGGTGAAAATGTTTCGGAGCAAAAGCGATCAAATGTTGCTCATAAAATACAAGAGCTGGACTCTTATTTTGGAAATGTGGCTACCGAATATCGTGAGACACAAAATAACGAAAGTGCTAGATTTTTATCGTATTTCAAAAAGGGCATAACGCAAGTTTAATTCAAACACAAAATTCTAATACGGGAGTTAATTATTTACTATTTATATTGCAGCATAAAATCTGGAGCATTGCTAAATTCCTCCGATCCAAATCGTTTATATCAAGTATATGGCCGCAAATGGTTGCATTGTATTGAAATGAAAAATATTTCGTGGGATCACTTTGGTGCCGACTGTATTATGCTCTTGCATACTGCAAATCAATTATATGTGTGGATTGGGCGTTCGAGTAGTAATGTAGAAAGGCGTAATGCCATTGACTTGGCTAACAAATGGCAACCAAATTCCAATAATATCACCATAGTCGATGACGGTTATGAACAGTCATTGCCTGAAAATCGTAAAAATGAATGGAATACATTTTTACCTTTAAGCCATAGAGTTGTATGCCAAAATGCACAAATTTCCGATAAACCCTTGTGCAATAAATTGAAAATCTATAAATGTTGTTATCGCAACAATCGTTTACATTTGGATCAGTTAGACGTGGTTATACCAACTCGTGATGATTTTAGTGATTCCACTACAGCTTATGTTCTAGATGGGTTTTCTCAGGGTGTTTGGCTATGGGTGGGTAATCAAGCTTCGCAACCGGATAAAACTAGTGCTATGGGTAATGGTCGAGCATTTGTTAAAAAGGTAAATTTCATCGGATTGCCTGCAAGTAGTGTTATGTGGTTTTGTAACAGGTTTTCAGGAGAGCGAAAAAACTGATTTATATTATCCTTTTAAGATATTTTATTGACATAATATGCCTTAATAATGATTTTAGTAAATAAGGTCGTGAATCATTAAGGCACATGATGTCAATAAAATAGGTCCATTCGATTACTTTTCTCAGTCAATTCCAGTAAGAATTACTCAGTACAAACTTACAGAGAGTAAGACAAGATTTACTCTCAAAATTAAATTTTCCCAAACATGTACGCGAACAGAAAATTTGAAACAATTTGCAAGTCTGTAGACACACCAAATATACAAATAAATTTTAACTGGTCGCTTTGGAAGAAGACAATTTTAGATGTTAAATCTTTAGCATAAACTTTTTAGAAGGTTTTCTTATATTTCCCATAATTTATTTTGAAATTTTCATTGCTTTGAATTTCCATAAAATAACATAATTGTAAATTTTTTTTTTTGGTTTTCAATAAACAAACATATGTTTTCGAATCATATGTTTTTTTCTGCTTGCAAATTCTTACTGGCAAAAATTTATCCAGTAAAAATTTGCAGGAAAAAGAAGAAGACCTAGAAACTCTCAACATAGAACTGTCACTTTATTCTCTCTTTTTTCTTTCTCTTTACTGAATATTTATGTAAACGAACGCCATCCAGTAAAAATTTGTGCAAATTTGTACAAATTATGCAGTAATCGAATGGACCTAATATTTTAAAAGGATAATATAAATCCGTTTTTCCGCTCTCCTGAAAACCTGTTAAAAACACATAGCACTACTTGCACTTGATTTGTTGAGAAGTTTTTTTAAATGCAGTAGTTTTATTAATTTTATATATTTCTTTTAGAAAAAATATCCGTATAGCACACCCGTTATTCGTGTAGTGGAGGGTCATGAACCTGCTGAATTCAAACGATTATTCCCATCTTGGCATAGCGATTGGAATGAATCTTTGACAACTATAAAACCTGTTTCGACTATTTTGGGTAAATTGGATTCATTAACATTATGCCAGAGACCCAAAATGGCTGCTGAAACTCAGCTTGTAGATGATGGTTCGGGAGAACGTAAAATTTTCCGCATAACTAAGGATCAAGTTATTGAGATGCCCACTTCGAAAGCTGTATTTTTTACTACACTGCAATCATATGTTGTACAATATACTGTAGCGGTAAGTTTTTTTAATAAACATTTTTTTTAACTTATATAATTCCGAATTTTCTAGATTTGTTCTATGAATCCTTTGGATAGTGAAAGTGTTGGTATTAAACAAATCATTTATCAATGGAATGGATCTGAAGCCTCACCAGATCTCACCACTAAAGCTGAAAATTTTGCCAAAAATTTATTTGAAAAATCAAATCAGAAGTCAATGTTTATACAAATGTCTGAATTTGATGAAACTCCACATTTCCTGCAAATATTCCAAGGAAAGTTAATAATTTTATTAAATGATAAAAACATAAATTTTCAAAATAATAATAACAACATTAGTAATGGTGCTGGAAATGAAAATGATAATTTAATATTGAAAATTTATGGTGATTCAACATACAATTCGAAAGCAGTAGAAGTATATCCATTAGCATCAATGTCATCCAAAGAATGTTATGTAGTAAAAGCACATCATGTTTGGGTATGGTGTGGTCAGTCATCAACAGGCGATGCCCGTGAAGTAGCCAAAAATATAGGTGTTCTACTGGGAGAAAGTTCCTTGGTGTTGGAAAGTAAAGAACCTAAAGAATTTTGGCGTTCCGTCACCAATCTTATGAATCAAAATCTTATAACAAATGGTGTAAATAACTCCCAAAGTTCCACTAGTAGCAACAGTAATGGTGGCAGTTCAAATTGTACTTCCGGTAGTATATCACCACCAAATTCAAATCTATCATCAAATGGTAGTTCAACAACAACACAATACAATTCCACAACATGTAATAAACCACGTGTACAAGCTCAACTTTTCTTGGTTTGGTGTCAGCGCAATAAGTTCGTTAGTGAAGAAGTTTTAGGTTACGATCAACTGGATCTATCACCAGAATGTACATATATTTTAGATGCTGGTATCATATCCTATATATGGTTAGGTAATCATATATCTGTATATGAAAAAGAGAAATATCTAAATTTGGTTCAGAACTATTTGGAAACTGTACCCATGGCTCGAAGACCTACAACGGCTATTGGTGTGGTGAAACAACAAGATGAACCAAATGTCTTTAAGGGTTTCTTTGAAAATTGGAATCACAATCTGTGGAATGTAAGTATTATTTCAGAAAATATAAAAAAATTAAGGAATAGTTCTTTTTTCTATTTTAAATAGTTACTTCTGAGAACATAAATATTTCCTTCTCTCGTCATATACCAAAATATTACGATCTTTTAAAAGATCTCATCAGAATGCTATGTTTAAGAAAAGCTAGCGTCTCTTTAAAAAAATTTTCTGAAATTGAAGAAAATTCGTTAAATTCATAATACAAAATAACTAGAATGTATTTTAGGCCTAGCAACCGGAATTGAACTCGGAACCTTCTAACTATAAACCTTTTTGAGCGAAGTGTAATTTTTTTAAATTATTGCTCTACCAGTGAATTGACTAGGTAGTACTGGATAATCACTGGTTGCAAAGGTTGATGTAGCACCCTTATTATTTTAGAACAAATACTGGCAAAACGCTTTTTGCAAACGTTGGCAAAGCATCCCAAATGAGTGTGCTGCCAGTCATTTATTTTTAACACCGCTGTTACCCAGTGGTATTCGAGTGTTTGATTTTTTTGTACCACTGGAAATTTCTGACTGGTGTTAAAAGTTAAAAACTATGAGTAACACAATTAAATCAATCAATTAAAAAAATCTTATAAGTTTCAACAGTTGTTTTCAGTTTCATACTTTCAAATGGCCATGAAGACATTATTTACAACCTAAAACTTTGCATGCTTTTGTTTTTAAGTATTGTCTACCTAACTCGATCAATCATTCTTTCAATTAAAAAAACTTGATAAATAAGAGGCATCTAATTCCAGTTGCAATAAATCTCCAAAATTATTTAATTTCTTTATATGCTCAGAAAATTATGTCGTTAAAATTTGAATTAACTACAATTGCAGTTTTTTTCAATTGCAATTGTAGTTAAAATAACTGCAATATCAGTTAATGTTAAATACACTTGCCGTGTTACACTTCGTTAACTGCAACTACAGTTAATTTTGCCGACATAATTCTCCTAGTACAGGTATTGTTCTCATAAAAATACGATTTCCAAAAGATGATCTTTATTTAAAAAATTATAATATTAAAATACAAAAATTCTAATACTTTGTCGAATTTCAGTAAAAAAAGTTCTAAGATTCTCAAATATTTTTCTTAAAGACAAACTCCGAGATTCTTACCAATGATTCATTTAAAAACCTTTGAATGTAAAGTATTTCTCTTTTAATCCTATTAGAAGAACTGAAATTTCCAATCAAAAACACAAAATGTTATTCATACATTTTTATATTATATGACATTAGTATTTGTTCTTCTGATTTTTTTTTTTTTTTGACACACAAAAATTTTAATTTAAAAATATTTTGCATTCTGTGTGGGCTGGGATTTGTTGAAGTTTTCTTTTTAATCATTATAATCTTTCCTTCACAAAAGTAATACAAAAACAACTAAATCTTGTCAGTTATTTTATATAAAAATGTTTTCTAAATTGAGTCTCCAAAGCTTCACATGAAAAACTTTATTATAGCTAAACCCGGCTCAAAGTTTAATGCCTTTTTCATATTGAAATATATAAAACTACAGGCAGGAATGAAAAATGTTTTTGAAAATTAATTCGAAATAACAATTGAGATTTGTTAATATTATAAACTTTTTATTCGTCTTTAAAATATGAATATTGGTAATAATTGTTTAATGTTTTTAAATTTGAAACAAATGGCTACGCCTGAACGTTGATCGGCTGTTGCTGATGATCGGCTTATCTGATCGAAATATTGGATAAAATAAGTCAAATCAATCCTTTATTACAGTTTAGAATATTTATAAAATTCAACTTTTCCATTAAGCCCGGTATTCTATTGGTACTTTTATGAAAATATTTTCCAAACTCCCTATAATGAAATAATTTTTACTCGGAGATCATTGCTGCGAATTTATGATTGATATTTTTTCGCATTAATTAATAGACAAGAACATTTGAAAATGTAGCGAAAAATTACATTTAGGCCCGATTACTGAATGTCCAGTTAAAATTTTGCCGACAGTTAAATTCAAATTTTATATGAGAAACAACAACAAATGTGTCAGTTAAAGGCCCAGTTAGTAGCTAACTGAACATTCAGTAATCAGTTTTGTTATATACATATAATTGTGGCTTCCTAATGAATGAAAAACAATCGTAATTTTTATAGCTTCTTACGGTGGGTCTTATTCTACAGGTTTAAACTTTAGTTAATAGTTAACCCAAAAATTTGATGTTGTTTTGTGTACATTTTTTTGATATTTTCTTTTGTTTATAGTTAAGTTAAAGTTAAACCTACATTATGAGACCCACCGTTATAGGTTTAAGGCTTTAACCATATAGAGCAAAATTTTTCTCTACATTTATCAGAATACTGGGCATTAATAAAGCATTATTACGATATATTACTATAATAATTGTAAAAAATATTATTTCAGAATTATTTTACGTACGACAAAAAGAGACAACAGTTGGCAGCCATTTTAATGGATTCTACTAATGGCGTTAATGGCAATAACCTCGTGAATTGTGAAAATGGTAAACTACATCCAGCTTTATTGAATAGTCAAAAAGATTTCGATCGTCATCAAAAATATCCAATAGCAATGTTGCAACAGGAAATTGATTTTCTTCCCGCGGAAATAAATCCATTAAAACGAGAGGTAAGCAAAGAATTTTGGAGACCCGTAAAAGTCTTAAAAAATTTTAAAATATAAATTATTACAATAAGTGTTTTTGCTTTTTCTTTATTTATTGTAAAAAATTTTAATTACAAGTTCTATTCGGAATTTTTGATAATATGATCTTAAACCGCACAAAAACACTCATTGTAACAATCTTCTGATCAACTAAAAATCTACAATCAAATACTTCACAGATGACGTGCAGTCCAACAAACTTTTTTGAGTGTACAATACAAGTTTCTGATTTTTATTTGCAAACTCGTAATATATCAATAATCACGAATATAAACTAACCAAGAATTTTTAAAATTCAACGAAGTTCAACGAAATTTTTTAGTTTTTAAATAATTAATAAAAACAACTGCTTACTGTAAAAATACTGTTTTGGTATTTGTTTATTATGATATTAGAAATAACTGATTTAAACAACTATTACGAAATTACAGTACTTTTCGTTAGATGTTTTCTCAAATAAATGTCATAAAAGTTGTTTTGTATTTTTCCATAGAAAAGCAACTGTAATTGAGGTTAAAAATAACAATTACTGATTACTACACAAACAACCGTCATGTAGTAACTGTCAAACTTTTTTGAGTGTGGAAATTCATTCAATTGTGCACTTAATTCTCTGAAGCAACTAACTTTTTCGTTTAATTCCCCAATGAATTAACTTTTCGTTTAATTCCCTGAAAGAATAATTATTTTCTTTTAATTCCCAGAAGGAATTAACTTTTTGTTAATTCGCTGAATGTAAGTTTTTCACTTAATGCAATAAAGAACCTAAGAATATAAAAATATTGCCATATCGGCAAATTTGAAAAAATAAACCTCGTTAACACATATTCCTACTACGAGTATATTTTTCTGATTAAGAGCTACATATACTTATGAATATTTTTTTCACTCTGTTCGACATTTCAAGAAGTTTTATTATGGGGTGATGGGCCTAATAAACATCTCATAAATAAGATTCTTAAATGGCTCATAGGAATGATTATTGCTTTTTTGAAAACACTCTTTTTTTTGGTAGAAAATATGAACCCTCAGAAAACAATCCAAAAAGTTGTCGCTACAATCTAAAAAGCTGTCTCAAAACGAGGGTTAATTTTTCGGACTCAAAGAAGATTCCAAAATTATTTAAATTTATGAAGAAAATTTCGATTTTATACGTTCTTTTTTCTGAGTCATTTCTGAGTACACAGGGGCCTCTTTTGGACGGACCATTTTCATAGGAAAAAGTGGAAAAATGTTTATGTTTTTGGAGCTCATTTCTGAGTCATTAATGATCATCTTTGTTTGCTGGGAGATTTAAAAAATATTTTTTTTTGTACAATTTTTTAAAGATTTACAAAAGTTGTCATTAGTATTTTATAAATAATATTTTGTTTTTCATTTTATAGTCATACGTAAAAAGTTAAGTGTTTTTAGTAGTGTTTCCAATTCGGTTAATCGATTAACCAATTCCTCGATTAATCGCCTCTATTTCGGTTAATGTCGAAACAAATAATTTAAAACTCAAATAATTATTCAACCCGAATAATCGGTTAAAATTGGTCGATTAACCGGTTACATTTTTAATATGGAATTTTTCCTTAATTTTTTCCCAAAACTTCACAATTTTCTCAATCTGGGCTACAAAATTACCAGAAAAGCTTAGAAAAACAAATACTAACTAAAATAGCATCAAATTCTTTAAAAATCGTGTGAAAGAGGTACTTAAATACCTTTTTCGAGCAACCGCAAACAAGTCGACATTGTGAAATCAGACTCCCAATTTTTAATAAAATTTTGCGCAAATGTTTTAAAAAAAATATGTATCAAAGTAAAAAAGCCTTAAGAACATTGCAAAAGGCCAAAATGAAGGTGTTTTTTAAAACTTCACAAAACACACGAAATACACGACTGGCTGGAGGATGCTTTATGAAATAAAATAGACAATTTTGCATTACTGTTTCAATTCTTTTAAAAATTTAAACTAATATAAATTATATCTCCATGTCCTTTAAGACAAAGCTGCATTTGTTTTAAAACTGTTACACAATTTGTGAGGACGATTTCCAGTTGAAATTTTTGAGTGTAAAGAATCGAATGTTTTAGTTTTTATTACTTACATTTTTCTGTGTGCTTATAATTTAAGATTTCACTGATATTTTTCTTTGGGTGTAATAGTGTTTCGGTTTTTCTTTTTAAATTTTGTTTCATTAGTTTTTTTATATCAAGTTATCGCTTGATTTATACTCATTTGAATAATTTCAAAATTGAAAATGTCATTTGTGAAAATTTTAATTTTTGTGTAAAGGGCTGACGGAGATAGTTTTGTATAAGAAAATTTTTTATGTTGTTTGGCGCATTTGATTTGTTGGAAGCTTTAGAAATATTGTGGTAAGGAAATTATTTGAAATTATTTATCTATGTTAAAATTTAACAGCGGAATATATATTATAGTAAATGTGGTTTAATTTCGGCGAAGTTCCAGGATGGTGATATACCTTTGGAAACGTAAACGTAGCGCATTGATAATTAGCAGGCGGAGATATTCTTTCCTTCGAACGAGAATTAAAGCATCGAGTACGTCGTGTTTAGAAAGGAGGATGCTAATAAATCATCAACCTAATCTTCATCTGAAATTAAATTGTTTAAGGCTCTGTTACATTCAGTATAAATTGAAGAGGGAACGAAACGCAGATAAACTCTACCTTTGCATAATACTTTTACACTTATCCAACAAAAGAAAATTCTTCGTGATCATTATCACCTTACTATCTTTTTATTTGCCAAAAGATTGAGTGAATTTTATTAACTCACTCTACATGGCCAACCCTTAGGGTGACCCAAGAACTTCTCGTTGTTAAAATACTAAAAATAGCTATATAAAAAAAAAAAAAATATATATATATATATATATCCTTCCATTAAACTTCATTATTTAGTAATTCTATTAAATTCAAATCAATTTTTTTATATAATTAATTTTAAAACATAATTTTTGCTTTACTTACTTAAATTTAACTATTATAATAATTTTATATGGATACTCTATTTGTATATAAAATTAACTAATTCAATACATTCTCTCTTACAAAAATATTCGATTTCACTCAAAACACTTCATACAGTTCACATAATACACTCAACATAATTTAGTCATACTAAGAAACAAATATCTCTACACATACACAATCAAACAATTATAAATATTCCTTTTAATAGCAAAATCTCCAGTCAACAGTCGGCCGTCTTGATGAGTGGGATATACATGTAAGTTTTTTTTAATTTTGCTTATGTTTATAATACACTGGCACATATTTGCATTAAATTAAAGATGAGTATTTTTATATACTCATTTCCAATATTATCTTCAATATTACTCATATATATTTTGTGGCATTAGGGTTGCCATATAAGTGAATTTAATTCTTAAAAAAAAAAAAAATTTAAAATTAATATCTTTTAAATTTCATTCATAATATAATCCCATGTCATTATTTAAATTACACTAATTTAATATTATTATAATAATTAGTAATCCTCGTTAATTTTTTTTAAATTTTTTTAACATTATTTAAATTAGGCTAATTTAGCAAGATTAGAATAAATATTAAATTAATATTTCAAATTGAAATATTTATATCTTATTACTTGTTTTGATGATAAGGTAAATTTCTTTGGGCCGACTAAAATTTACCCTATAGTCGGCATGGTAGGGCGGGTAAAGACAGGGATAGCGACAACACCCTATGCTATCCTCTCCATCATCAACATCTCTTCTCTGCCCGTTTTCACGATTTTTTTTATTACGTCTTTGTATTGTTTTGCTACCTGATTAAATATTTTGTAAACGTTCCTTAATCTACCTCCAAAGGGGCAAGAACACACCCCAGCCCTGAGCACGGCCGGCTCTATAGGTAGCCCTGCCCTGGAAGAGGTAGACCCCAGATGGAAGGTTCGTTACAGAATATTTGGCGCCCAACGTGGGGCATCAGTTCGCGTGTTTTGTAAAATCCTACCGTGTTGTTATCTAGGGACTGATGCCCATAGAACCAGGATTATCATTTTTGTGTGTGTGGTGAAAACGGTTTTTTTTGTTTGTTTTTATTTTTGTTTTTCTTTATCTTTTATTTTATTTATTTCTACTTTTCATTTCCGTAACTTTTGAGCTTTTAGCCGTCGGTTAGGATCGTGGTTAATGGATATTTTCGTTCCACTGCCTTTCCGACACTAATTGTCTCAATTGTTAATCTATCAGGGTTTAGGGTCGAGTTGCGATAAGATTCTGGTGATTATTGGAATCAGCCTACACGACGCATTCTCCTTTTTCCTTCTTTCTTTCCTATCATTCTATTTCTTCGTTCGGTCTTCGGTTATGATGATTCTTGGAGCTTGGTTGCTATCGGGTCCATGCTACATAATCGATTGCCGAATAGTCTTTTCCTATCCCTCCCATATCTGGTTTAGTCTGGTGACGGGATTCAGTCTGATCTTTTCAGAGGAATCTACACCAGTTGTGGGCTTCCGGTTTCTGGTTTAGCTTGGTAGCGGGATTCATATGGATCTACACCAGAGCTGGAAAAATCTATTTCTCCTTCTTTCCTGTCATTTGTGTATTTATAATTTTTATCTTTCTGTTGTTGATGATGGATTTTTTTTTTTCGTTTATTTCACAGAATTTTTAATTTTATTTCCTTTCGAAAATTTTTTTAATTTTCTATACCTCTTCTATACCAAATTCTTCTAAAAATTCTTTTTTATTTTTACTTTATGTCGTTTCTTATATTTGTTTATTATTTTTACACGTTAAATTTTTTTTACACGTTCTTTTAATATAGCACTGATTTACTTGTCATTACGTTATATATTATTCTCTGGAAAATTCTTATGGTTTTTTTTGGGTTTCATTAATTACTAATTAATTAAACTGAAATCTCTTTTATATTATTTAAATTTAAGGGTTTCATTAAAAGCCTCGGGTAAATTTAAGGGATTTTAATTTTGGTCGAATAGTATTAGGATTAATATTTATAGGTTTTATACATAATTTATAGCTTTTGTAATTATTTTGTTTAAAAGTTTTGATAGGTTCTTGGAAAATTGTTGATATTTAATTAGGTGGTTTTAATCAAAATATAATTCGCGTTAGGTTAGTTAAAAAAAAAAAAAAAAAAAAAAAAAAAAAAATAGGGTAAGTTCCGTAATATATATATTGTTTTTTTTTATTGAAAATCGTCTTTTCCAGTTTCAGTGTTGCAGTACTGGTACTTTACAGCTGCAACTGTTTTGTGAGGACGATTTCCAGTTGAAATTTTTGAGTGTAAAGAATCGAATGTTTTAGTTTTTATTACTTACATTTTTCTGTGTGCTTATAATTTAAGATTTCACTGATATTTTTCTTTGGGTGTAATAGTGTTTCGGTTTTTCTTTTTAAATTTTGTTTCATTAGTTTTTTTATATCAAGTTATCGCTTGATTTATACTCATTTGAATAATTTCAAAATTGAAAATGTCATTTGTGAAAATTTTAATTTTTGTGTAAAGGGCTGACGGAGATAGTTTTGTATAAGAAAATTTTTTATGTTGTTTGGCGCATTTGATTTGTTGGAAGCTTTAGAAATATTGTGGTAAGGAAATTATTTGAAATTATTTATCTATGTTAAAATTTAACAGCGGAATATATATTATAGTAAATGTGGTTTAATTTCGGCGAAGTTCCAGGATGGTGATATACCTTTGGAAACGTAAACGTAGCGCATTGATAATTAGCAGGCGGAGATATTCTTTCCTTCGAACGAGAATTAAAGCATCGAGTACGTCGTGTTTAGAAAGGAGGATGCTAATAAATCATCAACCTAATCTTCATCTGAAATTAAATTGTTTAAGGCTCTGTTACATTCAGTATAAATTGAAGAGGGAACGAAACGCAGATAAACTCTACCTTTGCATAATACTTTTACACTTATCCAACAAAAGAAAATTCTTCGTGATCATTATCACCTTACTATCTTTTTATTTGCCAAAAGATTGAGTGAATTTTATTAACTCACTCTACATGGCCAACCCTTAGGGTGACCCAAGAACTTCTCGTTGTTAAAATACTAAAAATAGCTATATAAAAAAAAAAAAAATATATATATATATATATATCCTTCCATTAAACTTCATTATTTAGTAATTCTATTAAATTCAAATCAATTTTTTTATATAATTAATTTTAAAACATAATTTTTGCTTTACTTACTTAAATTTAACTATTATAATAATTTTATATGGATACTCTATTTGTATATAAAATTAACTAATTCAATACATTCTCTCTTACAAAAATATTCGATTTCACTCAAAACACTTCATACAGTTCACATAATACACTCAACATAATTTAGTCATACTAAGAAACAAATATCTCTACACATACACAATCAAACAATTATAAATATTCCTTTTAATAGCAAAATCTCCAGTCAACAGTCGGCCGTCTTGATGAGTGGGATATACATGTAAGTTTTTTTTAATTTTGCTTATGTTTATAATACACTGGCACATATTTGCATTAAATTAAAGATGAGTATTTTTATATACTCATTTCCAATATTATCTTCAATATTACTCATATATATTTTGTGGCATTAGGGTTGCCATATAAGTGAATTTAATTCTTAAAAAAAAAAAAAAATTTAAAATTAATATCTTTTAAATTTCATTCATAATATAATCCCATGTCATTATTTAAATTACACTAATTTAATATTATTATAATAATTAGTAATCCTCGTTAATTTTTTTTAAATTTTTTTAACATTATTTAAATTAGGCTAATTTAGCAAGATTAGAATAAATATTAAATTAATATTTCAAATTGAAATATTTATATCTTATTACTTGTTTTGATGATAAGGTAAATTTCTTTGGGCCGACTAAAATTTACCCTATAGTCGGCATGGTAGGGCGGGTAAAGACAGGGATAGCGACAACACCCTATGCTATCCTCTCCATCATCAACATCTCTTCTCTGCCCGTTTTCACGATTTTTTTTATTACGTCTTTGTATTGTTTTGCTACCTGATTAAATATTTTGTAAACGTTCCTTAATCTACCTCCAAAGGGGCAAGAACACACCCCAGCCCTGAGCACGGCCGGCTCTATAGGTAGCCCTGCCCTGGAAGAGGTAGACCCCAGATGGAAGGTTCGTTACAAATTAACGTGTTAATTCTGTAAGAACTTTAACTTTTCTTATTTTTCCCAAGAAAGTGTACATACACATCGGTTCAAAACCACATCAATTCTAAAACATGTTCCACTAGAGCAACATTGAACCCGAGCCCGTTTCAAGGAATATAAATTCGAATTAAAACAAATAACCTAAAAATAAAAAATTTTAATTTATATAGAATTTGACTTCTGTAACTGCACACTCAGTGAATTGTCTATATGCTATTGATGAATTTATATACTGATTCAATTAAGTTTCGCTGGAATTCGTCTATTGAAACTTTTAATTGAATTGATGCAATTTTTCATAAAATTTTATGAAGAATTTCATATTATTTATTAAAAATGTCATACATCCAAAAAAGTTGTTTTAAAAAGAGATTCATAAAAATTGTGAAGCTTTTTCATAAAATTTAATATATTTGGCTTTTACTTTTTGAAGAAAACTTCATTAGCTTATTGAAAATTTTGTTTACAGCTCGTCCGATAAAATTCTCTCAGAGTAAGTACGCTCAAACTTTAGGTTATTTTTTTACTGTTAAATGGCCTTTAGTCAGTGTTGCCAATTCAATTCAATTTCACTTTTTGCAGAAATTTCCGAAAATTTTTAAAAGTTCCGTAAATTTTTGAAAGTTATAAAAATTAGTAGATATATAGACGAAACGAGATTGTCTGTGAACCATTTACCACAAATCTCCAGTTTCTGGTGAATGATTTTGTAAATTTTTTCAATACTAAACCGAGTTTAGAAGAAAGCAAAAATGCTGCTATGTATTTTTTTGTTGTGTTTAAAGCTCCGTCTTTTGTTTATTTTTTGCGAAAATAATTGTCAAGCTTCTTTTAAAAATTCTCTTGGTTTGCAAGACCATATAAAAATGCAGCGAAAGAGTGGGAAAATTTGGGTTTGTTATGATTGTTGCTTTCTAATCTGTGAAAATTTTTTGGTTGTAGTTAACATGACACTGGCCTTGACCAGAAGAAAATTTTGCGAACGCAGCAAGTTGGAGCAAAATCAAAATATTTCAGACTTCGGTAAACCCAACATGTTGTAGATTTCAACAGAATCGTATCAAATATTTAAGAAAAAATATCGGTAATTTTTTGTGAAATTGTTATATTTTTATTTATGGTTAAAATTTGAGGGGTATGGGAGAGAATAATTAGCAAGTAGGTAATAATTTTGCATGCAACGCATCTAAATGAAGTACCCTTTCTGAAAAAAACATAAATACTTTTTTCTGAAAGAAGCTTTTAATGTGGATAAAATATCATTTTATTAATATTCAAATTTAACAGAACGCCGTTTTAAGCCTGAAAAAGATATTGAATTGAAATTCCCTTTATTTAATAGACTAATTTGTTATATTTTTCAGGGAAATTGGCCTGGATTTGCTTTTGAAGAAGGCAAAAACTCAGACCAGGTTATTGCAAAAATGCAAAATTTTAGTTTTAAAATGCAAATAACTTTTGCACATTGCAGACGACAAAATGCTAACCCCTCAATTCATAAATCCTTTGTAAAGTTATAGCAGGTTTACAAAACGTAATTTTTATACGAAATTTGTTCAATAAACCCCCTATAATTTTACAAAGCGTTTATGAATTTAGGGGTAAGTCTTTAAAAATCGGTTTATAAATAGAAAAAATTCAAAACTTTGGTAAGAAATGGCAAAATTTTTTCTAAATTAATTTTATTCTTCCCCACTGTGCTCAGGAGAGTTTATTTTGAAATTATATAAGAAATTATAATTTTTTGTATAATTTCATACGGTTTTGGATAATTTTTGACCTACAGCTGTGTAATTTTTTCTTTAACTGGTGGCAACACTGCCTTTAGTAACGAAAAAGATACTGAGAAACAAAGTAAATTGGTATTCTCAATTAACTGAAATTAATCTCAAAGAGAACTCAAATTTTTTTATCGATGACTTTAATGAAAATTTCGTAGCTGTAGGAAGAATCTTATTAAAATTTAAAAAACTTTAGGTATAGCATTTCTTTAACCCTTTCTGGGTCTATACACGATTGTGAGATGTGATGTTTTCTCTGAAAATTACAAATATTTTCAATACTAATAGGTTTATTTAGATAAAAAAAATTTCAGTTATACTTTTAGCTAAATTATATTTCATGAAATAAGAATTGACACCAGGAAATTTTAATAGTTTTAGTACCATTTTACCTTAAAGTTATAAAATGAATACATTTTTGCAAGCTAGTTGGGTCTGAAAAAGTTAAATCCAATATTAAATTTTATAGTGTCAATATTGATTAAAAATCACATTCAAAGAAATTTTGTATCCAAGCTTTTCAGATTTTTAAATTTTTTTATAAATAAAAAATATACGTTAAGTAATCGATATGTAACAGTTTTAGGTTTTCTGTTCTTAACTTACTAATATTTTGTTAGTTTCAGCAGTTCTTTCTGCCATCTTCAACGAAATTTTAGTAGATTTAGCAACATTTTTACAGACCTTTTTTTAAAAAAATTTCAGATCCCGAAACTTTTCAACCTTCGAATATGAAAACTTTTTTATTAAATACATCGTATTCATATATGACGTTAATATTTAATGAAAAGTGTCAGCTTTTTGTGTTTTAATTAATAAAAAGTTAATGAAATACCTTAATTTAGCATTAAACGATTAATCGATTAACCGCCAATTTTCTCGAATAACCGACCCGAATAACCGGTTAATCCATTTTAGTGATTTTTCGAATAATGCATTAACCGGTTAACCGCCTATGTCAAATAATTGGAAACACTAGTTTTTAGACATTAAATGAAAAATTTAAATTCTTTTCGTTTATTTAACCTTCTTTTTCAATTTTTAACTCTACTATTTTCTTGAGCTTAAGGTTTGGTTTTTATTTATAAAAAGTTTTTTATTTTCGATATTTCGCTACTCCAATGAGTAGCATCTTCAGGAAATAACAATTAAAAATGTTATTTGTTATTTCCTGAAGATGCTACACATTGGAGTAGCGAAATATCGAAAATAAAAAACTTTTTATAAATAAAAACCAAACGTTAAGCTCAAGAAAATAGTAGAGTTAAAAATTGAAAAACTTAAATTTAGGGAATTAAATGCAAAAGTGAATTCCTTTAGGGAATTAAAAGAAAAAGTTAATTCCTTCTGGGAATTAAAAGAAAAAGTTAATTTCTTAGGGAATTAAAGTGCAGTTAAAAAAGTGTACACTGCAAATTACAGTTATTGCAGTTATTTAAACTACAATTTTAGTTGAAAATAAATGCTTTTGTAGTTTATTCAAATGCAATTGCAGTATACAGTTTTTGATTCAAAAGTACAGTTAATTTTACAGACATAATCTCTGAAAAAATTCCTTGACCAAAAAATGAATTCCTTGACCAAAAATTTAATTAGCTGGATTTGAATGAAGCTGTAAGTGAATGCATTCTTTAATTTTATGTTTTCGTCAGGAATTCATTCGCTAAATTTAAATTCTTTGAATTCATTCACAGGAATTCCTGTTTTTTCTTATTAATAAATTAATTCCTTGAATTAAAAAATTGGACTGAATTGTAGGGAATTCATTTCAAAAAGGAAGTAATTCTTTGGAGCTCTGTTAATGGGTTTATTTTATATATTTTGTATAGTTATTGGAATAATTTTTAATATTTATTAAAATTTTACCATAAAACTTAACCCCTCACCCCCTACTAAAACTTCTTGAAATGTCGGACAGAGTTAGTTAACCTAGTGTCTTCAAATGCAATGAAATGTGCAAGGAAATTTGAAAATAACATACAAAGCAACAACAAAATTTTTTTTCGTTGTTGTATCATATATGCTTCCATACATAACATATATGTTCATATATGATCATACATTAAACCATATATGATCATACATGAAACCATATATGACAATATATGAACATATATGAACATTTTCACCTGGGAAATATCAATAATTTTAGTACAATGAAATTAGTATAAATAATTAGTACACGCTACTAAATTTCAATAATTTTTTGTAAACTACAATTTAAAATCTAAAAGTGTACTAAAAAAGTAAAATAAACTAAACTAAATTTAAATAAAACCCATTTAAAATGTGTTTTTTTTTTCTTATTAAAGTGATAGATGAACAGAACAATAAAAATTTGCTATGAAGTTGTCCCTTAACTAGAAATTGAAAAATCTTGTTTCCAACTGGGGCGGATAATGTTATTTCACTTTTTATAGCAATTATATCGTTGGATAATGCGAAAAATGATTAATTAGTGCCTCCGGTCGAAGAAAAAATAACTTTTTGGGAAATTTTGTTAAATTTTTGTTTTTTTTACAATTGTTAAGGAACAGCTGTTCGAGATGTTTAACTTAAACACTTCTTTTTTATGTGTGAACTGATATGTTCAACTTTCACATAAACGTGTTTAAGAATCGTACTGTGAACGCAGTATAACGCTTAAACACATAAAATCGAGATAAACACGTATGTGCCAAGCAAAAACATGGTAATGACAGGTCATTACTATACGGATTACCAAGTAATAATAGGTCATTACCTTTTGCAATACTTTAAAATACAAAATAATGACTTACTGATAATAAGTTATAGAAGTACTTATATATTCTTGCAAAGTAATCACTTACTGGTAATTGATTAAATAAGTACTGATTTAGTCTTTTTTATATTAATATTTTATTTACAATATTAAATTGTTTCGAACATTTTTCCCACTGAACAGAAAATTTTCCGAAGTAAAAAATTATATTTCCAATATGACCATTAGAGTGGTCCAAAAAAACATGAAAGTTGGAATTCGCGATCTCCACAATGTTGCCTCTATTCCTTAATGTCTAAAAACTCTCTGTGCCAAGTTTCAGCTAAATCCGCTGTTATTTAGAGGTAGCACAAAAGTTGTCTTTTAAGAATTAGTAATTTATCTCTAGAGTAATTTATACAAAAAGTAGGGTTCACTTTAAATTTAATTATTTCTTAACCTGTACGCTATTATTTAACAATTTTTTTTAAATCTGGTCTTAATTAATGTGAATATACGGAATTTGAAATCAAAACTTAAAAAAATTAAGTATCTTTTAAGTAATTCGCGGTTATTTTTTTAAATTTATACAAAAAATAAATATTTTAGTAAAATTTTCGAAATTTTCCGAAAAGATGTAATTAAAAATTCAATTTTTTTTTTGCCTTGTATGCGCAAATTTCTCAAATCTGATTTTTTAACGAAAATTATGAATCAGCAATCGAAACTTAAAAAAATGTGTGGTTTATGAATTATTCGCGGTTTTTGGAAATTCAAAAAAACTCAAGTTTTTTGAGATATTTTCCTAATTATTTGTAAAAGGTGTTATCGAAAAATGCAATTTGTTATACTTTTGCAATTTACTTACCAAGAACCTTCACTATATATAACACTGATTTTAATTTTAAAAAGGATAACAGATATCCTTGCAAATTAACTTAAAATTTTACATTTTTTAATATTTCGCTATTACATATTTAGATTGCTATAATTTTATTGATACCAAAAATCCTATCTCACATAATAGGACATTCCACAGATATATACTAATGCAAAAACGAAATATAAGAAAACATCCTGATCGAAGTTGATCATTTTTTGTATGTAATTTTCAAATTTCGCGAAATCCGCGTCTCCGATTTCAATCTTGATTTCATATTCGTAATGTACACCTAAAAATATATTAGATTTGATATGTCGCGATCATAATAATTATATTTAATTTTTCTCATTTTTTCCATTATTTTTAATTAATTAAAAATAATAGAACAAGTACAACCTCGAAACTTCAATTGCGATGTGCTACCCCTAAACAAAACTTTTTTGGTGATTTTTTTGATCAGACCACATTTTTTTTTTCAAAGTGGCATATTTGTAGGGTTGTGGAGCATGAAAATTCCAACTTTTTTTTTTTGGACCACTCTAATGACCATCTATTTCACAATGTAGGGTAACCACTTATTTTCTAACTTCTGAGTAACCACTTATTCTATATTTGTGAGTAACTACTTATTCTTTCACTATGGGTAACTCGTTATTCGAAACTTTTTTATAAGCGAGAGCGTAATGACCACCCATGAATTTTTGGACATCGCGAACAAAAGTGATATTGCAAGTAAATAACCCGGTAAGTGGTGAAACCCTTTGTGTGCTACTTACTCGTTTAATTACTCGGTAATGTCTGTTTTTGCTGTGTGTGAACCATGACGAATTTTTTTCAGCATTTTTTATTTTTAGTTATAATTTTGCAGCTTTTAAATTAAATTAATATAAATTATTTCTATTTCTAGGTCCATTTAACCCATGATGATTTCGTATCGCTTTTTAATATGTCATTTTGGGAATTTGATGAATTGCCGAGTTGGAAAAAACAAGAATTGAAAAAGAAACATAAACTATTTTAGGTTTTTTCTTTTATTTATATATTTATTTTACTAATTCCCGAAATTTTTTATTATTTTTTCTTCATTACACATATTTCAAGTATGTTTAAAAAAAATTTTAAAATACAATATCTGTAACATAAAAAACAATGTATGTAATAAAAATATCGTATATATTTATATAAAACTATATAAAAACATAATATGAATAATACTAAATATTGAATTTAATAATAAAATGCATATAAAATCAAGGGGATATAGTTTCAACTTCATCAGAATCAGGTTCATCGCCAGAAGCTGAAAATTTGGGGGAAACAAAATTAAGACAAATCTCATAACTTAAAATTATAGATAACTTACTTGGTGGTTCAGTAACAACACTTACTAACCGCATCAGCCCTCTTACGAAAAGAAATAATATTTCTAGAATATTTTCCATTTGAAATAAAATTGTAAATGGTTTGAAAAATAATTTATACTGAACTCACTGAGGCATAAATGTTAAATGTTGTGTATAATTTTAATTACGATTCTTCTGAACCACCATTATCTCCATCATCCTTACCTCCACCACCTAAAAACATAGAATTATTATAAAAGAATAATATATATTTTTTTTACAATATTACCAAAAGGCAACAATCCCCATATGATATCAAATAATCCTTGTAGTAAATCAAAAAACATTTTTTTGTTTAAGTTTTTATTTTAAATGCTAAATATTTAATATAATCCCAATTATTTAAAGCGTTCTTATAAACAATTGAAATTGTACTAAACTACTACCATTTATTTGTAATATTTTAACAATACAAAGCTGATAACCGTATATTTTTTTCAAATTAATTTACTTTTATGCAAGGTTGGTTACCGAAACGAATAACGGTAAGGGTAACGGTAACGGTATCAGATTTCGTTTGTTTAGGTAACGGTAAAGGTAACGGTATTTAAGACTGTTTCGGTAACGGTATACCGTTATCGAAACAGCAATGCCGGTACGTACCGGTATTAAAAATTATGTTAAAAACATATAAAAACAAGTAAAAACATGGCATATTTTTAATTTTAAGTACTGAAAATAAGCTCCATGAAATAACCCCCCACGAAATAACTCCCCAAAACGAAAATGAAATAATGCCCCAAAATTGGGGGCTTATTTCATTATGAAATAATGCCCCAATTTTCATAATGAAATAAACTCCCACAGAAATGAAATAATACCCCAAACAAAAATGAAATAACTCCCCATTTTTGGGGGTTTATTTCATAATGAAATAAAGCCCCATTTTCAAAATGAAATAAGTCCCCATTTTAAAATTCAGTATTATTTCATATTTTTTTTCATTGTAAAAATTACATATATTTATGTATGTTAAATATGCACATATCTGCATGGAGTCTTTAATTATATCGCTACAATAAGAGAAACTAGAGGAATTTAAGATCGCATACATGCCCTACGGGAAATTTTAACAAACTGCCACCGAACTGGCTCCATTATATGAAATAGAGTGGTCACTTTTACATGACGATGTCATAGGAGGGGGAAATTGACCCTTGTGTTACTACATGACAGTTATTTGTGTAGTAATGCGGTTGTATTTATTTTAACTACAATTGTAGTTAATTTACTTAGAGCAAAATATTTCAATTTTTTTTCAGTTATTTTTTCAAACCAACTACAAAAACTACCACATTGTAGTAACATTTATTTTATGCAGTTATTTTGAATTTTTTTTACAAATACTTATAATTCTCAAGTGTGTGTGCACACACACGAAGCAATCAGGAGCATGTGTATGAAGCGCTTATTTAGAAATTTCTAGTGAAAGAATATGAGTAGAACATGTTTTCTCTTGTCTTAGTCATAAAACAACGCCAAAGAGTGAGGACGCCTAATACGGAAAAGTTTATATATTTTTTATTAAGTTATTAAAATAATAAGGTAAGTTTTATAATATAAAATATAAATTTATTTACGGGATTGTTAAAAATTATTGTATTTATTTTCTTTCAGTTCTTTTATATTCTCATCTCTTTCTACCTGGAGAAAAAAAGGAAGCCAAACAACGCCATATTTCATCCCTCACAGACGGACATCTACAACAATATCTTACTAGTGAAAAAAAGTGACATTAGTGTAAATTTTGATTTCTCAATTTTAAATAGATTAAAATTAAGTTAGGAGTGTTTACATAAATTTGTTTTTTATTAAATTAATAATTTTTAAAATAATTTTTATTTATGTTTTTTAACTTCATTTGCAGTTGTTTGTACAGTTTTACAATAATTTGCATGTATGTTGTTTCAATTGCATTTGTAGTTGTTTTTACTACATTTGTCAGTTGATTTTTAACAGTTAAAAATAACTTCATATTGCAGTTAATTTAACTGCAAATGTAGTCTACACCTTTTTAAGTGCAAATGCAGTTATTTTAACTGTCATTTGCAGTTGATTTTACCTACATAATTCCCTGAGTGTAGGACAGGTTACTGAATTCTCATAAAAAACAAAGTTCAGGGACCTGTCCGGCTTTGTCTTGTGACATGTCACAAGGGGTCAATTTTCCCCTTCTATGACAACGCCATGTAAAAGTGAGCACTCTATTTCATATAAAGGGGCCAGTTCGGTGACAGTTTGTTAAAATTTCCCGTAGGGTGGCTTCAAAAACTGAAAATTCGTTGAAATTATTAAAAGCCGCTACATCTTCTTCCTCATCTGATAACTATTCATCCAAAGATTCTTCTTTAAATATGCTAACAATGTGTACACTCAGAAAAGTTCTGCAGTTATTACATGACAGTTATTTGTGTAGTAATGCGGTTGTAGTTATTTTAACTACAATTGTAGTTAATTTACTTAGAGCAAAATATTTCAATGTTTTTGACAGTTATTTTTTCAAACTAACTACAAAAACTACCACATTGTAGTAACATTTATTTTATGCAGTTATTTTGAATTTTTTTTACAAATGCTTATATTTACAAGTGTGTGTGCACACACACGAAGCAATCAGGAGCATGTGTATGACGCGCTTGTTTAGAAATTTCTAGTGAAAGAATATGAGTAGAACATGTTTTCTCATGTCTTAGTCATAAAACAACGCCAAAGAGTGAGGACGCGTAATACGGATAAGTTTATATACTTTTTATTAAGTTATTAAAATAATAAGGTAAGTTTTATAATATAAATTTATTTACGGGATTATTAAAAATTATTGTATTTATTTTCTTTCAGTTCTTTTATATTCTCATCTCTTTTTATCTGGAGAAAAAAAAGGAAGCCAAACAACGCCATATTTCATCCCTCACAGACGGACATCTACAACAATATCTTACTAGTGAAAAATAAAAGTGACATTAGTGTAAATTTTGATTTCTCAATTTTAAATAGAATAAAATTAAGTTAGGAGTTTTTACATAAATTTGTTTTTTATTAAATTAATAATTTTTAAAATAATTTTTATTTATATTTTTAACTACATTTGCAGTTGTTTGTACAGTTTTACAATAATTTGCAAGTATGTTGTTTCAATTGCATTTGTAGTTGTTTTTACTACATTTGTCAGTTGATTTTTAACAGTTAAAAATAACTTCATATTGCAGTTAATTTAACTGCAAATGTAGTCTACACCTTTTTAAGTGCAAATGCAGTTATTTGAACTGTCATTTGCAGTTGATTTTACCTATATAATTCCCTAAGTGTAGCCAACTAATATTTTTGGTCTGGTTTTAATACGGAACAAATTTTGATTGAGTGTAAATCGTATGGAAATCAAAAACTATATATATTGTTTGATTCAACAATTTATAGCCAACGATTTAATAGTTTTGGCATGGTTTTGGTAGAGAAAAAATTCGCGCGAATTTTTCATTTCCAACCGATTTACACTCAACCAACATTTTTTCTCTACCAAAACCATGCCAAAACTATTAAATCGTTGGCTATATATTTGTGGAGTGCGATCGGCTGGAAATAAAAATTTCGCGCGAAATTTTGATTTCCAACCGACTTATGATAAGGAACTTTTCATTCGTTAGCTATAAATTGTCTGAGGGTAGATTAGTTAGTTATGAAAAATCCGAAAAATTTTTCCTTCACCGAAACTATTAATCCATTCTGTATTTTTGCTACACTCATTAAATTATATTATATAATGGTTTTATACACTAACCCCTAAATTCATAAACGCTTTGTAAAATTATAGGAGGTTTATTGAACAAATTTTGTTTGAAAATGACGTTTTGTAAACCTGCTATATCTTTACAAAGCATTTATGAATTGAGGGGTTACTTTTTAATAAAATTGTTCTACGTTTTACCACATGAAACGTAGTTCTAGGAACAATTTTTAGACTCACTGTAATTGATATTTACTCCACGGTATGCGTGTAGTAATTCTATCTATTTTTAGCTTGGAATTTGAAAGAATCTTAATTTTAGAGAAAATGAAATAACTCCCCAAAAAATATTTGGGGATTTATTTCATTTTTAAAATTTGGGGATTTACTTCATAATGAAATAAGTCCCCAATTAAAATACGAAATAAATCCCCAAAAAAACGAAATAACTCCCCAATTACCTTTGTTGTTGTTTTCTGTACAAAAGTTTGGGGATTTATTTCATTTTCATTTTGTGGAGTTATTTCGTGGGGGGTTATTTCATAGAGCCCTGAAAATACAGATTTTAAGCTATAAATTCAATACTGGTTTAATAAGTAAAATTATTATCTATAAATTTTTTGTAAAAAAAACACTCAAGATTATAAAATAAAAAAATTGTAATTTTTATATAAAATAATAAATACCGGTAAAATACCGGTAACTACCCATAAAAATAACGGTATCGGTAACGATAACGGTATTTAGAAATTTTTTTACAGGTATCGATAACGGTAACGGTATTCAATTTGAAACGGTATTTTAGCGATAACGGTATTATAACGATAACGGTAACCAACCTTGCTTTTATGCTAATCCAGAAAATATTTGGTTAACATTTAAGTTTTTATCTATGATCAGTTTACCAATATAATCACATGTTTATTTTTTATATTTTAAATACTTATATTAAACAGAACACATGAAATTAAACTGGTTAATGATTTTTGGTTATTAAGAAGCACCACAAAAAACTAATTACCAAATCATACATGGGACTAATTAATTAGGTGGACTAATTAATTGATGATTTCATTGCATTGATATCAATTGTAATGAAATTATTTTCATTATCATTTTTTTAATTAATGGTAATGATTCTAAAATTTAATTTCATTGATTAATGACAATGATTTTGAATTTCATTACCATTGATAATGAATAAATTAAAAAAAATAATTGCCATTGACAGAAAAACGTAAAAATGGAGTAAAACTCACTGAAATCGAAGATGGAATATGCTCATTCAGGCTTATGCTCATATGAAATTAAATATTACTTTCCATTCCATTGTTATTTGTATCCAGGTAAATTTAACGGAATGGAATGGATCCTCCTTAATAACTTCCTCCTTTATAACTTCCCCGGCCAAACCCGTTGTTAGTTTTCATTTTCCTGAATTTTTTTGTAAACAAATGGTTTTTAATCAATTGTAATTACCCAGTCAGAAATCGCCAGTGGTACAAAAAATCAAGCACTGGCATACCACTGGGTAACCACGGTGTTAAAAATAAATGACTGGCAGAACACTCATTTGGGACGCTTTGCCAGCGTTTGCAAAAAGCGTTTTCCCAGTATTTCTTTTAAAAAAATTTCGGGGGTTTATAAAAAAAACCACTGGCATAGAATTGGCTTAGAGTGATATGCCAGGGTTTGCAACTTCCATTTCAAACAATCAACTGGAAACACAGTAGAGTGGAGGATATTATCAAAGTTAAAATATTTAGCTATCAAATCCACTAGTCTTTAAGATATAATGCACATTTTTAGTTGTTTCTTAGATTTTATTTTTTTATAAATTACCCATCCATTTTATTTCAGATGAAGCAATCAAATACTTAAAACTACTGATTAAAAATTAACAAATTGTATGTTTCTTCTTTTCGGTAATTTTATTAATTTTGACAACAACAAACTACACATATGTATTTCTGTTTTGTAGGACTATATAAATATATAATAAATATGTATATTGTGTAGTGAATTCAATTAAACATCGATAATTTAGTAAATTTAGTTAAATCTTTTCTCTTAATTCAAACCAAAAGTTTTGTGCAAAAATTCAAGATTTTAAAAGCAATATTTAACGCAAAAATACTGTTTTCAAAATCTAGTTTAGGTAAGTAAGGAGAAAAGAAATAAACCTTTGTTTTGAAAAAAATAAACAAATCAACTCAGGTAGCGGTTTTTGAAGATGTTGGAATAGATGTGTGTTATAATAATGAGTTATGTTTATTGTTTAAACAAATTTATTGAGGGTTTCTGAAAGATTTACCAGCGAATTTGGCATTGGCTCCTAATTCTTCTTCAATACGAAGAATTTGATTGTATTTAGCCAAACGCTCAGAGCGGCAAGGAGCGCCAGTCTTAATTTGACCAGTTGACAAACCAACAACCAAATCAGCAATGAACGAATCTTCAGTTTCACCAGAACGATGAGAAACCATAGTGCCCCAACCGTTTTGTTTAGCCAACAAATGAGCCTTGATCGATTCGGTGACGGTACCAATTTGATTGACCTTCAACAACAAACAGTTGCAAGCCTTCTTTTCAACGGCAGTTTGAATACGTTTGGGATTGGTGACAGTCAAATCATCACCCACAATTTGAATGGTTGTGGCAGCGGTAAGTTTGGACCAGGCATCCCAATGATCTTGATCGAAGGGATCTTCAATGGATACAATAGGGAAGTCCTTGATGAATTCTTGATATAATTCAGTCAATTTGTCAGGAGAAATCCATTGAGCCTTGTCGCTGTTGGGGTTCTTGAAGTCCAAATCGTAAAGACCATCCTTGAAGAATTCAGAGGCAGCAACATCCATACCGATTTCTACTTTACCAGTATAACCACCCAAAGCAATAGCATCTTGGATGAGGCTTAAAGCTTCCTTATTGGATTGAATGTTGGGAGCGAAACCACCCTCATCACCTACAGCAGTAGCATCTAAACCGAATTTTGTATTGATAACCTTCTTCAAATGATGATAGACCTCGGAGCCGATTTTCATGGCATCAGTAAAGCTACTAGCACCGGTGGGCAAAATCATGAATTCCTGCATGGCTAATTTGTTACCAGCATGGCTTCCACCATTAATGACATTGAAGGCAGGAACGGGCAAAATAATATTCTTGTTTCCAGCCAAATCGGCAATGTGTTTGTACAATGGTACACCCTTTTTGGCAGCACCAGCCTTGCAAACGGCCAAGGAGATACCCAAGATAGCATTGGCACCGAATTTCGACTTGTTTTCAGTTCCATCCAATTTCAACATAAAGTTATCGATGGCTTCTTGTTCGGTGACCTCAATATTGGCCTTGATGAGTTCGGGTCCCAAAGATTTGTTTACATGACCAACAGCTTGCAATACACTCTTGCCGTGATAGCTTTTCTTGTCGTTGTCACGTAATTCCAAAGCTTCATGGACACCAGTAGATGCACCAGAGGGAACTGCAGCCCGGAATAGACCCAATTCAGTGGTCAAATCGACTTCAACAGTGGGATTACCACGAGAGTCAAAAATTTGACGAGCTAAAATAGTTTTAATAGGCATGTTGCAGCTAAAATTAAAAATAGAAATACAAATTTATTAATTGTATGTTAACTGTTTTAAAGATAAATAAATAATAATCCTTTAGCTATAAACAAAATTACGCATATAACACAGAGCTTTTTAACCAACCAATAAAACTTTGTATTATGTAAACGATTGAACGTATAAACTTTTTATATTTGATGCAACATGGAAAATTTGTATGTTTTAGGCATTCTTTTTACTGCGCAAAGGCAATTCATTATTATTATTCAGACCACCTACTACTATTTGCCCTTTAAATATCTCACAATAAAAACAAGGAATGTAAACATTTCTTATATGGAACAAGTTTTTAAATTAAATTGTGCAAAATACGAAATGTATTACATTTAATTCAAATGTCTGTTAACTTAAAAGAGTCTAAAGTTGAAAAAGTGTAATATTTCTAAATACATTTTCAAACACGCATAAAGGTTAAAATATTTTTTATTGCAACAAATTTGCTCATACATTATAAACCCGTTGTTTTACAATTTTAACAAATAGTTCTAAAATAACCCCTAAATTCATAAACTCTTTGCAAAATTATAGGAGGTTTATTGAACAAATTTTGTATGATATAATAATAGCGGGCGATTTCAAGTAGTGGATTTTACAAAAGTAGAATGGAAAGCATACTTAATGATAATGGATTAAAACAAATAGTTAAAGAACATACGAGAGTGACAGCAAATTCAAGAACTTTAATAGATTACGTTATAACAAATAATAAGAGAATATCGGTTGAAAACAACAATAACAATAAAATATCGAATCATGAATCTATTGATATAATTATCAAATATGATGATGAAGATGAAAATAAAAAGCATGTGAAATACAAAGAAATAGAAATATTTAAATACAATAAACAGTTATTTAATGGGGAACTAAACACATTATTAAATATAGATAAAAATAACGACATAAATAATAATGTGGCCTTTTTCGACTCATGTATTGAGAAGACAATTAAGAAATTTACAAACAAAAAAATAATAAAAGACATAAATCCGATCAACAATTGGTTTAACGGTGAATTACGGTTGCTCAAGCGAGAGAAAATTGGGAAATATGAAACTGCCAAATCCGAAAATACTAACGAAGCGTGGAACAACTACAAGATGGTACGAAACATATATAAAGCTAAAATAGTTAATGAAAAAAATAAATACGTTAATAACAAAATAAACAATGCAAATGATCAAAAGGAAATGTGGAAGGAAATAAAAAATTTGGTACTTAGAAAAAAAGATAACCAAATAGCTAGTCAATTTAATAATTACTTTATAAATAGTATTAAAGAAATTAGAGATAATATAGAAGATGTGCAATATATAAACCGAGTACCTGTGATAAACTGTAAATTTAAATTCCGTGCAATAAATATACAAGAACTTCATAATATATGTAAGAATATGAAAAATAAACCGCACTTTAATAAAGTAACAATCAAGATTATTATAGATAATTGGAACATAACAGGAAATGCAATACTGTATATAATAAATAAATCTCTAGAAACTGGAATTTTTCCAACAAACTGGAAGGAATCTATGGTGACACCAATTCAAAAAGTTTTAAAAACAAAAAAATGTGAAGAGTATCGCCCAATAAATACGTTAAAAACATGTGAGAAAATACTTGAGAAAGTGGTAAAAATACAGCTGGAAAAATATATGGACGAAAACAACCTATTTTCGAAATATCAATCTGGGTGAACTATGTAATAAGTAGATGGAAGAATATACAGAAAGACAACAAAATAATGGCAATTTTCTTAGATTTCAAAAGAGCTTTTAAAACAATAGGTAGAGAGATATTAATACAAAAACTATATATGTACGGTATTCAAGGTAATGAACTGCAATGGTTTGAATCATATTTAATGGAAAGAAGTCAAACGACAAAAGTAAACAATATAAAATCAAATAAAATCAGTAAAGAATTCGGAGTTCAACAGGGTTCGATTTTGGGGGCATTATTATTTATAATATATATAAATGATATGCCAAACATATTAGAAAAATGTGAAATAGTTCTTTATGCGGATGATACATTGATTTTTACGGAGCGGATACGACAGAAAAATGTCAGGATAATATATTGCACGATATAACAATTATAAATAAATGGCTTAAAATGAATAAATTAAAACTAAATGAAAATAAAACAAAATTATTGGAAATAAACATGAACAGTAATTTTATAATAAAAATTAATAATGAAGAAATAGAGAAAGTAAAAAGCATAAAATATCTCGGTTTTATTATAGACAAAGACTTAAAATTTAAAGAACACATCGAATTTATATGTAGAAAAATTGGCAAAAAAATAGGATTTTTTAAACAAATAAGAAATAAAATTTCAATTATTACGGCTGTAAATATTTATAACGTAATGATTAAACCACACTTTGAATTCGGTTCCACAATTATATATTCATGCTACACAAGACAACAGATAGAAAGATTACAAAAACTGCAGAACAAAGCAATGCGTTCTATTTTAAAATGCAATCGGTATACGTCAATACAATATATGCTTAACACTCTAAAATGGCTTAATATACAACAACGTCTGGAGTTAAACACGCTAAATTTTATTCAAAAAATTAAGATGGGGAATGCACCGCAGTATTTATGTGAACAATTAAGATACGTTGGAGAAGTACAACCATATGGTCTTAGAAACGCACAAAACTTTAGGATACAACGAGTAACAGCGAATGCAATGCAACGAACCCTGTTTTATAAAGGTCTAAATTAATATAATATGTTACCTAACAATGTTAAAAGCGAATTAAATATAAATGTTTTTAGAAAAGAAAGTGCACAATTTGTAAAATATAATATACCAAAGAGCTTTTAGCTAAATTTGTATTTAAAATTTAATAGGAATAATTTGTAAAGTATTTTAAATGCTACTAAATAAATAAATAAATAAATAAATAAAAAAAAAAAAAAATGACGTTTTGTAAACCTGCTATAACATTACAAAGCATTTATGAATTGAGGGGTTAATATAGAGAAAAATATATATTTCCAAATAAAGCAAATTGCAGATTGTAATAAATTGGAATTTTGCTACATCTGGAATTGGCCAGCAATTCGATTTAGCATTAGAGACATTTAAATAAGCTCTCCAATTAAAATATTAATTTTATTCGAACTTTAACAAAATAATTTTTTCCCTATTACCTATTTTTAGAATTTTTTTATACATATACATATAAGCCCGCAAGAGAATTTTCCACTCTTACAATCAATTTATACAATTTTACGTTAATAAAATTTAAATAAATTTGAAAGTCTTTCATATGAATGCAGCCTTTAAAGTAGAAATCTAAAAAAAATTAAAGCAAACTTTATACCCCACTCACATAAACGAGGTTTCAATTATCTTGAAAATTTTTGCATAATCTTGAGATTTTCCACTATCGCGAAATTTTCCATACAAATATTCCGTTAATAATCACTATAATTTGATAATATATAGTCTCCTTCCTCACTTATCTCCCAAACAGCGGTGTTCAAAACAATTTTTTGTATTCAGAGTTGATTTTTTCATTCCGTAATTTCGTAAATGTAAACAAATTGTGTTATTTCCGGCGATGAAATTTTATGCAAACAGATCTTGAAAAGTACAAATGCCCTCACCAGAAAAAAAATTTCAACCTTAAACTGTTCTTCCCTATTCAAAAATCTTTTCAACATCGATTAGCGTTGTATCTTAGCAAAAGTTAGTAAATATTGGTTCCGGCCTTGAAGAATTAGCTTTTTTAATTATTTTATTAAATTTTTGATTAGATTATAGTGTGTTTTGCTTACAAAAAATAACGAAACAGCTGTTAACGAGATAATAAAAATCCGTTCCGTCTTATGTCAACGTTTTAAAATATTTTCAAAATGACGTAAAATCACTGAAATTACAACGTCTGGCACCACTGGATATCACATTAAATAATGCAAATTCTGCCTCTTCTCTTTCTACTATTAAAAAACAGGAAATATAAATACAGGAAAAAATACAAAAAAAGAAAGACAAAGTAAAAGGTAGAAAACCAGAAAAAGAAGTAAAAATTGTATTTAGTAAAAATAGGGCAAACTAAAAATAAACTTACTTAAAATAAAAAAGTAAATTGCACTTTGCAAATAAAAAATAATTAATTTTACTATAAAATATTAAAAAAATAAAATCGCCACTTGAAAATGAACAACAGTAACAATACCCCCACCACTAATTTGAAGAAGTATGAGTGATATAGCATAAATGACCTCTACGGTGTAATTAAAGGTTAAATTGCATAAAACACATTTTCGCAAAACTAATTACTATAGATACCAAAAAATTATTATAAATTTGATAAATCTTATGAAATTCTATGCTCTTTAATATTTTTAACCGTTTTTAGCAATTTTAAGTAATTTCAAAATGACGCTATTATCTAACAGCTCATTTTATTAAAGTTTCACTTTCACACTCTTTTCCACTATAAATTCGAATAAGAAACAAATTGCCTAGATGTTTATAATGGCATTAAACACAAAATATTTGAAAATTATCCAAATATTGCCGGTCGTTTAAACAAAAATAAACACGAGATGAAAATTATTTTTCTTTTCCCATTTTATTTTCTGTTTAACTTACTTGTATCTTATTTGCACTGGTCTAAACTTAAGTTGTTTTGTACCCAACAACGACTTTTTAACGACTGATAGTGAGTATTTACGTGTAATCGCATACACTACAGTTTTTAACATTGTCGTATTTCTGCTGCCACCGTTTCGAAATATGTTAGTAGTGGTGGCACCCAAAAACAGTTTACTTGACTCCATCGTGAGAAATTAAGAGTTTTTCAAATGTTTTGGGCAAAGCTCCTCTCCTGCTTTTATCTTCCAAAATGTTTATTCAAACGGTAGACATAGTTAAAATGTTTGCATGAGGTTTTAAGCCTTTTTGCCAATGTAAAACTCGATCTTGTTTGGAAGGTGTGGGATTTATTTTATCTTTTGACCTTGAACAAGGTGATATGGGGCCGAGATGCCGGTAAATTATAATTTCCAGAAATTCTCCAAGAATTTTTTTTTTTGCATGGAATAAAAATTGGGAGAGAAATCATTTGACAAGCTGTCAAAAATTACATTTGATAGAATTTAGAAATGTTGCCAGATTTTCTTTATTTTTTCATAATGTCCGACCGAATAGTAAACTTCACCAAATAAATAAAAAAGCAAAAAGAGGTATAAACTCGTAAATTTCTGTTTAAAAAGGGTAAAAAAGCAATAAACAATTTCTAGGACCTTTAATCAAAAATTTATCGACTTTCACATAGTGCGATTAAAAATAAATAAAATTTTAATATAAAATGAAAGTAAATAACTTTCGCAATACTTTTAAATATTATCCAATATTCTCTGATTACAATAAAAATGCAAGAAAATATATTCTTTTTAAAAAATAGAAAATTTTTGATTTTAATATGTTTATGCTAAATTTGTGCGAAAGATTCTTCTAAAGAAACACTATATTTAGAACAAAAATCACTATTTGGCATTCCCGTTTGTTATTTATAATCAAAGAAACCTTATCGTTTTAGTTCTTTGATCGGTTGCTTTTTGTTCTACCTCTATCAGTTTTCTCTCCCAATAAAGTTATGATGTAAAAAATATTGCTCTGGCATATGATCCCATATGAAAGGGTTAAACTAAAAAAATAAAAATTGAGATGAGATGAAAAAATCCCACAACTCCCAAAACACTAAAGGTATTCATTTAAAGTATTCACGCCTCGTATACTGTGTATATATACACAGTATATGTACCCAAGAAACATTTTTACGGACTGTCCGCAACGTACGGAGTAATAAATCTGGCTTTTGCGGCACGTTAATGGTCCGTATGCACGTATCCGTAATAGCATGTGCGTTTACGGCACACAAACGGACCGTATAATCGGATTTCGAACATAACACGTTTCAACTCCGTTTGTGTGTAACCGTTTCCGTATTATTAAATACGGACTTCATCGGTATTAGTTTGTTTGTTTTTTTTTTTAAGTTAACAGTTAAAATTTATCTAATTTATTTTTTCTTTTGAATGCAGGTATTGAATTTTATTGTGTGCTGATGTTGTAAATTGATGCTGGATAGAGACGTAAGCTGCACCAAATGTAAATATAGTGTAAATATATATGCAAATCCGTTTTTGTTTCAAAAAACGGTACGAATACGGACCGAAAATGGCATTCTAAAAATGGAGTCACTCCGTTATTCACACGGTCCGGCATTGACGGACTTTCAACGGACTAGTCCGTTTTTTACATGACATAACGGTACGTAAACTGTCCGTCATTCGAATCAGTAGCTGTATTTGTGTGACTCTCTATCAGTGTTATCAAGAACGATTTTGACAGTTTTTCAACGTATTCCGGCTTTCTAATGTCAAAATTGTTCGAGATATCATTGATAGGAATGCCGCACAAACACAGCTAGTTTCGATGTTCCTTAACTTCCGTTTTCTGGTCCGCATACGGATCCAGAAAACGGTACGTAAACGGAGTCGGATTCCGTTTATGACGGACCGAAAACGGTGCGTAACCGGAACGAATTGTTTTTTGGGTATATATGTCGTAAGTTTACTCAATTAATGTCAAAACTAGTTTTCGTGCCCTCGTAAATATACGCTTACATTTTTATGTGTAAACTTTTTCGTATTTATACACACATTTGAATATTGTCAAAAATAAAATTATTTTGTATTGTTTTGTTTGTTGTTTTTAATTTTCTGTTTTATTTGTTTTTAAATGCTACAAATTTAAAAAACTCTGTGTTTAATTTATGAAAAGATAAAAAAGTGGCTAAATGCAAAATTGAAATGTGAATAGTTTTAAAAGGTGCGTTCATTCAAATAAACAGGTAAAGTTGCAAATATACGCGATTACAAAAATACACGGTTTACGAGGGCATAAATTCAGTTAGATGAATACCACTACTGTGAAAATGAGATTTTTTTACTGTTTTTCCACACTGAAAACATTGGGTGCGTTCGGCAGATACAATTTAATAATCAACAGTTCTACAATAGTTGTACAACCATCTGCTGAACGACCTGATCACTAACCGCTTAGTCTGAGCGCACAGGTAGCGCTGTCATATTTTGGTAGCGTAAAAAATATTTGCTACTTTTGATCAATAAGTGATACATTTGTTGTTGTTCATTTACAATAAAATTTTTTTTGTAAGAATGACAAATAAAAACATACAAATATAATTCGAAAACAAAAATTTTAAAAAAATAAAAGGAAACTATAGAAAAAGTGTATTAAAAACAAAACAAAGAAAACGTCGTTCAGCAGAGTAAGAGATTAATCAGAACTGAGTCGACAACGACAACGATATGTGCTTTTTCATATATTTTGTATGGGAAGCAAAATGTCGCCATGTCGTCCGGCGATTTGTCGTCGTAATAGAATCTAATCTATTTTCGTGACGACACACTAATACACACTCAAAATATTTGTCAAATAGTTGCCATATTTTTAACTAATTAAGGGAACAGAGTTGCAGAAATTCGTACCTTGTTTACAAAAAAAAATATTTTTTTGACAGAAGAAATATAATTGAAAATAAAAATGCATAATTTACCACAAAAAAATAAATTAAATACAAAAAAATTTAAAACAACAGGAATTAATGGAAAACTGATTGAATTGGTGAAGAATTGTGGCGAAAAAAATACAAACATATTCCTGTTTTGCTTTAATTTTTTTCTAAATGTCAAAAATGTCGAAATTGATTGTCGCTAAATTTAAATTATTCGCGACGACTTTTGCTGTCGTCGGTCGACAATCGACACAGTTGTGATTATCCTCTAACTAATCACAAATCGCTACAAGTCACCGGTATCAGTTTAAGGTTTCTCTGCTGAATGCTACCATTGTTGTATTGTATCTTCGTCCGCTTTTAGTTTTTAAATTCCCCAGAGAAAAAATTTGCTAAAGTTGAAAATTGAATTAAAAAAATTATTGGATTTGGAATGGTCTGTGGAAAGCAAAATTGACAAGTGGAGAATATTTTCCATTAGTCGCATCTACAAGAAGTATGCTTTCAGAAAAATATAAATACTATGTAGATGTGTTCTTAATAAACCTTTAATCGGGAGGCAAAAAGAGTCTTGGGTACCTTTTTAACCAATTGTATTGTATTTGTATTGTATTTATTTAATTTGGCTTTCTAATACAACAAGACATAATAGGGGTTTTCATATAAACTCGTATTCTACTCATAAACGGTGTAAACCTAGTATGTTTATTAGTTTAATGTCAAACTCCATACATAAAAAATTTGATTTATATTTATACAAGGTTTACAAGGCATTTACGAGTTTATATGAAAACCCTTAATATCTTATAAATGACCACATTAGAATCAGACAAGTTATACAGTTATAATAAATTAAGGGGGTAATTTTCTAAAACACTTCGGTGAAGTGTTGCGTTATTTCCAAAGAAATTGTTTTGTTACAAAAACAATTTACTTTGAAAGTTCCCTATAATTCACCCAATTGTTTTACGAAATTAGGTAGTAAATTGTGATTAAAATAATTAAAAAATAAAAAATTTAAAAAATATAAATATAAAATTAAATGTATAAAAAAGTAATAAAATAAAAAACAGCTATTAAATAAAAAAAAATTATTTACATAATAAATAATACATAATAATAATATTTACGTTTTTTTTAATGTGCACTTTTAAGCGTGAAGAAGATATTGCATTGAAATCTTCTTTATGATATACATAAATCAATTAGTTGCAAATATATGTAACTAAAATTTTTGAAAAATGTGACTTTATATGGCTCCGCCATTAGCAAAAATGCAAAATCTCAATTTTCAAATGCAAATAACTGTGTAAGCATGTTTATTATATTAATTAATATATAAGATTATAGAAATATATTATAGAATAAGATTATAGAAATATTAATCTTTTTACGATAAAATTGGTTCATAAATTGAAAAATAAAAAGTTTAAAAATTTTAACATGCTCGAGATGCCCTTCTTTGGAGTCCAGTTGCACAGCTCCCGGTGGGTCTGTGGGGTCGGCCGTCAAAATATAAGATCGAAATTATTTTTGCTATGTGCAGGAGAAATTGAATTTTAATCCGACCCGCTGATAATAAATGACTGAATTATTTCCAAACCCTTTTTAAAACACCACTCTGTGTACTGAACGGCAGAAAACAGTTTTTGAAACGTTAGTTTTTGTTTTTCAATTTAGTGAACGTATTTTGTTTTTAAATCACTGAACATAATTTTTTTAGTTTACTGAAATTGAACGAAATCGGTGGTGGTTAATTCAGTAAGTAATTAATTTATTTTTTATCCGTTCGATATATAAAATTTGAAGCGTCCCCCATTAATTAATTTATTTGATCACAAACACATAGCAATTGAATGAATTCTTTAAATTTTTTTTTAACCCTTTTAGAATTAAAAATTTATTGATTTTGTAACTTTAAAACTATTAAAATTTCCTGATGTCAATTCATATTTTAAGAAATATAATTTAGGTAAAAGTATATTTGAAATTTTTTTTTATCTAAGTAAACCTATTAGTATTGAAAATATTTGCAACTTTAAGAGAAAACATCACATCTCACAATCGTTTATGCTGGGTCGCAAAGAGTTATGCCGTTTAGTCGATCGAATTCAGTGAATTACTTAAAAAAGGAATTCATTCAATTCTAAATTGAATTCGATTGGTAGTGAATTCATTCAAAAACGAATTAATACTTCAAAGCTCTGGCTATTGTATGGAAATTTCGAAAAAAAAATTAACTTCACGAACAGCTGCTACAGTAGAAACATAGTAGAATAACGTAGTTGCATTGATCATGCACATTGGTTAGTGCCAGCAAACGATTTAACTTTTGACGTTTAAAAAATACACGATAACATTTTCGCACGGTTTCATTCTAAATTATGTCAAACAACAACAATGTAACAAGATTAGTGGCATTACTAAAAACTAAAAAAAATAAAAGAAAATGAATAAAATGTTAAGAAAAAGTAAATAATTTGCATTATTATTGAATTTAATGCAATTTACTTTTTATTATTGGAAAAAAAAATTAGTGAAAAACACATTGAAAACATGAAAATAAATAGTTTCGTTTGTGACATACTCCAACAAAAAACAAAAAATAATGAATTGTCTGACATTTTGACAGTAGAAAGCCGGAATATGTTAAAAGCCTGTCAAAATCGTTCTAGATAACACTGGTATGCAGTCACACAAACACAGCAGTAATTTTAAATGTACACGCAGAAAAAAGAGGGGGAATATTACCTAAGTGCTATGTAATTATACAACTACATAATTTTCAAGTTAGTTTTACAAAGTTCTAGTAAAGTATGCACATTTTTATGTAAAATATATACAATCCTTGCAAAATATATACATGTGTAGTGGAAAATATCCGAAAACTTACTTCGAACTTATGTAGTTGTATAACTACATAGCACTTAGATAAAGTTCCCCCTGTTTTTTTTTCTGCGTGTAGCAACTCCATTATTTTGAAATATTGGTAAATCTTTTATGTACCAACAATCTGGCAATATCCTCAAATTTGTTTTGTTTTTAGCAGTTTTTAGTTTTTCACGTGTGTACTGTGGAATAAGGTTTATTGAGTTTTCGTTGATTAAAACAACAAAAATATATTAAAATGCCTGAAATTGTAATGCCTGGTGATCGTATACCAGCCGCTGAAGAAATGGCAAAATTAAAGAAAGTTATATTGGGACCTGGTTTGCGACGACAAGATGAACAAGTGGTGGCATGTAAAACCGGAACGCTTCAACACAAGGAGCCTAATACCTTTTGGGTTGAAAGTTATCAAAGAAGATATGTGCCCGTACGAGGAGAAGCGGTTATAGGAGTTGTAACAGCTAAAGCCGGTGATATCTTTCGTGTTGATATAGGGGCATGTGAACAAGCTGCTCTTTCATATTTGGCCTTTGAACAGGCCACTAAGAAAAATCGGCCAGATGTTAATACCGGTGACTTGGTGTATGCCCGACTCATAGTGGCAAGTAAAGATTTTGAGCCAGAATTGGTGTGCGTTAATTCAGTTGGTAAAAAGGGAAAATTAGGTGTGTTGTCGGAAGGCTTTGTCTTCAATTGTAGTTTAAATTTAGCACGTATGATTCTACGGGAAGACTGCCCCCTGTTGGCGGCCTTAACCAAAGAAATGCCTTTTGAAGTGGCAGTGGGACTAAATGGACGTATTTGGATTAAAGCTAAATCGGTTAAAGAAACAATAGCTGTGGGTAATGCTATATTGGCCGCAGAACATGCTTCGAATGAACAAATTTCTAAAATATGTGAAAATATTGGAAATATATTATTTACTTAATATATATATGAAGTTTTTATTTTAGAACGGTGTTGGTACAGCAAAAGAATACATTTGAATCAACTTTTGATAAGATTATTAGAAAGAACATCGTCAGCTAGTTTGCAATTGTTAATGCAAAGTTGATCGAAACGTTTAACCAGGATCTATGCAAGATGCACACTTGCTCTGTTACTGGCCCTGTCTGACATTTCATATTTTGTGAATTTATTGGAACATTTTTTAAATTTTGCCGTAAAACAACCCATACACCCCACCCCCACTTAAACTTCTATTTTAAAAAATATATATTTTCTGTATAATTTTTAAAAAATGCGTACACTGGACTGTACAAAAGTAAAAGGTTAAACAGCGTCCATGACGTATTTGTTAAATAAAATACTTATATTATGTTTTTCTTTTATAGTCTCACGTGAAAAGTTAAAAGTTTTTGGGCATTAAATGAAAAACTTAATTCCTTCAGGAAATCAAACAACAAAGTTAATTCCTTCGGGGAATTAAACGGAAAAGTTAATTCCTTCAGGATATTACGAAAAAGTTAAATCATTAGGAAATTAATCGGAAAAGTTATTTCCTTTAGGGAATTAAGTGCAAATTAAATTAATTCCCTGACCAAAAATTGAATTAACTCGATTTGAATGAATTCCTTAATTTAAAACTTAATGTTTTGGCCAGGGAATTCATTCACTAGATGCAAATTATTTGAATTCATTCACAGGAATTCTTATTAATGAATTAATTCCTAGAATTAAAGAATTTAATTAAATTTAGGGAATTCATTCCAGAAAGGAATTATTTAAAGCTCTGCAATAATCAAATGTTGACAAGAGATGAGCTATTTGTTGTATAACAAAAACAGGTTGTAAAAATTTAAATGAAAAATACATTTGAGGGTTAGAGTTTAGGGGCACAGCACCGAAAGGGTCCAAATTTTTACCACAGGTAAAACTTTTTATGGGCTACCAATACAACTTTTCTTTTTGTCGGTCTGACCTATCTTAGGAGTTATTTCGGTTCAAAGTTTGAAGTTGGACTTGCTCATAACTCGGTAATTTATATCTTCGTCAATAATAATCAGATTTGGGCAATATATAAAGGATTGGAAAGGTATTTTAAATATTATTCATATGGCATAAAAATATTTCATATAAATTAACCCATTACGGATCAAAGTAAAATTTTGTCTTTGGTACCCCTAAGCTCAGCCGAAAGCAGGTTACGCAGTCAAATCATTAGTGCACAGAATAATTCGTTTTATTTTGTATTCAAATTTTGAAGTTAATTTGTAAGAAATGTGCTGCATATATACCACATAAAAGGTATTTCAATTACCTTCGTAATGGTAACACAGTACAACAGCCATTCTGGGGGGTGAGAAATTCCAAGTCAGGGTGATGGTACTAGGTCAGTATAGTAAAACCCTCAAAGGGTTTGGCGTTCGTATGTGTCATTTTTTTTTATGACCTTTTAAATTTTTTCCTTATCTTGATGTTTTTTCGCTTAGTTGTAACATTTTGGCAAAAACGTAGTTTAACATAACTCGAGAACCACTTGTCCGATTTTGATGAAACAAATTTAGAAAAATTTAGAATTACAATTTCTTTAATCCGTTCATATAACGTTTTTCTTTATAATCAACAGTTTTGCCGGTAAAAATAAATTTGTGAAGAAAAAAAAATATTTTTATGCCTAAAAATTAAAATTTTTTTTTTTTAAATTCATAAAAAATCCAAAACGGAAAAAAGGATCAAGTGTTATTAATTTCATGTAAAGTCACATAACCTATAAACAAAATTTAACGCGTTCTGCTTTTATTTACAATTAAGTGAAGGTATCCCATTTTGACAAGAATATTGATATTTGTTTTTATTCAAAAAAGTGTCATTTATCGCCTTTTTCATAAATTTTCCCCAATAACTCCAGACTTCTGGCCATAAACTACTAAAAAATTAAGTAAACATTTTTATAATTTTTTATTTTTATTTTATTTATTTATTTTTATTTTAATAAATATTGCCTAGACTTTTCGATGGTGGTTGTTCGGGACTAGTGGCATCGCATTCATCGCTATCATAAGTTTCTGAACCACACATAATGTCAATGTGTGACTCCACTGTTGGCCCTTCTGCATCTCCTGAAAATTCTTTATCATCAAGATCATCCTTGTCTTGCCACACTAACTTACTCCACCAGCAAATTTCCGCAATTATTGCACTCGGCGACTTTTTGCCTCATTGGATACTGATGGCTCATATGGGGAATCATCACGTGCATGATATGTCGGAGCAGTCGTAGAAGAGAAAATATCTGGGCTAGACGCTTTTGGCACAGGAATGTGGTCCGAATGAGGCAATGGTGTTGCGACACTTGCAACACCAACGTAATTATACGATTTTCTTATCCTTTTTGCGGCTCCTTTATTCGCACATGCATAGCATTTCAATGGATTGTGACCTTCGCCAGGATTAGTCCAAGTCATTGGGATACCGAATGGCATACTTTCACGTCTTCTATTTTTCCAATCCATTAGACGGTTGTAGCAGCTTTTACACACTATATTTGGTACCCAATTTTCGTTCACTATAACATTTTGGTTGAAGTACATCTCGTATGTTTGAACAAAATTAGTACTGAAATTTCCCCTTTTTTTATGTGTTGAGACATATTGACCACAGCAGTAGCAAAAGCTATTTATATCTGGCTTGCACAGTTCCATATTCTGTTCTCTTTTGTTCACTTTTAAAAAACTGGAGAAAAATCACTTTTACTGTTCGCGTTCGTCGGCACTTGTTGAATGACAAAAATCACAGAACCAGTGTGAGAAAGAGAAGAAGTATAATGACAATGCATGTTTTATGTGAACCACAAATTATACCAGATATGAATCAGCTGATTTGGGCAATATAGCCGAAAGAAAATGAGCAAAGCAAAACGCAAAAATTTAAGAAAAACACAAGAGATAATGCACAATAATCTAAAAAGAGACAGATATATACAAAATTGCGCAATACAAAATGTATGGAGATTTTATATGGTTATCTCCCTCTTGACTTGATTTCCATGTAAACAAAACCATAAGCTGCCTACACACTAGGGAACATGGTTGAGGGAACAAAAAATATCAAAAAATTTTGTAAACACGAAATGCACGCTCTCAACACTCACACACACACAAACGCACTCACACATTCACAAAAAATGCTCTCTTTTTTTCAGTATGTTCCCTAGTGTGTAGGCAGCTATACGGTTCGAGAATACTTTTTTGACACCTGTCATTGTTTTCACATCTGGTATTAATCTGTGATGTGAACCACTGTTGGTAAAAGTGGCACAAAAGTGCCATTTGTGGCACTATTGAATGTTCAATGGCACCTTGGCACTCTCCATAGAATTTTGGCACTTTTTACGAAAATTTCTATATAATTTGATAAAAGGTCGATATCGCTGGTTTTTCATTTAAAGCCACGCCTATTAAGAAGGGGTAGCAAAATTAAAAAACAAATGCTACACTAAATATATCTACAATTTTTTGGACCACCTTCCAGTTCTTCGGGGACAATTTAATCATTATTTTGATATTTAAAAATAAAAGCAACGGGGATAAAATTAGAAAAACTTTAATTGATTCTATTGTATTGTCAAATTTAATTGTAAAATTTTTGAAAGTCTTGGACCTGCTAACTTATCTTAAAATAACGTAAGTTTAGTGCTTTACTATAGTTAAGAATGGCATTTTTATATGAAAATATTTGTGGTAAGTAATGTTAAACTCGGGTTACTTTTTAGATAAGTTGCCCGCCTTTTTTTTTGTCTTTTTACTTAACCCTTAAATGCATGATCTCTGCAGTTTTAACCATTTTTTTATATATGATTTCTAAAGGAGTGTACATTTCAAGAAAAATACCAAAAAAATTTCCAAATAGCTAAATTGTGATTATTTTAACGTGTATGAAAAAAAGAAACAAAAAAAAAATATATGAAATATTAATTATACATTTATTGTTGCCAAAATTAATTTTATTGCGAGAATACCACTATAAATATTTAAACAAATATTTTTGAATATTGCACTTTTTGTAAAAAAAAACGCGTGTTTTAGATTTTTCACAAACATACGAAGCAAAACCAAGATTTTTCCTATAACTGTTTAAAAAATCTGAGTTATATTTTATAAGAGCACTTTGTGCAGAAAGGGCCCCTATGCCCAAAAATTGAGTTTTATGCATCAAGTGGCGTTTTTTATTAAGAAACTAGTATGTTGCCAAATGGCTACACCATGCATTTAAGGGTTAAAGTAACTAAATGTATAAATATTTGAAATAAAAGCCGAACATATTTTTTTTGAAACATTAAATGTTGCTTAATTTTTTTGGCACTTTTAAAGCATTTTTGGCACTTTTAAAGCATTTTTGGCACTTTTAAAGCATTTTTGGCACTTTTTTGGCATTATTGAGGCACCAAACGAAAATTCTCAAATACCATCACTGATGTGAACATTACAGAACCAGTGTTGCCACATCAATATTTCTCTTTTAGTACAGTAGAAAAATATGAGAGAGTTCGGCTTGTGAGTGTCAATGTTTTCTCCAAATAATGTTGTGCATATCTGGAGCAAATTTTTGAAATTCATACATTTACCTAATTGTGAATAAATGAGAAACGCGTGCATCGATTTTCATGATATATGCCTTTTTTGCTCATGAGTTATGTGACTTTACGCGAAAGTAATTAGTTTTGGCACTTTTTTCCATTTTGGATTTTTTATGAATTTTTAAAAAAAAATATTTAAATTTTTAGGCAAAAAATACTTTTTTCCCTTCATACATTCATTTTTAACTTCGAAAGTGTTGCACATATAGGAAAACGTTATATGAACGGATTAAAGAAATTGTAATTCTAAATTTTTCTAAATTTGTTTCATCAAAATCGGACAAGTGGTTCTCGAGTTATGTTAAACTACGTTTTTGCCAAAATGTTACAACTAAGCGAAAAAACATGAAGATAAGGAAAAAATTTCAAAGGTCATAAAAAAAATGACACATACGAACGCCAAACCCTTTGAGGGTTTTACTATACTGACCTAGTACCATCACCCTGACTTGGAATTTCTCACCCCCCAGACAATAATCCCAAAAATGTTCCATAGTGTAATCAAACTGTTCAAATCCAATTATATATGGCAGAGATAAGTTCATATTTCAACTTTGAACCGAAATTTTTTCTATTCAGCCCAAAAAGTACTATATGGGACAAAAAAAATAAAAAATTCGGAGCTGTGGCCCTAAACTCAATTTGTTCCCATTTGAGAATATCACGATACAACATTTTTACGTATGTTTAGTGTCCTATGTTTAATTTTGCTAGTAGAGAGAAAAGCCAATATAAAATTGTATTTAAAATAAAAATTTTAACAATTAGGTTGTTCATAAGGGGTGTGCTATCTGTTGTATCGTCCTAACAAAAAACAGAGTTGTTAAAATTTTTATTTGTGTTTAAGGGCAGTGTCACACGTTCAATATATATTGTGATATTTGGATCGCGATCCACTTTAATGGAAAGCCTGTTTAGCTATTTTGCTTGTTTTTTTATTGAAGAAATGTGTTATCTTTTTTGTTTGCACTGCGTATTTTATTTCATTTGTTTTATTTTCTTTATTCTTTCATTTTTTACTATTGTATCGCGAATTGATATCATGAACTATGCTACACGTTCAATATTTATCGAGTGATCCGCGATCTGGATTTCAGAATATTGGGCTATTCTGCGATATGGATCGCGATCCATCAATACTGCATGCTACACTTGCAATAAATATTGCGATACTGGATCACGGTCAATATATATTGAAAGTGTGACAATGCCCTAACAACGATTTTCTTTTCAGTTTTCTATCGGTTAGCACACTCAAACATAGGACACTAAACATACGTAAAAATGTTGTATGCTATTCTCAAATGTTGTATTTTTCAATTTAATTTTTAACAACTTGTTTTCCGTTAGGACGATACAGCAGGTAGCACACCCCTTGTGAAAAACCTATATGTAATTTTGGTTTTGAGTACTCGAAAAAAACAGGCGGTATTCATAACCACTGCGAACCCAAATAATTTATACTTTTATATCACTATTTTGTTGATTCTTGTCGCGTATTTATGGAAGAAAGTAAAAAGTCCAACAGCTGCTTTATTAACAAGTCATTGTAGATCGAAAATCCACAATGAATTTCTTTGAATTGTTTGGTTTGGCAATATTGATATACTACATAATTTACATATTACTATGGATATTTTTGGATTGTAATGTTGCTTTATGGTTAAAAACACGGTTTGGTCTAAATATTTCCACATTACGTGGTCAGGTGGTATGGATTACTGGAGCCTCTAGCGGTATAGGTAAAGCTTTGGCTTTAAACTTAGCTCGTCATGGTGTTAAGCTAGTAATATCAGCCAGAAGGGAGAAACTATTGGAAGAAGTGAAAGAAGAATGTTTAGCAGAAGCTAAAGGATTATTAGCTTCTAAAGATGTATTAATATTGCCCATGGATTTGTTAAAGTTAGATAAACATAAAGAATGTCTGGACCAAGTTTTAAATCATTTTGGTAAATTGAATATATTGGTAAATAATGCGGGTAGATCACAACGTGCAAATTGGGAAGATATTAATGTTCAAGTTGATCGAGACCTTTTTGAATTGGATGTTTTCTCTCTGCTACATATAAGCCGTTTAGTAGTTCACTACTTTATGCAACAAGCTGGTGGTAAGGGTCACATTGCTGCTACATCTAGTGTAGCTGGTTTAACTATGGTACCATTTTCTGCCAGTTATTGTGGTGCTAAACATGCTTTAAATGCCTATTTAGGATGTTTGTCTTTGGAACATCCTTCATTGGATGTCACAATATTCAATCCTGGTCCAGTAGCAACTGACTTTTTGCAAGAAGCCTTTACCGCCCAACCAAATGAAAAAGTCGGCCAAAGTACAAAAAATCAAAAACGTTTAACAGCCGATAGATGTGGTTTCTTATTTGCTACCGCTTTGGCGAATAAATTGGAACTTGTATGGTGTGGCCTATTTCCAGTCAACATGTTGGCTTATATATCGCGTTATTCGATATTATCTTTAATACTTAAACAATTTATGACTCAAAAGACTTTAAGCAAAATAAGGGAAGGCAAATTGTAGTATCCATTGAAAAGGAAATATTTTGTTTTGTTAAATCTTTGTTTTTTGTGATTTGGAATGTAATTTTTATAGTAGAAATAAAGGAAATGTAAAGTTACTAAATAAACTTGATAAATAACTAATGATAGCATTTAAATTTCATACAAAAATATTTTATAATGTATAATTTATATTATAATCTGTTAATTGGTCATTTTAATAAATGTTCTGCTCAAAATAATTTTAAGATTTATATGTTTAAAAATACACAATTTTTATTGCAATTAAGTGTCCTAAAATTAAAATCAAATAAAAAAGATATATCATTTAAAAAAGACTTTTTGTTTTTTATGATGCTTTTATGAGAAATTCACACGTTGCACTATGGTATCGAATACCTTTTTTGGCCACCAACAACGGGATTTGTAAAAACAAACAGCTTTTTTAAAATTCGACTTCCAACAATTTTTTTGTTTGAAAGTTTGTAAATTGATATTTTTCATATATTATTTTGTTCAAAAGTAAAAATTCAAAGTTATTTTTTGGATTTCAAGATCCACATTTGGTGCCTATTTAAAAAGGTTTTTGTTTTTATTTACAAAAACGGTATGAGAAAAATTTAATTAAAATTTTGTAAATTATTTCTCTAAATACCTTTACCCTTCCTTATTGCAGATAGTTTAAAATTGATCTAGTCTACTTAATTCCAGCAAAAAACTAACCGGTTTTTGTAATATCAAAATTATACTTTATTCTTTAACTCATCCTTGACATGGGTTGGGATTTTGACTCTTTTTCTTTTTGGTTTCATATAAGATTTACTTTTATCATCGAATTTATGTTCCTTGGCATTAAAAGATGGTTGTGGTTGTTTAGGCTCAAATTTGTTATGTTTCTTACTCTTCTTACAAGACAAAGGATTTGGATTTTTGGGACGTTTTGGTTTACGCTGAGTTTGATTATCATCTTTTTTGGTTAGGCCCTCTTTATGTTTAAGATATTCTATTTTCTTTTCAGTATCTTGGGGCAAAAGATTATTAGCTTTTTTAAAAACCCACTTTTTGGAAGCATCTGAAGGTGCCTCTAAAACGGGAGCAGCTTTGTGTAAATAAATTAAACATCTCCCAGGTACCTTACGCAAACTAGCTTGCAAGGCCCTATCTTGGCTAGCCACAATATAACGGGAATCCTTAGTCTAAAAAGGAAAAGCATTTAAACAGAAATATCTTTTAATCATTTATAATCTCACCATTTGTTTTATACATTCTGCTGCCGTTACCGGTTTTCCTTCATGTCCACATTTGTGCACAAAGAATTGTTTAACAATTTGTGTGGCTCCCGTTAGGGGAGCACCCAATGATTCAGACTCCAGAATAATGCATTGTGTGGTTAACAGTTTTACTTGGTTTTGAAAGTATTTTTTAATTTGCTCCTCTATAATAACTTTGTTCTAAAAACGAATATCATTCTCTTTTATAATGAATTTTTAGAAATTTACTGTTTTTACCTTTAAGGCAGCTTGACAAAATGTGGCATCTACCAGCACTTGATACGGTTCCCGATAATTGAAATGTGTTGCAAAAAACATTAAAGTTTTATACGATTTTTTATTCCGTGTTATCTTCATATTTTACAAAAATTAGATTTGTACAATTTGAAGCAATTGCAGAAAAATAGAGTTGTGTCGTTCATGAACGAACTAGTTCATTTGAACGGTTCAGTTCATTAAACGATATGACATCGTTCACCATTATTCGTTCTTTTCGTTCATCGTTCATTTCGTTCTTTTTTGTAGTCATAACAAGTTTGTATACCTTTCTTATTAATTTTACTACAGAATTAAATGTTTTTCTAAATAATTTAAATTTTTTAATAAAATTGTAATTTTCTGACACTATTAGTCTATGAACAATAAAATTAATATAAACGTGTAACATGTAGTGCGCCAATAAATTGTCGGATGAACGACACCGTTCACGAATCAAGGGCGGATTATGGGACCGTAAACGTAAATGTGATGTAACTGTACCGTGCCGTAGCTAAAAAGTACACATATAGATTATCGTAAACGACATTACTATTTAGCATCTATTTCATGTGGTTTTATATTTTATTCTAAATTTTTCCATTTATTTGTTAATTTTATTCCTTATTTGTTGTTTGAATCAATTTTCTTTATTCATTCCATATTTTTTCCGACTAAAATCATTCAGCTGTTTCGATGCCGGATAGAAAATTCTGATTTCAACAGAATGATCTGGCAAGTTCGTTTACATTTACGTGTTAGTAACCATTCGTATACATTTCTTCTTGTGGTATCGGAACAGCTTATTCGTTACAGATACGTTTACGGTTGGGTAACTCAGCCTTCACTGTTCAGACACAGCTCATGGCAAAAAAGAACGATAACAAAAAAGAACGATTTGAACGAACTAGTTCAATGAATTTTATTGAACGATATTACCGAGTCACCAAAAAGAACGATTAAGCCCAACTCTACAGAAAAACAAAAACACTACTAGCCAGGGATGATAAATGGAATTTTCAAAATTGTACCAACCACCCTAAACAAAAGTACTTTTTCGACGCTCCTATACACGCAAAAAACTAGCATATGTAGAGTTGTAAAAGTATTGAGTATTCCGGTACTGAGTACTCAATACTGACTGTTTTTTTGAGTACTCAATACTAAAACGGTACTACTCAATACTTTTAAAGATGCAATTTTCCGTAGAAATGTATATTTTTCGTATAAAAATACAACTCTAAAAATAGTACTCTAAAAATACAGCTCTGAAAATACAACTCTATTTGTGAAGCAAAGAAATTTGTAACGAATTTTTGGGAAAAATTATTTAATTAATTTATTTAAAATGTTTTAACCCAACAAACAATTCGTTCCGTTTACGCACCGTTTTCGGTCCGTCATAAACGGAATCCAACTCCGTATACGTACCGTTTTCTGGATCCGTATACGGACCAGAAAACGGAACATAATGAACATCGAAACTGATTCGAATCCGTTGAAAATCCGTCAATGACGGACCGTTTACGGACCGGTATGTCGTGTTAAAAACGGACAAGTCCGTTTAAAGTCCGTCAATGACGGACCGTTTACGGACCGTTATGTCATGTAAAAAACGGACTAGTCCGCTGAAAGTCCGTCAATGCCGGACCGTTATGTCGTGTAATAACGGAGTATTTACTTGTCCATATGCTACCGATTTTTCAAAAAAATAGACCATATGTTTATTATTTTCAATACAAAGTCCTTTTTTTTCTTTTTTATAAATTCATTAATAATTATTATTTATAATTACAATATTTAGCACATCCAGCTCGGTCTACCTATCTATCCAGCGCTTAGCGACCCGGAGTAAAATCCAACATCTATATGGAAAAGAGACAATAAATTAGTTATGGTTTAATTGACTGTGTACACGATGCAAATTCTCACATTATATACACAAAACATTGTGAAACATTAAGTTTCATAAATCTTACCTTGTTACTTGATGTTGTTTGATTAATGGTGTGATAGAAAGAATTCCCTCTATTGGATATTCTCCATATATTCCCATTATAATAATATTTTCGCCGACTTAACAAAAATTTATTTATTATTATTTTATTTTGTAAACAAACCGATGAAATCCGTATTTAAAGGTACGGAAACGGATACACCAATACGGAGTTAAAACTTATTGTGTTCGAAAATCCATTTATACGGTCCGTTAATGTTCCGTATACGTACAAGCATTGACGGATACGTACATTACGGACAGTTAACGTGCCGTAAAAGCCGGATTCATGAATCCGTACGTGCCGGAGAGTCCGTAAAAATGTTTCTTGGGAAATTAATTAAAATGTAAATAACAATAGTTATTTAACACGTGTATGTGAATTGTGATAATTTTTCCTAATAAATACGAATTCATAACATTTTTATTTTTAAATTAAAAAAACCGTTAAAAGTATTGAGTAGTATCGAGTACTCTATTGAAAAGTATTGCGTAGTATTGAGTACTCAAAAAATACCGAAATTTCACAACTCTAAGCATATGTAATATTATTTAATCATGCTTGTTAAACATGATTTCTACAGAAAAAATAGTTTTCATTAGCTTGGTTTAAATCTGACTCTTAACTTTTTATATAAATTACCTAAAAATATAACTTTTTATTGGTACATTAAAAATTCTTTTGTACCTTATGTTAAATATAATATCTATTTAAAGCATTATCAAGCAGAGCTTTGAAGAATTAATTCCTTAATTAAATTTTTCAATTCTGAATTAAAAATTCGATGAAATAATTCACAAAGCACCATATATTGAATGGAATTAATTCATATTTGTTTTCGTTCGATTCATTTTGTTACGAATTAATTCAATTGCTATAGTTCTTTTCATTAAATCAAATGAATTAATTCACTGGTGAACGCGTTCAATATTATAAATCGAACGGCAAAAAAGTGAATCTGAATTCAGTCAATTTCATTCAGTGAATTAAAAAAAAATAAAATTACATTCAGTGAATTAAAAAAATAAAATTACGTTCAGTGAATTAAAAAAAAAATAGAATTACGTTCAGTGAATTAAAAAAAATACGTTCATTGAACTCAAAGCCTGTTTTCTGCCGTTCAATAGAAGAAAACATTTATTTACAAATAAAATTTGCAACTAAGCAATTTTACAGCGTTTGCTAGTGAAAATAAACAAATTACATATATATTAAGTGTTAGAGAACCCCGATGCACCTTATCAACCTACATAATTAAAAATAAAGCCTTTTACTATTAAAAATAAAAACTTTACAGATATAGATGAATTTGGAAAAAATATAACTATTAATTTTTCAAACTTATGCTTCCCATTAAAATGTAGATGCTTCACTATGACGTATTTCATTTATACGTTTTTACAATACAATGTTTTCTTCTACTGAACGGCAGAAAACAGGCTTTTAATTCAGCATACGTAATTTTTGTTTTTCAATTAATTGGCGTAATTTTTTTTTTCAATTCAGTGAACGTTTTTTTTTTCTTTTTTAATACTGAACGTAATTAAATTTTTTTTAATTCACTGAATGTAATTTTATTTTTTTTAATTCACTGAATGTAATTTTATTTTTTTTAATTCACTGAATGAAAATGAAATTGAATGAATTCAGTGGTGAATTAATTCAGTAAGGAATTAATTCACTTTTTTTTCCGTTCGATTGAACCCGTTCACCAGTTAATTAATTCATTTGATTTAATAAAGAGAACTATTGCAATGGAATTAATTCTTTGAATTTATTGTTTGATGAACGCTTTCAGAGTATCGATTCCAAATGGTTTGTGAAGCTGTGAAAAATATTTTTCACTCATTTAAAAACAATGAAAACAAATGACAGTTTTTATCACTTCACCGCTTGCAAACTATTCAGAATCGATACTCAGTTGAACGAATTCAGTGAATTACTTAAGAAAAGGAATTCATTCAATTCTAAAGAAAATTGAATTCGATTGGTAGTGAATTCCTTCAAAAAAGAATTAATTCTTCAAAGCTCTGTTGTCAAGTTACCAAGTTTTGTTTGTATAGCTATCGTTAGTTTTTGTTTTCTTCTTTCTTATTGTTTTACCAAGACTCTCCGGCACGTACGGAATCATTAATCTGGCTTTTACTGCACATTAACGGTCCGTAATACACGTATCCGTCAAAGCTTGTACGTATTAACGGACAGTGTAATCGTATTTTTGCACACAATACGTTTTAACTCCGTTTCCGTACCGTAAAATACGGACTGAGTTCATTTTAATTTGTGTTCAAAAACAATTAAATTTAAAAAAAAATGAATCTCAACCCTTCAGTCGTTAAAAAAAGTATTTTTGTGGCGAGAAATTACTCGCGATGGCGGGAATAGATGCAAAAAATCATGAAGTCGCATAGATACATTAGATGGTAAGATTTATGAAATTTAGTGCATGTTTCACAATGGTTTTCGTAAGACGGTTTGTTTTTGTAACAAAAGCTCTGTTCCACGTACATCAACGCGTCTACCCAATTTTTCCAAAAATCGTTTCCATCGTCAAAATTATGCGTAAATTGTTGTTTCGAGTTAATTGGGAACCCGCGATAACGACGTGGAACAAGCCTAAATGTGCGAATTTGAATCGTATGCAAAACACCATTGTAAATACAATCAGTTAATGTAATACGCACGCTAGTTCTAGAGAAGATTTTTCTACAATTTGTGCAAATTCGAAAATAATTACTTGCGGTATGAGGTTATGTCAAGTTTGGCATGGTGAAATAATAACGAAACCCTGGCTAGCTCTGTCAGGTTGGTAAGTTCCTTGACCCGTGCTCATGGCGTATTTGCATATTCCTAAACTCTCCACGTCACAATAAAAACCAAGAGTTTAGTAAAAAAAAAATTAGGAAAAAAAAATAAAATCGATTTGTTCTTTCAGAATGTTTGGGGTACATTCTACCCACCTTTACGCCATTGACAGCGTGAGTACCCTACGATTTTACTGTCCCTAATTATGACCATTTTTCCTACTTACCTGGTTTTCCCTAACATCCTCCTAACTAAAAAAATTTATTGCTTCATTTTAATTCATACTACATTTATATCTCCTGTAGTTTTTAACTTGTCAAAACACATACAAAAAAAACAAGCAAAAACAAGTTTTGTATAAAAATTTGGTGGTTTTTCCTCAAGTATAAATGTAGTATCAGGGTTTTATTTACAAAAAAACAGAAAAACGTTAAAGCAAACATTTTGATCTTTGATATTGATTTATACACGAAAAAAATGAAAAGTGGATAATTATCGAAGTACTTAGGTAAAATACAACTTCAAAAGTATATTTTGTAAGTTAGTAAAAAAATACATGTAGATTTATCAATTTTTGATTTTTGTCATTTTGACTTAATTTTTGACCTATTCCATTTTCACGCATATCAAAAAATGTTAAGTTACCTAAGTTTTTTATTTTATAAATTGTCTTAGAAAATATTATATTTTAATTAAAGAATTGTGTAACTTAGCAGAAAACTTTTGAAGTTGTATTTTACCGAAGTACTTGGCAATTATCCACTTTTTATTTTTTGCGTGTATTAATAAAGGCACATCTACACGAGAGAGAATATTGCTAGAGATAGAGCAAAAAAAAATCATTTACAATAGGGCTAATTAGAGGTGTTTTTTGCTCTATCTCTAGCATTTTTGTCTCTCGTGTAGATGTGCCTTAATAACGCTAGAATATTTATTAATAATGATAATTTTAATAACCTATAGAGTAAATATAAATTTAAGTATTAGAATAATATGAATGGCAAGTATAAGTGTGAGTAATATATTAGTTAGGTTAATCACAGATTAATACAGATGTGAAACTAATGATAGATGTCAAAAATGTATTCTCGAACCGTATGGTTTTGTTTATGTGGAAGTCAAGTCAAGGGGGAGATAACAATATAAAATCTTTTCACATGAAAATTACAATAAAAATATATTATCTTTGTTTTATATGCATTAATATTTTTTATTTTTGTTTGCATTAATAATATTATAAGATAAAAACTTGAGAAAATCCAGCATCATTATTCTTTTATATTAGAGATGTACATCCACCATATTGATTTGCATATGTCAAAGGAAATTCTAAGCGCTTTTTGATATTTACCTGTCTTATTAGAAAAATATACTTATTGCTTATTTTATTTTCAAAATTTGATCAATGCAAATTTTACGTAGTACGTTTTTAAATAAATTTCACCAATGTAAATTTAACAAAGCACGTACTTAGCCAAATTAACAAAAAAAAGCATTCGTAATTTAGCAAAAATGCATATCAATTAATTACCAGGAATTTGGGGCTTGTATTTGTGTATTAGTTCAATACTATGCAAATTTTACTTAGCAGGCTTTTTAAAAGATACACCTGTTTTTTTTCTGCGTGTAGTATTGTGCTCTTTTTGTATAGAAGCAAACAATTGTGACATATCTTGTGCAGGAGTGTTGTACATCTTATTGTTCGGTGTTGGGAAAAACGACAATAATATTGGCAATAATAGCTGTGCTTGTGCGGCAAGCTATCAATGTTGCCTTATGTCATTCTCATACAAATCAGACATTAGCCAACGTTTAGTGTTAACTCTTAACGTTAATAATGTCAAATTTGTATGGGAATGACATAAGCCAACGTTGATAGCTTGTTACACAAACACAACTAATATTTTCAATGTTATTGCGTTGTGTATGGCTAATTACGACTACAGAAAAAATTTGTAAAATAGTGGAAAAGTAATGATATTTTTACTTCATTACAATGAAAAAATTGAAATTTTTTCATTACATTGCAAAAAAACTATTGGAAATTAAAATAAAATTTCATTGCAATTATTTTTGTAAAGCAATGGTATTTACAATGGAATGATAATGATATTGGCCCATCTCTTCTCGCTAGTGATCACTTTATGTTTTGCACAATCCACAAAGGTACACTCAAAATAGTTTGTAGTTTAAATTAACTGAAAATGTAATTTAAAATAAATGAATAATCACTTGAAAACCGGTCTACTAACTTTTCATTTTAATCAAAAGCACTTTTCATTTATTTTTAAATGTTAATAAATAAACTACAAAATCCTTAAAAAAGTAATGATTTTTCATTTATTTAGTTTTTTTAAATTTCAAAAAATTAACTACAAAATCCGTACACCCTTAAAATTACGTAGTTGCTGATCACTATATTTTCAACTATGTCATAGGTGAAATAACCCTCACTATGGCATAGTGGATATGAAATAGTGAAAGGTAACTACACTTGTTAAAAATCTAAAAATCAACTATAGCAAAGTAATTGAAAACGATTGGGTAGTTAAAAGTATCAAAGTTTTAAAGGTAGTAAATATCAACGACGTACATTTGAAACATTTTTGTCAGGAACCACCAATTTTTTATTTCGTTTTATTTTTTAGTAAAAAAAGGAAACAGCTAACCATTTTTTTCATAACTTTATTAAAACAATATATTTATGTACATTTATATACTAATAATATTTGTACTTGCGATTTTAATGCAGAGGACATTAATATTTGTATAATTTTTGTAAAGCTGACCCATAATTTTTTGTCCAAATTTTGCAGTACTAGACGATTACCCTTTCTTTATTTCACTTATTGTAGATTTAACGAATTGTTTGATCCCGTTTTTTGCCAATTGTCTGTCTTCTGAAAAGTAAAATTAATAAAATGCATTTCATTGTTATCGAATTAAAATTTAAAACAGCAATTTATATCTACATACTCCTCGAAACTCGGAATGTTCATTTATTTGAAACATTAATGAAAATTCATTTGTTAGATTTAAATAAAAATAATTTAAATCGATATGTTAAGTTAATTGTTTTTAAAAAGTGTTTGTCAATTTGAAAAAATTGACATGTTGATCACAGGGTAATACAAAACTAGTATTTGCTAACTCAACCCATAGTTGATAATGATTATAATAGTCATTTTAAAAATATTTCCATTCAACTACGGATTTCGTTAACTACGTAACTATGAAATTTTATGGGTGTAGGAATAAATGATATTTAGTTTATTTCGTTTTTTTAACTGGCCTACAAATCTAAAAGGAATACTTTTTCGAAACATTTTAAATGAAAATATTAACTATTATAATTATTTTTATTCGACCTTTTTAGTTTTTATTTTCCAATAAAATATTAACTATAACAGAAAATCCGTATTTATATGTAATTTATTTTTTAAATAAACGACAAAAACAGTTAAAAAATATATCTCTTTGTATTTTAACTGAATGTATAATCATTTAAAAATAAATGTACTGTAATAATATTTTTAGTGTATGATTTAATAATTATTGCTATTTTAAAATACATTTAAGATGAGTAACTGACTTGCATTTTAAGTTTACAATTAAAACGGGAGATATGACGTGCGTACTTTTATTTTCCAAACTAAAGTTTTATCAATGAATTTTTTGGAAGCGTACGCGATCAAAGTCAGGTACACAATGAAAAATGGGTGTGACCAGAAAGGGCCATACATGAAATTAGTTGGAATTTTGCTGTATTGGCTGATTTCACACAGTTTAATGTATAAGCAATTGTGGGCGCTGTGGTGTAATGGTTAGCGCGTTGGACTGTTACACATAAGGTTGCAGGTTCGATTCCGAACCAAGGCAACAACAATTTATGAAACATAATAATATATAGTTTTTTCTATCCCTCATACATATCGCATCGTCCTCCTTCGGTGTTCCCATAGCACTTAAACCCACCGAAGTAAAATAACATAACAGGGCTATGAACTCAAAGCTTCAACAAAGTTCACCAACTCTTCCTCAGATGTCGAGCAACAACGGTTCTAATATTCAACATCTCGCACAATTACAGTGTTGCCATATTTGAAGCCCTTCCTCTTTCACCACCTTTCATTTCTTTTCTATCCCCTTTCCAAAGGAAGCAACACGTTAATTAATAGGAAGAATTTCCTGAGTGTTGCTTCTCTTAACAAAAAAAATATATATTGGTTTTATCTACTGTTTCAAATTCGATTAACCGATTCCCCGATTAATTGCCTCTTTTGTAGTTAAAGCTTTGAAATGCTTCACATAAGGCCCCCTTAAGTTTTTATACCTAATATTAATGTTGGAAGCGGTTAAACCTAAAATATCTAATTCAACAGCAATTTTTTTTTTTTTTGATAAACTGACTAAAAATGTGATTTTGAATAAAAACATGTGTCAAACTTACTGTGACGGTCGTTTGCGAGGAGCGAATTTAACAACACCAAACAAAATACGTTTCCAAAAAAGAACCACAATGTTGTCTAATTTGTGTGTATTAATATATATACGAGTGCGTTTATTTCTATAAAATAATAAATATTACAAAAAGTACAATAAAAATATTTTATGTTGAACTTACCGCAGTGTTTTTCCCTCACAAACTGACTTTACTAACAATATTAAAAAAGCAAAGAACTAAATTCTTATTTGTATAACACATAAGAAGTAACTGTCTTTTAATATAAAAAACTTGACGAATATAAAAACCACTGCAGTAAGATCAACATCAAAAGGGAATATGCAATTATAACCAACAACAGTATGCACAGAACAAAACGTTACTTTAAATTGGACATTAGGGATCTTCACAGATCATTATAAAACAAATTGCAACATAAATCAAAAAATATTTAAATGGACAAATTTATTATGAGCCATTGCGCGACATCCCCACCCCCGTGGATCGGCCACGATTCACTACATCAAATCAAGGACAGCAAGCTTGGAAACTGGACGCTTAAGAACACCTGTACTCGTTCTAACATCGGCCCGACGGATAACACCATCACTGCCTTGGTACACCTGCTCAACCCGACCTCGCCTCCAATCTCTACGAGAAACCGCCGGGTCACAGATGAGTACTAAATCACCGATGGCAATTGGCTTTGTGAATTGACACCATTTGGAACGCCTGGTCAAAGTGGGCAAGTATTCGTTTATCCACCGATTCCAAAAATGGTCACGCAATTGACGGGATATGCGCCATTGTTTTCTCAATACAGCCGGTTTATCCGATATGACGCCGGCAGGAGTTTGAGAAGTGTTTGCTGCTCCCAGCAAAAAATGATTAGGAGTTAGTGGCTCTTCATCTTCGTGGCTTAAAGGTAAATGTGTCAATGGGCGTGAATTTACAATATTTTCTGCTTCAATTAAGAAGCTTTGTAGAGTATGCTCACGTGGGCTGGATTCCTTTAAAGTAGATCGCAGCACCCGCTTCACACATTGGACCATGCGCTCCCATGCACCACCTTCAGCCGGATTATGCGGGCAATTAAACTGCCAATCAATACCTTTAGTAGACAGCTCATCTTGTATTCGAGCCATATCAAAAACTTCATGAAACTGTTTGGAAACCTGGTCAGCACCAACAAAATTTTTCCCGTTGTCACTCCTAAGTTTAGTTGGCGTACCACGTCGATTAATAAAATTTCGTATGGCAAGGATGCATGCATCTGTAGATAAATCAAACGCCACCTCTAAGTGAATGGCTCTAATGGTGAGACAAGTGAATAGTGCCACCCAGCGTTTTTCATGGCGACGGCCAATTGTTATTGTGACGGGCCCAAAATAATCCAAACCAGTGTAGGAAAAAGGACGAATATATGGTGTTAATCGGTCTTCTGGCAATGAACCCATAAGTGGTGGCACCGGCATTGAACGGCGAAATTTACAAATATAACAATTAGAAATACACTTACGTAAAATTCTTCTAAGGCGCGGAATCCAAAATGATCTTCTAATTTCACAAATTGTGGCTTCAAAATTTTGATGCTTCATTTTTTCATGAATATGCGTCACAAATAACTGGGTGACTGGATGAAGAGAGGGCAAAATTATCGGGCGTCTGGCGTCCAAAGGTAACCAACTAGCTGCATCAACACGTCCATAAACTCGAAGTAATGAATCTTCATCAATGTAGGGCGACAATGTATACAATTCACTTCCCTTTTGTAAATTACCGGCATTTCTTATTATTTCTATTTCAGATGAAAAATTATCCTTTTGTGCTTGGCGGCAAAGGAATACTTCAGAAGTTTTTAGTTCGGCGATAGTTAAACCATTTTCTTCTCCAAGTGGTGATTTCTTTTGACAGCGATTTATAAACCGAAACACCCAAGCAACAGTACGTTTTAATTTTAGAAATGACGAAAATCTTCCGTATTCAAAAATTGTAGGCGTGTTTATGAATAGAGTAAACTTTGGACGAAGTTCTTCATCATTTGGATCACAATTGCTTGCAGAAACTGACTGTGGCCATTCATGTTCATCAGCATATAGAAAACTGGGACCCTTAAACCAACGAAAATCATTTAAAAATTGTACCTGGCTTTTCATTCTTGTAGTTTCATCGGCAACATTAAGACTCGTTGGCAGCCACCTCCAATCGGCTGGACTGGTAGAATCCAAAATTTCTGTAATTCTGTGAGCAACAAATGGTTTGTATCTGCGGCTTTCAGAACCAATCCAACTTATGACAGTTGTAGAATCACTCCAGCAAATAAAACGTGATATTTTTAGCGAATGTTCTTTCAAAATTGTAGACATTAAACGAGTTCCCAAAACGGCTGCCTGTAGTTCAAGTCGTGGAATTGTCATCGATTTTAAAGGTGCACATTTTGTCTTGGCAGCAACAAAGGACAGTTCTATTTTCCCATCAGCGTTTATTAACCTCCAATATGCCACGGCCCCAAAGGCGTCTTCACTGGCGTCGACAAACACATGTAGCTCCAGGTGACTGGGAGCACCATTTTTAAAATAATACCGTGGTACATTAACATTTACAACATTTTTTAGCTCCTGACGCCAATTATTCCATACGTCGCAAATTTCATCAGGCAGCACTTCATCCCAACGTATATTGTGTCTCCATACTTCACGCATCAATAATTTAGCCGTAACCATATAATTGCTCAATAAGCCAAGAGGATCAAAAACTGACATAACCACACTTAGTAACTCACGTTTTGTAGGATACCTTCTCCCTTCTATAACGTCAGCTTTTACATTATGGAACTTTAAATTGAACCTGAATGTATCATCTTTAGGTTGCCAATACATACCGAGCACCTTTTCTGATTGTAACTCACTGACATCACTTGAAAATTTAACCGGCTGGTCCACATTACCCTTAAGAGCAACAACCACTTCAGGAGAATTCGATGAAAAATTACGCAACTCAAACCCAGCAGATTTATGGATGTCCCGCACTTGTTTAGCAATTTGTATGGCACTTGATGGCGTTGGAAAACTATCTACAAAGTCATCAACATAATGGTGATCCACAATAGATTTGACGGCACGAGGATATTCACTTCGAAACTGTAAAGCGTTGTTTTCTTTGACGTATTGGGCCACACAAGGCGAACAAGCAGCTCCAAAGGTCATCACAAGCATTTCATAAACATCTGGGGCATGGGTTTCATCATCGCGCCAAAGAAATCTTTGGGAACATCTGTCTTCAGGAGCCACAAGTATTTGGTGAAACATTTCTTTGATGTCCCCACAAACTGCCACAGCACCAACACGAAAATTAAATAACACAGATGGTAAAGGCTTTTATTGTTGAGGGCCTTTTAGCAAATTTGAATTTAAAGAGACTCCTTCAACGGATGCGGCAGCATCAAATACCAAACGAATTTTCCCCGGCTTATTGGGGTTGACCACTCCGAAATGGGGAAGATACCAGGTTCTAGGACGGACAACAGATGCTTCATCAGCTGACAATTTACGTACATACCTTTTAGAAACATAATTGTTGATAATATTTTTATAAGCAGCACCAAATTCGGGGTTCCTTTTCATTTTACGCTCGATTCCTCGAAGTCTATTGAGGGCCATGGAATAGCTATCTGGCAACACAATGTCATCATAGCGCCACAAAAGCCGAGTTTGGAACCTCCCATCAAGCATTTTGGTATTTTTCAAAATTTCACGAGCACGCAAATCATCTTGGGACTCTATGACTGGCAAAACTTTTACACCAAAATTTTCAGTCTCGAAATAATTTGCCACCAAGTCATAAAGATTGTGGTCTGGGTGAACCGTGAACAAACACGAATCTGTTGATGAGCTACCTTTCATTGGGCCAAACACAACCCAGCCTAAAGGGGTGCTGGCCGCATAAGGACCATTTTCTTCCAGCGGCACTATTTCATCTGGAAGACCAAGATGGCAATGGTCTAACCCAATAAGGATCTTGGGAACCACATTGTTGTATAATCTTACGGGCAGACCGCGATGCTCACTTAAATCCATATTAAAACTTTGAGCCGGCAGCTTCAAATTTGCAACACCATATACATTTCGCAGCGCATATTTTCTTTGCCTGCCGATACCACTTACGTGCAGATTAACAACTGATGCCGTTTCTTTAGTTGCGTTGCCAGCGTACCAATGAAGTTTTAATTTACTTTGATGACCTTGAAGACCCAGCTGTCGCACCAGCGAACTGTCCACCATAGTCACCGAAGAACCATCATCCAATATAGCATAAGTTTCAATTTGACTATTGGGCCCATATAAAACGATTGGAACCACACGAAATAGCACAACACCTTTGTCAGCATTACTAGATACACAGTTAAGAACCGACTCGTTGCTATTTACAGAACCACTCAGAGCAGTTGCCTCAGTATTTTTCTTTGTATCGTGCAATAATTTGTTATGTTTAAATTGGCAATCGTCGACTGGGCATTGCTTTCGGCGATGGCACATTCTACTTGAATGCCCCACACGAAGACAAGCAAAACATAACCTTAATTTTTTCACTTCATTCCATCTACTTGGCACACTCAATGAAAGAAATTTTTTGCACTCAAAAATTGTATGCCCTGCTTGGCACACAGGGCATTCTGATTGTTTACGTTGCCCATCATCGGCATGAAGGACAACCTTTCGTTTTGGTTCACTATTTTGAGGTACAGTGGTATTTAGCACAATTCTTACCAAATCTGCGACACCTTTGAGCCAAATGTTAAAATCCAATAGGGTTGCATACGGCTTTATTGTTGATGCACAGCGGGCCCATTCCATTCGTTTGCTCATTGGAAGCTTTCCAACTAACTCTTCTAATAAAGTAGGATTTGCCAAATGTTGTTGCCCATTGGCAGTTTCTAAAAAGGCGGTAAGATTCTGCACCATAATAGCAAATGGTATAATTTTATCTATAGAGTTTTCTCCGATGGCTGAAATTTCCTTCACTTTTTGTAGCTGGCAACGAATAAGAATTTCTGGGCGACCATATTGGAAATTTAATTGCTCCATAACCATATTCACATTGTCTGGGTGGATGAGCAATGATTTCACGCTGTCACGGGCCGCACCCTTTAATGCCTTTTGGAGCCTTAAACAATTTTCAAAATTATTGTATTTATACACAGCAGTCGAATGATTAAACGCTGTTGAAAACATGGGCCAATCTTCGGGAGCGCCATTAAAATCCGGCAAATCATAAATTTTCCTATGCATTGGCATTGAACCGCCATTTTGAAACAAATTCTGGGCATTTGGCGGCATCATGTTTGATAATGGCGGTTGCCTAGCATAAATATCGTAAACATGATTTGCATCAGAATAACTCGTGCCAGAAAATGGCGTCTGAATATGGCGTTCACCGAAATCAACGTTCGCAGCGGCAGAATTGGCGTTGGCAGAATTGGCGTTGCCAGTGGGGGCATTGGCGTTGACAGCGGCAGCATTGGCGTTGACTGTGGGTAAATTGTTTTCAATTTCACTTACCCCTGATGCTGGCGGCGTGATATTTGATGGCTGTGGCAGGGCAGCAGAATAATTCGAAGCAGCGGACGAATTGTTGCTTAAAGCAGCTTTCAAGGCTCTTTGGGCACTTACCAGTTGGGCCTGAAGAATATTAATTTGGTTTTGAAGGCCTTCCAACTCTGTACCAGTAGCTGCACTCGATGATGCCAACGGCTGCAACAAAGCATTAATTTCATTTATGCTCTGTAGATTTGCAGTTGTTGTGGTTGTAGCAGTAGTGGCGGTGGCTATGGCAGAGGTACTTCCGGCAGAAGTGAAACTCATTGGCACTCCGGCGGCAGAGGCAGCAACATTCTTTTTCAAAGTTGTTCCAACGGCAGTGGAACCAGCAGGCAATGAAGGCACTCCGGCAGCAGAGGGAGCAGTGTGTTGTAAGACACTTTTTGTTCCGTCCGACGTGGAACCATTTGGTTGTTGCATCATCGATTGTTGTACGGTTGGTTGGTTACGTGGACTTCTTCTTACAGGCGATCGTTCCATTTGTAACACACAAATTTTCGCACGAAAATTGCGAAATAAAATTTGTCAAACTTACTGTGACGGTCGTTTGCGAGGAGCGAATTTAACAACACCAAACAAAATACGTTTCCAAAAAAGAACCACAATGTTGTCTAATTTGTGTGTATTAATATATATACGAGTGCGTTTATTTCTATAAAATAATAAATATTACAAAAAGTACAATAAAAATATTTTATGTTGAACTTACCGCAGTGTTTTTCCCTCACAAACTGACTTTACTAACAATATTAAAAAAGCAAAGAACTAAATTCTTATTTGTATAACACATAAGAAGTAACTGTCTTTTAATATAAAAAACTTGACGAATATAAAAACCACTGCAGTAAGATCAACATCAAAAGGGAATATGCAATTATAACCAACAACAGTATGCACAGAACAAAACGTTACTTTAAATTGGACATTAGGGATCTTCACAGATCATTATAAAACAAATTGCAACATAAATCAAAAAATATTTAAATGGACAAATTTATTATGAGCCATTGCGCGACAACATGATACATGTAGGTATCACCAATATCCAAATTTAGTTCAACATTTTGATATATCATGTCACATATTTCCAAATCCATTGGAATTTAAGTTTGATACAAAATTTTTTATATTCAAGTGTGTAGTTTATGTGTGATGACTTTATAGTCATTGTCATTTTTCCTCCTTCTATTTTGTATAATGCTTAAAATCCCAGCAAAATATTGGTAATGACACCTCATTACTATCTGCATTACCAAAAATGATATATCATTACCTTTTGCATTATTTTATAATATAAAATAATGACTTCCTAATAACGGCCTATTGTATTCATTGTTTCTAAATATAAAATAATGACTTACTTGTAATATTTTAAATAAGTACTTTTTACACAGTTAAATTTTATACATTTTTTTTATTATATGTAAATATGTTTTATGTTTAAATTTTTATGACGAGTCCTAAAATTACACACTAGAAAAAACTTAAATTTTTCTGAATGTATTTTCTTAAGCTAATAGTATTTGCTCAACTCCTTATTTTTAAGAATCAAGTAAGCAATCGGATAACCACTTATAACTAAACTTTTTGCAAGCATGTGTGTAACCACTAATTATTTAAAATCTCATAACTACTTATTTCTCATTTTTTCGTAAGCGAGCGGGTAAGCGTGACTACTTATAAAAACGACCACGCCAAACAAAAATAATGAGTTTAGACGCCAAAAAATAAGTTGTGCGGAGCTATGAATTTCTATTATATAACCACTTATTTGGTAATGAAAGATTTTGCTGGGATAAGATAAATTGAATTGTAATTTTAACTTTTTTAAGAAAATGCAAAATAAAACTATTATTATTAGTTTACGTGTGAGAAGCAAATGACAAATTCGATTAGAAAAAATTAAATTTATAAGGATTAAACTAAAAACGATAATTTCCAACTTCCTTGAATCATCAATAAAATGTCCTTGAACACCCATCGCCATGATTATGCTCAAGTGAAAGGTTAATTTATGACGATTTATTGTCTTTAAATAAACTTATTGGTTTTGGAGGACATACACTCATAATAACAATATTGTAAAAGATCAATAGTAAATCAGTAAAGTTATTTCAACTGAATAAGTATCCAGAAAAAAAAATTTGAAGTCATGCTTAACAAACAACTTCCTTCACTAATTCAAAAGTATCCGTTAGTGTATTTTTAATGCTTTTTTAGAAGTAATTCTGAACAACTTCAAAAAAATCACTTATTGCTTCCAATTTATCAGTTAGTCTATTTTTACAGCATTTTTAAAACTATTCTGAACAACATCCAAAAAATCACTTAAGCATGGCTTCTAAAGCATAATTGCTCTAAAAGTGATCCTCAAAACTGATTTTGATACAGTTTATTTCCCGGCGGGACCAATATTTTTTTTAATTCTTTATTTTTTTGTTATATTTATAGTTATTTTGTTTAAATTAAATATTTTTTAATTTTTTAAAATACATATAAAAAAATGATTAAAATGTAATTTTTATGCACCTGTGAAAATAATACTGAATTGCACTTGTTTAATAAGTACTTTTGTTGAAGAGAATAAAGCACAATATCTCGCAATAATAAAGTGGTATTTTTATGCTGGTCAACTTTCATATCAAAGAATAGCTCAGCGGTAGAGAACTAGACCAAGAAGCAACGGACCTTGTCAGACAACGCCATAATGTTCTCTGACAACGCCATAATTTTCTGTCCGATGTCCGGTCCGAAGTGCGATCCGATAGCGATTGCATCTCCTAGTTATATATGCTTCTTGGCTAGACTAGCAATTTTGTCGCCGGTGGCGGCAATAAAAAAGATTTTGTAAAATAAAAAAATATGTTTCTTGCGCAGAATGTTTAACTTTTAGTTGATTTTAAAAAGTTTCCTTTGCACTCAAAAATGTTGAAGTGGCAGTACTCCTCTCTTACTCTAATAAACAAAAGTATGTACAAAATTTAGTTAAAACTACTAAAAATTAGTTAAAAATGATTTGCAGAAAAAACTGCTAAATTAGCAGATTATTTTTGATATACATATATCTTCTATATATAAAAGAATAACGTGACTGACTGATTGACTGACTGACTCAACATCGCCCAGCCCAAACCGCTGAAGCTAGGAAGTTGAAATTTGGTATGTAGGTTCCTCTTTCTGCGTAGACGTCCGCTAAGACGGGATTTTTGAAAATTCCTACCGGAACGGGCAAAAAGGGGGAAAGTCTCCCCTTGACGGCCTGCCAAAACGCCTTTGGCTAGAAAGCTGAAATTTTAGATATGTGTTCCTTGGAGTATGGGCTAACTTTTCTAGAAAGTAGTTTCAAGAATTTTGGACAGGGACGTTGTAAAAATGGGGGTTAAAAAGGGGAAAAGAACCCCCCTTGACGGCCTGCCCCAACCGCTGGAGGTAGGAAGTTGAAATTTGGTATAAAGGTTCCTCCACTATCGTAGACATCCACCAAGACGGGATTTTTTGGAAATTTTTACAGGGAGGGGCAAAAAGGGGAAAAAGTCTCCCCCTTGACGGCCTGTTCAAACTGCTGGAGCTATGAAGTTGAAATTTGGTATGTAGGTTCCTCGACCGGTGTAGACGTCCGTTGAGACGGAATTTTTGGAAATTCTTATCGGGAGGGGCAAAAAGGGGACAAAACAAGTACTTTTTTTGGAAAAAAGTACCTTTTTCCAAAAAAGTACTTTTTTCAAAAAAGTACCTTTTTCCAAAAAAAGTACCTTTTTCCAAAAAAGCGCCTTTTTCCAAAAAAGTACATTTTTCCAAAAAAAGTACCTTTTTCCACAAAAAGTACCTTTTCCCAAAAAAACTATCTTTTTCCAAAAAAAGTACCTTTTTCTAAAAAAATTTACGTTTTTCCAAAAAAAAATACCTTATCCAAAAAATGTACCTTTTTCCAAAAAAAATACATTTTTCAAAAAAAAATACCTTTTTCCAAAAAAATAACCTTTTTCCAAAAAAATAAATTTTTCCTAAAAATTAATTTTTCCTAAAAATAAATTTTTCCTAAAAATAACTTTTTCAAAAAAGTACCTTCTTCCAATAAAGTACTTTGTAAAAATAAAGTATCTTTTTCCAAAAAATTTTGCTCTTTCCAAAAAATTCCATTTAAAAAAATATAATTTCACAAAAAGTAATTTTTTTCCTCCCCCCACGGATATCTCCGCTAAAACAAGGTTTCTTGATATAGACGTCCACTAAGACGGGATTTTTGGAAATTCCTACCGGAATTTCCAAATATATTCGGCATAGACGGTCTCACAAATTGGAAAATTGTCCCCCTTAACTGCCTGCCCAAACCACTGGATATAAGAAGTTGAAATTTGGCATAAAGGTTCCTCCATTGTATTAGACATCGACTAAGTTTGTATTTTTGGAATTCCCTACAGGATATCCCAAAAGGGGATGTTTCCCCCTTGACGGCCTGCCCAAACTGCTGAAACTATGTAGCCGAAATTCGGTATGTGAGTTCCTCCTTCTGTGTAGGCGTCCGCTTAGACGGAATTTTTGAAATTCCTATCGGGAGGGAGATAAGGGGAAAATTATTCTCCTTGACGGCCAACCTAAAATTTTAAATATGTATTCCCTGGAGTAGGACTAACTCACCGGCAACGTAATTTTTCTATTTTGGAACAGAAACATGGTAAAAAGTGGGTTGAAAAGGAAAAATGTCCCCAATAACGGCCTGCCAAAACCGCGGAGGCAATGAAGTTGAAATTTGGTATAAATGTTCCGCATCCATCGCAGACAGCCGCGAAGATCGAATTTTTGTAAAGTCCTAAAGGGAGGGGCAAAAAGAAGAAAGCCTCCCCTTGGTGGCCTGTAAAAACCCCTTCGGCTAGAAACCTGAAATTTAAAATGTGGGTCCCTGGAGTAAGGGCTAGCTTATTAGAAAGATACTATTTTGAATTTTGGACAGGGTCGTTATAAAATAGAGGCTCAAAAAGGGAAAGTGGCCCCTTAACGACCTGTCCAAACTGCTGGAACTAGGAAGCTGAAATTCGGTACTTAGGTTCCTCTTCCAGCCTAATTCCAACCGGGAGGGACAAAAAAAGAAAAAGTGTCCCACTTGACAGCCTGCTCAAACTGCTGGAACTAGGAAGCTGAAATTCCCTGTCGATGGATTTTCGGAAATTCCTACCCAGAGGGGCACAAATAGTAAAAGTTGGCTGGAAACCTAAAATGTAAAATATATGTTCCTTGGAGTATGGGCTCACTTATCGGGAAGGTGCTTTGTGGAATTTTGGACAGGGACATTGCAAAAATGGGGATTAATGAAGCGAAAAGTGCCGCTTAAAGGCCTGCCCAAACTGCTGGAGGTAGGAAGTTGAAATTTGGTACTAAAGTTCATCCTCTATTGTAGAAAAGATTTTTGGAAATTTCCACAGGTAGGGTCAAAAACAGGAAAAGTCTCCCCCTTAACGGCCTGGCCAAACTGCTGGAACTAGGGAGCTTAAATTCGGTATTTGGGTTCCTTCTCCAACGTAGACGTCCCCTTAGACGGTATTTTTGGAAACTCACACCGGGAGGGGTAAAAAGTGAAAAAAAACTACTGGATATAGAGACCTAAAATTATGTATGTAGTAGGTTCCTCCTCCAACGCAGACGTCCTCTAAGACGGAATTTTTGGAAATTCCTACCGGGAGGGGTAAAAACGGAATAATTCTCCCCCTTGATGGCCTAACCGAACCCTTCGGCTAGAAACCCGTAATCTATAATATATTTTCCTTGGAGTATGGGCTAACTTATCGACAAGGCATTTTTAGGACTTTGGACAGGAACGTGGTAAAAATGGTGGCTCAAAAGGGGAAAATTGCCCCCCCCCCCCCCCCCTGAACATCTGCGTCTTTAGCTAGAAACCTAAAATTTAAAGAACGAGTGTATATGGAACACTAAAATTAAGAAACTAAATAGGAAACGAGTGGAGTTGTAACACTACACAAGTGGAACGAAATGGATATAAACGTTGAACGAGTGGAATTGAAATTATAGACAATGGAAATGGATTGGAAGAGGGAACGAAATGGAATGGACTATAGAACGAAATGGAATGAGGAGCGAGATGGCATAGAATGGGGAACGAGTGGAATTGAAACACTGCAGTTAAAAGAGGAATGGAACGGAGCAAGTGCAAAGAAATGGAATGGAAAGAGAAGCGACTGATATCAATATCGATACACAAGACAGTAGGAACGAAATGGAATGAAACGGGGAACGAGTGGAATTGGAATAACAGATAATGGGAACGAAATGCAATGGAATGGTGAACGAAATGGAATATCGGAAGGAGTTTCATTGGAACACTGAAATTGTTAAACAAAATGGAATGGTATTTGAATGACTCAAACTGCCGGAGTTTAGTACTTTAAATTTCGCATGCGATTGAGGCAGATTATATATATTTGGGATTTTTACTTGGAGGAACAAAAAGGGGTGAAGAACCCCTTTTAATTACCTATTCAAACACTATCCACGGAATATGAAACTTATGTAGCATTGAAACATATTCTCCAAAAAGTCACTCAGAAAAGTTCTGCAGTTACTACATGACAGTTATTTATGTAGTAATGCGGTTGTAGTTATTTTAACTACAATTGTAGTTAATTTACTTAGAACAAAATTTTTCAATGTTTTTGACAGTTATTTTTTTAAACAAACTACAAAAATTACTACATTGTAGTAACATTTGTTTTATGCAGTTATTTTGAATTTTATTTACAAATACTTAAATTTTCAAGTGTGTATGCACACACACGAAGCAAACAGAAGTATGTGTATGAATCACTTGTTTAGAAATTTCTAGTGAAAGAATATGAGTATAACATGTTTTCTCTTGTCTTAGTCATAAAACAACGCCAAAGAGTGAGCACGCGTAATACGGAAAAGGTTATATATTTTTTATTAAATTACTAAAATAATAAGGTAAGTTTTATAATATAAATTTATTTACGGGGAATGTTAAAAAAATATTGTATTTATTTTCTTTCAGTTCTTTTATATTCTCATCCCTTTCTACCTGGAGAAAAAAAGGAAGCCAAACAACAGCATATTTCATCCCTCACAGACGGACATGTACAACAATATCTTAATAGTGAAAAAAGTGACATTAAGTGTAAATTTGATTTCTCAATTTTAAATTTATTATAGAATAAAATTAAGTTAATAGTGTTTACATAAATTTGTTTTTTTTTATTAAATTAATAATTAAAAAAAAAAATTTTATTTATGTTTTTTTAACTACATTTGCAAGTTGTTTGTACAGTTTTACAATAATTTGCATGTATGTTGTTTCAATTGCATTTGTAGTTGTTTTTACTACATTTGTCAGTTGATTTTTAATAGTTAAAAATTACTTCATATTGCACTTAATTTAACTGCAAATGTAGTCTACACCTTTTTAAGTGCAAATGCAGTTATTTTAACTGTCATTTGCAGTTGATTTTACCTACATAATTCCCTGACTGGTTAAAACAAATTTTCTAAAAGAAAAAAAACCTTAGAAAAAGAATGGAACTTATATATTCTGATATTTAAACTGCAGGTAACGAAGCACCGGTGGAAGAAACCGACGCAGTAAATTTTCCAACTGAATTTGTGAATTTACTTGAATTGCCAGGTCTACCTTCACATAAACTGGAATTAAAAAAACTTCAATGCACGCTAACAACGTAGATACATAGCTTTGCCCGCTATCTTTAATATTATAAATCGCTTGCCAACCCTGCTTTACGTTATTTATTTTCATTCAAAACACAAATGAATAAAACTGCTTACTGGTCTATCTACCTAAGTTTGCACTTTACCAAATTATCTTGACATACACACGTATATTGCAATTTGTAATGGATTCATTAATAACAATCCACTTTCATGAGAAAAAGTGATCAAATATTTATTTATTTTAAACCCATTGTTGTGTCAGAATTATTTATTTGTGGTGGCTGGGTGAGGGCTTTTATTATAAAAACTGTACTTTAAATAAACAAAGCGAATTTACCCACCCAACCACGAATACGACCTATCTACGCCGATGGCTTGAACAACAGACAATTAGTTGTTACATGCTCACGTGTTGGTATACTAAATGATTTATTTATATAAAAATGAAGAGGCAAAAAATAGTGTTTGTACTTAAACATTACAATAAATTTACCTTAACAATTATTTTATCTTAATAACAAATATTGTGTTTTATTTTATCTAAAAGAAATTTAATTCTAAACTTTAAGGCACACTAACAACGTAGCGGGCTGCTTTAAATGTTTTTTATTTTCATTCAAAACACAAATGAACAAAACTATTTACGGGTCCATCTACCTATGTGCGCACTTTACCAAATTATCTTGACATACACACGTATATTGTCAAGAATTATTGTTGTGTCAGAATTATTTATTTGTGGTGGCTGGGTGAGTGAAGGTTTTTATTATAAAAAAACTGTATTTAAAAAAAGCAAATTTTAAGAAAACCAGAGGGTTTTCAACCACGAATACGACTTATCTATAATAAATTTACCTTAACAATTATTTTACCTTAGCAAAAAATATTTTGTTTTATTTTATATAAAAGAAATTTAATTCTAACCTTAAAAGGCACGCTAACAACGTAGCGGGCTGCGTCCGCTAGTTAGTAATATAGGAACAGCAAAAATAAAACTGTAAGAAATTCAGAATTTCAGTTAAATTTTTGTTAATAGAAAATTAACCTGCTAAAATCTGCAAAAACAAATTTGCTAAATAATTAGTAGCCTAAAAAATAAAAAAATAAAAAATTTTAAATTTTCAAAGCTTTTTATCGATTTTTTTTTCTTGCAAATAAAAATCGAGCTTTTTGAAAACAGCAGTTTACAATTTTTTTTAGCAAATATTTCTGCTGTTATAGCAGGATAGATTGCTATTTGCATTCAACTAAATTTAGCTCAAAAATAAAAAGAATTTTGTAGATATAACATTTTGTTTTTGCTATTATTAGTCTACTAACATTTAACAAAATTTTATACAGATTTTACAGTAAAATTTGTTACTTTCAATTAACTAAAAGGTAACTTAAATATAACTAAAATTCTGTATATTTAACGGTTTTATTTTTGCTGTGGCTATATTACTAATATATAGCAAAAATAATCTGCTAATTCAGCAGTTTTTTCTGCAACATTATTTTTAACCAATTTTTAGTTACTTTTTCTATTAGTTTTATAGATTTATTTCTATGAGTGCAAGGCAACTCAATGTTAAAACGAGTAAAAAGGTTAAAGTCGGGCATGCTGACTATACAATACCCTACACCAGTCTAAGTAAAAGCCAACTAATGTTTGGATCCGAAATTCGAATGGGTTAAAATGGGGCTTGCGTCAAAATTTTCTATAATGTGAGTCAGCGCACCAAATTTCATTAAAATATCTTAATATTTGCGATCTGCAGTTTGTAACCAAGCCAATTTTGGGGGGACCCTTATATGGGCACTAGGTCTAAACATGGACCGATGTTCACCAAAATCAATAGGCGTCGTCCTGTCGTCAATAGGTACCAAATTTCATCAAAATATCTTAATATTTGCGACCTGCAGCATATAAACAATATAATTTTGGGGGGACGCTTATATGGGCACTAGGTCTAAACATAGACCGATGTTCACCAAAATCAAAAGGCTTCGTCCTTGGGCTGATATAGGTCGGTGTACCAAATTTCATCAAAATATCTTAATATTTGCGACCAGCAGCGTATAAACAATATAATTTTGAGGGGACCCTTATATGGGCACTAGGTCTAAACATGGACCGGTGTTAACCAAAATCAATAGGCTTCGTCCTTGGGCTGACATAGGTCGGTGTACCAAATTTCATCAAAATATCTTAATATTTGCGACCTGCAGCGTATAAACAATATAATTTTGGTAGGACCCTTATATGGGCACTAGGTCTAAACATGGACCGATGTTCACCAAAATCAATAGGCTTCGTCCTTGGGCTAACTTAGCTCTGTGTACCAAATTTCATCAAAATATCTTAATATTTGCGATCTGCAGCGTATAAACAATATAATTTTGGGGGGACCATTATAAGGGCACTAGGTCTAAACATGGACCGATTTTAACCAAAATCAATAGGAGTAGTCCTTGGGCCGCCATATCTTAATATTTGCGACCTGTAGAGTGCGCACAAGAAGGCATGGGCAGACAGACAGACGGACGGACGGACAGACGGACATCGTTAAATCGAAATAAAAAAAAAATTCTGAGCCGATCGGTATACTATAAGGTGGGTCTAGGACCAATATTTTTTGGTGTTACAAACATCAGCACAAACTTATAATACCCTGACCACATAGTGGTGTAGGGTATAATCATTAGTGTATCTGTAAATTGCAAAGAAATATATATTTTCTCAATTCTCAAAGTTAAAACATTCAGTCAAACAAAATGAGAAATCTATTCCTTTTACCGACTTTGCCAGTTAATTAATTAACAATTAAAAATAAATGACAAAATACAATTGTTTTAAACGAAAAGTACCCAGGTAGAAATTGCCGAAGTTACAACAAAAATTGTACTGGGAGAGCACTGTTTTTAACGAAACGCCGGTACTACTTAATAAGTGCTTTGCCAGTACTGTTTTCTGAAAATTAACGAGGTTTTTTTAATTTATTAAAATTAATAATTTTATAAATTTTACGTAGTTTTACATATACTTATTACACAATTATTTAGAGACACATATCCATTCTTTTCTTGTGAAGTTTCGAAAGAATACATTAAAAATCTGTGATGTACACTAAAAGGACATAAAAGTACTAGCCATTATTAAATGTACTGGGATAATACCAAGTTATATAAAAGTGGGCATTGACCAAAAATGTGAAAAAACGCGATTTGTCGAAAACGGTCAATTGAAAATTCTTTTTCTTGTCAAATTTGGAGTCAGCACACCAAAGTTTATTAAAAACGAGTAAAAAGGTTAAAGTCGGGCATGCCGACTATATAATATCCTACACCAGTTTGACTTAAAGCCAACTAATGTTTGGATCCGAAATTTGAATGGGTTAAAACGGACTTGTGTCAAAATTTTCTATAAAATCATAAAAGAAGAGAAAATCGAAAATATAGTCCATATGGGCGATAGGACTGATATGGACTGATCCTATCTAGAATGAATAGGCTTTTTCCTTGGGACCATGTAAGTCAGCGAACCAAATTTCATTGAAATATTTTGTCGTATTTGTGACCTTCAGCGTGTAACCAAGCCAATTTTGGGGGACCCTTATGTGAGCACTAGGTCTAAACATAGACCTTCGTCCTTGGGCCAACATATTTCTGTGTACCAAATTTCATTGAAATATTTTCATATTTGCGACCTGCAGCGTGTAAAAAAGAACATTTTGGGGGTACCCTTATATGGGCACTAGTTCTAAATATGGACCGATTTCAACCAAATTCAATAGGCGTCGTCCTTGGGTCAACGTAAGCCGGTGTACCAAATTCCGTCAATATCTTAATATTTGCGATCCGTAGAGTGCAGACGGACATCGTTAAATCGAAATAAAATTCTGAGCCGATCGGTATACTATAAGGTGGGTCTAGGACCAATATTTTTTGGTGTTACAAACATCAGCACAAACTTATAATACGTAGTGGTATAGGGTATAAATATCCACTGCAACAGGAAGTTTTTGAGGCTGCTGTACAGTGTAATTTCTCGTGCCGTTTTTGTAAATAATAAAAACATAAAACTTTTTAAATAGGCACCAACAATAATATTTGTGAATACAAAAAATAAATTTGTAACTTTGAATTTTTATTTTTAAAAAATTTTTATACAAAAAATAATAAATTACACATATTTCAAACAAAAAAAAAAAATTGTTGGAAATCTAATTTCAGTTAAAAAATATATATTTGTATTTACAAATTCCATTGTTGGTGCCTACTTTTTTCTGTGAACTATGGATGAAACGTCTTTAGTTAATGCAAAAAGTAAACTACATTTTCTAGCTGTACAATAGTCATAGAAGGAGGATCTCAGTTAGCTGAAATTTTAATGTCTAAATCTGGGTTCAAAACCCTTTCAACTGACTACCGTTACCCCTAAAATACCGTTACCGATGTAACCGAAATACGTTATCCTTAAAATACCGTTACCGAAATAACTGAAATGTCGTTATCCTTAAAATACCGATACCGAAATAAATGAAATATCGATACCCTTAAAATACCGTTACCGAAATAAATTAAATACCATTACCCCTGAAATACCGTTACCGTTATATTTAATTTTCTGTTTTGGTAATTGCACGTGGTTATTGAGTATTTTTCGTACTTTAAGTTGATAAATTGGTTCTGTTTTTAATCTCGTGTGTTTTTTGTAAACAAAATTGCGGGATGCACCGTTATCCTTTAAATACCGTTACCGAAATAACTGAAATATCGCTAACCTTAAAATACCGTTACCGAAATAATCTACAATAGCGTTACCCTTACCGATAACCGCATCGTTTTGGTTACCATCCATGGTGTAAATAGATCATCCCTCTACGTAAGTCCCTACTACAAATTGTTGACAACGTATTCCTTATCAACCCATTAATGCTCACAGCGATCTACAATGGAAGTCTGAAATTTTCTATGAAAGGTTATATTGGACATATAAACCAAATAACAAAATCAACTTTATTTTTAGTGCAGTTTCGGTATACCAGGTCTGGAGCTGAATAAACTGATGTCTGTAGACATTAAATATATTTTAAATTATTTGGTAGACTAAAAAAATTTGAGCTTTAGTGTAGTTACGTCCTTTTGACTTGCTTTTTTCTGAAACAAGAAGACGTAACTACACTAAAGTCATTTTTAGATGTACAACCAATAACGCCACAAAAATTAAAACATGCATGTTATGTTAGTAAATTTTTAAAACTTTTTTAATAAAAATACTTGTTTATATTTTAATTAATTTTTTTTAATCTATATGTTAATATTTTATTAAAAAAAAGAAAAAGGATTTGTTATTCATTTTTAAATTAAAAAAAATACATGCATTTTTAATACAGATATTTAAGGAATTAAAATGAAAAAAAAATTGCCACAATACGGGTAATTACCCAAATCGCGGGTAATTTTTGCCTTCGTGGATAGAGCGCGGGTAATTTCTTTCATGCGTAGTTTTTGGGTAATCGGATAAATTACACAATTAAAAAAGAATTCAATGCATGAATTGGATAAATGATATTTTTAGTTAATTGAATAAAGTAAAACTAACTCCGACAGTTCCAATTCAAATGAAGTGAATTTGTTTTTCAGATAATTCATTAAAAAAAATTAGAAGTTCTGCTGTAATTTATTATACACAGAGAAAACCAATTCAATGTGACAACCGAATTTCTTGCCAACTGAATGGTTTGATGGCAGTAACCGAATTATTGGCTGTTGCAATCAAATATATTCCTGACATAATTTAAATATATTGTTTCAACCGAAATTCTATTGTATTCACCGAATTTCTGTTGCCACAAACAAATATATCGATTGGCAAAAAATTCGGTTGCCACAATGAATCTCTTTTCTCTTTTAATATTTTCTTAAATTTGTGAAAACGTCTGCCAATCTCCATTAAAAATTATAGATTTTCAAATGTGCTATTTTGTAGGAAGGAAAAAGAATTTTATTGAAAAATTTAACAGCCCAGCTAAAAATCGACATATATGAATATATACAGGTTAAATGTACGTTCATGCATGCTCATAAACATGAATTCATGTCCATACATGGATACAAAAATCTCCATACATGCATCATATATGTCGACACATGTGCATTAACGAAATTTGGTGTTTCTCATAAACTAATGAAGATAGATAATTGAAATTTGCTTCGTTTTATGACGAAAAGAAAATTAACCAAAGGATTTTTGGCTATTCGAATGTTTAAGGGGTAAAATGGGGATGAGAAGTTCCAAAAAATCGATTTTCGAACGTCATTTTTGGTGGATAGGAGAGGGAGGGGGCAAACATGTTACACATTTTTTCTAATTTGAGGACCCAAGAATCTGAAGCCAAAATAACGGTAATATCCGCAAACAAAAAGTCAGTAGTGAAAACGTTAAAATTTAAAAAAAAATAAGAAAAACTCTATAAATGAGGCCCTGCAGAAGAAACTGCCAAAACTAGCAGAATTGGTTTTGCTAAATATTAGTAAGATAAAAACAGCAAGAACAAAATTCTAGCTATGTGTTAGTTAACTGAAAATAACAATTCACCCTGCTAAAATTAGCAACAACTTTTGCTTAGTTTTAGTAGACTGAAAACATCATAAATTTTTTATTTTTCATAGCATATATAGATTTTTTTTAATATGAATAACGATTTAACTTACTGAAATTAGGACCCTACTATTGTTAAGCAATTATTATTATTTTTTTTTGTTATTTTAACTTTTACTTTCATTGAACTAAATTTAACTTAAATATAACTAAAATTTGGAGATATAACAGCATTTTGTTGCTGTTTTTAGTCTACTAATATTCAGAACAAGATTTTTCTGAATTAAGCAGGGTAAATTGTCATTTGTATTGTACTAAAATATAACTAACATTTTGTAGATTTTGAATTCCCATTGTGGCAACGCTGACACAAGCTTACACACTACATGTGTTTGTATGTTTTTCATACAAGAGTGTAGTTACGTCTTTTTGCATTAAGAAATACCTGCACTTGCAGTTACGTCCGTTTGAATTTCTTTAATAAAGTCGCCATTTTTGATCGTAGAAGTCTAAAATTTTGTGTGAACATGTAGTTTGATAAAACGAACCATAATCAATAAAAAACTCGATTTCGAATTTTTGTGTAGTTACGTCTGTTTGCATTTAAGCTGACGATATATAAATTTATATAATTATATATAACTCAGTAACACGAACAATTTTGTCTCATATAGTGAGTCATGTTGCATAGCAGTGTTTGGCTGAGTGAGTTAAGTGGCCGACTACAACGCCAGCAACCTGGGTTCAAATCCTGCACTCATACAAATAAGTCCGTAAAAATAGCAGAAAAAGTTACTAAAAATTAGTTAAAAATGATGCTGCAGAAAAAACTGCTAATATTAGCAGAATCAGTTTGCTAAATAGTAATAAAATGAAAACAACAAAAAAACTGTTCAATTTACAGAATTTTAGTAATATTTGAGCTAAATTGTTGTTAATTGCAAATAACAATTTAACCTGCTAAAATTAACAAAAAAAATGCTGAATAGTAGTAGAATGAAAATAGCAAAAAAAAAACTGTTAAATCTAATAAAAATAGCAAAAAAAAACTGTTAAATTTACAGAATTTTAGTAATATTTGAGCTAAATTTTTGTTAATTGCAAATACCAATTTAACTTGCTGAAATCAGCAAAAAAAAATTGCTAAATAATAGTAGAATGAAAATAGCAAAAAAAAAACTGTTAAATCCACTAAATTTTTGCTAAAGTTTTCTGAAATCAACAAAACTTTTGCAGATTACTAGTGGACTGGAAAAAGGTAAAAAAGGAGCAAATAAAATGAAAATTAATAAATAAAAATTAAATGTGTATTTAAAAACATACTTGGGACCAGTTTATTGTATGTGTCAATTAATTGAAATTTTTTCAATTGGCATTGTTCAATGCCTAAATGCCCATTTATAATTGATGAAAGAAGTATTTGTTTTCATATTTTAATAAAAGAATAAATTAAGAAAAAAAAATTAAAAATTCGCGTATTTCTTATATTTTTTTTATATTACAATGCTTTTTCTTCAATTATGTGTACATTTCATTACCATTGTTTTCATTAATGCAAATTGGAAAAAATTTCATTGGCATTGAATGGTGATGAAATTTGTTGGCATTGACATTGAGATAAAGTAATGCCAATTATATTTCAATGCCAATGAAAATTTCCCAAGAATGATTTTTTGTAAAAGTGGTAATATTTATAGACAATAATATGTTAACCATAACAAAATGTATTTCAGAGACCCTTCTTTTGATTTTCATTGTTTGCTGATCGGATATGTACTTCCGAATTTATTTGAGTTTCCATTTTAACCTCTAAAGCTCCACCCACAGGAAAGAAGGTGTGGCCGATTAAAAATATCGTATTCTTTAAATAAGCTTTAAAATTACAATATTAGGGGAAAAAATTAGGGTCATCCCCGTAAACTCCACTTGCTCCCCAGAGATACTTTTAATCACAATTTTCATATTAAAATGGTTCGTCCAATATAAACCTTGATCTTTGAAAATTAATGTATTACGATAAATAGAAACTTTTCTCATAAATTTTAATAATTTAGATATTTTATGAGTAGGACAAATTTTCAACCATTTCAATTTAGCTTTGGCGAGTTAAAAATATGCAGTAATTTTTATGAGTCATTTAACATTCTGTTTATAAGCGCTCCAAAATTGGTGGTTTAGTTTACAAAAAATTTGTAAAATTAGCAAATCTTCTGTTAAAAATTAGCAACTAAAATTCAGCAAAATACTGTACAGTTAGCAAATTTATTGTTAAAAATTAGTAACTAAATTCAGCAAAAAAAAAAATAGCAAAAAAATTTGTAAGTTAGTAATGTGGATTTAGCAAGAAAATTAACTAAAAATTAATGTTTAACTAAAAATTAGTTAAAAATTTGTTAAGTTGAAGTACCAACAGTTTTACTAACTTTTCTACAAACTTTTTTCTATGAGTGTGCCTACGGATTTTTTTTTTGTTTTTTTTTAATGAAATAAATATTTTTTAAATAATAATTTTTTTTTTTTAATTTTTCGAGTTATTTTTAAAATTTTTTTAAAATTTAAATAATTCCAAATATATCAAAGGATAAATTTTGATCTCAAATTATCCAATTCGATCTGCCAAAATTAGCTTATCCGTTTGCATCTAATTGGATGTAAATTAATCCCATGGAATATTTTGGGATCTATCAGGATCTTAATTTGATATTATTGGATTTCCCAATTTTGAGATCTATTTGGATCTAATTTAATCCTGTAATATATTTGAGGGATCTGATTGAATATTACTGGATACCCCAATTTTGAGATGAACTTGGATAAGATCATATGTCGATCTATATTATATATATGCTAGATATAATGTTTTTCTGATCGGGAAGGTATATTTTAAATATTTTGTATGATACGAAATTAAAATAATAGTCGGCTTTTGTGATTTAAAATCGACTTTTTTTATAGCAAAGGTGATTAATTTTATGTTAGTCATTGGCTCTGGGGCACAATCACCAGATGGCCGCTGGAGCTACAAAGAGTTGGTGCATCACGGCTTTAAATGCTCTATAAGACTTTTCTTTATGTTCATAAAATATGTTTAATAGTAAATTACACTCAGAAAAGTTCTGCAGTTACTACATGACAGTTACTTGTGTAGTAATGCAGTTGTAGTTATTTGCACTACAATTGCAGTTAATTTACTTACAGCAAAATTCTTCAATGTTGTTGACATTTTTTTTTTAAAACTACAAAAACTACTACATTGTAGTAACAGTTATTTTATGCAATTATTTTGAATTTTGTTGCAAATACTTCAATTTTCAAGTGTGCGTGTGTACGAAGCAGACGAGTGGGTGTACGAAGCGCTTGTTTAGAAATTTCTAGTCAAAGAGGATGAGAAGAACATGTTTTCTCTTGTCTTAGTCATAAAACAACGCTATAGAGTGAAGACGCGTAATACGGAAAAGGTTGTATATTTTATTAAACTATTAAAATAATAAGGTAAGTTTTGTAATATAAATTTATTTTCGGGAATATTAAAAAATTTTGTATTTATTTTCTTTCAGTTCTTTTATATTTGCATCCCTTTCTACCTGAAGAAAAAAGGAAGCCAAACAATAATTTCATCCCTCTCAGACGGACATCTAGAACAATTTCTTAATAGTGAACAGTAAAAGTGATATTAATTTTGATTTCTCAATTTTAAATTTATTATAGAATAAAATTAAGTTAAGAGTATTTATTTACATAAATTTGTTTTTATTAAATTAATAATTTTTAAAATAATTTTTGTTTATGTTACTTTAACTACATTTGCAGTTGTTTGCACAGTTTTACAATAATTTTCATGTATGTTGTTTTAATTGCATTTGTAGTTGTTTTTACTACATTTGTCATTTTTTTATTATTATTAATAATTCTTTATTCAAAAAAATATGTATTACAAATATAGAGTGCGTCAGCGTCACTTGGACATTATTGAGGCGAGTTGGCAAAAATATTACAAACTTAACGAAGTATAAAATTTAATTTAAAAATAGAACAGGATTAAAAAAAAGAGACCAAAAATGAGATCAACATTTCATTATTTTTACAATAGATTATATACATACATTTCTAAGTTATTAATTAAATATTCTTTTTAAAAATGGAAATTCTTTCAATATTTTTTATATTTTGTGGAAGATTATTATATTCCAAACTACCCATGTGCTCTACAATCTGTTTTGTTGCATCTAATCGACATCTTGATGTTCTTAAATTTATATTATTCCTTGTATTAAATACAGTTTGATTCCTTGAAAAATGAATAGTATGATGACCAATATTGTTTAAGGATTTGAAAACATAAAACAAAAGTTGCATTTTATACAATTCATGAATAGGAAGAACTGTTATAGATACATCTTTATATAGGAACACAATGTTGAGAAGTTGATGTTTAACAGTTAAAAATAACTTCACATTGCAGTTGATTTAAATGCAAATGTAGTCTACACCTTTCTAACTGCAAATGCAGTTATTTTAACTGTCATTTGCAGTTGATTTTACCTAAATGATTACTTGAGTGTAGGACAATCGTATTCATTTTTAAATTTATATTAATATTTGAGATTTTTAGAATTTTGAAGAGTTATTTTATTATAATTTTAAATTATTTCATTTTAATATAATTAATATTTATTAATTGAAAAGAATCACATATCTTAAAGAACTTATTCTAAATTATTTATTTTAATCATTAAAATATTGATTTTGCTGTTCTAAAAATTTTTTTTGTTGAAATTGTTTCTAATTCTTTTGGAGAATGTCCACCAAGATTGGGGCAGTCTCGCCGATTTGGGTTACTTTGAAAATCATTAAAAAAGTAATAGAAGATATATTTGCACTAGAATAAAAATTAAAGTTAAGATATGTAGATCTTCTATTTGAAAGTAATTTATTTTTAAATAATCAGTGGTTCAGAAATGACAGTGCTTTAAAAAAAGTGGCGAAGGATCCCCCCTTTACTCTACATTTTTTGTCGTTTACAATAATTCTTGTAATAATTCGTTATGTAATTAACGCAAACACGATTTTTATTATTAATTTAGTACTGCCCATCACGTGTGGTGATAGGTAAACTTTTTGTTAAAAGTTAGTCATAACCCTAATGTACATTACTCAAAAATATAATAATGTAACTAAAGACTACGTAAAAGAAAAGAAAAAGACTAAACTTAAAACGGTTGCAAGTGTTTTCGTTATACAATCTAGTTTGGTAATGTATATTAACTCTTATATGACGTGACCAAATCGTTTAGGAATGGGTTAAGAACTCTTTAAAAAGCGTGTTATTTTTAATTGCAGTTAATACAGACTATAAGTAGGTAGGTACATAGTCTATTATTTTATTTTTACTTAATCCATAAAAACTATTACAATTACAATTAACTTACACTCTAAAAACTTTTATTTCAACTTCTTCTACTGGTATTCGAACAAATATTACCTACCCCTTAGGGTCTTCTTATTTTTTTTTGTTACCCGGCTAAAAATCGGCATATATGGATTCATACATGTTTAATGTATGCTCGTGCTTGCTTTTCCATACATGGATACATAAATCTCCATACATGCATCCATATATCTTCACACATGTGCATTAACGAAATTTGAGGTAATATCTACATGTATGTTCATGTATGAACATTCATGAACATGCATGAAAATGTATGATCAAACATGCAAATATTACCTCAAATTTCGTTAATGCACATGTATGAACATATATGGACGCACGTATGGTGATTTATGTATCCATGAATGGACATACAAGCATGTTTATGAGCATGCATGAACATACATTAAACCTGTATCTCTCTATATATAAAAGAATAACGTGACTGACTGACTGACTGACTCAACATCGCCCAGCCCAAACCGCTGAAGCTAGGAATTTGAAATTTGGTATGTAGGTTCCTCTTTCGGCGTAGACGTCCGCTAAGACGGGATTTTTGGAAATTCCTACCGGAACGGGCAAAAAGGGGAAAAGTCTCCCCCTTGGCGGCCTGCCAAAACCCCTTTGGCTAGAAAGCTGAAATTTAAGATATGTGTTCCTTGGAGTATGGGCTAACTTTTCTGGAAAGTACTTTCTGGAATTTTGGACAGGGACGTTGTAAAAATGGGGGTTAAAAAGGGGAAAAAAGCCCCCCTTGACGGCCTGCCCAAACCGCTGGAGGTAGGAAGTTGAAATTTGGTATAAAGGTTCCTCCACTATCGTAGACATCCACCAAGACGGGAGTTTTGGAATTTTTTACAGGGACGGGCAAAAAGGGGAAAAACTCTCCCCCTTGACGGCCTGCTCAAACTGCTGGAGCTATGAAGTTCAAATTTGGTATGTAGGTTCCTCGACCGGTGTAGACGTCCGTTGAGACGGCATTTTTGGAAATTCTTATCGGGAGGGGCAAAAAGGGGACAAAAAAAGTACCTTTTTCCCAAAAAAGTACCTTTTTCCAAAAAAAGTACCTTTTTCCAAAAAAAAGTACCTTTTTCCCAAAAAAGTACCTTTTTCCAAAAAAAAGTACCTTTTTCCAAAAAGTACCTTTTTCCAAAAAAAGTACCTTTTTCCAAAAAAAGTACATTTTTCCAAAAAAAATACCTTTTTCCAAAAAAAGTACCTTTTTCCAAAAAAAGTACCTTTTTCCAAAAAAAGTACCTCTTTCCAAAAAAAAGTACCTTTTTCCAAAAAAGAACCTTTTTCCAAAAAAAGTACCTTTTTCCAAAAAAGTACCTTTTTCCAAAAAAGTACCTTTTTCCAAAAAAGTACCTTTTTCCAAAAAAGTACCTTTTTCCAAAAAAGTACCTTTTTTCAAAAAAGTACCTTTTTCCAAAAAAGTACCTTTTTCCAAAAAAGTACCTTTTTCCAAAAAAAGTACCTTTTTCCAAAAAAGTACCTTTTTCCAAAAAAAATCCTTTTTCCAAAAAAGTAACTTTTTCCAAAAAAAGTACCTTTTTCAAAAAAAGTACCTTTTTCCAAAAAATTTACCTTTTTCTAAAAAAATGTACCTTTTCCAAAAAAAAGTACCTTTTCCCAAAAAACATACATTTACCCAAAAATATACCTTTTTCAAAAAAACTACCATTCCAAAAAAAAGTAGCTTTTCCCAAAAAAAGTACCTTTTTCTAAAAAAATGTTCCTTTTCCCAAAAAACATACATTTTTCCAAAAAAATACCTTTTTCAAAAAAAGTACCTTTTCCAAAAAAAGTACCTTTTCCCAAAAAAAGTACCTTTTTCTAAAAAAATATTCCTTTTCCAAAAGAAGTACCTTTTCCAAAAAAAGTACCTTTTTCCAAAAAACATAAATTTTTACAAAAAAATACCTTTTCCAAAAAAGTACAAATAAAGTACTTTGTAAAAACAAAGTATCTTTTTCCAAAAAATTTCGTTATTCCAAAAAGTACCATTTAAAATAATATATAATTTCAAAAAACTACTTTGTTTCCACCCCCCACGGATATCTCCACTAAAACAAGGTTTCTTGATATTCGGCATAGACGTGCGCTAAGACGGGATTTTTGGAAATTCCTACCGGAACGGGCAAAAAGGGGAAAAGTCTCCCCATAAACAGTCTCACCACTGGAGGTAAGAAGTTGAAATTTGGTATAAAGGTTCCTCCACTGTAGTAGACATCGACTAATTCCCTATAGGATATCCCAAAAGCAAATTCGGAATGTGAGTTCTTCCTTCTGTGTAGGCGTCCGCTTAAACGGAATTTTTGAAATTCCTATCGGGAGGGGAAAATAAGGGGAACAGTCTCCTCCTTGACGGCCTGCCCAATCCCTTTTGGCCAACCTAAAATTTTAAATATGTATTCCTTGGAGTAGGACTAACTCACCGGTAACGTAATTTTTCTATTTTGGAACAGGAACATAGTAAAAATGGTGGTTGAAAGGGAAAAATGTCCCCACTAACGGCCTGCCCAAACCGCTTAGGCAATGCAGTTGAAATTTGGTATGAATAATCCTCATCCATCGCAGATAACCGCGAAGTAGAATTTTTGTAAATTCCTAAAGGGAGGGGCAAAAAGAAGAAAAGCCTCACCTTGGGGGCCTGTAAAAACCCCTTCGGCTAGAAACCTGAAACTTAAAATGTGGGTCCCTGGAGTAAGGGCTAACTTATTAGAAAGATACTATTTTGAATTTTGGACAGGGTCGTTATAAAATGGGGGCTCAAAAAGGGAAAGTGGCCCCTTAACGACCTGTCCCTTAACTGCTGTAACTAGGAAGCTGAAATTCGGTACTTAGGTTCCTCTTCCAGCCTAATTCCAACCGGGAGGGACAAAAAAAAAGAAAAAGTGTCCCTCTTGACAGCCTGATCATACTGCTGGAACTAGGAAACTGCTTTTTGGACAGGGACATTGCAAAAATGGGGATTAATGAAGCGAAAAGTGCCGCTTAAAGGCCTGCCCAAACCGCTGGAGGTAGGAAGTTGAAATTTGGTATTAAAGTTCCTCCTCTATTGTAGACATCCGCTAAAATGAGATTTTTGGAAATTTCCACAGGAAGGGTCAAAAACAGGAAAAGTCTCCCCCTTAACGGCTTGGCCAAACTGCTGGATCTAGGGAGCTTAAATTCGGGATTTGGGTTCCTTCTCCAACATAGACGTCCCCTAAGACGGTATTTTTGGAAATTCATACCGGGAGGATAAAAAGGGAAAAAACTTCCCCCTTGATAGCCTGGCCAAACTGCTGGATATAGAGACCTAAAATTATGTATGTAGTAGGTTCCTCCTCCAACGCAGACGTCCTCTAAGACGGAATTTTTGGAAATTCCTACCGGGAGGGGTAAAAACGGAATAATTCTCCCCCTTGATGGCCTAACCGAACCCTTCGGCTAGAAACCTGTAATATATAATATGTTTTCCTTGGAGTATGGGCTAACTTATCGACAAGGCATTTCTAGGACTTTGGACAGGAACGTGGTAAAAATGGTGGTTCAAAAGGGGAAAATTGACCCCGCACCCCCCCCCCCCCCCCCTTAACGTCTGGGTCTTTAGATATAAACCTAAAACTTAAAGAACAAGTGTATATGGAACACTAAAATTAAGAAACTAAATAGGAAACGAGTGGAATTGAAACACTACACAAGTGGAATAAAATGGATATAAACGTTGAACGAGTGGAATTGACAATGACAATGCAAATGGTTTGGAAGAGGGAATTACCTGTTCAAACACTATCCACGGAATATGAAACTTATGTAGCATTGAAACATACTCTCGAAAAAGTTAAACAAATTTTCTAAAAGAGAAAAAACCTTAGAAAAGGAATGGAACTTATATATTCCGATATTTAAACTTCATGTAACGAAGCACCGGTGGAAGAAACCGACGCAGTAAATTTTCCAACTGAATTTGTGAATTTACTTGAATTGCCAGGTCTATCTTTATATAAACTGGAATTAAAAAAAAATTTTAAGGCATGCTAACAATGTAGCGGGCTTTGCCCGCTATTTTTAATATTATAAAATGCTTTCCAACCCTGCTTTACGTTAATTATTTTCATTCAAAACACAAATGAACAAAACTACTTACGGGTCTATCTACCTAAGTTCGCACTTTACCAAATTATCTTAACATACACACGTATATTGCAATTTATTATTATATAATCCATTTTATATTTATATAATCCACTTTCATTAGAAAAAGTGATAAAATATTTATTTATTTATTTTAAACCCATTGTTGTGCAGAATTATTTATTTGTGGTGGCTGGGTGAAGGCTTTTATTATAAAAACTGTACTTTAAATAAAAAGCGAATTTAAAAAAAATTGTCGGGGGGGCTAAACTTTAAGGCACGCTAACAACGTAGCGGGATGCTCCCGCTAGTGGATCCATATATTAAGATTTTTACCTGGGTATTTAAATTTTATTTTCAATAGATAAATACAGTGTTACGCAAAGCAACAAGATAAAAGAGTTTAATTTAAAATATTTCTTCTTCCAAATCTTTTAGGAAAAGGGTTTTAATTGGATCGTGTATACTATTGTATATACACTCATAAAAGTCTGTCGGTAGAATCTACTGAAAATGACAGTTGTAAATAGGTATATGCAATTGAAAAGGCGATAAGGGTATTTAATTTAAAAATATAGTTATTTTTGATTGTTGAAAAGTCATAAAATTAACTGACAAATATTTTAAAATAATTGACAAAATATAATTTTTATTTTTAAAAGTAAATTTTAATAAAAAAAAACAATTTTTTTCTAATATAAAAAATATATAATTACTTGTAATTTCGTACTTGAAATTTGGAGTAAAAATTCCAAACAAAACTGGAGACAGTTATTGTCTTTTTATGCATCGGAGATTCAATACAATCCCTAGTAAAAAAGGTTCTAATAAAATATTGTGTAATTTGATACAATTATATCTAGTACATATATAATTGAATCAACATAAATAAATTTAGACAACTTAGATCTAATAATATTGGGTCAATTTCCGTATTGAATTGTATAGAAGTATATATAAATTGTTAGACCATATATAACGATATAAAATGTTATATAATTTGATAGGGAAATTGACCCAATTTTATTAGATCTAAGTTGTATAATTTTGTTTACATTGAAGAAATTACATACAATTTTATATGATATCACATTAACCACACTTGATTAGATATGATTGTATCAAATTATATATTATTATATTATAACTATTTTTAATAGGGATGAAACAAGAATTTCAAAAATTGAATGGAATTTTTTATTTTTTGAATAACTAACAAAAATAACTGTTTACTGTAAAAATATTATTTTGGTAGTTGTTTACTATGATATTAAAAATGACTGCTTTAAACAACTGTTACAAAATTTCAGTACTTTTCGTTAGTTGGTTTTTTAAATAACTGACATATAGGGTTTTTCTTTTCCCGGACTTTTTCATTTCCCGGGATAGCGGGATTTTTTTCAGAATTTCCCGGGATCCCGGGAATTCCCGCTCGTTAGAAAATATATAAATTCGACATATGTTGTACTTTAAAAACTCGATTTCTGTTAAAACACCGTCCGACGAAGTTCATCTTTTGGTTGTACCCTTGAGAAAATGTACTTAGTATGTTCGAAAAGGATGGCTAAATATGAAGTATCCATGTCTTCCACTTTTTGTAGATCAATTATTTTAACAATTTAAATCGTGAATTAATATTTAGGTAATATATTTATATGGAAGACCGTCTTAATTTTAAAATTATTATTATCTAAATATTAATTGGCGGTTAAAATGGTTAAACGAATTGATATAGAAAAAGTGAAAGACACGGATATTTTATTTTCATCCCTTTTTTTCAGGATAAATTGGAATAGTTAATGGGTGCAAACTTGTGTCAGACCAGTTTTATAGTCAGAACTCAGATCGATTTGTTGCTTAAATATTTCTTAAATATGAAATCCAAAAATTTCTATTTCTAGATATTTTGTTTCTTTCTACGCAGATTTTCAAAAGTATCTATCTAGAATTATTTTTATAAAATAGTTTGAAAGTGAGTATTTTTCACACAAATTTTTAGGCAAATTCGCCTAAATCGTTTTATAAAAATAGACACTAAAACATTATTAAATAGTTTCTTAACTTTAATTGGTTTTCTTGAATAGGCATTTTTTATGCCACAGCTACTTAAAAAGAAATTATAGAATTTTCATATTTAGTGACATTTTAAATTAACATATAAAAAAATCCAAAATAATTTGAAAAAGCATCTGATGGATTATTTTGAAAACAAATAATATTTAAAAAATACAATTGAAATAATGGAATAGCAATTGAACTTTAAATGAAATTATTTTAAGTTAAAGAAACATAAAATACTTTTGTCAATTGAAAATACGAAAATATTACCAATTTTTAATTTTAATGCCTATTTTTTTGGAGGTATTTGGAATTGAAATAATGATGTTGGAATGTTGTATAAGGCTGGTTTACACTATAAGATTTTCGGTATGATTTTACTTCAGTATACATGCAAAACTTATATAACTTATAGGCAAGGTTGCAAAATCTTTCCGAAAATCTTATAGTGTAAATCAGTCTATACAAATATTGCTTTATTTGAACAAGGATCATCATTTTAAAGAAAAAAGTTTTTTCCGAAATATGTACAAGTATTTTTGTTGGTAAACTTCGTAATGGCTGATCAAATTTTTTTCGGATTCAACTGACATCCGAAAACAATTTGGCCTAATTCAGTTTATTAAATTTTAAATCGTATTTTTTTAATTTTAAATATTTTTTGTTTAAATTAGTTTAAAAAATCAATGCTTTAAATTTAAATAAAGCTCCCAAAATTGCATTAATACTAGCTAAAACTTCAGTAAAAGAATAAAAAAAAATCCCGGGAAATCCCGCACAAAATTCCCGGGATTGCGGGATATGAAAAAGGGCGGGATTCCCGGGAATTCCCGGAACGGAACCCGGAACCCTACTGACATATTAGTTGTTTTGTATTTCTCCACAGGAAAACAAATGTAATTTCAGCAGGGACCGTAACGGTTATAAGTGATATCAAAAAAGTTCTTTTATAACAGTTATTTTGTGACTTAAAAAAGAAAAAACCCATCTAAAACTGTTATTTTGCAACGTAAAAATAAAAGGTCGGATAAAACTCTTAAAAAGAGAGTTTTATTTTCCCGTCATAAAATAAAACTCATTTGAAGAGTTTTAGTTTCTCGTCATAAAATAAAACTCATTTGAAGAGTTTTATTTTCCCGTCATAAAATAAAACTCATTTGAAGAGTTTTATTTTCCCGTCATAAAATAAAACTCATTTGAGGAGTTTTATTTTTTCCGTCAGAAAATAAAACTTATTTGAGGAGTTTTATTTTTCCGGTCAAAAATTTAAAACTCATTTCATGTAAATTGACACCCTCATCAAAAATTAAACTAAACATGCCAAAAATTACTTTGAATATTGTGCACCAAATTGCTTTCAAACTGCTCATCTGCTTACTCACTGCTTAAATATCATCATTCGAATATAATTTTTTTGTTTTAACTGGGTTACAAAAGAAATTGTTATTAAATATTATTGTAGTATAACGTGTCAACTTTACGACGATTAGGAAAATTGCTTTTTTTGAAAAGCGTTTAAAAAACTGCAAATTGTTCTTTTCGAATCGTATTTTTGGTAATTTAAGAACAGAGTTCGAAATTATGAATTTAAAGTCTATATAAATTATTTATAATGATTTTAACCGCAGAACACATGATGAGGTGTTTTATCTGTAATTAATCGTAGCATCGGCGACTTAGGCTATCGGCTGTTGAAGACTTTTATATTAGTGTATGAACTGAAAAAATTTCTCGAATGAACGAGTGAACTAGAAGAACACACTAGTTCAAAAATAAAATTGATTGAACTGTGAACTGTAATGCCAAATTCTAGTCATTTTTATTCCGATTGTTTGTTTGAACAAAATGTTTTATTTTGTGTGAAAATTTCGATTGTCCTCACGTTTTTACTCGCTATTTCAAATTTTTTTTACGATAGACTAACACTCAGGCGATTCCCCCTATTTACGATAGTGCATTGTGTTAGAATTAGGAAAATAGAATAGATTTCGACAATTTTTAACACCAAACTGCTAATAACAAACAATATGAATAAAAGAAACTGATAGTGCGTCTTTGTGACGAGAACGTGATTAATTTAGACACATGTTTCAAGAGGCCATCAAATTAAAAACCGAGCTAGACTTGCAAAACTCTTTGAGAAAAAAAAAACAGTTTCTGTGGCCACCAAAAAGCTTAAAAAAATTTTTAAAAAGCAGTTTTCGCAATTGCATTTAGAGTCTATTTTATTTATGAAAACTTAAGAAACTTGGCCATTTGGTATTTGATTTCAACAAAAAATAAATATTTTTTATTACATTTTTTTAAAAAATGTTGTTGCTTTTGATGTATTTTGTTACGTTTCAAAATTTGTGAATTCATTTCGGAAGGGGCTCGAGCCCCCAAGCCCCCCCCCTAGCTACGTGCCTGTCATAGCAGTATTTTCAATTCTTGTTATACATATACTAACTTTGAAATTTTGTAACATTAAAATTATTTCTTCATTCTTGTATTAACCTTAAACTGGAATCATTGTTAATTTTCTGTTTTCTGCAAAACAAAAGTACAACCTTACTGCTTAATAAAAACTGAAATTTTATTTAAAATAAAAAGTGAAGTTTTGATTATTTCTCGTACAATTAGTTTTCTATAATAATTTTTCTTTTGGAATAAGTTAAAATCGAAAATATCGAAGGGCTTACGGACTTCTACTTACAGGTTTGTTGTGCTTGGAGTTTATTTGCTTATTGCTTATTTTGTCAAAAATTTAATAAAATTTTAATGTTTTTATCATTGGAATTTTTAAACAAAAAGTTAAAAATTATTTTAGGAGCAAGACTAGTAATCTTAATTTACCGCAAGTTTCCATGGATGTCCAGACTCGATGGAATTCTACCTATTTAATGATAAAAAGCTTAATTCCCTACAAATCCTTCTGCTTAAAAAATGTCGATGCCGCGCTTAATCTCAATCAGTCAGAATGGGAAACCATGGAAGCCTTATTAGACCTCTTGGAGCCTGTATACGTCGCCACACAAATGCTTCAAGAAGAGCAATTATTTTTCAGCGATTTTTTTAAAGTATGGCTTCAAATAAAGCTTGAAGTTCAGACGAAGCCCGAAAGCTCTGATTTTTTAGAAAAATTAGAACGGGTCAAAAGGGTTTTATTTTAGATGGAAAAAATAAAACTCCTCAAAAGAGTTTTATTGTAGACGGAAAAAATAAAACTCCTCAAAAGAGTTTTATTTTAGACGGAAAAAATAAAACTCCTCAAAAGAGTTTTATTTTATGACGGCAAAATAAAACTCTCTTTTTAACAGTTTCATCCGATATTTTATTTTTTCGTTGAAAAATAACTGTTAACTGTGGAGCTGAGATTGTTTTTTTAAGATCACCATAGATTCGGAATGAGCTCTTCAATACGAATCTATTGGTATATAACAGTATAGGTCTCCGTTAACTCCAACATGAAGAGTTTTTGAGTTAAAAATTTCTAGATAACTGTTATTTACGGTCCCTGAATTTCAGTTAAAAGCAACAAATACTGATTACTACACAAACAACTGTCATGTCAATCTTTTTTGAGTGTAGTACTAAGATAGTACCCAGAAAAATAGTTTCGTCAAAGAAGCAGTAAAAAAAGCAACACTACTGTTGCAAAGAAATCAATTCTTTTATGATGATTTCATCGACGAATTTGCATTAGGCGAAAATATTCAAATATATCTACTTACCACTATTTATGCTTAATATTAAGGAAGCAAAGTAATAAACAATGTTTAGGCATTCTTTTCCATGAGTGTAAAATATTTTTGTAGTATTTAAAATACGATGAAAAGTTACTTTATAAGAATGCATTAAAAATAAGTTTTTAACCCTTAAATGCATGATCTCTTCGATTTTAACCATTTTTTTATATATGATTTCTAGTATCCGACCGAACAGTTCGGCCAAAAAGTGACATTTGGTCGATTTTCTGTTATTTGAAAGCATTGTGGAAAAATTTTTATACTGGTTAAATGTTTGCTGAGCCGATTTAATTCGTTTTTAAGTGTCAAGTTTAAGGAAAACTCCGTAGTTATCCGTAAAGTTAACTGTTCGGCCGCCGAACTTTTTTCGATTTGCCCGAACTTTCGGCGGCCGAATAGTGAATTTGTTGCTTAACTTCGGGCTTTTTCTTAAGTTTGACAATCAAAATGCATTCTAATGGGCCCAACAAACATTGTTCCATAAGCAAAATTTGTCCATAATGCTTCAACATACCAAATACCGACAAAAAACATTTTCTGGCCGAACTGTTCGGTCGGACACTAATGAGTTCTAAAGGCGTGTACATTTCAAGAAAAATACCAAAAAAAAAATTATAATATGGTGATTTTTATTGAAAGATATGGTTTTGTTTTGCCAATCCAGCAAAATATTGGTAATGACACCTCATTACTATCTGCATTACCAAAAATGATATATCATTACCTTTTGCATTATTTTATAATATAAAATAATGACTTCCTAATAACGGCCTATTGTATTCATTGTTTCTAAATATAAAATAATGACTTACTCGTATTAGTTTAAATAAGTACTTTTTACACAGTTAATCTTTTTTATTATATGTAAATATGTTTTAATTTTTATGACGAGTCCTAAAATTACACGCTACTAGATAAAACTTAAATTTTTCTGAATGAATTTCCTTAGGCTAATAGTATTTGCCTAACTCCTTATTTTTAAGAATCAAGTAAGCAATCGGATAACCACTTATAATAAAACTTTTTGTAAGCATGTGTATAACCACTTATTATTCAAAATTTTTTTTCGTAAGCGAGCGGGTAAGCGTGACTACTTATAAAAACGACCACGCCAAACAAAAATAATGAGTTTAGACGCCAAAAAATAAGTTGTGCGGAGCTATGAATTTCTATTATATAACCACTTATTTCGTAATGAAAGATTTTGCTGGGAAATAGCTAAATAGTGATTATTTTAACTCGTATAAAAAAAACAAAAAAAAATCTATAAACTATGAATTATACATTTATTGTGGCCAAAATGAATTTTATTGCGAGAATACCACTTTAAATATTTAAACAAACATTTTTGAACATTACAATTTTTGTAAAAAACGTGTTTTAGATTTTTCACAAACATGCGAAGCAAAACCAAGATTATTCCTATAAATCTTTAAAAAATCTGAGCTAAACTAAGAAGACTTTGTACAGAAGCGGCCCCAATGCCCAAAAATGCAGTTTTGTGCATCAAGTGGGTGTTTTTTTTTATTAAAAAAACCGCTATATTGCCAAATGGCTACACCATGCATTTAAGGGTTAATATAAAATTTTTAAACTGCATAAATTTGAATTCACATAAAATAAATAATGAATAAATTTTATTAGTAAAATTATAACGGTGGGTCCCATAACTTAACTATAAACAAAATAAAGTTTTGGGTTAACTATTAACTAAAGTTTAAACCTGCAGTATGAGACCCACTGTAAATAGAAATATAAGAACCAGGGTTCCAAAATAACAGTTGTTTTTAAAGCCAAACAAGCATATAGAAATAAATGTCGGAGAATTGATTCAATTGTGTATATCTTATTGATCCTTCTGGACTAGTGATGCAAAAATACGTGACCTTTTACGGTGGGTCTCATACTTCAGGTTTAAACTTTAGTTAATAGTTAACCCAAAAAATTGTTGTTGTTTTGTGTACATGTTTTTGGCATTTTCTTTTGTTTATAGTTAAGTTAAAGTTAAACCTGCAGTATGAGACCCACCGTTAGAATGTTGATTTTTATTTTTTCGCGCAGATAAATAAAATAAAAGTTATTTTATGATTTATATTTTTTCGAACAATAATAAAGGTTATTTTTTTTAGCAAATATAAAAGTTTTTTTATGATTTATATTTTCTAAAACCATAATAAAAGTTATTTTTTAATTTTATTTTTTCGATTAAAAATAAAAGTTACTTTTATTGACAAAAAATCTATTAAAATATTTAAGAATATTCAAATTTTGACAAATTCCTATCAAACACTTAACAGTATGAGAAATCTTGATAAAAGTGGGAATTTTGATATTGATTTCAAAAAATAACTGTTAAGGGCAACTCACGCCTCGACTTTCTCTATCTGCTATTACTCAGTATTGGGGACATGAATTGTCAAATTTGTGTAAATTCTCTCTTGAAAATGACATTTTGTATCCGAAATACAGGGTTGGAGAGCGTGTGTATAAAAATAACTTTTATTTTAGTTCGAAAAAATGAAAGTCAAAAAATAACTTTTTATATCTGACTTTTATGATAAAAGGAATAAAATAACTGTTCATTTACTTTATTTAAAAGAAAAATGTTAAAACCAGGTTTTTTCGGAATCAACGAGGAGTGATTTTTAAGTTAGGCGTGGCCCTATGTTCCGTATAGGAACTACGGGAACTTATATATATATATATATTAGGCTGGGTCGATTTGTGGGGATGCAAAATAATCGCCCATGGCTCAGGGAAAATCGTATTCTAGGGATCAAAATAAGAAACTTTGCCGAAGGAACCATACCTCTAAAACGAATTCTACTACCCCTAACTGTTGACTTTTGTCCCGTAGGGTCAAGTTTTGAAAAATCCCACTTTGACCCATTTAGAGTGCCCCAATCGAGTCCAAATGTATGACCGACCCCCACTAACTTTGGAGGGCCGATCCACCCATGCCAGTGGTACACCATCTGGAACTCCCCTGGGGGGTTCCCCATACAAACATTTTAAAAAATCACAATTTTTGGCACTTTATTTTATTATTTTTTATTTATTTTATTTATTTTTATTATTTTATTTATTTTTTCTCCTTAGAAATTTATTTAGTCAGAACATATGTAAATGAAAAAATTAATTTAACTTAGTAATAGAAAAGAAAAAATGCCCAGACTTGAAAGCAAAAAAGACTTCAAACAGTAATTTTTTTTATTTTCTTTTCTATTACTAAGTTAAATTAATTTTTTCATTTACATATGTTCTGACTAAATAAATTTCTAAAGAGAAAAAATAAATAAAATAATAAAAATAAATAAAATAAATAAAAAATAATAAAATAAAGTGCCAAAAATGGTGATTTTTTAAAATGTTTGTATGGGGAACCCCCCAGGGGAGTTCCAGGGGGTGTGCCACTGGCATGGGTGGATCGGCCCTCCAAAGTTAGTGGGGGTCGGTCATACATTTGGACTCGATTGGGGCACTCTAAATGGGTCAAAGTGGGATTTTTCAAAACTTGACCCTACGGGACAAAAGTCAACAGTTGGGGGTAGTAGAATTCGTTTTAGAGGTATGGTTCCTTCGGCAAAGTTTCTTATTTTGATCCCTAGAATACGATTTTCCCTGAGGGCGGGTCGATTATTAAATCGACCCGCCCTAATATATATATATATATATATATATATATATATATATATATATATAAAGCTAATATCCTTCATTTAGAAGATGTATATGTACATGAATATTTCGAAACTTCTCAGCCCCATTTTACCCCAAACCATTCGAACAGCCAAAAATTCTTTTATCGGTTTCTTCTGGTCATAAAACGAAGCTGCATCCCCTGTTTTGAGTTCCGAAACTTTTTAATTAGAGTGTATTTGTAAAATCACACGGGATTAAAAATGTGAAAATTTGCTGTTTCGAAAAAATTTTTAAACTTATAAAGAAATTTTAAAATAAATTTTTGTATACATATTAATTGTTGCAAAAAAAATATGTGTATATAGGGGAAGTGAGACACGCTTGATCCCTAATAATATATCAAGGTAATTTTTAATATGTATTAGTACACTCCAGGGTTGGAAGACATGGTACAATTGAACTTTTTTTTGGTACATTACCGTGGTGGTACCGTTATCCATTTGGTACAAATTCAAAATTATCCAAATTTAAAATATTTCTCTTGAATGAACTTGAAATACTTTAAAGCTCTGAACAAATATTTGTATTGCAGAAGTGGACTAAAATCATGCTAAAAAACTCATAACTAATAGCTTATGATTAGCCCAATATTTATATTTACATGCAACCTTGAGGTCGATCGCAAAAACTTTTTATATTAAAAAATTTGTGAGGGCCGGATTTAAAGTTATAATCAATTATTAACTAATCCAGAAAGTGAATAAATTTTAATGCTAGGTTATTAAAAAAAGATCTTTTTCAATATTTTAGATACCTGTATATTAATCCTATTAAAATCTTAGGCATAAAATATTTATTCGTGTTAGAAAGCATTGAATTGTTACGGAAAATTAATAAAATGGTAAAGTTGTACTTTACGTGAAAAACCTTGACTAATGTTTTCTGAAAATTATTCAAAATTAATATAATATCCAAAATTTACATTGGAATTTAAATTGTAAATATCGCCAAAAAATCCCCAAAGAAATTTTGTAAATCACCAAAAAAAATTTGGGGACAAAACTGCAAGTCTGGCCAGCCTGATTGTCGCCTCTTTGTGCGTAGTGAAAATGTAGATCTTTTTGAACTAGTTCTCTATTTTTTTGGTGTGCTGTGATATGGGTAAAATGACTGATGCTGATGTTTGTTACTACCAAAAATATTTGACCCAGATCTACTTTTTATAACACTTATTATTATATATTCACTTTATTTATTGCTCCGTTAATAAAAATGCATTCCCTAAATTTGATATGAGGAATATGACCCAAATTTTTGTGTGTCCCGTTAATTGAAATTACATCCACCAATTTGACCCGATTAAAACTAATAAATTATAATTTAAATTGTAAATATCCCCAAAAAAATTTTGTAAATCACCAAAAAAATCCCCTTTTCCCAAATGAAAATTTTTGTCCCCAAGATCAACAAAATATCCCCAAATTTGGGGACAAAACCGCAAGTCTGGCCAGCCTGATTGTCGCCTCTTTGTGCGTAGTGAAAATGTAGATCTTTTTGAACTACTTCTCTATTTTTTTGGTGTGCTGTGATATGGGTAAAATGACTGATGCTGATGTTTGTTACTACCAAAAATATTTGACCCAGATCTACTTTTTATAACACTTATTATATATTCACTTTATTTATTGCTCCGTTAATAAAAATGCATTCCCTAAATTTGATATGAGGAATATGACCCAAATTCTTATGTGCCCCGTTAATTGAAATTACATCCACCCATTTGATCCGATTTAAACTAATAAATAAACTAGTTTTTAATATTTTTTTTTTTTGTTAAAATATATTTTTATCATATCGAAAAAATTAACCGTAGTTTTTCGATTTTTACCAGTTTTAAAATTTTTGTAGTACAAATCTGGCAAATATTTTTACGTTATTGTTACTTATGTTAGTTAATTTTACTGCATTTTTTAGTTATTTTTCAACAGTTAAAACTAACAATATATAACTTTTATTTAAACTGTAATTTTCAGTAGTTTCTATCGACAATCTTTTTGTACTTATTAAAAAGCGATTACTTATTGAAGCTCGATTAGGGGTGTTTTGCTCTATCTCTAGCAGTTCTCTCTTGTGCTGATGTTGTATATGTTGATCAGGGATGATAAAGTTAGTACTATAGTACTTTTTGTGGTACTATTGGAACCTGAAAAGTACTATGGTACTCCTCTGAGTAATTTAGTACTATTTACACATTTTCCGATTTTGAAATTTTTCGTGCTTTTTTAATTTTTTGTGTTTATAGCGAACACATCAAATGTCGGAGTTTTAAATAACAAATACTTATGTTGAAAATATTAGATATTACTCTTGAAAACATAAAAAATGTTCTTTCGCATTTTTAATTAAAATACGTATACATAAAATATTGAAAATTTTGAAAATTAAGAAATCTACAAATTTTTGTGTTTTTTGAAACCAGCAAAATGTTTTTCCCCATCAAAACTCATACACAATTCACTCATTCGATTTTTATTCTGAATGATTATATACCTAAACCCTATTTCGAATAATCGAATGAATTCTTAATCCACCCAATTCAATCATTAAATTCATTTGATTTGATTTTCAGTCAATTTGTTCATTCGAAAATATTCTTATGACATTCACAAGGTAGAATAGACCCGTAAATACCTTTAAAATAATATTCGCTTTAAAACGTAGTTGAATGCGGTTTTCAGGGACTTTAAATTATGAACCCTACACTCGCAGAAATAAACCTGTAAAATCGCAGAAAAGGCCAAATAGCAAAAAATGGAGTTACAAAAGAAACTGATTAGATTGTTTTGCTAAATACTAGTAAGATAAGAACAGCAAAAATAAAATAGGTAAATTTACAAAATTTTAGTTATTTTTAAGTTACTTTTAGTTCATTGGAAATAACAAATTATACTGTAAAATCTGCAGAAAATATTAATATTAGTAGACTAAAAATACAATAGCAAAAATAAACTGTTATTTTTAAGTTAAATTTAGATGCTAAAATCAACGGAACTGGTTGCTAAAAATAATAAACTGCAGAATTCACAAGAATAGATTTTTATTCTTATTAAAAAAATTTAAAAAAAGCTTTCCAGATTTTAAACTTTTTGTGATTTTTTAGTCTACTAATTATTATTTATTTCTGATTTTGGCAGGTTAAGTCGTTATTTTCTGTTAACTAAAATTTATTCAAATATAACTAAAATTATGTATATGTATTTAATAGTTTTGTTTTTGCTGTTTTTATCTTACTAATATTTTACAAAAGTCATCTGATGGCATTTTTTTTATGCAAGATAATTTTTACTAATTTTTAGTAGTTTTAACTAAAATTTTTACGTTTTTCTATTGCCGTATGAGTTAGATATAACAGAACTCTTTATTTTTTACGAGTTTTACTTTGTTAATTTATAATGATAAAAAAAATTAAATGAATAAAATTTTTGGTACTTAGACGTCGAAAAAGTACTATTTTTTAAGCCGGTTGGTACTATTTTAAAAATCCCATTTATCATTCCTGATGTTAATGTAATATTTTTTTTATTCATTGAATATTTATCTTCCTGCTGTTAAATAATAATTATTTACTGCAGTTAAATCTTAAATATATGCTAATAAATAGTATTACTATTAATTAAATACGGTGTTTAAAAATAATAGCTAATCTAGTGAAAACTAAATTAATTGCTTAATCGACTGCTAAACGATAAATACTGTGTTTATACAACATGTTATTTAATCCATTAAACACTGATTTAAAAAGTCGATCAAATTATATTTCTGCGGTTTTAATGGTTAGCGCGTTGGACTGTTACACGTGAGGTTGCGGGTTCGAGCCCCAACCAGGGCAACATCAATTTATGGAAAATAGTAATATGTATGAGTTTTTTCTATCCCTCATACATATCGCAGCGTCCTCCTTCGGTGTTCCCATAGCACTTAACCCCACCGAAGTAAAATAATATAACAAGGCTATGGAACAAAAAGGCTTCAACAAAGTTCGCCAACTTACCATCAGATGGCGAGCAACAACTGTTCTAAAATTCATCATCTCGCGCAATTACAGTGTTGCCATATTTGAAGCCCTTCATCTTTCACCACCTTTCACTTCTTCACTATCTCCTTTCCAAAGGAAGAAACACGTTAATTAATAGGAAGAATTTCCTGAGTGTTGCTTCTCTTAAAAAAAAAAAAAATATCCAATTTATTCGTTTTGAGTTATTGATATAAAATTGCTTGATTCTTATCCCTCTTTAGATTGGTCTAACTTTTTTTGTTGAAAAATATGGACAATTTCCATTTTTTTTAAACGACGTAAAGACATTAGCAAATATTTAAATCAAATCTACT